>CM062804.1:412720133-413320133 GCA_031772625.1 Pinus tabuliformis
GTGTTGTGCGGACTCCTGAAAGCTGGAAGGTTCTACAACCTGAGCTACCAATGCTTGGTACCTGTCAGGTTGTCTACGCTCTCTCTTGCTCATCCTTAGGAGTTCCAATAAACTCCTCTACATCTCTTAATGTCTAACAAACCTCTTTGCTGGCTTGACCGCTAGTCGTGGGAGGTTCTACCAGCTCTCCTCATCCTGTCTCTGCTGCTCCATCTACTGAGAACTCCTCGGATTTCCTGCACCTGACGAAACACTGGTGCTGGTCACGGTACTTGACCCTTGTGACTGTCCTCTTTCCTGTCCCACTGGCTGCCGCTGTGGCTGCCACTAATGCTGGACTAAAGGAGCTTTTGCTTGACTCATTCTGATCACCTGCAGGCATCTCACGAGACCTCCTGAAATCTCGGTCCTCCATGAACTTCACATCTCGCCTTACTACTATCTCCCTATTACTAGGAATGTAGATTTCTGAATGCCTTTGAGGTTTCGTTGTACCCAACAAAGAACCCCTTCTCTGTAGTCTGATCCAGTTTGGTCCTTTTATCCTCTGGCATGTGACAATAAGCAACGCTACCAAAAATTCTGAGGTGGCTAAATTTTGGCTTCTTCCTTGTGAAGACTCCTTCTCGCATTTTCTTCCCCAATGCTCTATGAGGAGTTCTGTTCTGAATATACACTGTTGTGTTACATGCTTCTGCCCACAAAAATCTGGGTAGATCCTAGTCATATAACATAGCCTTTGCAGCTCCAACAATGGTTCATTTTTTCCGCTCCGCTACACCATTCTGCTGTGAATTATATGGAGTTTTCCATTCTCTCTTGATGTCTTCTTTCGCACAGAAATCTGTGAAGTATTTATCAATATATTCTCCACCATTATCCGAGCGAAGCAACTTGATCTTCTTCCCTATCGCATTTTCCACAAGAACTTTAAACTCTCTGAAACGATCGAAGACCTCATCCTTGGTTTTTTCAAGAAGTAGATCCAAGTTTTCCTGAATGATCATTAATAAAGGTGACAAAATATTCGGCACCACTGAGAACTCTAGTGGACATCAAGGCACAAATATTTGAGTGTAAAATTCCTAACACGCCATCAACTCTGTTGTCACTTCTTGGAAATGTCGCCTTAGCATACTTCCCAAGTACGCATCCTCTGCACACATCATCATGTTCAGTGCCAAGTTTAAGAACCCCTGTTACCGTTTCTTTGAGAATCCTGAGTGCTCCATGGTGTAGATGTCCCATTCTCCTCTGCCATAACTCATTCAGCTCCTTCCCACTGCTATCAATTCCATTGGAGAATCGATTTGTAACTAGTACAACCTGTTACCTCATACTCCAATCTGTCTTACCTTTTTCCAGCTTGGGTGATTGACATACACTTTCTTCCCCACGAAGTGAATATCATACCCCTTATCCATAACTGGGATACTGAAATTAGGTTCATACCCAATCCTAGCATATGCAATACATCTGTAGCGTTGGTGCTTGCTCCTAACTACCCCTAAAAATATGTGGTACCTCTCCCTACTGGAGTACATTTCGTTTTGTTTCCCATAGTAATCTGGAAGTCCATCTGCTCCTCTTTGTAGCTAGAGAATATTCTCTAACCCCTGTCATGTGAGCTGATGCTCCATTGTCTATATACCAGACTCCCTGTGAAGTTAATTCTGCTAAGCAAGCAAATTCGTCTTCCAATCTGGAAGACAAATCTGAAGTCTCCTGAATATTACTTTTGTCCATGGCTATACTTGAAAAATTTATGTGTTATTCCTCTTTTCCACTCAACGCAGATTCTGTTTCTACAGCCTACAACAAAACCCTCTGCGTCCAACCAGAATTTGCTCAGTGAAAATCTGAGCTGCAACTGCTCCCTCTGACTGCTGGAATCACTAATCTAAGCAATTCGATTTTCCTGCCTCCCTTCAACTGAAAAATGAACTGCTGCCCTAGCAACTCGGCCTGCCCATCAATGGACTGTGCTACCTCTGAAAATTTCAGCCTATTGCTCCCTCTGAGCAACGAAATTTTCCACTTCGCTACTAAGCTTCCTGGCTGATCACTTATGCTCTAATACCATGTGCAATTTTATCTATTTCATCTACTGGAAATTATTCTTCTAACTCAAAAATTAATTATGCAATTTATTTGCTACGACAAATAACGAATAAAATCACAGCTGCAATTTTCACCATAAAAATACTGCAGAAAATAAAATACAGGAAACTGAGAAATTATAGCACACACAATAATTTCGACACAATTATTTTTGGACACTTGTCCCTGGAAAAACTCAACCTGGGAAAACCTGTGCAGCAGATGAGGGTTTTATTATTAATATTCAGCAACAATTCTGAGTACAATGATTTAGATGCCCAGCTGGAAATCTAATCTGAGGAAAATACTGGCCAAAATATTGAGAATTTTCTCTCACCCCACAACTATTTTCTTCCTCTGAAATAGCTTCCCCAGCCTCTGCACTAAGCTCCTTGCATCACCCTCTGCGCAAAGCCTACGCTGGCCCTCTGGATATCTCGGCCTTCCTTCCTCTGACTCTTCCAGGAACTGGAAATATTCCTCCTGGAATGCTATTGCTCTCTTCTTCCAACTGCTACTCACCCTCTGACTCTATCTTCTCTTCTAAGTTGTTGCTACTGAGAAAATCGAACTGCCTGGGCAACTAAGTATCTGCATTGGATCCCCTCTCCATCACCACATCGACTTCCTTTTATAATCCACTGTTGGAGCACCAATGACCAAGATTAAAACTTAATCAATGGCTGGATCATTTCTGGATCGATCCATGTGAGTTTCTCGATGATTCTCACCCCATCTCAATTAATACCAATTAATTAACCATATTCCCTAAGTTTAGACTTGGGAAATATTTAAAAATCGGCTAATAATCTAATTGAGACACTTCTAGGTGGAATTTCTAGAAACAATTTCTGGGTTTTGGAGATATTATGTATTCTATCTCTCCACAAAATTTCAAGGCTATAACACATCCGATGCTACAAAAACTAACAAACATCAACAACATGACAATAGATGATGTAGAGACAGGGTGTTGTGGCAGGGATGCAGCACTAGAACGCATTCCTCGCTAAGAGGGAGTGTTACTTTTTGTAGCATTAGATGTGTTTTAGCCACAAAATTTAGTGGAGAGACTAGAATACATGAGATCTCCAAAACCCAGAAATCGTTTCTGGAAATTCCACCTAGAAATGAATTAATTAGATTATTAACCAGTTTTTAAATATTTTCTAAGTCTAAACTTAGGGAATATGGTTAATTAATCAGTATTAATTAAGTCAAGGCAAGAATCATCTAGAAACTCACACAAATCGATCGAGAGATGATCCTAGCCATCGATTGTGTTTTAATCTTGATTGTTGGTGCTCCAATAGAGGATTATAAGAGGAGGTCGATGTGGTGATGGAGAATACCCAGTGCAGATACTCAGTTTCCTAGGCAGTTCGATTTTCTCAGTAGCAACAGCTCAACAGAGAAGATAGAGGTAGAGGGTGAGTAGCAGGTGGAAGAGGAGGGCAACATCATTCCGGGAGGAAGATTTCTAGTCCCTGGAAGAGGCAAATGAAGGGAGGTTGAAATTGGCAGAGGGCCAGCATAAGCTCTGCACGGAGGGTGATGTAGGGAGCTCAGCACAGAGGCTAGGGAGGTAATTTCAGAGGCAGAAAATCGTTGTGGGGTGAGAGAAAAATCTCACTATATTTTTTCCTGTATTTTCCTCAGACTAGATTGTCAGTTGGGCATCTAAATTATTGTACTTAGAATTGTTGCTGAAGATTAATAATAAAACCCTCATCTGCTGCACCAGTTTTCCCAAGTTGGGCTTTTCGAGGACAATTGTCCAAAAATATCTGTGTCAAAATTCTTATGTGTGTGCTAGAATTTCTCAGTTTCCAGTATTTTATTTTCCGCAGTATTTTTATGGTGAAAATTGCAGTTGTGATTTTATTCGTTGTTTGTCGTAGTAAATAAACTGCATAATTAAATTTTCAGTTAGAAGAATAATTTCCAGTAACTGAATAGATAAAATTTCACACCATTTTCCTGGATTAAAAATGGCTTTAATTAGTCATTTAATTAAAAGGGGAAAATAATTAATTGGAGGAAAAAAGGCCAAAGTGACTTAAAATAAAATTAAAAAGTCACTTACGATAAAGTCAAGGGAGGATTTTCTAGAATAATAATAAAATAAGATGCTTCTAGAGGCTTGGAGATCTATCTATGGAGCCTCCAAAAGGAGGAGATCATTTGGTACATCTTGGATTGGATCATTTGTCTTTGGTGTGGATTGGAGAATTCAGTTCTCTACCATAGTAGCCCTAGGACGAAAACCCTCGGGTGATTTAGTGAGAGTGGGCGAGAACCCATCTCTCTCCTTGGTGAATTCATTCAAAATTCACAAGTTGATATCATTAGTTTCTAGTTATTTTGGAGTCCGGATTTAGCTTGGAGCAGATGTTTGTGGGAGGTCATTTCCTTAGCCATATTCTTGTTCTTGTGCCAGCATATTTGATGTAATAAAATAACACTGAGATTCTTGCATGCTTGTGTTGTTTATTTTTCAGTTGTAGAATTTTGTTCCAGTTTTTGCAGTTCAATTAGTGGTTTAATTTGTGCATATCATTATAAAATTAGAGGTTTCATTTTTTGAAAAAAAATTCTGCAAAAATTATATCTGGAACATTACACATGAACAATTATATCAAACCATCATTAGGTGATATGGTTGTGGTCCAGCAAATTATTAGCTCACAGTCGTGTCTATCTGCTAAAGGGTTGAGGGTATTATAAGTCCACAACAAAGAGTGATGCAAAAACAGTACAAGCTAGGAAAAATGACAAGCCTTTCCATAACTATGCTCTGAAGACAAAACATTTCTAAATGGGAAGACAATGTTATGAACATAAATATGTATAAAATAATAATAATAATTAATAATTATGAAAGGACATGTCTCAAAGGACATCACTGTTCATGAAAGAGTATCCTACCTAAGTATATGTACGCGGCCCTCATTTGTATCATCATATCAATTCTCTCATACATTATTCAATATACTTATTTATTTATCCTCAATGAATTACTTTATATTCCAAGTCTCTTGGTTATTCTATTTGTGCGCCATATTTAGTTGTCACAACTTGATACGAAAATGGATTGCATACCTCATATTTGAAGACCCACTTTCATCAGGTGAATTGGGTAGAGGAAAATAATCTTTGATTGGAGAGTGGCTAAGAGGCATCTGAGAGTGGCCATCTATGGATCAATGTGGGGCTGCTAGCTAGCAAGTTGGATCAAATAGGGGGGAATTTTCCATGGGGGTTACCCATAGGCTGATGGTTAATAGCAGTGTTGATAATATCGTTCTCGGCAAAATATCGGCGAGGGTCCTGAAAACATATTTTCGGCAATATCAACGAAAATATCAGCAAAATATTGGCAAATATAAAAAATCACTTTTTTTTCTTCAGATTTTTAAACATATAAAGAAATAATGATATTTAGCCGAGATTTTCAAAATATGACAATATTTAGCTAAGATTTTCAAAATATCGCGATATTTAGCTGAGATTTTCAAAATATCGCGATATTTTCAAATATGAAAATATCACGATATTTACTTGCCGAACTATCGTTTGCCTGAAAATCCTGATATTCGTGATATTTCGTGAAATACCGCCAATATTATTAACACTAGTTAATAGGCCAGAAACAAATTCCTCAAAAAATTCTTCAATCTTCAATAAGCATTAAAAGATGTGAACCAACATAAATAATAGTAGAAAATGAGTAGGAACCCAAACTTTGGCACAAATTTCAAACTTGGCAGCCAAAGTCACTAGCTTTTAATCCATTTATCTACCTTTTTTTGGAAATTCTTTGGATCAATCTATCCCACAACTCCTTAGGTGAGGTTTGCAAGGAAAAGTGAACACTCAGTGATGCTGAATTAAAGCCCATACATGAGATTAGAGCCAACCAGGAATATGATTATTACTACCGAAGGCATTGATTTTTTCCCTTTTGAATCTTTGGAACTTCAAGTTTCATAGAATATTTGTAGGAATCCATTCCATTATAAGCATTTTTCTTCCATGACAATCAAGAAAGAATCATTGGCAAAGTGGCCATTAACCATTTGCCCCAAGTTAGGGTCTGGTAATGGAATGCCTTAATCAACCCTTGGGCCATCCTGTTCTCGAGAAATAACCTAGGGATTTAGCAACAATTACATACAATCCAAAGTCTCTGGGAGCGTAGATTCTCCCTTTCCAAGATATGACATTCAACTCTCTCAAGCAATCACCTGAAGTAATAGAAACCCTTCTTAACTAAAACCAAAAAGAAAAGTTCTGTTGGAAATCTATATATATCTTCCACACAATGGATCCCTTCCTTTTACAACACAAGAAAAAGAAGTGACTGCTATGCTACACCAAAAAAAAAAAAGAAAAAGTTTTCGATTTTATGTGTGAAACAACGTATATACAATTCTGTAAATATGGTTTTCATAATTTCGTGTTCTTTTAAATTCACGAAGTGCGTATAAAATTTGTTTGTTTCCACCAGCGTAATCCTATAGGCAGTTATATTAAAAAAAGTCGGTTTCTTCTACTATAAAATAGTCTATTTCCTATTTGTTTATGTATGCCATCATCTGATTGCGTATGTGGGACAGTTTATCCTCAACTCCACATATATTCCGAGAGACCAATTTAATTATTTTCATTAAACTATTGAATGTCTAATATGATTATTTTAGGGCTTCCAAAGTTATGAGAGTGGTTGAGAGAAAGCTATAATCCAAGAAAATATAAGAACAATAAACAAAAGTGGCTTACAAACTTTGTAGCCCAGTAAATTCTCCAATGTATGAAGGAATTTCACCAGAAATCATGTTGTTTCTTAGCACTCTGCACAAGACGTGAAATGTTAGAATCTTATTGTTTAGAAGATGAGCAGCAAGGTTGAATAGCTTGCATTAAGTTAAGGTTTATAAGCACGAGAGGCTATTTCACTTACAGTGTAGTCAATTTCTTCAAGTTTTTTAAGAATGACAACGACGAGACGCCTGGCCACGTTATGTCACTTACTCTCCTGCCAAAATGCATACCAAATATATGTCAACAAATAGTGAACTTTTAATGTCAATTTATGAACCAATTTACTTGCATTTCAAGTTGAAAAAAGTAGTAGCAAACATGCCAGTGAATGTTGAAACAAATACATACAGATTTGTCAAAGAGGTTAAGTTGGAAAATCTTGAAGGAATTGGACCCTTGAAAGCATTCCCCTGTAGCCTCCTGCATAGCCCTTTGATTCAGCATCGTGTGCAAGCCATAGAATAATGTGAAAAATAAATGGATAAATGTCTAGATGGCATGTGTGTTTTGCAGCGGTACATTAAAATTACGATAGATAGAGAAGAACTACTGTATGAACCAATGTAATAAAGTAATGTATAACTTTATGAGTTTTATATATTAAAAATTAGGATACCATATAACATTTTAAGAAAAACAATACACTGACAAATTAATATTTACAGAACATAAGATCGTTTACAGTTGGTTAGAAGGATCCAGGTTCAGCATAATTCTTATACATACATATAAATACTGACCAAGTTCATCATAGTTTCATAATGAAATGAAATGATATTTTAAGGTCCACGAGACTAAAAATAGTCTAAGATCATTAGTTCCTTGTTTTTCGCTATGTATATGGATGCCTCTACAAACAGCCTATGGTACCAAGTGTGTATAAGTTCATTACAAATAAAGTAAGCCTTAGGCTGATGTATGATATGACACTAGGTTCATCGAGTTTTAAAGGCTTAAAATTTAAATCCTTTTCATGATCTTCAACATTATCACATGACTTGTGCCTTTCCAAATGATCACTATCTTCAGATGGATTCTTTTGATGAGAATGTTTCTTTAAAGAAGACACCCCTTCAACCAGTTAGGACCCATGCAATTCAGAAAGTGTCTTTGTTTCGCCTTTCAACTGCTTTTGTTTATAGCCAGATTCATCACTAGACCTCATGCATGTTGAAGATCATAAAAATGATAGACATTAATTTTTCTGATTATTCCATTATTTAAAAACATTTTACAAAAGCATTAATATGAATATATAGAGTTTTTCAACAAGAATGCTGCAAAAACGTTTTAATAACCTCTTTTCCACCAAAAAAAAAATCAATATTAAAAATGAATAGAACTGCTTTATTTTTTTGGTAATCGACAAGATACCTTACCACAAAAGAAGATATATCATGCCACATTCATGACTCTCCTACAAAGAGAAAACACCAAATGTTTTTTGGCAAGAAAATAAAAAGTTGAATGGTGAGTCTTAGATAACCTTTCCATTTTCTAATTAAGATAATCACAGAATTCAACATATTTTACATGTATATTAAAAGAATATGTTTGTACATCCAAATGTTAATGAAAGGATGTTTAAAAATTTATTTTATGTTTTTGTGGGCCTGTTATCTCCCAAATCGCACTTAATCGCACTCAATAATAAAACACTAAATCCATGGATGCAACCTTGAGGTAATCCTACGAGAAAATACCATTGTCACCTTAGTACAATTTGGCTGACTCTTTTAAGGCCATGGGGTTATTCCTAGAAGAATGAGGCTAAGTCTCGAATATTTATCATTGAAGAGCTTTAGACTTAGTAAGTAAATCTTAATTATGATAATTATATAATGCAACGATTTACTCTATGAATTACAAATAACTTAAATCCAACACAAGATATGACTTTGAGACTTAAATAATTCAACACATTAGAAAATGCTTGGATTGATGCGCCATACAAGTACATTTGAATATTATTAAACAAAATAGTGCATCAATTAGATTTGATTTAGATAAACTAATTTATGATTATATGGATATATGGATATATGAATCAAATTTTGTTTAAATAATATTTTTTAAGGGCAATTCCACATTTGAACAAGTGGAGGAAACCATGTTTTTAAACTGTTGTAATTGATATCAAACAAAGTTCAATATGTTAACTTCCAAATGTAATTTCTAATACAAGAATGTAAATTCAAGGTTTTCTAAGTGATATAGCAACCCAAGTAATGATATGACACTGAAGCACCTTAAAGTTAAAGAACCTTAAATAAATAGTAGTAATGATAATCATGGTTTATTTAAAGAATGTTAAATAATTTCTAGAATTGTGACTAAGCAAAACAAGTCTAGGAAATGAATTTTTATCTATGTAAAATGAATAAAGTTAAATGAAATATGATGTAATGTATTTGGGAACTTATAAGAAAATTAAAACTAATATTGGAATTTTTTTATGGTGGTTGAAGAGAGAAACCCGTACTGAATAAACCCTATGGATTATGGCGTGGAGAACAATATTGAATATGGCTATTTTTGTCAATTTTTGATAGCTCGGAGGTACTTCTGCATTGGCAGTGGCTAGCATCTAAAAGTGACCAAGCACATTTCACTCCCTAGCTTTATAAAGTTGAGAAGTGTACATTTTTAATTAATGACTTAAAAGTGACCTTTTATAAAGTGAGTGTGACTTTATAAACTTGGGTCATGTTACCCACCATTTTGTGGGTGATATCCCTAGGACAATTTTTTTCTCCAAGATGGTCCTCAACTGACAACCAACAACCCCTTGTAGCCACTAGCTAGCTCATTGTGCCATTTCTCTGCCACCTGAGCCAGCCGTGTGGTCCCTCGCCCATCTGCCATGATCGTATGTTTGAAGGTGGGCCTCCTAAACTTGAAGGTATGCCTTCTCATTTGGTAGTCGAGTAATGTAATTTGCTTATCATAGACACTTCTGGGGATGGATTAATGGGGGGATTCAATGAAGAGAATGGGTTGGGTCTATGCCCTTGTCCCCTAGACCCCTTTTGGATATTAACCTTGCATCCTAGTCCCGTGGGATCTCTTTTACTGACCATTTGGCTTTAGGGATGGTATTTCATGGGAAACCTTGATTTTGGTTGTGTCGTCCTGATCCCTTATCCGCTTATATTACCCTCTTTCCACTCATTATTACCCCATTCATCATTTCTCCCACTTGGGTCGACATTCCTCTACAGGGTCCACATAGGGTTAGCTTGCCCCTTCCCCTTGCCCACACCTTGGGTCATGGCCTGGAATGAAGCACAGAGGTTGATGCAACTAAAAAGAAAGATAAAAGCATATTTGGCCACATTTACCAGGAAAATGTACCACAAAATGCAAAAGATGGAAGAGACAAACACATTTAGCACGTGAGCAAAAGCCAATACATGAGCTCTACCCCATCCTCATGGCCATCAACCTGGTTCCTACAGGTTCAATGAACCTCCTTCATCATATAGGAACCCATGATTGTTCCAACCGCTGGTGGGCAATGAACCGCCCTACCTTTAAAGGGGGTATTCACTACTATATCTTATACATCATGCTCTTACCCCTTGAGCCCTGAGTAGTTAATCAAAGAAAATCATAAAAAGGCAAAAGGAATATAAATAAGGGTGGAAAAATCAAGGTCGGGGCACCTCATGTACCACGATTGCTCCTTCCTATACATTATAAACCCAAGTGTGGGATTCCCTCTTATTAGCTACCGTTGTACCCCAGCATGTGACCTAGGGCTGCCCCTTCTCATCCCCTACTTCATTCACCTATCTGTCACATGCCACCACCTTTTGAAGGATGTACCTTGAATATATTATCCCCTTTAAAAGTAGAAACCACCTAATAGGATTCTTGGTTAACCCCATTTGGAGTTTAGGAGACTTTGGCACATCCCGAAGCCTATTATGGAAGGGCAGGCCATTATGAATTCCCCACATGTGGTCCATGATTGGTAAACTCGTTTACTCGATTTCTCTAATGACTTGTTGTACTAGAAGGCTAGGGGACACATTGGATCTTATGTAGGATTGCAGATGGTCTCCATCTTCGGTTTGGTCTCCCTATGCGGGGTCCTAATCCTCTAGAGGGCTACATTGGCACATGTAGGGTGTGCGTTGAGAGCCATGGGCCTCCACAACAACAGATAGAACTCCATGGATCCCCACAACCATTCAAGGATTGCTCGTGGTTCACTTATTGGACGAGGAAGACGCACCTGATCCATCATGCCCAGTTGGCCCCAAATTTGCACCATACACTTGGTAGATGATCCAAGACTTGCACGATGATGTGGCATCACCTACACCATCATCCTATCCCTTGCAGGTGATCTACATGAATCTTCAATTTGTTTGGAGACTCATGAGGACACTTGTGTGCCCCCACATGTCATTTAGAGCACCACAGGTTATTACAAGGGGCAACCCCTTATCCACTGCTTTTGAGGGTCCTACTCTTCATTATGGAACCCATGGACCTCATTAGGCCTCTTAGAGGGCCCTAGGACATGCATAGATTATTATTTGACCTCTTGGGAGGCTTATTCTTTCATTTATAAGCTAGTTTGATGGTCTTGTCACCAAAAGTTGGATTATTAGAACATTATTTTATTTTTGGGGCTTATGTACGTCAAAGAGGCTAATTCGAACTCCTCATTAGTGTATAAATACAAGTGAGATGAGTTCATTATTTCATCATCACTTTGGATTGGATCTCTTCTCTCTCTTGATAATTTCACACTTTTTCTAGAGGCTAAATTGGAGTTTTATGGATGAATTTTGTTGTGTGGATATTGGTCTATCTTATCTTGGAGCTTCTCTTTTGTCAATTGTGGATGGTTGGATATACTCTGTTACATGTAAGTATATGCTTTTAATGTTATTCTTGTTTTACTTTTTCATATACATTGGACTGGGATTTTTCGTTATTTCTAGGGCTAATTGTTGCATACATTTACTGCTTAAAATTGTGGAATTTTGTCTCTATTATAGCATCTCTCAATGTATGTGCCATGTAATGTGAAAGAAATCTCCTAGGGTTAATTCTATTAAATAATTTGATCTTGATAGGCCATCTCCTATGCACATCGAAGTATAAAAGCTGCAAGATTGCGTCTCCTTGACCTAGAAGGCAAGCGAAGTGGTCTTGAGGCCTCCTTGACTAAGAATCAAGAATCCTACTCATATTTCATCATAGACTCCATTCTCCCAAGACTAAAGCACTGATCTACCAAGAGGTTGTCACCAAAAATCACTTTCTTTCACTTCATTCAGGTCTATCCAAGTTGGGGCACCTAAGGCATCAATTTCCCAACAAGTTAGCCCTCCAAAAAGTTCGATCTCTTAGGGTCTCCTATGCTGGTGTTTCCTCAAGGTCTCCTCCAATTTTGAAGCCATTCTGATGGCGCAGTTAGGAGAAAAGAAAAGCCCTAGCTCCGGATCAAGCTTTTCCTTAGCATCCCCAAGGCTAGTACCTCATAGGATCAAATCGACACCTTCAAGTGAAAATTATTTCTTTGATCCTTCCCCCACCTTGTCTAGGGTAAGAACATCATTGGTTGCCATACTCATTCTTCCTATACTAAACCTGGTCCACTTGGTCTTGTGTGGTCCCATTCCTTTGAAAATACAATTCTTCGAGAACCATCTGGGATACCAATTACAATAAGGATTTTAGGGATTGGGAAGTTCCTTCATAAGTCATATCCCATAAAACTAACCCTTAAATCCTCCCTTCCTTTCCCTAGAAGACATTGTACCTTTCTTAGAAAGCAAGCAAGCCTTATCTCTCTAACTCTTCCAAGAAAGGGATTATTAGGGTCAGTGCACATCATTTCATTGACTTTTCCTTCATCAGTGACTCCATAATATACGGAGTCTCCTCCCATCGGTGAAAGTCTGTAAATAGAAGGGAGCCTTAGCTGAGGTGACAATGGGATAAGTCTTCATTTGTTGCCCTTAGTCTAGCATTTGCCTTTTGTGGATCCCCCTTAGGTCCCCTGCTAGTTTGAGAGGTAACATTTTGGTGCCGTTGTCGGGGACACGAAACATGTGTTTGGTTCCCCATATGACATATCGACATAACATTATTGGTGACTCCATTGGAAGAAAAAAGCCCTATTTCTTCATTGAAATTCAAAGTCAATGCTTATAGGGTGAAGCAACCATTTGTTAAGGCAATTTCATTCACCCAGGAGACTCCCATGTCACTAAGGACCCAACAACATGTTGACTGTTAGGGTAAGTAGTTTTCATCGTCAAATGTATTTTGCATGTCCTTTAATTTTCAGTTTTTTAATAAGTTGAGCATATGACCACTGCTTCGATCATAGTCTCAAAGGTCACTATCCTTCATTGTCAAGTTTTTTTCATCAAGGGTTCACCAAAAGCAGGAAGCAGTGTCAAGTTAATGGGAGTCATGGTCACTGTGCAAGTGGGTATCAACCATTTACGAGGTTTGCAAGAGTTGTAGAGCCTAATTAAAGAGTTCTACACCATCACAAAGCCATTTAAAGCCTACCCATTTGATCCATTTTGCCAGAGGAGGTGTGAAATCATACAGAGCATGGAGGGCTACTTGGATTAGCTGCCCCAGCATTGCACAAATACTCTGTTTTAGTCATCCTTTTGCAGAACCGTTTCCAATCACATAAAGGCAAATTTTAGGAAACTGAAAGAGGTTTTTCTCAAGGATGGGCCAAATAACAATAACCTCTTCCCATTTTTTTACATGTGTCATGGATAGGGATATTCGAATGCATCTTCAAAGCATATTTTTCGGACTGTGTAAATCGCCAATTTTAGCCATTGTTTTGGAGAAGATGTTTTTGAAGAGTTGGCGTAGAATTTCAAAAACATGAAAGAGGTATTTCTCAAGAACAGACCAAAGAACAATAACCTTCTCCAATTTGTTCACAGGTGCCATGGATTTGGAGATTCGACTTCATATTTAAGGCCTATTTTTCAGACTGTATTTTCCTGTTTTAGTCATGATTTTACATAACAGTTTCGGAGGCGATGGGGAATAATTTGAAGGAACGAAGAGAGGTTTTTCTTCAAAACGAGCTGATATAAAAAAATGTATCTCATATTTTACACAAGTGCTACCGTTTGGGAGTTACAGGTGTTATTGGGAGACCCATTTTTACAATTTCTTGCTGCCAGAATTATGAAGTTTTTTTGAAATTCGATTTGTGAATTTGAATTTTTGAAATGTTTGAGACATCAGATGGGTCCCACTCCAACTCATCAGATTTATACCTTGCTATTGTGATGCTAGCGATGAAGATAAACTGAATGGATGGGACATTAGCTAGAAGATAGGATAGTATGATAAGATCTAAGTGAGTTTTTGTTTTTTTCCACTAAAAGAAAAACACTGCAGATATGTTTAAGTTACTACTTTTGTAATCAATTCGACCCACCTCATGGATCAGAGAATCATTGTATATGGACATGGGATTTTTGGAGGTTGTAATTCTATTTAATGCTAAATGTTTCAAGCTAGAAAGGATTGATTGGTTGTTGATTGATTAGTGCTGGAAGCAAAGACTTGTATTTTGTATTTTCAAATATTTCTTAAGTGAATAGAAGAAGGCCAAGGGTATTTTGGCCAGGTATTCGCGTGTCAGATATCAGTTGGTATGTGTTTTTTCTCTGTTACTGTTATTACTTATGTTTCTGTGATACTAAAATAGTTCTTCATGCTCAGATAAGAGAATTTGCAGAATTCACTTTTTGCTTTGCTTTGTATCTATTGAACATTCATGAATCTCTTATTCTTCTAAAGGAAATTTGAATTCATCCTAGTTTGATGCTCATCTTGTCACCTCTGATGTTATATTCATCCATTACTACAACGAAATTTGTTAATTACCAATAGAGTTTCCTATCTTGCCCTTGCTCAAGATATCATCATTATCCCTTATTCACTTGAATCATTAAAAAAGATGAGCTTGTTCAAAGTGGGCTTTCCTTCCTTCACTTACCTTCAAGCCACCACTTAAAATTATCCTTTTATCATCATAGCTAGACTGAAATCCAAACTACTCAAGCCAATTCATTGACTGAAATCATATAGAAAGAGCCCTCTATAAAGCTAGAAGGGCTACATTCTAGCTTACAAGTGGTTTGTGGTTACCTTTGAGCTTCCTTCCTACAGCCTAAGGAAATTACAGAGTGCTAACATTGACCACATATATTCCTGCCATAGATATGACAGGGACCCCAAAATATCCTTCATCGAAATCCATGAAAAATATGCCAATGTTCGATGGGGATCCACATTCCGTAGCCAACCACGTGGTAAGGTTCATAAGGTACCTTTCGAAGCAAAATATAACTCAACCTTGTGACCAAATGGAATTGTTTGTCCTATCCATTTCCGCAAGTACCGATTGGCTTGAGTCATGTAAACCTAAAAGCATTCCTTCTCTTCCAATGTTTACTATGAACTTCTTGTTGCATGAAGGGTCAAGTTTCCAATCTCATGAAGACATATCCAAAATGTTAGATATGGCCGTTTGAGAGGAGGAAGTTATTGAATATGGTTTAATGCTTGAGGAAGAGCCTCTTATTGATGCATACTTTAATGATGGTGCCAAAGGAGAGACTCATGAATTGGAAAGCATGCCCTCTAAGGATAATGAGGAAGATCTCAACCCCGAGAGCCCTCAGACATTGCAAGAATGGATTATGGAATATGAAAAGTCTTGCAGGGAGCTCATGGCCACATATAACTCCCAAGAGATTTTCTCCCATTATTGTGAGCAATCGGAAAGGCTCTATAACACGAAGAGTGAATATAAAGAGAGTCCTACCGATGACCTTCTTCTTAAGGCATTTTATCAAAATCATGTAGTAAATACCTTGGAGATCATTCTTCGGGAACGGATGAAGGAAGAAACATTAGGGGAATTTTGAAGTCTAAAATGGGCCTCCTAAGAAAAATGTACAACCAAAATAAACTTTATAAGAACCAATAAGATTCAAGATGATGATGTCAACCATGGGGGATGATTCACCATTTTTGGAGTAAAAAAGTAAAAAAATTAAAAAATAATGAAATAATAAAACTACTTTTTCAACTCGTATTTTCAACTTATCTCCCTAATATTTTACTCAAATTTCGAGCAGGAGTACTCGTTAGATGCAACATGGGTACTCCTTGGATGAGGGATTAAATTTTTCATGTAACGAGTGTTTCCACTTGAAATTTGAGTAAACCCATTGGGAGATATGTTGAAAATATGAGTTGAAATTTGATGATGTAATCTAATCTTATTTTATTATTTCCACTATTATTTTATAATTTCCTTGGTAGGCCCATTTTAGACCTCAAAATTTCCCTAATGAGTCCTCCCTATCTAAAGAAGAAAATGCTTCGCCCCTTCTGAATAACAATGTTGGTCCTTATGAATCCCTTCCTAGTGATTGGAAAGGTCTCTTTTGTTCCAAGATGATTCAATCAAATATGAGCCTTCCAAGATTGTGGGAAATTCTGATGACTCTAATATAGAAGAAATTGAGGAAGATGCTTCCTTAGGCCATGCCCCCCATAAAGGATTTTTCTTCATGTTTGAGCGTTCCTCCCCTGCCTTGGAAATAGAGGTTTGTGATGATGTTCATTCCCCTAGTCTTGATGAAGAGCTGCTTTCCCCTATGAAGAAACAGGAATCATGGTTTTTGCCCAAATACAATGATGACTCCATTTCTTGTTTTCCCAATGACCAAAATAATATCATCCTAAATACATTCGAGACATTCAATCCTTCTTACCTAGAGGGTGATAGGCCTGAGATAGATTAACATTTCTATCTCCTGGTTAAGAGATGAAATTCAATCTTCTTGGTTGATGTCTTTCCGTTATTCTAAGGCTCCTTTCTATATAATATGGGTCCCCTATTTTCCCACCTTTTGCCCCTGTAACTCTTCGCATCATTATTCCCATTTATATTGTCGAGTCCATTGCAAAAATAATCATGGAAGCATGCATTTTTGTATTGATCAACTGACATGTTGGTTGCATTAGGTCTAAGATTATACCTAGCGATTGACATTGTATCATATGCATGGTAGAGTAGGGTGCATCGCATGTTGATTTTGCATTAGAACTAACGTCATATGATATTTCTCATGGTAGATAGATGCATATTTGCATATTTTATTTTTTGTTGATTTTATGACCTAACATATAGCATGTGCGATCATGAGACGCTGCAAAAGCATGTTGCTCCATGTTATTCCATATATTATATGTGCAAGTGACAGGTCTATGGTAACCAAGAGATTGTTGGAGTTCTCGTGACCTCCTGTTCGAGTAGCTTCGCCCACTTATTCAAGAGATCACGTCCCAGTTGGAGCCAGATATTACCCACCATTTTGTGGATGATATCCCTAAGAGAAAAAATTTCTCCAGAATGGTCCTCAGTCGACAGCGAACAACCCCTTACAACCACTAGCTAGCTCATTGTGCCATTTCTCCACCATCTGAGCCAGCCATGTGGTCCCTTGCCCATCTACAATGATCGTATGTTTGAAGGTGGGCCTCCCGAACCTGAAGGTATGCCTTGTCACTTAGTATTTGAATATGGCAGTTTGCTTATCATGGACACTTTTGGGCATGGATTAATGGAGGGATTCAATGGACAGAATGGGTTAGCTCTGTGCCCTTGTCCCCTAGCCCCCTTTTGGATATTAACCTTGCATCCTAGTGCCATGTGATCTCTTTCACTGACCATTTGGCTTTAGGGATGTTATTTCATGGGAAACCATGATTTGGGTTGCGTGGTCCCACTCCCTTATCCGCTTATATTACCCTGTTTCCACTCATTATTACACCATTCATCATTTATCCCACCTGGGTCAACATTCTTCTACAGGGTCCACATAGGGTTAGCTTGCCCCTTCCCCTTGCCCACAGCTTGGTTCATGGCCTGGAATGAAGCCCGGAGGTTGATGAAGCTAAAAAGAAAGACAAAAGCATATTTGGCCACAATCAACAGGAAAATGTACCACAAAATGCAAAAGATGGTCGGGACAAACACATTTAGCCTATGGGCAAAAGCCAATACATGAGCTCTACCCCATCCTCATGGCCATCAACCTGGTTCCTACAGGTTCAATGAACCTCCTTCATCATATAGGAACCCATGATTGTCCCAACCCCTAGTGGGCAATGAACCGCCCTAGCTTTAAATAGGGTATTCACTGCTATATCTTATACATCATGCTCTTACCCCTTGAGCCCTGAGCAATTAATCAAAGAAAATCATAAAAAGGCAAAAGGAATATAAATAAGGGTGGAAAAATCAAGGTCGGGACACCTCATGTACCATGATTGGTCCCTCCTATAGATTATAAACCCAAGTGTGGGCTTCCCTCTTATTAGCTACCCTTGTACCCCAGCATGTGACCTAGGGTTGCCCCTTCTCATCCCCTACTTCATTCACCTATCTATCACATGCCACCTCCTTTTAAAGGATGCACCTTGAATATATTATCCCCTTTAGAAGTAGAAACCCCCTAATAGGATTCTTTGTTAACCCCATTTGGAGTTTAGGAGACATTAGCACAACTCGAAGCCCATTATGGAAGGGCAGGCCATTATGAAGTCCTCACCTGTGGTCCACTATAGGTAAGATCGTTTACTCGATTTCTCTAATGACTTGTTGTAATGGAAGGCTAGGGGACGCATTGGATCTTATGCAGGATTGCAGATGGTCTCCATCTTGGGTTTGGTTTCCCTATACGGGGTCCTAATCCTCCAAAGGGATACATTGGCACATGTAGGATGTTTGTTTAGACCCATGGGCCTCCACAACAGCAGATCACACTCCATGGATCCCCACAACCATTTAGGGCTTGCGCGCGGTTCACTTATTGGACGAGAAAGATGCACCTGATCCATCGTGCCCAGCTAGCCCTAGATTTGCACCATACACTTGGCAGATGATCCAAGACTTGCACGATGATGTGGCATCACCTACACCATCATCCTATCCCTTGCAAGCGATCTACAGGCATCTTCGATTTGTTTGGAGACCCATGAGGACACTTGTGTGCCCCCACATGTCATTTCGAGCACCACAGGTTATTACAAGGGGCCAACCCTTTGTCCACTGCTTTTGAGGGTCCTACTCTTCATTATGGCACTCATGGACCTCATTAGGCATCTTAAAGGGCCCTACGACATGCATAGATTATTGTTTGACCTCTTGAGAAGCTTATTCTTCCATTTATGAGCTAGTTTGGTGGGCTTGTCACCAAAAGTTGGATTATTAGAATATTATTTTATTTTTGTGCTTATGTAGGCCAAGGAGGCTAGTTCGAATTCCTCATTAGTGTATAAATACAAGTGAGATGAGTTCATTATCTCATCATCATTTTGGATTGGATCTCTTCTCTCTCTTAAGAATTTCACACTTTTTATAGAGGATGAATTGGATCTTTATGGATGAATTTTGATGTGTGGATATTGGTCCATCTAATATTGGAGCTTCTCTTTTGTCAATTGTGGATGGTTGGATATACTTTTCTACATGTAAGTACATGCTTTTAATGTTATTCTTGGTTTACTTTGTCATATACATTCCATTGGGATTTTCGCTATTTCTAGGACTAATTGGTGCATGCATTTACTGCCTAAAATTGCAAAATTTTGTCTCTATTACAGCATCTATCAATGTATGGGCCATGTAATGTGAACAAAATCTCCTAGGGGTAATTCTATCAAAAAATTTTACCTTGATAAGACATCTCCTTTGCACATCAAATTATAAAAGTTGCAATATTTCTTCTCCTTGACCTAGAAGGCTAACAAAGTGGTCTTGAGGCCTCCTTGACTAAGAATCAAGAATCCTACTCATATTTCATCATAGACTCCACTCTCCCAAGACTAAGGCACTGATCTACCAAGAGGTGGTCACCAAAAATCATATCCTTTCACCTTCATTCAGGTCTAGCCAAGTTGGGGCACCTAGGGCATCAATTTCCTAACAAGATATCCCTCCAAAAAGTTTGATCGCTTAGGGTATCCTGCACTGGTGTTTCCTCAAGGTCTCCTCCAATTTTGAAGCCATTCCGATGGTGGAGTTGGGAGAAAATCCAAGCCATAGCTCCGGGATCAAGCTTTGGTTTAGCATCCCCAAATCTAGTACCTCATAGGATCAAATCGATACCTTCAAGTGAAAATTCTTTCTTTGATCCTTTCCCCACTTTGTCCAGGGAAAGAACATCATTGGTTTCCATACTCATTCCTCCTATCCTAGACCAGGTCCACTTGGTCCCGTGTGGTCTCATTCCTTTAAAAAGATAACTCTTTGAAAACCATCTGGGATACCAATTACAATAAGGATTTTAGGGATTGGGAAGTTCCTTCATAAGTCATATCCCATAAACCTAACCCTTAAATCCTCCCTTCCTTTCCCTAGAAGACATTGTACCTTTCTTAGAAAGCAAGCAAGCCTTACCTCTTTAACGCTTCCAGGAAAGGGATTATTAGGGTCAGTACACATCATTTCTTGAATTATCCTTCATCAGTGACTCCATAATATAACGTGTCTCCTCCCATTGGCGAAAGTCCATAAATAGAAGGGAGCCTTAGCTGAGGTGACAGTGGGCTAAGTCTCCATTTGTTGCCCTTAGTCTAGCATTTGCCCTTTAGGAATCCCTCTTAGGTCCCCTTCTAGTTTGATCGGTAACATTTTGGCACCATTGCCGAGGACACAAAACGTGTGTTTGTTTCCCCATACGACATATCAACATCACATTAATGGCGACTCCATTGGAAGAACAAAGCCCTAGTTCATCATTGAACTTCAAAGTCAATGCTTGTAGGGTGAAGCAAACAATTGTTAATGAAATTTCATTCACCCTGGCGACTCCCAGGTCACTAAGGACCCAACAACATGTTGACCACATATATTCCTACCATAGATATGACAGGGACCCAAAAATATCATTCATCAAAGTCCATGAAGAATATGACAATGTTCGATGGGGATCCACATTCCATAGCCAACCACGTGGTAAGGTTCATAAGGTACCTTTCAAAGTAAAATATAACTCAACCTTTTGACCAAATGGAATTTTTTTTCCTATCCATTTCACCAAGTACCGATTGGCTTGAGTCATGTAAACCTAAAAGCATTCTCTCTCTTCCAACGTTGACTACGCACTTCATGTTGCATGAAGGGCCATGTTTCCAATCTCATGAAGACATATCCCAAACGTTAGATATGCCCCTTTGAGAGGAGGAAGTTATTGAATATGGTTTTATGCTTCAGGAAAAGCCTCTTATTGATGCATACTTTAATGATGGTGCCAAAGGAGAGACTCATGAATTGGAAAGCATGTCCTCTAAGGATAATGAGGAACATCTCAACCCTGATAACCCTTAGACATTGCAAGAAGGGATGATGGAATATGAAAAGTCTTGCAGGAAACCGATGGCCACATATAACTCCCAAGAGATTTTCTCCCACTATTGTGAACAATCGGAAAGGCTCCGTAACACAAAGAGTGAATATAAAGAGAGTCCTACCGGTGACCTTCTTCTTGAGGCATTTTATCAAAATCACGTAGTAAATACCTTGGAGATCATTCTTCGGGAATGGATGAAGGAGAAAAAGTCCTCCCTATCTCAAGAAGAAAATGCTCCACCCCTTCTGAATCACAATGTTGGTCCTTATGAATCCCTTCCTAGTGATTGGAAAGATCTCTTCTTTATGTTCCAAGATGATTCAATCAAAGAAGAGCCTTCAAAGATTGTGGGAAATTCTGATGACTCTAATATAGAAGAAATTGAGGAAGATGCTTCCTTAGGCCATGCCCCCGATAAAGGGCTTTTCTTCATGTTTGAGCGTTCCTCCCCTGCCTTGAAAAAAGAGGTTTGTCATAATGTTCATTCCCCTTGTCTTGATGAAGAGTTGCTTTCCCCTATGAAGAAAAAGGAATCATGGTTTTTCCCCAAATACAATGATGAGTCCATTTCCTTTTTTCCCAATGACCAAAATAATATCATCCTAAATACATTCGAGACATTCAATCCTTCTTACCTAGAGGGTGATAGGCCTGAGATAGCTCTTCATCAAAGATTCATGTACTTGATCATTGACATTTCTATCTCTTGTTTAGGAGACCAAATTCAATCTTCTCGGTTGATGTCTTTTTGTTCTTCTAGGGCTCCTTTCTATATAATATGGGTCCCCTGTTTTCCCACCTCCCACCCCCGTAACTCCTCGCATCATTATTCCCGTTTATATTGACGAGTCGATTTCAAAAATAATCATGGAAGCATGCATTCTTGTATTGATCAACTAACATGTTGGTTGCATTGGGTCTATGATTATACCTAGCACTTGACATTGTATCATATGCATGGTAGAGTAGGGTGCATCACATGTTGATTTTGCATTAGAACTAACGTCATATGATATTTCTCATGGTAGATGGATGCATATTTTCATATTTTATTTTTTGTTGATTTTATGGCTAGCATGTGCGGTCATGAGATGCCACGAAATCATGTTGCTCTGTGTTCTTCCATATATTATATGTGCAGGTGACAGGTCTACGTTAACCAAGAGATTGTTGGAGTTCTCGTGACCTCTCGTTCGAGTAGCTTCGCCCACTTTTTTGAGAGTTCACGTCCTAGTTGGAACCAGATGTTACCCACCATTTTGTGGGTGATATCCCTAGGAGAAATTTTTTCTCCGAGCTGGTCCTCAGCCAGCAGCCAACAGCCCCTTACAGCCACCAACTAGCTCATTGTGCCATTTCTCCACCACCTAAGCTAGCCATGTGGTCCCTTGCACATCTGCCATGATCGTATGTTTGAAGGCGGCCTCCCGAACCTGAAGGTATGTCTTGTCATTTGGTAGTTGAGTATTGTAGTTTGCTTATCATGGACACTTCTGGGCATGGATTAATGGGGGTATTCAGCGGAAAGAATGGGTTAGGTTTGTGCCCTTGTCCCCTAGCCCCCTTTTGGATATTATCCTTGCATCCTAGTCCCATGGGATCTCTTTTACTGACCATTTGGCTTTAGGGATGGTATTTCATGGGAAACCCTGATTTTGGTTGCGTGGTCCCGCTCCCTTATTCACTTATATTACCCTCTTTCCACTCATTATCACCCCATTCATCATTTCTCCCACCTAGGTCCAAATTCCTCTACTGGGTCCACATAGGGTTAGTTTGCCCCTTCCCCTTGCCCACACCTTGGGTCATGGCCTGGAATGAAGCCCAGAGGTTGGTGCCGCTAAAAAGAATGATAAAAGCGTATTTGGCCATATTCAACAGGAAAATGCAAAAGGTGTTCGGGACAAACACATTTGGCACGTGGACAAAAGCCAATACATGACCTCTACCCCATCCTCATGGCCAACACCCTGGTTCCTACAAGTTCAATGAACCTCCTTCATCATATAGGAACCCATGATTGTCCCAACCCCTGGTGGGCAATGAAACACCCTACCTTTAAATGGTGTATCCACTTTTATATCTTATACATCATGCTCTTACCCCTTGAGCCCCGAGCAGTTAATCAAAGAAAATCATAAAAAGGAAAAAGGAATATAAAGAAGGGTGGAAAAATCAAGGTCAAGGCACCTCATGTACCATAATTTCTCCCTCTTATTAGCTACCCTTGTACCCCAACATGTGACCCAGGGTTGCCCCTTCTCATCCCTTACTTCATTCACCTATCTGTCACATGCCACCACATTTTGAAGGATGTACCTTGAATAAATTATCCCCTTTAGAAATAGAAACCACCTAATAAGATTTTTGGTTAACCCCATTTGGAGTTTAGGAAACATTGGCACATCTTGAAGCCCATTATGGAAGGGTAGGCCATTATGAAGTCCCCACCTGTGGTCCATGATTAGTAAGCTCGTTTACTTGATCTATCTAATGACTTGTTGTACTAGAAGGCTAGGGGACGCATTAGATCTTATGCAAGAATGCAGATGGTCTCCATCTTGGGTTTGGTCTCCCTATACGGGGTCCTAATCCTCCAGAGGGCTATATTGGCACATGTAGAGTGTGCATTGAGAGCCATGGGCCTCCATAGCAGCAGATAGAACTCCATGGATCCCCACAGCCATTCAGGGATTTCTCATGGTTCACTTATTGGACGAGGAATATGCACCTTATCCATCATGCCCAGCTGGCCCCATATTTGCACCATACACTTGGAAGATGCTCCAGGACTCGCACGATGATGTGGCATGACCTACACCATCATCCTATCCCTTGCAGGCGATCTACAAGCATCTTCAATTTGTTTGGAGACCCATGAGGACACTTGTGTGCCCCCACATGTCATTTGGAGTGCCACGGGTTATTACAAGGGGCCAACCCCTTGGCCACTGCTTTTGAGGGTCCTACTCTTCATTATGACACCCATCGACCTCATTAGGCCTCTTAGAGGGCCTTACGACATTCATATATTATTATTTGACTACTTGAGAGGCTTATTCTTCATTTATGAGCTAGCTTGGTGGTCTTATAAAAGCTGCAAGATTGTTTCTCCTTGACCTAGAAGGCTAGCGAAGTGGTCTCGAGGCCTCCTCGACTAAAAATCAAGAATCCTACTCATATTTCATCATATAATCCATTCTCCCAAGACTAAGGCACTAATCTACCAAGAGGTGGTCACCAAAAATCACATCCTTTCATCTTCATTCAGGTCTAGCCATGTTGGGGTACCTAGGGCATCAATTTCTCGACAAGATAGCCCTCCAAAAAGTTCTCTCTTAGGGTCTCCTACGCTGGTGTTTTCTCAAGGTCTGCTCCAGTTTTGAAGCCATTTTGACGGTGGAGTTGGGAGAAAAGCCAAGCCCTAGATCTGGGATCAAGCTTTACCTTCGTATCCCCAAGGCTAGCACCTCATAGGATCAAATTGACACCTTCAAGTGAAAATTATTTCTTTGATCCTTTCCCCACCTTGTCTAGGGTAAGAACATCATTGGTTGCCATACTCATTCCTCCTATCCTAGACCGGGTCCACTTTGGTCCCGTGTGGTCTCGTTCCTTTGAAAAGACAATTCTTCGAGAACCATCCGGGATACCAATTACAATAAGGCTTTCGGGGATTGGGAAGTTCCTTCATAAGTCATATCCCATAAACCTAACCCTGAAATCCTTCGTTCCTGTCCCTAGAAGACATTATACCTTACTTAGAAAGCAAGCAAGCCTTATCTCTCTAACTCTTCCACGAAAGGGATTATTAGGGTCAGTCCACATCATTTCATTGACTTATCCTTCATTGGTGACTCTGTAATATACCAGGTTTCCTCCCATCAGTGAAAGTTCGTAAATAAAGGGAGCCTTAGCTAAGGTGATAGTGGGCTAAGTCTCCATTTGTTGCCCTTGCTGTAGCATTTTCCCTTTAGGGATCCCCCTTAGGCCCATTGCTATTTTGAGTGGTAACAAGTCACTTAAGTGATTTAAGTGGGTCCAATGTGAAATTAATCCATGGCCCCATTGATCTGTATATGGCTAGATTAAATCTCAGCCATTGAGATCTAGGGTTAGGGATTTTAGTGATTGATGAGAAATAAAAGGAGAAAGGGAGAGTGAAGAGACACACTATTCTTCATTAGATTTGGAAAATAGGAAAAACAGGGCCAAGAGTGAAGTTCAGCAAGAGGAAGAGTATTACAACAACTGGTACAATAAGGAGGGCATGCATTCTATGTAGAGAAGGGAACACTTCGCTAGCATGAATTTCAAGGAAGTGGACAAGCCTAGAATTTGAGGCAAAGGACATAAACATTTTCAAGCTGCAGACCAGCACGAGCTTCAAGGGACCTGTTGCCGCACAAAATGTCTAGGTACCGCGACAACGACTCAGATTGGTGGTTGTCACATTGATCCCCAATCTCTCTGTTTGAGTTTTCTCCCAATAGCAGACTAAGGGGGGTAGACCCTATGGAAATGGAATGAGGGAAGATTAGTTGGGAAACAACCAATCTGGGAGACACAGTTAAGCAACCAATACTTGTTTAGATTGAGCAAGATTTTGAAGGATTCAATTTGATTTGAGGAAAATGATACCAGTGCCTTGTGGAGTCAACTATCTTGCGAAGGAAATAAAGTCCAACTAATGGATGGGAAACTGTTGCTGAATGATTCGACTATCTTATATGCAAATGCAAAACTTAAAACTATGTGAAATGTAGGGACTTGGTTAATTTTAGTTAAATTCTTGTTCTAAGTTTGATCCCTTAATGTTTCTATCGACCAAGCTTATGCTTGGATGTAAAATTTTAATGTGCAAGTACTAGCTTAGTATGCAAATGAAAAGTGAAATGATGTGATGGCGAAAGGAGGGCCTAAAATATGAGTTATTCTTAGGTATGTCGTGAATTTTTTTTAACTTAAGGCTCAAAAAAGCGATCTTAATGTGAAAACAAATACTTATACCAACAATTTAAAATATGAAGTTTGCACAAGTAATTACTGAAAACACAATAGGAAACCAATGTAAAATGTTGGAAATAAAACACTTTATATTCAAAAATCCATTTGTATGAGGTACTCAATTAGAGATCATTAGATGCATAAGTAAAACTAAATTAATCCTACTTGAATGAGCATGTAAAAACAAATGCACTTCAGGAATTAAATTAAGTGTTTAAACTCAGGTCACAACAATTAGGTGCAAAGTTTGAAATATTAGTTCTAGTAATTTTCTCTTAAAACAAATGGAAATGCCAACAATTTATTTTAAACTAGTGGTCCTATAACCATGCAAGATTCAGATTTTTTCTATGTGTAACAGCAGAAACTTCAAATGACAAACTGATAACTAATAATTCAAAAACATTTCCTTAGTTTAACTATTTCCAATCTAGTGATGCATTTGATCTTAAAACTCAAAAATAAATTACTGAAAAAAGCAGTGAGATAATATTAAAAAATTTGTCAATTAGCATGCAAAAGTTTCTGAAAATAATTCTATTTCTGAAATGTACTGCAATAAAAGATTGCAAACTAAATTTGTTGCTAAACTTTAGTTAACTGAAATTCTTTGCTAGTATTAGTCTTTCTTTCAATCAGATAAATGAAATGAGTAAGGGTTTAGAGGATGTGCACTAGTCAGCCCTTAGGGGCTTGAAGATACTTGGAGATAAGTTGCCCAAGTTACTGAAGATCTTCAATTCCAAAAGCTAACTCAGAAAAATTTTGTTAAAATTTTGGTAAATTTTTTAGGAAAATTTTTAGTGAAAATTTATGGTGAGACTGGGTGAAGGAAGAGAGGCTTGAGGGTGAGAGATGAGAGCTGGAAAGGACAGCGGAAAGAAGGAGGCCGAGAGGGATATGAGAAAGGCTGAGAGGAAGAAAAGGGAGGCCGAGAAGAAGGAAAAGGAGGCCGAGAGGAAGAAAGAGGGGAGGCCATAAGGCTGGAGGTGAGGGCCGAGGGTGAAGGTCGAGGGTGAAGGAGATAAGGAGGCCGTAAAGGAGGCTGAGAAAGGGAGAAAGGGGAGAACGGAAAGGAGCAGGGGAGAAAGGGGAGAAAGGGGAGAATAGTTAGGGTTGTATTTTTTTTATTTGTATTTAAATTCGACTTTGGATTTGTTTTCATTAGATCCCATTTTGGTTTGTTTTTATTTATATTTTGGGTAGGCTTTAGTTAGATTCATAAATGATAAAAAAGCAAAATTCAAAAAATTCGATTTCGTTTTGCCTTTTTTTTTTTATATCTGATTTGATTTCACTTTTTTTATTTTATTTTATTTTTAGTTTTTTATTTTATTGATTTCACTTTTATTTTTTATTTGATTTTTATTTTGAAAATCAATAAAACGAAAAAAATTAAAATTTCTAAACATAAGAAAAAATTAAAAAATTAAAAAATTAAAAAATCCTAAAAACCTATTTAAAAAAATTAAAAATCCTAAACATTTAAAAATCCTAAAAAAATCATAAAAAAACTTATTTTGGTGACTAAAGAAATAAATTCAAGGACTTGCGCTTTCACATCTAGCCTATGGCCCATTAAGATTTCGATTTATTGATCCTTTTGATTTACTTTGTCATAAGAAAAAAAGAAAAAAATTGATTTCTTCATTTGCTGAGGAACGATTGAATTGCTAACTTAAAATCTCTTGGTGTTTCTGGTGTTAAGAGAAAAATCTAAAATCTTCATGATTTTTTATGCGATAAACGTTTTAAATCATATTGGTTGTTGAAGAAAGTTAATTGAATCTAGATCTGGGCAGTTAATGAAAATCATTTTAGATCTGGAATCGTTTGCATGTTACAGTGTTGGGTGTTTATATTGATTATTTATGATTGTCATTATTCGTCACATATTGAAGATTGTTCTGGATAACTTGTTTTATTTAGTTGATGATTAATTCAAATTAAAGGCACTGGTCTATAATTGTTTCTATCTTGTGGTTGTGTCTTGGTTACATTAGCGTTTGATCTATTCATCTAAGTTAATCGAGATTCGTTTACATTCATCAAGTTGTCCATCATTAAAATCTCCTAGAGTCTGTTTTTCACAGGTTATTTCATCCATTTACCTAGGGACTACCCCCCTTGACTTGTCTAGGAGAGAGTCTAAATGGAGTAAGGATTTAAGAGTGACAACCCTTACTCTGAGCGTTGTCGCGGTGCCTAGACACTTTGTGCGACAACAAACCCATTTCTAAATAGGCTTTAGGATATTCGAGATCAACTATATGGAGTAGGGTCAGCGCCTCAGCCTACTGAGTTGGTGTGGTTTTCTCTAAACAGCATTTCCAAAGAGTGGCAAGTCTTCGTCCAGAGTATTCTGGGCAGAGAAAAGTTACCAGACTGGGATCGTATGTGGGTTGATCTGTAGCAAGAGATGAGGCGAGATTTGGTTAAGACCACCATCACTGGCAGCAACAGCAGTAGTGGGATGAAGCAAGTAAAGGAAGAGGAATATGTTGCCCTCGCATCAAAGGGGCAGCAGGAGCAACGCAGGAGGAAGAAGGACATTTCCAAAGTGAAATCCTTCAGATGTGGTGAGCTTGGCCACTACAACACTCAATGTCCTCTCAGGAAGAAGAGCAAGGAGGAGAAGCAGGATCAGCAGGTTGCATCCGCGGATATTGACAGGTTGTCCTCCAGATTGGAGGAAGAGTTTTCCATGATCACCGAGATACCTCCAGGAGTGAGGTGGGGTGATTTGGTTTTGTAGCCCCAGAGAGCTACAGGATGGGCAGGATTCTTGGGGAGAACCACCTCATGAATCAATATCTTGCTATAGGAGCCCAAAATATATAATAGCAAGATGGGTCAGTGGCAGTTGGTGCAGTCAGGTGCCAGAGTGACAGATGCAATAGCTAGTAGTAGCTCAGATGCTAGGCAGCGCAGTGCAGAGTTGGCAACTGTACAGTTGGCATAGAGAAAATTCAGCATCAACGTAGAGGCTTCAGTGACAGCGCAGAGTCTAACACCAGTCAAGACTCAGGTGACTGATGCATCATACTGACCACAATTGGATTAGTATTTTGGATGCTTTTCCGTTGCAGTTGCTGCAATTGCAGCAACAACAGATGGAGAGGGAGTTGCAGTGAAGATGCAGTGTTGGCAGCAGTTTAGCAGGGCCAGCAGCAGCATGGATGCAACGTTTATCAGAGTTGCGCAGTAGTTGGTGGGCAACAGCAGCCAGACATCAGCAACGTGACAGGAGGTGGTACAAAGACAGGGTTTTCTTCAGTGGGTTGTAGTGCTAGAACACATTCCTCGCTAATAAGGAGTGTTGATTTTTGTAGCATGAAATGTGTTCTAGTCACGAAATTTGGTGGATAGTGTAGAAAATTTGAATAATATGGCACATATTCAATGGAGATTATCCTGATCATGTACTATTGCGGAATACATACACAATACATAAGCTCCTCTACGTTGATCATCAATTTACAGAAGCAGAAACATTCACAGGCGCACATAGAAGCATCAATCAAAATTATTAACACAGTATGTATCTTGGGGAAAGCATCTCGCTAAAAAACCCCAACTATCTGTATATTATATTGATTGAATCATGTAACATTACAAAGTACAATGCTTATCACAAGCAATCCAGTACCAGCTCCACCTGTTACACACACTACAGCTCAGATCTGATCTCCAAATCTATTCCACTGCTTTCCTGCCTCCACAGCTCAATACCTGCTCAAGAATGAATGAGAATGATTTACCAAACTCGTATTTAACCTCCAAAGAATCGCTCACACTGGGAAAGACGTGAGCAGAGGCTATAATACTTTGTATTGGCCAATTCATTGGCATACTCAATCCCTTTGATTGTGCAAATCCTCATGCACAACTATAGTCACAACTGATAGCAATCTGATCCTCTAACACCTGTCCCTCCTGAACTGAACATGCACTGACATGCAACTGAGTTAACTGATGTATTCTATAGTTGCATTATGAGTTAATAATTAGTTTAAAAACTCATCATTAGTCTATTTGCAGTTAGACTAATTACAACTAGTTTAACCAAGTCAAATTAAACACAACTCCATCAACTCTACAATCAACTCCACCAAACTCAACTGATTGAGTTCTAACTGAAGTCATGCATGCAACAACTCAACTGACCCACAAAGAAAGCATACTTCCTTCTGAAAGCTGCATGTGCCACATCTGTAGCTCAAACTGAAGTGCTCCAAGAGAATAAGATAAATTTTATAGTCTAAATATTATTATGAGACAATAATATTTGACTTTTCTATTTTTGACAGCCAGTCTAAAAATAGACTTTGATCACTCCTGCTGTAATCACTCCTGCTGTGATCATCCCTGCTGTGGTCACTCCTGCTGTGATCATCCCTGCTGTGGTCACTCCTGCTATGATCATCCCTGCTGGGATCCAAAAAGAGAACTTGCACCATAATTTGCCTGCGGGCCCACTTAGTGAAGGCGACTCCTTTCCACTAAGCTCCATCATCTTGTTGCATTCTCAACAAGCATTTCTTGTTGCACACTTTTCAACAATCCCTCTCAACAAGAAAAGCTTCCTCTCAAACCCGATCCTATAACTCTGGAATGTTCTCCATGCAACACATCTGGTCGGTCCACTTGCTCTATCATCAAAGTCTCTGACTGCTATTGCCTCTGTCGACTGAAAACTCTGCATCTCTATGCTCTTCAGTATCTGACTACTCTAGCCTCTGTCACTTTGATCTCTGACTACATCTGTGCTGCTGCTAGTTCTATCTCCCAGCATTGCATCCGCAGTGCACCTCCCAACTGACCTCCCTGTTGGGCTAGAAACACCCTCTGATGCTGAAGCTCTACCTGCTGCTGACAAGTGCTCCCTTTCTGATATCTGTGCTACTGCAACATCTCCATGCATCTCGCACCATTGCACACCTCTCTGTGCCACCTAGCACTGTGAAAAACACTTGTGCCTCTAGCATTGTTGTAGCCTGCTAGCTATGCACTGTCCTGGGATTCCCTACACTGTCGCTTTCTCTGCCGCTCCATCCGCATCTGTCTCTACCCAATCAGTCAGTTCCTGCTACTACACATTGGGGCTCCCATAGCAAGGTCTCATCCAAGAGGTTGGGTACCTCAAGGATCCTGCCCCTCCTCCTTGGGACAATCAATCCACATCACCCCACCTCCTACCTAGAGGTATGGCTGCATGCGATCCCTCAACCCACCTGGCTCGAAGTTTCCCCCTACTGGAGGTCTCTGGATGAGTAGATGTCTCTACTCGATCTCCTCTCAGCTTCCCCTATTGTGGCTCCTCCACAACCTCCTGAAGCTGCTGCACCAATCGTGGCTCCTCCACAATCGTCTGAGACTTCTTCTGGCTCTGCATGTCGAGAGGTAATATACGCTCCCTCTCAACCACCAAGTCTCCATCAGTTGCTTTGCTGCTCAAGGCTTTGCATGCATCTTGAACCTCAAGAGTATACAGGTTCTTGACCCGTGAACCAATCTGCTTCACCTTTCTAGTGATGATGTGTCTAAGGAAAACCTTTCCCTTACTGAAGACTACATCATAGCCTCTGTCTTCCAACATCACGATCGACACCAAGTTTCTCTTCAGTCCTGGTACATACTTGACATCGGTCAAGGTAAGGCGAGCTCCATGCTCCCTCTGAAAAATAACCGTGCCTACACCTGAGACACTATACTTCTCATCATTACCCATCCCTATGAGTGTTTGGAGATCTTTCTCCTCCAAAGTACTGAACAAACTTTTGTCACCGGTCATGTGGAAAGAAACTCCACTGTCAAGAAACCAACCACTTCCCACCATGGATGAAACCATGCATGCGAAGAGTGTGAAATCCAACTCAAACTGTGAAGCAAGTGCCTCCCCTTCAAATCCTTCCCCGGATCCCTTCTTGGTCTTCTTCTTTGGGAAATTAGTATCATAATGACCCAACTCATGAAAACGAGAGCATCTCACCTTCGCCTTGTCAACCTTCTTCCCATCATTGGAAGAACTGGATTCGGAAAGAGAAACCTTCCTCTTCCCCTTCTTCTCCTTACTTGCTAAGGCACAGTTCTCCTCATCCTGCATGGATGAAGAACCGTCTCTGGTGCTCCGTCTGATCTCCTCTTGCACAAGATCCGACCAAAGTCTCTCCCATCCTAACAATTTCTCCCGACCATTGACAGAGTCCTGATAGGAATGCCAACTCTTCGGAAGACCAAGGAGAGCCAAGCTCACCAAGTCCTCATCATCGACAGTAACCCCCACACTTCCCAGCTCATCTCGACACTGAGTGAACTTCGTGAGATACTTGGGCATACTGTCACCATTCTCGCATTTGATGTTTTTGAGTTTATCTTTGAGTGCCAACTTCCTCTGATTGCTCTTGCTTTGGAATATATCTGTTAAAGCCTTCCACATCAGATATGGAGAATTCTTTCCATGCAGGCTGGACACAATGTGATCCTTCACACCCTCCAACAAAATCCTTTGACATTTTGCGATCTTCTTTTGCCAAGCATCAGCTTGAGTAGCATCAGTAGGCTTTGGGATATCCGTATCTATGAACTCCTTCAGCCTGTTATCATCCAATACTGCCTCCATCCTGTCCTTCCATGCAATATAATTCGTACTACCCTCAAGGGCATACTCCAATCGCAATCCTGTGAAAGACATCTGAGTTTTGACACCAAGAAAACACTGCTGCAAATTCGAATTCCACCAGCAACCAACTCAACTGCCTCGGATCTAAGATTCGTGAGAACACAATATTTCTTGTACAGAGATCGACTGTATGGGCTTTCACCGGATATCTCACCTTCCAAAAGAAGGATGAATCCAGAGGCTACCTGGCCCGATTACAGACTCTGCCTGAAGAAATAGAATGTAAACACTTCCTGAATAGTAGATCAGATGATCAACAACTCCGATACCATGTAGAAATTTTGAATAATATGACACATATTCAATGGAGATTATCCTGATCATGTACTATTGCGGAATACATACACAATACATAAGCTCCTCTACGTTGATCATCAATTTACAGAAGCAGAAACATTCACAAGCGCACATAGAAGCATCAATCAAACTTATTAACACAGTATGTATCCCGAGGAAAGCATCTCGCTAAAAAACCCCAACTATCTGTATATTATATTGATTGAATCATGTAACATTACAAAGTACAATGCTTATCACAAGCAATCCAGTACCAGCTCCACCTGTTACACACAATACAGCTTAGATCTGATCTCCAAATCTATTCCACTGCTTGCCTGCCTCCACAGCTCAATACCTGCTCAAGAATGAATGAGAATGATTTACCAAACTCGTATTTAACCTCCAAAGAATCACTCACACTGGGAAAGATGTGAGCAGAGGCTATAATACTTGGTATTGGCCAATTCATTGGCATACTCAATCCCTTTGATTGTGCAAATCCTCATGCACAACTATAGTCACAACTGATAGCAATCTGATCCTCTAACACCTGTCCCTCCTGAACTGAACATGCACTGACATGCAACTGAGTTAACTGATGTATTCTATAGTTGCATTATGAGTTAATAATTAGTTTTAAAACTCATCATTAGTCTATTTGCAATTAGACTAATTACAACTAGTTTAACCAAGTCAAATTAAACACAACTCCATCAACTCTACAATCAACTCCACCAAACTCAACTGATTGAGTTCTAACTGAAGTCATGCATGCAACAACTCAACTGACCCACAAAGAAAGCATACTTCCTTCTGAAAGCTGCATGTGCCACATCTGTAGCTCAAACTGAAGTGCTCCAAGAGAATAAGATAAATTTTATAGTCTAAATATTATTATGAGACAATAATATTTGACTTTTCTATTTTTGACAGCCAGTCTAAAAATAGACTTTGATCACTCCTGCTGTGATCACTCCTGCTATGATCACTCCTGCTGTGGTCACTCCTGCTGTGATCATCCCTGCTGTGGTCACTCCTGCTGTGATCATCCCTGCTGTGGTCACTCCTGCTATGATCATCCCTGCTGGGATCCAAAAATAGAACTTGCGCCATAATTTGCCTGCGGGCCCACTTAGTGAAGGCGACTCCTTTCCACTAAGCTCCATCATCTTGTTGCATTCTCAACAAGCATTTCTTGTTGCACACTTTTCAACAGATAGGCTAGAATACATGTATTCTCCAAAATGCAAAAATCATTTCTGGAAATTCCACCTAGAGACGACTTAATTAAAATAATTAATCTTTTTTAATGGTGCCTAAGTCTAAACTTAGGAAATTTGATTAATTAAAGGGTATTAATTAAGTCATGGTGAAATCTTCTAGAAGAAGACATGGATCAGGGGTTCACCAAAACATACAGGGCCATTAGGGAGCGTTTTTCATGGAAGGGCCTCAAGGGAGATGTTTTGAGGCACATCCGAGAGTGTGACACATGCCAGAGGAACAAGGGTGAGCAGACACACCCTGCTAGATTGTTGCAGCCTCTTTCTATTCCCGAGGGGAAATGGGATAGTATTTCAATGGACTTTATCACAAGGATGCCTGCGGTCCAAGGCAAGGACTACGTTTATGTGGTGGTCGATAGATTGACCAAGTTTGCCCACTTCTTTGCTATTTCCACTTGGTCTTTAGCTTCACAAGTGGCTGAACTATTTTTCAGGGAGGTGTTTCCACTTCATGGTCTTCCCAAGACCATCATTAGTGACTAGAACAACAGATTCATGGGAAGATTTTGGCACGAGTTATTCTGGCTGGTGGGTAGTGAGCTTACTCCAAGCACTAGCTATCACCCCCAGACCGATGGGCAGACAAAGATTATGAACAAGTGGCTAGAGGGCTATTTACACAACTATGTGACGGGCTAGCAGCGTGCATGGATACGGTGGTTGCATTTGGGCGAATACTGCTACAACACAACATACCACATGTCCATAGGTATGTCCCCATTCTAGGCTTTGTACGGTTATGATGCATTGACTTTTGCTGAAATGATGTTTGGAGACAGCAGGGCCCCAAGGAACAAGGATTGGATACAGGAGAGTCAGGATATTGTTCGGGATCTCAAGGATAACTTACAGACTGCGCAGAACCAACAAAAACTGTACGCAGACAAGGGCCGAGTAGAGAGGCAGTTTGAGGTTGGGGATTTGGTTTTCCTGAGGCTGCAACTGTACAAACAATCCATGCTCAAGCAAAGGGGGGATGAAAAGCTTAAGCCCTGTTGTTATGGACCATATCGGGTCACCAGGCGGGTTGGAGAGGTGGCATATGAGCTGGAGCTGCCTCCAGGGAGTAGAGCCCATAATATATTCCATGTGTCTTGCCTGAAAAAGGCATTGGGCCAGCAGGTGACAACAACTACAGAATTACCGCCCTTGGATGATGAGGGGCATTTGGTTTTGGAGCCGGAGAGCATTTTGGACACCCGTGAGAGACGATTGCGGAACAGGGTCATCAAAGAATTCTTGGTCAGATGGAGAAACTTGCCTGATGAGGATGCCACTTAGGAGGGAGAGAAAGTACTCTAGCATCCATATTTGCAGTTTCTTGGGGACAAGCAACATTTAGGCAGGGAGGACTGAATGTAATTTTTGTACAATTTTGACAATTTTGGGTTCTAACTTTGGAGAAGTGGGTTGGAGGACCCCACTACAGATTTTTAATTGATGGGGGAACTCACACTATGGAAAAAGACAAAATCGAACTCTTAGTGGAATGTGGGGACCACCAAGGAGGAAATACGCTCCACTTGGGCAATTCGAGCTACTTGGGAAGGAAGGGACTTCGATGATGGGACCCACATGAGCAGGAGGCAACCAAGGTTAAATAGAAGGGGCTCACTTCAGTTTGGGACTTTTGACATTTTTGACAATTACTTGCATCTAGCACACTTGAGATGTTTAGCTGAGTCTGCACTCGAGATTCTCAAGCGATTTTCTCACCCCTTACTTCGGTGGACTTTGCGTGCCAGCCCAAGGAGGGAAGTCTTATCTATTGTGAGTCGGTTCAGCATTGTCACAGGGATTTCGTGGGGCCTCATTGCTGCTTTCTGGGCGTAGTAGGGAGCACGAATTGCACTTGGGGAGGTCAGCAAGAGAATCCAATTCATGGAGGATTCCAGAGGAACCATTTCATCATCTATTGTTGGAGGTTTTGGGGAAGGACAACCACTATTTTGGGGGAGAGTCGTTGCTGCTACAACGTTCCATTTTGGTGACTGTGTGGGCCTGCGTAGTGAGAACTTCCTAGGCACACGTGGGAGTTAGGGATCTAGCTTGGGGAGTTGATTTGAGCTGGGGGATTTAGGGAGTCATCCAAAGGAGTGAAGCCCAGCCTTTTGGCATCATTTTGGAGGTTTGCAGCAGAGATTTTCCAGGAGGGCCGTAATTTCCAGTCAGTTTGGAGGTCGTGGTAATTGGGGGTCAATTTCGAGGGTCAGAACTAGACCAAACCCTTCTGGGTTTTGGTGGGTTATTTGAGAGGAGCCTGGGGTTAATTTCCTGGAATTTTCTGAGCACCAGAAGGGGGCCAAACATCAGAACCTTTGCAGTGGACAATGTAGTTTCTCTAGGGTATCACAAGGCATAGCAAAGGATACACTTTCGAGCATTTGGGCATTGCACTTTTCCACCTGGGGCTTGTATAGCTTGCCTTTTTGGCAAGCCCAGGTGCACTCAAACCAAACCCCCATTGTACTACAATTTTATTTAATAAAATGGCTCAACTGGGAGTTTATTTTGATGGAGTTTTGGATGTTTACTTATGTGCCTAAATTCTGTGTGTGCATGTTGTTATTTTATGCATTTATCAATGTATTTCCTAAGTAGTAATATTACAATGGTATCAAAGCTCATAGTCTTGGCTCAGCCTGTGGGAGCAACTATCAGTCTATGACACCAAAGGATAAGAAGAACATAACTTACAGAAGGCAAAGGTATAGAAGCAGAGAAAGGAAACTACAAATTACTCCTGATCCAGTAATAGTTGTGTTGACCTCTATTGGTCAACTACCCATGCAGTACCCCCCCCTTTTCTTTGCAAAAAGGGGCAGCACCTGATCGACGTGTCCGTGCCAGCCTACAGTCATCAGCAGCTTGATCATTTCAATTGTAAACCAGTCTGCATGTATGAATTGTAAATAATCTAAGTAGATCAGAGTCATGTATGTAAAATTGCCTAGGTGGACCTAACTTTCTATGATAATCTATGTCCCGGAAGGTTTTTCGTCTCACCGATCCATGGATCGGCAGAGTTTTCCTTCAAACCTGACCCCAAAGCCGGGATGAATTTTGTCATTAGAACTTTAGGAGAATCCTAGTGTGTTAAATCTGCTAGATTATAGTTGTGTCGCAGAACTGGGTGATTTATGAGGGTCTGTGTTAAGTGGGCTTGTCCCCTTGAGATGTAAGTTGTAAAAGTCATGATGTAATGTGTCTTGAGGGTCGAAAAATGTTTTAAATCCCCTCGTGAGTCCTAAGTCCTAGGTCCTAGGTGATGTTTCCAAAGGTTTAGTTCGATGATCCATTTAAAAAATGAAATAAATAAAAAAAACTAAGAAATTTAAAAATTAAAAAACAATAAAATAATAAAAAATTTAAAAAAATAAAATAAAATAATAAAAATTTTAAAAATTTTAAAAAATTTAAAAGATGAAATAAATAAAAAAATAATAAAAAATTTAAAAATTTAAAAATATAATAAAATAATAAATAATAAAAAATTTAAAAAATTTAAAAAATATAATAAAATAATAAATAATAAAAAAATTAAAAATTTAAAAATTTAAAAAATATAATAAAATAATAAATAATAAAAAATTTAAAAATTTTAAAAATTTGAGAAATAATAATAAAAAATTAAGTGAATAAATCGACGGATGAGATCAAGAGATGTCTTGATCCTCATCAACGGTCGAGATCATTTCTACATGGATCACTCGAACTAGCCGTTGGAGTCATTTCCTTTAAATAGGGTGCTAGGAGTCATTTCGATTCATTCGATCTGTGAGTCTAAGACTGAAGAAGCTCTCTTGTAAATCTGTTTCTGGTTAATAAAGGAAGACTTTGGGGTCCATATCTTGCTGGTGTTACTCTCTTGGAATGCTGTGAGATCATTTCATTTTTTGCATATGTTATTTTCAGCCATTAATATTAGCTTCTTATAGAGTATTGTGAGCACAGGTATCTTGTTCACTTGCTGGGGTTTGGGTGCTGTTAGGGTTTCTGAAGTAATGGCAGGTATCTCCATTACTGTTTGAGATCTAGCAGCATTTTTGCCCTCTTTGTTGACGGTTGTTTTGAGCTGTGCAGAAAACATTTTCTGAAGGAATTTTGTGGGCGTTCGGGGAAGTTCTCGGCTGAACCAGCCAACTCCCGCAAGCGTTTTTTGTTGAGCCCAGCTGGATTTGATCCTGGGTCTATCATTCGGTTTTATTTTTCTGATCTGCATGAGAAGATTTCTGAAGTTTTTTTTCACAGTGACAATCTGAAATTTCTTTTCTTTAAAATATTTCTGTGCTTACTGCTAAATCTGGCTGCTAAGGGCCTAAATCTGTAAATTATTAGGCTGATCTAGGGTTTTAATATTTTTTTCATTAGGGTTTTAAATTTTGTTCTATGCAGTTTTCACTAGGGTTTTCAGTTTCTTGGTTTTAGGCATATTTTTTCTTTGGGTGATCTTTTCCTTTCATGGTTTGCAGGATTATTAAATTTTCAAGCCGAGATGCGAAATTGATATCTGGTTAATGGTTATGATTCGTGGTGGTTTAAAGCATTCATCTTTTAAAACTTTCAGTTGCTGGATATCGTTTTTTGAGCATTGTGATTTAGCTGATGATAGATGATTACTGTTCATGGTTTATTTTTCTATATCATTTAAAAAGTAATCATTTTAATAACAATCTCTCAAGGCACTGGTCTGCTAACTAATCAAATCATTTTAGTGCTTATCTTAATCGTGTCTCGTGTCTCCCAACCAACTGTTTGGCAGTTGGTCTTCATTATCTCATAGGGTCTACCCCCCTTAGCTGCGGGAGACAGGCTTAAACGGAGGGATCGGGGATCAGAGTGACAGCCCCCGGTCTGAGCGTTGTCGTGTCAATCCGCGCGACAACAAGTTGAACTGGAGGTTGAGAGGCCAAACATGGGGGATAATGAGGGAGATAAGATGAGTAAAGAAGAGGAGTTCGTTCAACATATTTTGAAGGCCATCAACGATTTATTTGTCTAGGGGTATTGATGAACTGAGGCAGCAAAATTGCAGCAACAACAAGGGAAAGGAAATTCAAGGAGAAACTCATCTAGGTGAAGGCTCAGGTACTTCGCACCCCCATGCAGCAAATACAACCAATGTACCCCTTGTTTCTAGCACACCACCAAGGCCAACCATCCCCACATTTCTAGCATCAGGTGTTGGAGGGTCGCAAATGCAGGAGGAGATTTCCATGGGGGACTATTTTGTGGAGTATCAGTCCTATGGGCCTAATTTCAGAGAGGCCATCACCTTTAGGGACTTCTGTCAGCTTAAGGGACATAACATCTGATCCATTTTATTAAATCATGAATTCACATAAAATGGAAAGAAACAGTGGAACCTGGGATTGTTAAGCAATCTGAGCAAAACCCAGGAATATGTTGTTGTCCCACGTGATGAAGATTTCAGAATGGTTGATGTAGATGACCTCGTAAATAAATTGTTGTTGGTTGGCTACTGGAATGTTGATTTCTGATCTGAATACTGCTTGAATCACCTAGAAATTGTTTTCATGGTATCCTCTCCAAAAACCCACAAATACTAAAAACCATGCTTGAAAATGAAACTATTATGAAAATCAAATACTGAAAACCATGCTTGAAAGTGAAACTATTCTGAAAATCAAATACTAAAAACCATGCTTGAAAATGAAACTATTTTGAAAATCAAATACTGAAAACCATGCTTGAAAATGAAACTATTCTAGGAATGAAAATTCAAAAAAAGAAACACACTCATATGCTAAAAAGGAAATTCGCTCATTATGCTGAAAGGAAATTTACTCATTATGTTGAAAGGAAACTATGAAGCATTCTATGATAAAAGTTATTACTCTACATCTATCAATCCTATTTACCTGAGAATGATGAAGGAAAAACACGTGAACATAATTTAAATGACTGTAACAATTGATGGAAGGAAAGCATGTAAATGACTGTGTCTAAGAAAGCATATAAATGACTAAATCTAGTGATCAAAGCAAGCATGTAAATGACTGAATTGAAAGACAATTGAAGCTATATCAAATGTTTAGATGAAACTACATCAAATGATAAAGAAACTTAACAAAAACTACAACAATTAATAAACAGAAAACAAGCAAATGCAAAACCTTCACTGTTTGTAGGGGCCCTCCACAAACAGGAGGTATCAAAGCTTTACTCCAACAGCTAGTTGTGCATCAAGTCTTCAAGGTACTTCTTCATTAAAAAGGAATGAAAAACAGAGTTTTTAAAAATGTCACAGTCACCTCAAAATTACACCTTCCTCCTTTGCTTCAATGGAGTGTTTATATAGGGGTTACAATATAACTTCATGGAGATTCATATGGCTAAAGATCATAACTGAATGGACACCTAGTTGCCACGAATTTGATGAAGCACAGTCCATTCCAACCTTTGTTTGCTTGATTGGGCGTTTATTGACACATGGGTGCACTATTTGCTCACGCCACCTGCAAAATAGTTCTCCAAAGAACCTCAAATATCTCCCAAATGGTAACGAATTCGGGAAAACAGATCATTGAGAACTTAGTTGGACCCGTTCTGAAAAAAACCCATGTTTTTTTTTTTCAATATTCGCTTTCATTTTCTCAGAAAACACGTTTGAAGTTGACTGGTCAAAACTACTACGATTTTCCCTTGATCTTTGCCTGGAGGTCCACATGTGCGAGCTAGGTGGAATTTGACCAATACAAATCCATATTGGAGCTTCTAGAAATAATGTCCAATTGTCGGGTTTCATTTTAGAGTGGTGCTACTACCTCAACCATGGAGGTAGCTACGGAAACTTGACAAATCTGCAACTTGCTAAACTGTCATTAGTTAAAACCATGCAAAAATCTTCTTAATCTACTAAAAATAAAGGAAAATGATGTTAATTAACCACTTAGACATATAGTGACACATCATGAAGAATTATGGTGAAAATGGTGGCAAATGAGTGAAATGGTGCAATGGATGGTTGGAAGTAATGGCTTAATGAATGACAAAGATAAGTGAAAATGATGACAAATTAGTGACCCAATAGTCAGTGGCCATCATTTTAACAAGAACCCAGTTTATGATACTGCTGATGATATTAGCAAGGAACTTGTCTTGCATTACCTTCCTTATGATCAAGAAGATGTATTTGAGTCATACTTAGATCCTTCTGCTATCATTCCCTAATGCATAGTTTTGAAAATAATGAACCTATGTTGGTTGCCCCTTTTCAATGTGACCCTTGTAATGAGCAGCCTAGTTGTCGCGATCTTCCTTGCCAGCTATACGGCTTATCATATCCCTCCCAGCATGTCCCTAAGGACATCAAGGAGAGTTGCATGCCTAAGAAGGCTTTTGAGGGGAAATGCCTGAACTTGATCATTGAGTTCTCCATAGTCAAGCTTGAAGGAACGATTCGATGGTGTCGGCTTGATTCCCCTTTTTCCCCTGCATCCATGATTCCTTTTCACAATCCACAGTCATCTTGTTTTCCCACCTCCCACCCTCGTGATTCAACATACCAATTTTGCAAAAGTGATTATTAATGTCTTCTTGTCCTATCTCATAATGACTCATAGGGACAAGGGGTGTTCTTTTGATCTTATCATATGTTGGCTACATTGGTTATATGGCTATACTTAGCACATTCACATATCATGCATGGTAATGTAGGTGCATTGCATATTGTGTTAGCATTCTAATATCATTCATATCATGTTTCATGTAGATTAGATTTCATTTGGAGTAGATTTTATTTTATTGTATGGATTTATATCTTTTTTATAAAACATGCGTGATACCCCATTCCCAGTGAACATGCCCCCAAATAGGTTGATTATAATGTGTAGGTTATAGGCCTGTGGTCCCAGGGATTGTTGGAGTTATCATGAACTACCCATTCGAGTAGATGGATCATGCGCTCTACGGTGAGCTCATAATTAGAGGAATTTTGAGGTCTAAAATGCACCTCCTAAGGAAATTATAAAATAATAGTGGAAATAATAAAATAAGATTACATTACATCATCAAATTTTAGAGGGAAAAAAGAAAAACTACTTTTGCAACTCGTATTTTCAACTTATATCCCCATGGGTTTACTCAAATTTCGAGCAAGAACACTCGTTGGATGCAGAATTTGATTCCTCATCCAAGGAGTACCCATGTTGCATACTTTCGATGGATCCTGCTACACGAAAAATGAGAAATACATGAAAAACATTATTGCAATCACATTTTTCATGTATTTCTCATTTTTCGTGTAGTAGGGTCCATCGAAAGTATGCAACATGGGTACTCCTTGGATGAGGAATTAAATTTTCATCCAACGAATACTCCCGCTCGAAATTTGAATAAAAACTTAGGGAGATAAGTTGAAAATACGAGTTGAAAACGTAGTTTTATTATTTTATTATTTTTTAATCTTTTTACTTTTCTACTCCAAAAATGGTGAACCATCCCCCATGGTTGACATCATCATCTTGAATACTACTAGTTCTTATAAAGTTTATTTTGGTTGCACATTTTTCTTAGGAGGCCCATTTTAGACCTCAAAATTTCTCTTATGGCCCAATTAAAGGTAGATGTTACCCACCAAAAGTGCGTGACCCTATAGGAGAAATTTTTTCGCCCATACTTCTACATCCATCCGGCCAGCCAACAACCCCTGACGACCAACACTAGTCGATGAAGTGTCACTATTCATCTCCACCACCTACATCATTCATATGCCTCTCACCCATCTCACAAGAGCACATGGACGAAGGTGGGCCTCTAGTCAAAAGGTATTTTATTCATTTTGCAATTGGGTGCTAATGCTTGTTTGTACTTTGAGATTTTGATATGGATTATGGGGGGACCTGGAAGAAGGAGGGGCTTTGACCATGATCATTTTCCCTCACCTTAAATGGGGGGCTAATCTTCGACCCTAGTCTAGTGGGACATCTGCTAATCGTCCAATGGGTATAGGAGGGGCACTACTTGGGAAGCCTTGATCGAGGTAATGCGTTCCATCAATCCTGATTCCATACTTACTACGAGCTCTATATTCCACCTCCATTCTTCAGGTTTAACTGAGCATTGGTTCTCTAGGATTTGGCACCCATACATCCTCATACCTAGGTAGGGACTGAAACTTGGCCTTGGGAGGTTGATGCAGCTAAAAGAAAAAGAAAAAGCATATGTTGGCCGCAAGAAAAACAAAAGAAAGAATATGAAAATGCAAAAGATGGTCAGGACATACACATTAGAAAATGGGTAAAATCCTAGCATGAGATCTACCTCACCCCCTATGGTCATCACCCGGTTCTTGAGCACCATATTGCTCCTATACATCATAAAAGGAACCCTTGCATGTCCCGACCCCAATGGGTAATGAGCTGCCTCATTAATGAGGGGTAATACAACTACTATACATCTTACAAAGAAAGCTCTAATCCTTTGAGCTACGAGCAGTAATACAAAGAAAAATCAAGAAAAAGTAAAATACACACAATACGGGTGGAAAAACAAAGGTCGGATTGGCATTTCATGCATCCATGATTTCTCCCTCCTCATATATATACACTCAAGATGTGGATCCCCATCATGTTGGTCCCTTTGACCATGGCCCTTGGCCATGAAGTATTCTCCCCTCTATTACCATCATTGTTCACATAACACCTATTGATTGAAGGGTGGACAAATAAAATGTTAATTCCCCTTAGGGACTGGAAACACCTAAAAGGGTGGTCCTTTAGCCACTCCTACCTAGGGAGGAATCACCTTTGTGAATTCAAGAGCCTAAATTTGGAATGGAATCCCTATATGAAGTATTAAATAACCCTTTACATTCAAGCTTCATCTACTTAGATGCCAAAATGATTATTGTACCTAAGGATTGGTTGCTAGACTTTGTGATGTGATTGTTAGGTGGTTCCACAACCATGACTTGGGCACCTTAACTAGAACCTAGGCCTTCAAAGAAGCATATTGACACCCACAGGTGAAGCACTGAGAGCCATGGGACTTCAAGTACCAGCAAAAAATCACACACACCCTTGGGCACCTCTAATACCACAACATTTTGGCACTTTCCCCTACATTTGATGACTTTTGGGATCATGCAGCTGGACCTAGTAGGCCCTGAATCATCTTAGCACTTCATGAGGGATGGAAGCTAATATAGGGAGCAAGTGAGGATGGTATCACCCTTTAAGACATCGAAGGGCTAGCACCACCCTGGAAGCCCTCAATATTGGAGCAGAGGTTGATACATTGTTTGGAGACCCATGAGACCACCTTTGTGCCCCAAGATGAAATTTAGGGTCCACGGAGGAATATTGATAGGGATCTGAGGACCAACCCTCAGAGGATGATTTTAGAAGGCATCTACACCTAGATTGGCACCAAGAAGCCTCAAGCATAGCTCATATAGCCCTACACATGGAATATTTCAACCCTATGACTCACCCCTGTTGGGAAATATTTATGTTTTATGTCTTGGCTAGTGGGTTGGCTTGTAACCCAATTCGTCATTATAAATTTACTTGAGATTTTGGGAATTGAGGCTAAATACATATTTTTTCTCCTCGTATAAATAGAGGAGAGATCATTTTGTTTCTCATCATCACTTGGATTTGGAATTTCAGCCTGTCTTGAGACTTTTGGCCTCTTATCTAATTGGAAAAATGTGATCTATTGGAGCAAAATTGCCTTGGAGCATTTGTTTTTGTCTTTGGAGAAGTCATTTTGGATAAAAAATTGGATTGTACATGCATATTGTCTTGTAAGTGCCACGTTTATTACATATTTATGTTTTTTCATGTGTAATGTATTGAATAAATTATCGATCTAGGATAATTTGTTGACTATAAATTGAATGAAAATTAGGTCAAATTATTGCATGCATTACTCATAGTATTATATATGAATGCCAATCCCCTTGGTGATCTCATGTTAGCTCTCCCATGTGAGGTTTGACCCCTCACAAAGGTGATAATTAGGTTTTTGATGCTAGGGCATCAAAATATCTCACTTCTTTGTAACAATAAATCAATTTTAAGAGCCCATTGACTCCATTGACCCTAGGACTAGGTACTGGCCTTCGTTGTAGCTGATAAATTTATCTTTCTATCCATAAATTTTATCTTTCTCCTTCGTTGCGCAGTGGTTGGTGGACAGTGGTAGGCAGTCACAGTGGCCAGATATCAACGATGTGACATAGGGTGATACATGGACAGGGTGTTGTAGTAGTGGTGCGACACTAGAACACATTCCTCTCTAAGAGGGAGTATTAGTTTCTTGCAGCATCGAAGGTGTTCTAGTCTCGAAACTTTGTGGAGAGGCTAAAACACAGGAGCTCTCCATAACCCAAAAATTGTTTCTGGAAATTCCACCTAGAAGTGTCTCAATTAGGAAAAGGGGTTAATTAATCAGAATTAATTGAGAGAAGGTATGAATAATGAAAATTCCGTAACCCAGAATCCTATTGCACCAACTAGAAATTATTCTCCTAATTGTTAATTAAATTTAACAATTTATTTACTGTTTCCTACAACAAATACTGAATAACTCACACTACAACCTACACAAATAAAATTGCAGAAGAATAAACATTGGAAGAAATGCTAGTACACACATATAAAATGACACAGTTATTTTTGGACCAATGTCCCCGAAAAAACCCAACTTAGAAAAACCGGTGCAGCAATGAGGGTTTTATTTTATTATGCAGTTGTGAAATCTGAGTACATCTATGGAAGCCCAACTGGCAATCCAAACAGCAAGAAAATTTGAGAAAAATACTGAGGGGAATTACCCTTATCCCACAAGCAATCTCTAGCATGACTTTCCCTGTCAAAATTCGGCCTCCTGGAGCTCTGCGTCAGCCTCTGCGCTACCCTACGTAGCTGGCTGGATGACTTGCTTCGAACAGGGCTCTGATGAAATCGTTCTACCTCTACATGCTGAGAAAATTGCCTCTGCATCCCTCTGGGACTTCTTCCTAGCCTCTGGAACTAAGAATGATTTTCCTTCCTCCAAACCGAACTGCCTTGCTCAAGTAACTGCGTTGCCTCTCAACACCGCCTCTTTGGGATAATTCGTCTCTCTTGTTGCTTCCTCTTTGGATTTGGAAAATATTTCCTCCGGATCACTGTCTCTGCCCCTCACTCACTACTTTGATCTCACTATTGCTCTTTCTGGCAACTGACTTCTACTACTCTGGAAATCAATCTACTCATGAAATCGAACTACTCAAGTGTCTTCTCCAAGTGCCCATCGACTTCTTCTTATAATCCTCTATTGGGACTCCAACGACCAAGATTAAATCTTAATCGATGGCTAGGATTAAATTGAAGTCGATCTGTGTGAGTTTCTAGATCATTCACGCCTTGAATTAATTAATTCTAATTAATTAGCCATATTCCCTAAGTTTAGACTTAGGAAATATTTAAAAACTGACTAATAATCTAATTAAGTCATTTCAAGGCGGAATTTCCAAAAACGATTTATGGGTTTTGGAGATATCATGTATTCTAGCCTCTCCACAAAATTTCAAGGCTAGAAAGCATCTGGTGCTACAAAAAATAGCATTAATGATCTAGAAACTCACACGGATCGACTCCAATATGATCTTGGCCCTTGATTAAGTTTTAATCTTGAAGATTATAAGAAGAAGTCGATGGGTAGATGTAGCACACACTGGTGAGACATGCTTGAGGTCGATTTCCTTGGAGAGTTCAATTTTCTAGAGTAGCCAGAAGAGTTCGAGCTTTAGAAGGAAGCAGAGACAGAGAGGCGCAAGGACAGTGAGGTCGGAGGAATATTTTCCAAATCTAGAAAGTACATAGTAGAGAGGCCAAGATTTTATCTAGGAGGCTGAACGAAGGCAGTGCAAACCCTCAAAAGGCAGTTTGATTTTTGCTGAGGAGAAGACATCTTCAATTCCAGAGGCTGGGAATAGGTCCCAAAGTGTCGGAGAAGCATTTTCCTAATCAATAGCAGGCAGGATGGCTAGATTGGTAGTTGATCCAGGTAGCACATGTGGCATGCACCTCAAATGTTACACAGAGCCTGCGCAACCCTTGTTGGACACCTATCCTTTCAGAGCTCAGACAATGTTGAGATTGCTCGGAGTGAGTGTAATTTCCCTCAAGAAATTTTTTCTAGTATTTTCTCTGTGGGATTGCAAGAATTCGGCATCCAGTTGTACTTAGAATTTCTTATTGCTACATCATAATATAAAACCCTCAGCTACTGTACCGGTTTTCCCAATTTAGGTGTTTCCGAGGACATTTGTCCAAAAATAATTGTGTCAATTTCTATGTGTGTGTGCTAGCATATTTCTCAGTTTCCAGTGCTATTATTTTCCATAGTTTTATTTGTGACGGTTGCAGTGTGATTTATTTGATATTTTCCGTAGAAAATAAATTGTTAAATTAATTAACAATTAGAAGAATTAATCCCAGTTGCTGCAATAGGATTTCAGTGGTGAAATTTTCACATTTCTATTGTGCTATTATTCTTGAAGATCAATTGTATAGAATCTAGATATCATCATTGTATGCATTATTCATGTATGAAATATGAATGGAAATACCCTTGATGAACTTTTGTAATATCTATCCGAAGTGAACTTGATCCCTCACAAAGATAATAGTTATGGTTTTGTGCTAGGGAATCGTTACCCACCAAAATGGGTAACCCTATAGGAGGAAACTTTTCTTCTATCCTTGACAGTTGGTCAATCAACCATGTAGCCAACAATCCCTGATAGCCACCACTAGCTAATTATCTTCCATATATCTCTGCCACTTGCATAAACCATATGCTTCTCACCCATCCAGCATGAGCACATGGATGAAGGTGGGATTCCTATCAAAAGGTACTTTAATCATTTTGCAAACAAGTTCTTATGATTGTTTTCTGGGGGAATTTGATATGGATTATTGAGTTAACTCAAAGAGAAGAGGGATGAGCTTTGACCATGATCTTGTTCTCTCACCTTAAATGGGGGGTTAACCTTTGAACCTAGTCCAGTGAGACCTCCCCTAATGGCCCAATGGATTTAGAAGGTGCACTACTTGAGAAGCCTTGATTGAGATAGTGTAGTTCCATCTATCCCACTTTCCCTCATGCATTACAAGCCCTTATCTCACATCCATTCTTTGGATTCAACTGACCATTGGTTCTCTGGGATTTGGCACCCATACATCGACATACCTGGGTATGTTCCGAAAATTTTCCCTAGGAGGTTGATGCAGCTAAAAGAAACAGAAAAAGCATATTATGGCCACAATAAAAATAAAAGAAAGAATATCAAAATGCAAAATATGGCCACCGACATACACATTAGCACGTGGGTAAAAGCCTAACATGAGCTCTACCTCACTCATTATGGCCATCACCGAGTTCCTAAGCACGTGATTCTTCTCCATTACATCATAAAAGGGAACCCTTTCATGTCCCAACCCTGATGAGTGATAAATTGACTCATCATTAATGGTTAATACAAATACTATATCATTCAAAGCAAGCTCTAACCCTTGATTTATGAGTAGTAATACAAAGAAAAATAAAGAAAAAGTACAAGGCACACAAAAGGGGTGGAAAAACAAAGTTTGAGCTAGTAGCTCATGCATCCATGATCACTCCCTCCTTACATCTATACACTCAGGATGTGGATCCCCATCAGCTGGCCCCTTTGACCATGACACTTGGCCATGAAGTCTTCTCCCCTCCGTGCCATCATTACTATTCACTAACACCTATCGATTGAAGGGTGGATTGAGGAAATTTTACTTCCCCTTAGGGGTTGGAAACACCTAATAGGGTTTTCTTTTAGCCACTCCTACCTAGGGAGAAAACACCATTGCGAGTTGAAGGTCTTCATTTTGGAAGGGAATCCTTATTTGAAGTATTAAATAGCCATTAAATTCAAGCTTGGTTCACTTAGATGCAATAATGATTTTTGTCCCTAATGACTAGTTCCTTTCCCTAGAATCTATGTTGTGATTGTTAGGTGGTTCAACAGCTCATTTTTGGGGCGCCTTTCCGCATGTAACATGACCATTAGAGAAGTATATTGGCACAATCAAGTGAAGCGTTGATAATATGGGCCTCCCACTAGCACCAACACATCACGCATGTACTAGAGCACTCCTTGCACCCTAGACACTATGCCTCTTTGCACTAGATTGGATGATTCTTTGGGATGACACACCTAAACCCAGCATGCCCCCAAGCCAGTCTTATCACCTTACGAGGGACGATAGTTGAGTCATGGCCCATATGATGATGGTCTCACCTTTAGAGACTTAGGAGGGTTGGTAGCACCTAGAAAGCCCTCAATGCTGGAGCAAAGATGGACGTGTTTCACTTTGGACTCCTCATAGCACTCAGAGATGCCACTTGGAGCCTATTTCATGCATGACATCAGTCCTAGAGTGCTAGCGTCTCACACGTAGGGTTTATTTTGCACTTATGATAAAAATCTAGTGGGTTGGCTTGTAACATAAGGGTTTACTATGATTTAGCTTGTTATTAGGGGCTTTTAGGCTAATATTAGGATTCATCCTCATATAAATAGAGGATAGGATCTCTCATTTGGATCATCATCACTTGGACTAATTCAGCCTATGTTGGAGAATTTCGGCCCTCTTGTATCTTTGGAGAGATGTGATCTATGGAGAATTTGTCCATTGGAGCTAAATTATTGTCTTTGGAAAAGTTATCTTGGATCAATGAAAGGATTGTACATGCATATTATCTTGTAAGTGAGCTTTATTATGGATAAATTTCTGACTTTTTGTCCAATATATGGAATGTATTGATGATCCAGGGTTTTTATATTGTACAATTGTTATTGAAGATAAATTGTATAGAAGATAGACCTCATCATTGCACGCATTACTCATGTATAATATGTGAATGAAAATCCCCTCGGTGAATCTTTAAATTAGCTCTCAAAGTGAATATTGATCCCCCACAAAGGTAATAGTTAGGGTATTGTTTCTAGGGTATCAAAATATCCTTACTCCTTTGCAAGGATTAGCCAATCTTTAACATCCATAGATTCCATCCAACCAAGGACTAGCCATTGGCCTTGTCTAATAGGTGATCAACTTTTATCTTATCCACAAATTGACTTTTTCTCTCCTTATCTCTCTATTTTCAGCCCTCTTAAGGATAAGCAGCCTCATCTAGGGCTTAGTGCAAATTTGTCTAGGAAGGGGGTTTTGGACATTGGAAGGATTCAACATCAAGAGTAGAAGTGGTTGCCTCAAAATAATTCCTTTTGATGGCTAATCTCTCCATTTTTCTCCATAATTTCTCTTGTCCTAGCTATTTTATCCTAGGAGAGACCCTAGTTTGGTTGATCTTCAACTTGAGGGCTTCTTGAAGGTTTCATATTCCATTGTCTTGTTAGAATACATTGTTGGAAACCTTTTCTTGGTACCTTGACCTTAGGCAATTCCATTTTACACACTATCACTGAATTCCTAGGTTTAGTGTGCCCCTTGATTGGCCTCTCTAATGGATATGAATTTCCTCTTCCTCATTGTTTAGGCCTTGTACTATGGTTGTGACATCCTTTGGAAGCCTATTATGTCACCTTAAACCTATAAGCCTAGAATATCTCTTATAGGTGACCTTATACCAAGACTTCTCCCATTGTTGAAAATCCATAAAGAGCAGGGGGTAGTGGTTGTGGTGATAGTGGGCCACTACCTTACTATTGTCACTTGGTCTAGTTTTTTACTTGTAGGGTACCCCTCTACAAGACTTGAGAAATTTTGCAGCAACATGCATCAAACTATACTCACTACTTTGCAACATTTAGCCAATCTATCACTCCCATAGACTCCATCAACCCAAGGACTAGGAACTGGCCTTGTCAATTTGGTGATCGAATGTCATTTTATCCATAAATTTGATTTTCGCTCTTTTTCTTAAATTCATCCCTCTTAAGGATAAGTGGCCAAGATAGGGCTTGGTGTGAATCAGCCTAGAAGGGAAAATTGAGCTTGTGGAATGATTCAACGTTGAGGGAAGAATAGGTTTCCTCAAAATCAACCTCCCTTGGTGGCCAATCTCTCCATTCCAAGCTCTAATTCCCTTGCCCTAGGTAGATTTTCCCTAATGAAACCTGTTACCCACCATTTTGTGGGTAATATCCCCAGGAGATTTTTTTTCTCCAAGATGGTCCTTAGCCAACAACCAATAGCCCCTTGCAGCCACTAGCTAGCTCATTGTAGCATTTTCTCCACCACCTAAGCCAGCCATGTGGTCCCTCGCCCATCTGCCATGATCATATGTTTGAAAGTGGGCCTCCTAAATCTAAATGTATGCCTTGTCATTTGGAAATTAAGTATTGTACTTTGCTTATCATGGACACTTTTGGGCATGGATTAACGGAGGGATTTTGCGGAAAGAATGGGTTAGGTCTGTGCTTTTGTACCCTAGACCCCTTTTAGGAATTAACCTTGGATTCTAGTCCCGTGGGATCTCTTTTATTGACCATTTGGTTCCAGGAATGGTATTTCAAGGGAAACCCCAATTTGGTTGCGTGGTCCCACTCCCTTATCTGTTTATATTACCCTCTTTCCATTCATTTTTACCCCATTCATCATTTCTCCCACCTGGGTCCACATTCCTCCACTGGGTCCACATAGGGTTAGCATGCCCCTTCCCCATGTCCACACCTTGGGTCATGGCCTGGAATGAAGCCCGTAGGTTGATGCAGCTAAAGGAAAGATAAAAGCATATATGGACACATTCAACAGGAAAATGTACCACAAAATGCAAAAGATGGTCGAGACAAACACATCTAGCACATGGGCAAAAGCCAATACATGAGCTCTACCCCATCATCATGGCCATCACCCTGATTCCTACAGGTTCTATGAGTCTTCTTCATCATATAGGAACCCATGATTGTCCCAACCCCTGGTGGGCAATGAACCGCCCCACCTTAAAGGGAGGAATACGCTACTATACCTTATACATCATGCTCTAACCCCTTGAGCCCTGAGCAGTTAATCAAATAAAATCACAAAAAGACAAAAGGCATCAAAGAAGGGCAGAAAAATCAAGGTCGGGCACCTCATGTACCACAATTTCTCCCTCCTACACATTATAAACCAAAGTGTTGGCTTCCCTCTTATTAGCTTCCCTTGTAGCCCAACATGTGACCCAAGGCTACCCCTTCTCATTCCCTAATCCATTCATCTATTTGTCACATGCCATCACCTCTTAAAGGATTTACCTTGACTATATTATCCTCTTTAGAAGTAGAAACCACCTAATAGGATTATTGGTTAACCCCATTTTGATTTTAGGAGACATTGGCGCATCCCAAAGCCCATTATGGAAGAGCAGGCCATTATGAAGTCCCACTTGGGGTCCATGATTAGTTCAGCTCATTTACTTGATTTCTCTAATGACTTGTTGTACTAGAAGGCTAGGGGACGCATTGGATCTTATGCAGGATTGCAAATGGTTTCCATCTTGGGTTTGGTCTCCCTATAAGGGGTCCTAATTCTCCAAAGGGATACATTGGAACATGTAGGGTGAGCGTTGAGAACCATGGGCCTCCACAGCAACAGATTTCACTCCATGGATCCCCACAGCAATTCAGATATTGCTCGTGGTTCACTTATTGGACGAGGAGGATGCATTTGATCTATCATGCCCAGCTGGCCCCATATCTACACCATACACTTGGCAAACGATCCCAGACTTGCACGATGATGTGGCATCACCTACACCATCATCCTAGCCCTTGCAAGCAATCTACAGGCATCTTCGATTTGTTTGGAGACCCACGAGGACACTTGTGTGCCCCCATATGTCATTTGGAGCACCACACGTTATTACATGGGGCCACAACCTTGCCCACTTCTTTTGAGGGTATTTCTCTTCATTGTGGCACCCATGGAACTCAAGGCCTCTTAGAGGGCCCTACGACATGCATGGATTATTATTTGACCTCTTGAGAGGCTTACCTTTTATTAATGAGCTAGTCTGGTGGGCTTGTCAACAAAAGTTAGTTAATTTGCACATCATCTTATTTTAGGGGCTAATGTAGGCCCAATTAGGAAATTCAAACTCCTAATGAGTGTATAAATAGGAGTTAGGTGAATTCACTTTGTATCATCACTTTGGTTTGGATCACTTATCTCTCTTGAGATTTTCGCTCTTTTTCTAAGGATGAATTGGAGATTTATGGATGAGTTTTGACATATGGATATTGGTCTATCTTTTGTTGGAGCTTCTTTATTGTGAATTGTGAATGGCTGGATATACTCTATTACATGTAAGTACGTGCTTTTGATGTTATTCTTGTTTACTTTTGTCATATATGTTGGACTGGGATTTTCGTTGTTCTAGGGCATAATTGTTGCATGCATTTACTACTTAATATTATAGAATTTGTCTTTATTATAGCATTTCCTTCAATGTATGTGCCATGTAATAGGAGCGGAATATCTTAGGGGTAAAAGTTTACCTTGACAAGCCATTTCTCTTGCACATCAAAGTATAAAAGTTGCAAGGTTGCTTCTTCTTGACCTAGAAGGAAAACAAAGTGATCTTGAGACCTCCTTGACTGGAAACCAAGAAATCCTACTCTCACTCAACATAGAATCCATTCTCCAAAATATTAAGGCATTGATCTACCAAGGGTGGTCACTAAAATCCACATTTTCTCACATCCTTCCAGGACTAGACACATTAGGGTACCTAGGGCATCAATTTCCTAACAAGCTAGCCATCAAAAGAATTCAATCTCCTAGGGTCTCCTGTGCTGGATTTTCCTCTAGCTCTCCTCCAATTTTCAATCCATTCCGATGGTGGAGTTGGGAGAAAAGTCAAGCCCTAGCTTTAGGATCAAAACTTGCCCTACCATCCCCAAGGCTAGTTCCCCATAGGGTCAAGACAACATCTTCAAGTGAAATTATTCTCTTGATCCTTTTCCCCACCTTGTCTAGGGTAAGAATATCATTGGTTGCTTCATACCTTCCTCATATCCTAGACCAGGTCCACTTGGTCCTGTGTGGTCCTGCTCCTTCAAAAGACCATTCTTCAAGAACCATCCGGGATACAAATTTTAACAAGGATTTTAGGGATTGGGGAACTTCTTTACAAGCTTATTCCCATAAACCTAACCCTCAAAATCCTCTTCCTTTCCCTAGAAGTACATAGTACCTTGCTTAGAAAGCAAGTAAGCTCCATCCTTCAAACTTCTCTAGGAAATGGTTTGGGTCACTCATATCTATTGACTTACCATACATTATTGACTCCATATATATCGAGTCTCCTCCCCTTGGTGAAAGTCCGTAAATAGAAGGGAGCCTTAGCTGAGGTGACAATGGGCTAAGTCTCCATTTGTTGCCCTTGACCTAGCATTTTCCCTTTAGGGATCCCCCTTAGGTCCCCTACTAGTTTGAGCGGTAACATTTTGGCACCGTTGTTAGGGACACGAAACATGTCTTTTGTTCCCTAATGACATATTGACATATCATTATTGGTGACTCCATTGGAAGAACAAACCCCTAATTCTTCATTGAACTTCAAAGTTAATGCTTGTAGGGTTAACCAAACATTTGTTAAGGAAATTTCAATCACCCTGGTGACTTCCATGTCATTAAGGACCTAGCAACATGTTGACCACATATTTCCCCGTCATAAATATGATAGAGACCCCAGGATTCTCTTCATCGAAATCCACGAAGAATATGCCAATGTTCGATGGGGATCCACATTCCGTAGCCAACCACGTGGTAAGGTTCATAAGGTACCTTTCAAAGAAAAATATAACTCAACCTTGTGACCAAATGGGATTCTTTTTTCTATCCATTGCCCTAAGTACTGATTGGCTTGAATCAAGTAATCCTAAACGCATTCCTTCTCTTCCAATGTTTACTATGTAGTTCTTGTTGCATAAAGGGTCGAGTTTCCAATCTCATGAAGACATATCCCAAATGTTAGATATGGCCCTTCGAGAGAAGAAAGTTATTGAATATGGCTTTATGTTTGAAGAAGAGCCTGTTATTGATGTGTACTTTAATAATAATGCCAAGGGAGAGACTCATGAATTGGAAAGCATGTCCTCTAAGGACAATGAGGGAGATCTCAACCCGAGAGCCCTCAGATATTGCATGAATGGGTGATGGAATGTGGAAAGTCTTGATGGCCACATATGACTCCCAAGATATTTTCTCCCACTATTGTGAGCAACCAAAAGGCTCCGCAACAAAAAAAGTATATACAAAGAGAGTCCTACCGAAGACCTTCTTCTTGAAGCATTTTATCGAAATCATGTAGTAAATACCCTGGAGATCATTCTTCGAGAATGAATGAAGGAGGAAAGATCCTCCCTGTCTAAAGAAAGGAATGAAAGGAATTCTAACCAACACCAAATCTATAGTGAAGAATTATAGGATTCTGAGGAAGATCATGATAGTCAAATAGACGCAGAATCTATGAGTGACATTGGGTCTGTTGATTGGGGAATTAGGTATGATTATAGAAATGAAGACCCCAAGGTTCCTCAAGTCCATAAAAAGGAGCTCAGGTAAGAAGAAAATGCTCTGCCCCTTCCAAATAATAATGTTGGTCCTTATGAAGCCCTTCCTAGTGATTGGAAAGGTGTTTTCTTTATGTTTCAAGATGATTCAATAAAAGAAGAGCCTTCCAAGATTGTGGAAAATTATGATGACACTAATATAGAAGAAATTGAGGAGGATGCTTCCCTAGGCCATGCCACCAATAAAGGTTTTTTCTCCATGCTTGAGAATTCTTCCCCTACCATGGAGATAGATGTTTGTGATGATGTTCATCCCCCAAATTTTGATGAAGAACTGATTTCCCCTATAAACAACCAAGAATCATGGTTTTTCCCCAAATACGATGATAAGCCCAATTCTTGTTTTTCCAATGACCAAAATAGTATCATCCTAAATATGTCTGAGTCTTTCACCCCTTCGTACCCTAACGATGATAACCTCGATATAGTTCTCCATCAAAGATTCATATACTGGGTTACTAACATTTCCATCTCTTGGTTGAAGGGGCATACCCAATCCTCTTGACTAGTGTCTTTTCCTTCTTCCAGGATCCCTTTCTATGGCATATGGGTCTCTTGTTTTCCCACCTCCCTCCCTCACAATCCCTCATATTATTATTCCCATTGTCGAGTCCATTGCAAAATAATCATGGAAGCATGCATTCTTGTATTGATCAATTGACATGTTGGTTGCATTGGGTCTATGATTATACCTAGCACTTGACATTGTATCATATGCATGGTAGAGTAGGATGCATTGCATGCTGATTTTTGCATTAGAAATAACATCATATGATATTCCTCATGATAGATAGATGCATATTTACATATTTTATTTTCTGTTGATTTTATGGCCTAACATATTAGCATGTGTGATCATGAGACGTTGCGAAAGCATGTTGCCCCATGCTTTTTTCCATCTAGTAAATGTGCAAGTGACAGGTCTATGGTAACCAAGAGATTGTTGGAGTTCTTGTGACCTCCCACTCGAGTAGCTTTGCCCGCTTCTTCGAGAGATCACGTTCCAAATGGAGCCAGATGTTACCCACCATTTTGTGGGTAATATCCCAAGGAATTTATTTTTTTTCTCCAAGAGGGTCCTCAGCGGGCAACCAGCAGCCCCGTGCAACCACCAGCTAGATCATTGTGCCATTTTATATGCCACTTGAGCCAACCATGTGGTTCCTCACTCGTCTGCTATGATCATATGTTTGAAGGTGGGCCACCCGAATCTAAAGTTATGCCTTCGCATTTGGAAATTAAGTATTGTAGTTTTCTTATCATGGACACTTTTGGGCATGGATTAATGGGGGGATTCGGCAGAAAAAATGGATTAAGTCTGTACTTTTGTCCCCTAGACCCCTTTTAAGAATTAACCTTGGATTCTAGTCCCATGGGATCTCTTTTATTGACCATTTGGTTCCAGGGATAGTATTTCATAGGAAACCCCGATTTTGGTTGCGTGGTCCTGCTCCCTTATCTGTTTATATTACCCTCTTTCCATTCATTTTTACCCCATTCATCATTTCTCCCTCTTGGGTCCACATTCCTCCATTAGGTCCACATAAGGTTAGCATACCCCTTCCCCTTGCCCACACCTTGGGTCATGACCTGGAATGAAGCCTGGAGGTTGATGTAGCTAAAAGAAAGATAAAAAGTATATATGGCCATATTCAACAGGAAAATGTACCACAAAATGCAAAAGATGGCCAGGACAAAAACATTCAACACGTGGGAAAAATCCAATACATGAGCTCTACCCTATCATCATGACTATCACCCTAGTTCCTACAAGTTCTATGAGCCTTCTTCATCATATAGGAACCCATGATTGTCCCAACCCTTGGTGGGTGATGAACCGACCCACCTTAAAAGGGGGAATTCATTGCTATACCTTAGACATCATGCTCTAACCCCTTGAGCCCAGAGCCATTCATTGAATAAAATCATAAAAGGGAAAAAGGCATTAAACAAAGGTGGAAAAATCAAGGTTGGGGCACCTCATGTACCATGATTGCTCCCTCCTAACCAATATAAACCCATATGTGGGCTTCCCTCTTATTAGCTACCCTTATACACTATGTAACCGGATTCGTCCAAACCCCTTGTCGAATCCGAATCCTGCGAATCAGATACGATTCGCCAGGAATTTGAATCCCAAAACACGATTCGATGTGTCCGTACATGATTTGTACGAATCCCATACGGGCACATTGAATCCCGATTCTGGGATTCGAATCCCCTAAATGTGACTTCCGCGGACTTAAAAACGCGCTGTTCTTTTTCTCATTCACCTTATTTCTCATTCACTTTTGCATAGTTTGAGCTGTGGGCAAGGAGCTAAGGGTTTGGAGCAAGGAGCTAAGGGAGTAGAGCATTCGGCAAGGAGATTCAAGCACCAGGTAAGTGCATTTCAGCTCCATTTTTTTGCATTTCTTATTCTATTACAATAGTTTGTATATGATTTTTTTTTTACAAATTTGTGCATGTTTTGTTCATTTTTTTTACAGTATTCATGGCTCAATCAAAGGCAATAGTTAGGGGGAAAAGGAAGGGGAAGAATTTATCCATTGGAGATACCCCTCCTCCCCCAATATCATCAGAGTCTGCTGCAAGTAATGTTGAGGGAAGAGGAGAACCTAAAGACAACATTGAGAAATATCCCTTGTGGAAATATGTCACAAGAGAGGATGGGACAAGCACCAAGGGGAAGGGAGGAGGAAATGTGCAATGGAGATGCAACTTTTGTCACATTGCTTTCAAAAGCACATATTTCCATGTGAAAGGCCATTTGTTGGCTTTACCAGGTTGTGGAATTGGAGCTTGTAAAGCTGTTCCTTTACAAAAGAGGAAAGAAATGGAAAAGGAGTCCACTGTTGGTATGGAAAATGTGGCTGCAAAATCAAGAAAAACCAAGAACGAAGACCCCCTTCCATTTTTGAGGAAAGGCACCACCAAATTTCCATTTGAGATTTCTATTGGGGGACAAGCAACAAAAAGAAAATCAATTGCACTTGGTCCAATGGACAAGATTTTTCAAAAAGAGAAACGGGAAGAGCTTGATCTCACCATTGCCTTCTTTTTCTATCAAAACTTCATATCATTTAATGTTGCACGCTCACCTTTATTTATTGAGATGTGTCAAGCTCTAACTCACGGGTCTCCATCATGGTATGTGCCTCCTGGTTCAGAGAAACTTAGAACCACATTGTGGACGAAGGAAAAAAAGAGGTGCAAAAAATGCTTGAGCCTATTGTAGCATCATGGCCAACATCTGGGGTTAGCATTGTTTCTGATGGATCGACAGATCCAGCACGACACTCAATCATCAACTTCATGGTGTCTTCCTTGAATGGTCTAGTTTTCTTGAAAGCAGTGGATACACTTGGAGAATACAAGGATGCACAATTTATTGGTGAGTTATTATTAAAGTTATTGAAGATGTAAGTGTTGATTCTTGTGTGCAAATCATTACAGATAATACACTTGTTTGCAAGGATACTGGCATGATTGTGGAAGCTAAATATCCACAAGTGTTTTGGACACCTTGCATTGTCCATTCATTGAACTTAGCACTGAAATCCATTGCTTCTGATGTGCTTTGGATTGGTAACATTATTGAGGATGCACGACATATTCGTAACTTTGTGCAAAATTATACAAATGCCCTCACTATCTACAAGGAGCACACCAATCTATCATTGTTGAAGATTGCTGATACATGGTTTGCCTCTTCATTCATGATGTTGAAGAGGTTGAGGGAGGTCAAGACCACTCTTGGGTCCATGGTTATTTCTGAGTTTTGGTCTTTTTGGAGAAAGATCAGGTAGCCTTTAAAAGAGTGAAGGACACAGTGTTAGATGATGCTTTGTGGGAGAGGGTAGATCTAATTATTCCGATCATGGACCTTATCATTTCTTTGCTTTGATTTGTAGATACAGACAAACCCATCCTAGGAGAGGTTTATGAGGGATGGGATTCCATGATTGAGTCTATGAGGAGAATTATTCTACAGAGTGAGTGCCCTGAGTATGAGACATCACCAGAGGCCTTCTGTGATACTATACAGGATATTCTTGTCAGCAGATGGGACAAGAATTGTACACCTTTACATTGTTTGGCTCACTCATTGAACCCAAAATACTACAACCATGAGTGGCTGAATGGTGGACATTCCCACAAATTCCCTCCTCACATGGATGGTGAAATCTCACAAGGAAGGAAAGATGCATTCAAGCGGGTTTTTCAAGACAGTGCATTGCTTGATGAGGTGGAGGATGCCTTTGCAAAGTTTTCCACTGGCACTGGTCGATTTGCAGGATATGATGTGATTAGAGACAGGGGGGCTAAGAAGCCCTATTGTTGGTGGGAAAATTATGGGGCAACAAGCCCTCCTCTTCAGCAGTTAGCCATGAGGCCTCCTCTCTCAGGTGTGATCCAGGTTCGAATGTGAAGAAGGACCCTTCCAAGACCTTCTACTTTCGTGATGTGATAAAATTGCTTTTAAAAGAACATTAAAAAATGCAGCTGCAGACTATAATGAAGAGGAATATAACAATCATCAGCACAGGAAAACAAAAGCCGTTGATAACGGAGTTAGTCCAGGAGGGACTACGTCTCTGGACCCCGGTGTCAAGATGGTGTAGGCCGCTGCATTACGTGTTGTCAATAAAGATGATGTACACAGAGATGATGTCTCGATCATACAAGGAAGAATGCCCTCATGCAGGAGTGGCTCTAAGAGATGTTCCACAGCTAGAACTCTCAATCAAAAGACTCCTATCAGTATGACACAAAAAAAGCATGGTGCACATCCCGCTAACATGGCACAAAAGGGATGTCAAAGCAAAACACATGCATGACGACAACAAGAGTATCCCAAAAACATACAGCAAGGGATCTCAAAGCATAACATAAAGAGTTATGACAGAAAGCACATCACATATAAAGATTCCACATAACGTAAAGCAAGGAATCATGACAACATGAAATAAGCAAGATCATGCATCAATCATTAATCATGGATCTGTACAACATAATGCAGAAATAAGAAGCACATGAACACATCATATACCTCACCACCAAGGGCCATCTGAGACAAAGGCTGTCAAAGTGCTAAATCTTGATGAAGCATCGATTTCACATCATCGATCGCAAGAAGAAGATTGTTCGCACATGAAGATGGACATCTGCACTAGCACTTAGAAAAGTGACTGAAAGAAGAAATGAGAGAAATACAAATCTGAATACACCATTAGATTTGTCGCGTCGAATAGTGCTAAAACGACTGTCCAAAATCCGAATTCTGAGAAATTGAAAATTCGGAGCTCAAGGAATCTTTTAGATTCCTTCGAGATTCCTCAAAGATTCTATTTTAGGGATGTGCTGAAAATATAATGCTCAAATGTCAAATCTGATTTCACTATTAGGATCCCCGCGAAAAACCATGAAAAAAAAAGTATAAACTTGACCATATTCTGACAAAGTAAAATTTTACCTCCTTGGGAAAATTTCATGGCTCATGGTTCCACGTGCACTCTGGAAATGAATGGAAGATGCAGAGCTCAGATTGAAAAACGGATAGCGCCATCGTGTTCATGGCGACGAGAGGTGTAAAATCCATATAAAATTTATCAATTTCTGAAAAAATGAAAATTTTGCCCCCCTGCAAAATTCATGGTCCCTGCATTAAAAAATTATTACACTGCGTCAACTTCCGCCCTGCTCCTATCTCGAAATTCGTGCCATCCTTCTCCTCCCTCGCTCCACGCACCGAGCAAATGACGGGTTCATATAAGATTTCTCCAGCAGAGATATCAAAGCATTGGTCGTTGTTGGTCCAACAGGGGTAGCCTTTTAGGATTACGGCGGTCGGGGTTCGAATCTCCAATGCACCCAACATGTGTTTTTTATTTAAACATCCTCTGTTGAATAATCTTGGAACAGTTATGATAGGAGTTGTCTATAATGCGACTTTTTGGAGATTCCGGTGACGGAATCCTGCGGAAGAAATTGAGGTTAAATCTTGATTTGTTGCAGTTAAAATGGTTTTTTAACTGCATATTTGGATTCAGCACCCTGAAAAACCCCTGGGACGCTTTCATTGTGCATAAACTAACTATCAAACTTGCGATTCCAATAAATTCCTGCCGGATTTCAACCGGAAAAACCCGCCAGAAAAGCTTTCAAAAAATCGCGTTATAGACAACTGCGTTATGATATGGTAATGTTTGACGTGCATAGTTGTTATTTTCTGTTGCGGTTATAACAAACCTTAAATGGAAACGAACTATGGTGTTTCGAATGGCATATAGTTGTTAACCCATAGATATATTACCCACCACCCATGTTAATTCGTTTCAACCATATTTCCTTTATGGTTTTACTTCAATATTTTAATAACTACCCACCATCGATTTGCGTGAATGCTTTTGGGTTTGACTTCACGTTGGTTGTATTGTTTCGATTTTTTTTAATATAACCATATAAATACAACCATATTTTATATATGGTTTTTTTTTTAAATATAACCAAATTTATATTAAAAAAAAAAAATTGGCTTTTAGTTAATATAAAAATGATTTTGTTATGATTTGTTTTATATAGTTTTGTATATAGTTATTTTAATAACTATATTAAAATAATTTTTGTCTCTTATGCAGGTGCAAGAGGTTAATGACGGGCTGCCATGTGTCAATGGCTGATGGATTTCCATGTGGGTCCCACTCGCTTATTGGGATGCCATGTGGCATAATGTGGGCCCCAATTTTTCCCTTGTCATGTCAAACTTTGAAGAGCTTTATATTTTGCATACGAGCTCGGTTTGACGAACCATTCGCACCTCCGCGATCAGGATGACAAGATCTATGATCTGGTCTTGGGTCGAAGTCATTCTGATGACTTTGATTTTTGAGCATTCATAAGCCCTCTTTGTCCTGTGTGTGTTCCCGAAGATCCACCTAGATCAAAGTGACTTCATCCTCTTGTTGCGAGAGGAATTGGAGCACATATGGGAATTTGTATAGTGTGAAGAAGAGCAAGCTTGAGCAGTCCAGGGCAGAGACAATGTTGTATGTGCACACCAACCTTCGTCTTATTTACAAGCAGAGAGAAGAGTGGTTGAGGGGAAAGACAAAGATGTGGGATGTCTTTCTTGATGATATGGGTCTGGACAACAGTGTTGAGTTGGCATTTCCCAACATGGATCTCAATGATGTAGTGCTAGAGCCTGTTAGATTTGATGATGGTGATATTTTAGAGGGGTCATCCTCCACACCAGCAGATGCAAAGGCGATTATGGATACAGGGGAGGAGGAGGATGCAGAGGAGAGCAGTGGTGACCATGATGATGAGGACATTGATGTTGATTCTGATGATGACTCTGAGGATTGATGGCTACCTATTTCCTTGAGGCTTGTATACCTGTAGTTGTTTTATATTTTCTATTTCTATTTGCCATTGGCATTGCACCAACACTACCTATGTAACACATTTTGATTTGATGACTTAATGAGAAAACTACAGTTGTCAGTGTCTTTATCTTACTATCTTGTAGTTGTAAGTTGACTTTCATTTATGAATTATGAATCATGATTTATGTAACCACTGACATGTATTTGAATTTTGTATGTACTATGCATGCTATAGATGAAGATCTATGTTTGAAATCAATGAATTTGTATCATTAATTAGAATTTGTGTAAGAAATATCTAATTTTTAATATATATATATATATATATATATATATATATATATTAATAAAATAATATATAACGAATCCTACGTGTCCTGTTCCGGGGGGTCAACGTGTCCGAATCCGACACTCGAATCCCCGAATCCTACGAATCATAAATGCCCGTGTCAGGTGACTTAGCATGCTGTACACCAGCATGTGACCCAGGGCTGCCCTTTCTCATTCTCTACTCCATTCATCTATCTGTCACATGCCACCATCTCTTAAAGGATGTACTTTGACTATATTATCCCCTTTAGAAATAGAAACCACCTAATAGGATTATTGGTTAACCCAATTTGGAGTTTAGGAGACATTGGCACATCCCAAAGCCCATTATGGAAAAGCAGGCCATTATGAAGTCCCACCTATGGTCCATGATTAGGTAAGCTCATTTACTTGATTTCTCTAATGACTTGTTGTACAAAAAGGCTACGGGACGCGTTGGATCTTATGTAGGATTGCAGATGGTTTCCATCTTGGGTTTGGTCTCCCTATACGAGGTCCTAATCCTCCAGAGGGATACATTGACACATGTAGGGTGAGCGTTGAGATCCATCAGCCTCCACAACAGCAGATTGCACTCCATGGATCCCCACAACCATTCAGAGATTGCTCGTGGTTCACTTATTGGATGAGGAGAATACACCTAATCCACCATGCCCAGTTGGCCCTAAATCTACACCATACACTTGGAAGATGATCCGGGACTTGCACGACGATGTGGCATCACCTACACCATCATCCTAGCCCTTGCGGGTGATGTACAAGATCTTCAATTTGTTTAGAGACCCATGAGGAAACTTGTGTGCCCCCACATGTCATTTGGAGCACCACAGGTTATTACAAGAGACCAACCCCTTTCCCACTGCTTTTGAGGTCTTTCTTTTCATTGTGGCACCCATAGACCTCATTAGGCCTCTTAGAGGGCCCTATGACATACATTGATTATTATTTGACCTCTTGAGAGGCTTACCTTTTATTTATGAGCTAGTTTGCCGGCTTGTCACCAAAAGTTAGTTAATTTGCACATCAGCTTATTTTAGCGGCTAATGTAGGTACAATTAGAAAATTCAAACTCCTAATGAGTGTATAAATAGGAGTTAGGCAAATTCACTTTGTATCATCACTTTGGTTTGGATCACTTATCTCTCTTGATATTTTTTCACTTTTTCTAAGGATGAATTGGAGATTTGTGGATGAGTTTTGATGTATGGATATTGGTCTATCATCTCTTGGAGCTTCTCTATTTTCAATTGTGAATGGCTAGATATACTCTATTACATGTAAGTACGTGATTTTGATGTTACTCTTGTTTACTTTTGTCATATATGTTGGACAGGGATTTTCGTTGTTCTAGAGCATAATTGTTGCATGCATTTATTGCTTAATATTGTAGAATTTCTCTATTAGAGCATTTCCTTCAATGTATGGGCCATGTAATAGGAGTGAAATCTCCTAGGGGTAAAATTTTACCTTGACAAGCCATCTCTCTTGCACATCGAAGTATAAAAGCTTCAAGGTTGCTTCTTCTTGACCTAGAAGGCAAACAAAGTGATCTTGAGGCCTCCTTGAATGGAAACCAAGAAATCCTACTCTCACTCAACATGGGCCCCATTCTCCCAAAGATTAAGGCACTGATATACCAAGGGTGGTCACTAAAATCCAAATTTTCTCACATCTTTCTTAGACTAACCACATTGGGGTACCTATGGCATCAATTTCCTAACAAGCTAGGCATCAAAAGAATTTGATCTCCTAGGGTCTCTTGCACTGGCCTTTCCTCTAAATATCCTCCAATTTCGAAGCCATTCCGACGATGGAGTTAGGAGAAAAGTCAAGCCCTAGCTTCAGGATCAAAACTTGCACTACCATCCCCAAGGCTAATGCGCCATAGGGTTAACACAACATCTTCAAGTGAAATTATTCTCTTGATCCTTTCCCCCACCTTGTCTAGGGTAAGAATATCATTGGTTGCTTCATACCTTCCTCATATCCTAGACCGGGTCCACTTGGCCCCTTGTAGTCCCACTCCTTCAAAAGACCATTCTTCAAGAACCATCCAGGATACCAATTTTAACAAGGATTTTATGGATTGGGGAACTCCTTTAAAATCTTATTCCCATAAACCTAACCCTCAAAATCCTCTTCCTTTCCCTAGAAATACATAATACCTTGCTTAAAATGAAAGCAAACTCCATCCTTCAAACTTTTCTAGGAAAGGGTTTGGGTCGCTCATATCCATTGACTTACCTTTCATTAGTGACTGCATATATATCAGGTCTCCTCCCATCAGTGAAATTCTGTAAATAGAAGGGAGCCTTAGCTGAGGTGATAGTGAGCTAAGTCTCCATTTGTTGCCCTTGACCTAACATGTGCCCTTTAGGGATCCCCCTTAGGTCCCCTGCCACTTTGAGCAATAACATTTTGGTGCCATTGATAGGGACAAGAAACATGTGTTTTGTTCCCTATATGACATATTAACATATAATTATTGGCAACTCCATTGGAAGAACAAAGCCCTAGTTCTTCATTGAACTTCAAAGTCAATGCTTGTAGGGTGAGGAAAGCATTTGTTAATGCAATTTCATTCACCCTGGTGACTCCCATGTCATTAAGGATCTAGCAACATGTTGACCACATATTTCCCCGCCATAGATATGACAAGGACCCCAAGATTCCCTTCATTGAAATCCACGAAGAATATGCCAATATTCGATGGGGATCCACATTCCGCAGCCAACCACATGGTAAGGTTCATAAGATACCTTTCAAAGAAAAATATAACTCAACCTTGTAACCAAATGGAATTGTTTGTCCTATCCATTGCCCCAAGTACTGATTGACATGAATCATGTAAACCTAAAAGCATTCCTTCTCTTCCGATGCTAACTACGCAGTTCTTGCTGCATGAAGGGACGAGTTTCCAATCTCATGAAGACATATCCAAAATGTTAGATATGGCCCTTCAAGAGGAAGATGTTATTGAATATGGCTTTATGTTTGAAGTAGAGCCTCTTATTGATGTGTACTTTAATAATAATGCAAAGGGAGAGACTCATGAATTTGAAAGCATATCCCCTAAGGACAATGAGGAAGATCTCAACCCTCAGAACCCTCAAATATTGCAAGAATGGGTGATGGAATGTGAAAATTTTTGTAGGAAACTGACGGCCACATATGGCTCCCAAGAGATTTTCTCCCACTATTGTGAGCAATCGGAAAGGCTCCACAACACGAAAAGTATATATAAAGAGTGTCCTACCGATGACCTTCTTCTTGAAGCATTTTATCGAAATCATGTAGTAAATATCTTGGAGATCATTCTTTGGGAACGAATGAAGGAGGAAAAATCCTCCCTATCTAAAGAAGGCAATGAATAGAATTCTAACCAACACCAAATATATAATGAAGAATTTGAGGATTTTGAGGAAGATCATGATAGTCAAATATACGGAGAATCTATGAGTGATTTTGGGGATGTTGACTGGGGAATTAGGTATGATTATAGAAATGAATACCCCATGGTTCCTCAAGTCCATAAGAATGAGCTTGAGGAAGAAGAAAATGCTCTGCCCCTTCCGAATAACAATGTTGATCCTTATGAAGCCCTTTCTAGTGATTGGAAAGGTCTTTTCTTTATGTTCCAAGATGATTCAACAAAAGAAGATCCTTCCAAGATTGTGGGAAATTATGATGACTCTAATATAGAAGAAATTGAGGAGGATGCTTGTCTGGGCCATGCCACTGATAAAGGGTAATGAATGGAATTCTAACAAACACCAAATATATAGTGAAGAATTTGAGGATTTTGAGGAAGATCGTAATAGTGGAGAATCTATGAGTGACTTTGGGGTTGTTGATTGTGGAATTAGGTATGATTATAGAAATGAAGACCCCATGGTTCCTCAAGTCCATAAGAATGAGCTTGAAGAAGAAGAAAATGTGTTGCCCCTTTCGAATAAAAATGTTGGTCCTTATGAAGCCCTTCCTAGTGATTGGAAAGGTCTTTTCTTTATGTTCCAAGATGATTCAATAAAAGAAGAGCCTTCCAAGATTGTGGGAAATTATGATGACTCTAATATAGAAGAAATTTAGGAGGATGCTTGCCTGGGCCATGCCACCGATAAAGGGTTTTTCTCCATGTTTGAGCGTTCTTCCCCTACCTTGGAGATAGATGTTTGTGATGATGTTCATCCCCCTAGTTTTGATGAAGAACTGGTTTCCCCTATAAAGAAACATGAATCACTTTTTTTTCCCCAAATATGATGATTAGCCCACTTCTTGTTTTCCCAATGATCAAAACAGTATCATCCTAAATATGTCTGAGTCTTTCAACCCTTCTTATCCTAAGGATGATAACCCCGAGATAGTTCTCCATCAAAGATTCATACACTAGGTTACTAACATTTCCATCTCTTGGTTGAAGGGTCTAACCCAATCCTCTTGGCTGGTGTCTTTTCCTTCTTCCATGATCCCTTTCTATGGCATATGAGTCTCTTGTGTGAAAATTCCTAAATCTAACACATAGGAAACCCCTACTTCATTTTCTGGTTTACTATCTCCTACTTGTTCTTTGCATTAACAAGTTATTTAAATGCATAAATATCGAAGCAAACACAAATGCAGCGTTCAAAAATATACAGATCAACAACTGAAATAAATTGAGACAACACAAGGGACACCATTATTTTTGGACAATCATCCCCGAAAAAACCCAATGCGGGAAAACCAGTGTAGCATATATGAGGGTTTTATTATTAAGCAGATTTCTAAATACAACTAGGGTGCCAGAAATGGCTCACCCTTCAGAGAATATCCTCAGCAGTAGTACCTCTATCCGAAGACAGATATTCTGAAAATCAGCAACTGGATCAACCCCACAGTGACTCTGACTATTCCTTGTGCTGGACAGCAAAAACTGCTCCAAGTACTCCTCTGGAACTATGTCACTCTCTCCCGGCTGATCTACTCCTAGTATGCCCCATAGAACCTCCTCATCATAGCCTCTTCAACCCAATGTTAGCCGCTACAGCCCTTTGCGCTGCATGCGTCGACCTATGCAGCTTTCTGTGTCAGCCTCTGTGTCCTCTGCGTCTGCCTCTGTGGCTTCTATGTCCTCTGCGTCTGCCTCTGCAGCTTCTGCATCCTCTGTGCTGGCCTCCTTAGCCTCTGTGTCAACCCTCCTAGGCTTTGTGTTGCCTCTACGGGCACTTTGTTGCCTCTCTGATATGTATTCTTCAGCCTTGGATCGAAATCCCTTGTTGAACTGCCCCTCACTGCAATTGATCTCTAACTTGATTTCTTCAACAAACCCAGCCCCAGAAAATCGAATTCTTGATCTCTCTTGGTGTGTCTCCAACTGACCCTCAAGCCTCCTCTTATACTCTTCATGTTGACAATTCAACGACCGAGATTAAGTCCCTAATAAACGACTAAGATTATATCTGGCTTGATCCTCGTTATTTATAATTTTCTCACCCATTTTATATTAATACACATTAATATTTTAATTTTCCTAAGTTTAGACTTAGGAACCCCATTAAAAATATTAATTATTTTAATATCTCTTCATCTAGGTGGAATTTCCCCAAATGAGTTTTGGGTCTTGGACATCTCATGTGTCTTAGCATCTCCACCAATTTTCATGGATAGATCACATTCGATGCTACCAAAAATCAACACTCCCTCTTAGCGAGGAATGTGCTCTAGTAATGCTTCACCATAGAAACATCACATTGATCCTCCCCATTAGTACCTGTGTTGATGCTTGGCCTGCTGCCTCACATACCCTACACTGTTGCTTCCTGTACTGCTGCCCATGACACTGCCATTACCACTGCTACATGTGTACTACAGCTCCCTCTCAAAATGTTGCCTCATGTCGCCCATAGCACTGCCACTGCTAACTGCTGCACTGCAAATCAGTTACCGAGAAGTAAGTAACTGGCTTCTCCCAAATACTGACATCTCGGTCAGTCTGGAAGTCTCGTAATGTTGAAGTTATCTCAACTGCTATCCTGTGCTCCCTCTGTTGCCACTACGTTGTTGAAAACACCTATGTGCCTCTCGCACTGCTGCAACCTCCACTGCGCTGCTACAGACTTCTGCACTCTAGTCCTGCCTTACCACTCAACCACACTTTCCTCCACCCAACACCTATCATCATGCTACTGTTGTTAAGGGATCCCATAGCCGGATGTGATCCAAGAGTTTGGGTACCTCAAGGATCCTTCCCCAGCATGTAGTCCTCTTGACTACAACTCTATGTCTCCCCACCTCTTCTCTAGAGGCACATGAGCACTCATGGCACAATCGTCATCAGTCTCGACATCCTTCTCTACCTTTGTTGGAGCTGCCTTTGAGTCAGAAGCTTCTCCCTTACCTTTCTTCCTAGGGCACTGAGGTGCATAATGTCCCAACTCCCCAAAATTGAAGCACTTGGCCTTGGAGATGTCCTTCTTCTTCCTCTTCTGAACCCCTTGTTGTCCAGCAGATGCTAGATCCGCATCCTCCTCCTCTTTCTTGACTCGAACTCCCTTGCCGCTACTCCCTGCCTTGGTCAACCTATTGATCTCCTCCTCTCATAGAGATGCCCACATCTCCTCCCAACTGGGGAGAGTTTCTCCGCCCAAAATGCTTTGGACAAACGTCTCCCAGTCCTCGGAGACTGCATTCAGAGTAGTCCTGACCATAAACTTTGGATCCAGTATAGACCCCATGGAAGTAAGCTGGTCGCGAATTCCTTGCAACCTGAGGAGGAAGTGATCTATCTCCTCTCCTTTCTGCATCTAATATGACCTCAGCTGATTCTCCAATAACATCTTCCGCTGCTCGGAAGAGCCCTCGTATAAGGTGGTCAGGGTCTCCCACATCTCCCTTGCTGTTGAATTCTCAGCAATATGTGGTATTACATGATCCTTGACCCCATCTAGGATCATGCATTTCACCTTCTTCGTGGCCTCCTCATACTTCTCATTTGCATCAAGGTCAACTCGGACAACTACTGTTTTCAAGGCATAGTCCTTGATGCGATGTTTATCCAAGATTGCCAAGATCCTGGCCTTCTAGATGAAAAAATTGGAAGCCCCGTCCAATCTATCCTGATCCCTCAATCTGTTTACTTCCATCTCTACTCTTCTTCTAGACTCCCTCTGAGTCTCGACTTCCCTCCTGGAAATCCTCCGGCCAACTGTCAAATCACTCCTCTCTAATCCTCCTTTTCTGCTGCAACTTAGATCTAGATTTCTGGGCCATAAATCTATCGAGGTAGTGCTTCCCTCTACCTTGGTTCAGTCCCCTTAGACACTGTATAGCACCGACAAGAATAAAGTCCCACCAGCTCCTCAAATCACAATCTGCACAGCTCCCTTGGCCCCGAAAACTGAAGAATCTGATACCTTTTGGATTTGCACAATCACAGTGAGAGTTGGATTAGCTCCTCCTGGCCACTACGCCAATCCTTCTTGGCTGAGAAAGATGATCAGGCACTGCGTAGGCATGATTTCCCCCCCTCTTCCTCTACGTTGGCCTGGATAGCTGATGCAGCTACTACGTGGGCTCCTCCCAGCTACTACGTCTTCCTTTCCTGGCTTAGAATGTTGACGCAGGCACGACATGAGCCTCTGCGTCACCTTCTCTGCAATACGTCACCCTTCCTTCTGCGTCTCTGGCTATGGAAAAACGCTCTCTTGGGGCAATTTCTTCTCTGCTGCAAACTCTCAAATTTCATAGCTGGCGCCTTTAGTGTCCTATGATCTGCAATCGCTCTGATACCATGTGAAAATTCTTGAATCTAACACATCAAAAACCCCTACTGCATTTTCTGGTTTACTATATCCTACTTGTTCTTAGCATTAACAAGTTATTTAAATGCATAAATATCGAAGTATACACAAATGGAACCTTCACAAATATACAAATCAACAACTAAAATAAACTGAGACAACACAAGGGACACTGTTATTTTTGGACAATCGTCCTCGGAAAAACCCAATGCGGGAAAACTAGTGCAACATATATGAGGGTTTTATTATTAAACAGATTTATAAATACAACTAGGGTGCCAGAAATGGCTCACCCTTCAGAGAATATCCTCGGCAGTAGTACCTCTATCCAGAGATAGATATTCTGGCAAATCAACAACCAGATGATCAACCTCACAGTGAATTTGACTATTCCTTGTGCTGGACAACGAAAGTTGCTCCAAGTACTCCTCTGGAACTACATCACCCTCTCCTGGCTAATATGCTCTTAGTCTTCCCCACAGAACCTCCTCAATGCAGCCTCTTCAGCCCAGTGTCAACCTCTACAACCCTTTGCACTGTCTGCATTAGTCTCTGCGGCTTTCTATGTCAGCCTCTGCGTCCTCTGCATCTGCCTCTGCAACTTCTGCATCCTCTGCGCTGGCCTCCTTAGCCTTTGCATTAGCCTTCCTAGGCTCTGCGCTACCTCTTCCGGCACTTTGCTGCCTATTTGATATGTATTCTTCAGCCTTGGATCGAAACCCCTTGTTGAACTACCCCTCACTGCAACTGATATCTAACTCGATTTCCTCAACAAACCTAGCCCCAGAAAATTGAATTCTTGATCTCTCTTGGTGTGTCTCCAACTGACCCTCAAGCCTCCTCTTATATTCTTCCTGTTGGCGATTCAACGATAGAGATTAAGTACCTAATCAACGGCTAAGACTAGCGCTGGCTTGATCCTCGTTATTTAGAAATTTCTCACCCATTTTATATTAATACACATTAATATTTTAATTTTCCTAAGTTTAGACATAGAAACCCCATTAAAAATATTAATTATTTTAATATCTCTTCATCCGAGTGGAATTTCCCCAAACGATTTCTGGGTCTTGGAGATCTCATGTGCCTTAGCGTCTCCACCAATTTTCATGGCTAGAGCACATACGATGCTACCAAAAATCAAATCTTGTTTTCCCACCTACCAATTAGAAAATTCGAACTCCTAATGAGTGTATAAATAGGAGTTAGGTGAATTCACTTTCTATCATCACTTTGGCTTGGATCACTTATCTCTCTTGAGATTTTCGCACTTTTTCTAAGGATGAATTAGAGATTTATGGATGAGTTTTCATGTATAGATATTGGTTTATCTTCTCTTGGAGCTTCTTTATTGTCAATTGTGAATAGATGGATATACTCTATTACATGTAAGTACGTTCTTTTGATGTTATTCTTGTTTAATTTTGTCATGTATGTTGAACTGGGATTTTCGTTGTTCTAGGGCATAATTGTTGCATGCATTTACTACTTAATATTGTAGAATTTGTCTCTATTATAGCATTTCCTTCAATGTATGGGCCATGTAATAGGAGAAAAATCTCTCAGGGGTAAAATTTTACCTTGACAAGTCATTTCTCTTGCACATCGAAGTATAAAAGCTCCAAGGTTGCTTCTTCTTGACCTAGAAGGAAAACAAAGTAATCATGAGGCCTCCTTGACTGGAAACCAAGAAATGCTACTCTCACTCAAGATAGACTCCATTCTCCCAAAGATTAAGGAACTGATCTACCAAGGGTGGTCAGTAAAATCCACATTTTCTCACATCCTTCTAGGACTAGCCACATTGGGGTACCTAGGGCATCAATTTCCTGACAAGCTAGCCATCAAAAGAATTCGATTTCCTAGGATCTCTTGTGTTGGCCTTTCCTCTAGCTCTTCTCTAATTTTTAAGCCATTTCGACAATGGAGTTGGGAGAAAATTCAAGCCCTAGCTTCGGGATCAAAACTTGCCCTGCCATCCCCAAGGCTAGTACCCCATAGGGTCAAGACAACATCTTCAAGTGAAATTATTCTCTTGATCCTTTCCCCCACCTTGTCTAGGGTAAGAATATCATTTCTTGCTTCATACCTTCCTAATATCCTAGATCGGGTCCACTTGGCCCTGTGTGGTCCCACTCCTTTAAAAGACCATTCTTCAAGAACCATCCGTGATACCAATTTTAACAAGGATTTTAGGGATTGGGGAAATCCTTTACAAGATTATTCCCATACCCTCAAAATCCTCTTCCTTTCCTATAAATACATAGTACCTTTCTTAGAAAGCAAGCAAGCTCCATCCTTCAAAATTTTCTAGGAAGGGGTTTGGGTCACTCATATCCATTGACCTATCTTTCATTAGCGACTCCATATATATATCGAGTCTCCTACCATCGGTGAAAGTCCGTAAATAGAAGGGAGCCTTAGCTGAGGTGACAGTGGGCTAAGTCTCCATTTGTTTCCCTTGACCCAACATTTTCCCTTTAGGGAGCCCCCTTAGGTCTCCTACTAGTTTGAGCCGTAACAAAACCCTATTTTATATAAGCTTCAACTTGAGGGTTTTGTAAGTGTTTCTTATGCCATTGTCTTGCTAATATTCATTATTTGGAAACCTTTTCTTGGCGTAGTGGCATTAGGATATTCCATTTCACTAGATATTTCCCAAACCCTGAGTCTAGTGTGCCCTAATTTGGCCTTTCTATAGGATGTGAGTTGTCTTTCTTTCCTTGATTGAGCCTTGTACTTAGGAAGAGCCATCCTCTATAATCCTCTTGTGTCACCTTGAACCTTGAACCTAGAATATCTCTCATAGGTAACCTATCTAATGGGAAGCCTCCCATTAGTGAAAGGCCATAAAGAGCAGGGGGTAGTTGCTATGGTGATAGTGGGCCACACCTCATTGTTGTCACTTGGTCTGGTACTTGTCTTGTAGGTGCCCCTCCACAAGACCTGCTATATTTTGGGGCAACATTTTTGGCACGCTTTCTAGGCAAGAATTCAATCAACCTCCCTATAATCTAAAGATTTAGTCTACATGTCTTTGAAAAGAATACCTCTAATGAGAATATAGATCCTCTTCTGGCGACTCCTCAATTGAACCTTATTTAATCCCTTAGGATTTATTTCAATAGAACCATATCTCCAATAAAGAGAAGGACTAAAAAAAAGGCTCTTGAGTCTAACAATCCTTCCATTAACCCTGATTATCCTATGGTTAGGAATATTTTTGGTGATAATACTACCCCTAGCATAACTATGGATAGACCATGGATTATTGTTGCCTTCAAGCCTTTGGGTTTGAGTAGCCACCCTAATACTTCTCATCCTTTACCTGATAAATATCATGAGTGGATACCTAGATTCAATGGCATTGATGCTATCACTATTGAAAAACGTATACGTGATTTCCATTGGGCAATGAGTGTTAAGCTTAGAATGGAAGAAGATATTGTGATGATGCTATTTTACCTCACATTTGATGGAAATGCTCGAGATCGCTATCTTAGTTTGCCTCAAGGTGGCATTCCTAATTGGGATACATTTCATGATGCATTCAAGAAGAGATAGGCTTTGACATTAGATGTAGGTCTTATCCTTGAGGAATTCCTTACAACCACACAAATTGAGAAAGAAACTTTGAAGGAATTCACTCAAAGATTTGATAACGTCCTTAGAGAGATCCCTAATATATTGATACCTTTTGATGATGGTATTCTTGATAGATATGTTAGATCTCTCCATGGACATTTGACCTATTCCCTTAGGGATAAGAAACCCAAGGAATTAGTAGAGGCTAAGAAGATCATTGTTGAAGTTGAGTAGAATTTGAATGCTTCAAAAATTGACCGTTTAACTATCCTAGGGTTAGGATTGATCCTAAGACCAAATCGAGCTCTTAAGTTGATCCAGTCATGCAATAATTTTCTCAAAAGTTTGAAAATCTCACTAGTGAGTTTATCCAAGGTCAAAAGACACTAATGAACAAAATCTTCATGATAGAGGGAAAAGGGATCTTGGCCTAGTTTTCCTCCTAAAGCTCAATTCATTAAGGACAAGTCCATTAATAGAAAGACTACTGAGGGAGGCCATACCACTCAACAAAGTGTTCCAAACACCCTTGCCCCAATCAACTTGGTTGGAAAAGAAGAGTCCCATTGATGCCAACCTTCTCAAGAGCCTCAAGGATATAGTCCTTATAATCAAGAAAATGAGGATGAAAATCCTGAGCACTTGAATATAGTAAATTCTAGTGCTCCTTTCAATATCTTGCTTGGGGACACCTATTTTCTCCTAGAGCCCAACCAATTCCATACTTCTACCAATAGTGATCAAGCTGAACCTGTGCTAGCAACTAAAAATAGTGGAAGATTTAAGGGTCTCCAATATTCTAGAACAAACAACGATCAATCCCAAGCAAGTGCTAGCTCAAGTAATCCATCTCAAGGGAAGGAAAATTCCCAAGTGCAACCTCAAAATAAACTTAAGTAAAAACATAAAAATAATGATATTGTAGTAGATGTTGACATGACTAATATTTTGGACAAGGTGAATATGCAAGTCCCCCTTATAGATATGACTAAGCTTCCTCCCCAAAGGAAGCAAATAAGGAAGCCTTTGGGTTTTGAATATAAGCCCGATGACACTCCCGTCATTTTGCAGAATATGGCCTTTGATAAGAAAAATGAAGGCCATGAGCCCTTTTTATTGTCCCTAGTGATTAATATTATAATACGGCATAATTGCATGATTGTTTCATGTGCCTTTGCTAATGTCATGCCATTAAAGGTCATGCATCAATTAGAAATGAACATCACAAGGCTATATGAGAATGTTTGTGGTTTTGACTCTAATTCTATTCTTGTGCATGGTCTCATTAAGTATTTGAAGACATCTTTGGAAATGAACAAGGACATTACTGTATTAATGGATATTGTAGTCATTGATGTGCCAGATGCCTAGGGAATTTTATTATAAAGAAAATGGTGTGCTTCAATAGGTGGACAATTGAAAATGGATCTTTCTTATGCCCATCATCTTCTTCTGCTCCACCATCCACTGTTGAGCATGCTTCTTCTTCTATTTTTGACAAGGATTATGATGATAAGGATGAAGATTGATGACTATTAGTTGTTATTGTTTACTTTGTACTAGATTGAGCTCATGTTTTATTTCTATATGTGTTCATTGTCCACAGTGTGATACTTGTTGATGTAACATTGTACTTGCAGCCTCATATATAAAGGTTGATTTTGGATATATATATTTATAATAAACCTCGTTTATCAAGGTTGTTTTTGGATATTACTACTTTAATTATGTGATCATTCATGAGTAAATGTGATGTTAGTATGTTTCATCATCATGTATAATTGATAGACTTATAGTTTATGCAATGACATTTGACAATATAATCACAATGTAATAATGTATCATGTATGATTTATGATTGCACATAACATTTCTTAAATGTCCTAACACACACACACACACACATATATATATATATATATATATATATATATATCGCATTTCTCCATTTCCAAAATTTGGGGGGTCACGTTTCACACCCGTACCCATTTCGGAAACTCGTACCTGTTTCCCCATATCATGCAACTTAGTCCAAATGAAACAAGTTGTTTACAAATGTCAACAATGTGTATGGGAAGTGACTCAAGTTTGTTATTAAGAAACACATCTTTGAAAGTTTCAATATATGTTGCTTTGCAAGAATTAAACTAAATTAAGTTTAATTAACTATCTAACTATACCACATGGTTAATGAAAACAACATGTTGGAGTTATAAATGTGATTAAGATTGGGCATGGGGAAATGGTTAGGAACATTTAAACTAACGATTAGGATCAAAGATAATACAAGGGAACTTTTTAGCAAGGAAGATTCATCAAAAGAACTTAGTTAATTTTCAATCTAAGAATATTCGCTAATTCTTCTTTAATTCAATATTTATGTGTGAAGCAAACTCCTCCCTTACAAGATATCTCTTTGACATGTAATCGTTTACCTCTAGGTATGTTGACATGGAAAACTCCTAGGCTATAACATTCTTTGGGACTGATCTTGTAAACAACCGGGAAAAAATAATAACAAGAAAGTTTGAAACTGGAACTTTTCCTTTCTTTCCCTCAGTTCTTGTGTGCTAATAAATTAGACACATTTCTAAAAAATGAGTACTCTCTTGTTAAGTTTCTGTGTTCCAAATAAATCTAAATTTGGACCATTATAAAATGAGTTTCTTAAGAAAAATAATAAAATAATGGAATAAGAGTTATGAATTTTTAAAGGGAAAAAGAAAAAATTAAAAAAAAATAAAAATAATTGTATTTTTACTTATCTCTTTATAGGTTTACTCACACGTCAAGTGTAGGAACTATTGGATGTGGAATTTCGTTAGATGCGAAATTAAATTTCGGATTCAAGAAGTATCTACTCTTCATAATTTAGTAGATTCGCACTAAAAAAATTGAAATTTTTTGAAAAACCATGTTTTTTAATTTTGCATTCAAAGGATGCCTACAGTTGACATTTGAGTAAACCTATAAGGAGATAAATAAAAAATACAATTGAAAAAAGTAGTATTAGGAGAATTTTGAGGTCTAAAATAGGCCTCGTTTTTAAAGAAAAAGAGAGAAAACTATTTTTTCTTATTGTGTTTTCGGTTTATCCTTATACGTTTATTCAAATGTCGAGTGTAGGGACCCGTTGGATACAGAATTGAATTTCACATCCAACGAGTACCCAATTTGCATACTTTTGAGTAGATCCACACCTAAGAAAATGAAAATACATAGATAAATGTGTTTTTTCGTTGTATTTTCAATTTTTTTGGTGTGCGTTTACTCAAAAGTATTCTTAATGGGTAATCGTTGGATATGGAACTCAATTCCGTATCCGACGAGCCCTACATTCAACATTTGAGTAAACCTATAAAGAGATAATCCAAAAATACAATAAAGAAAAAAAGTTTTCAACTTTTCCTTCCTAAATATTTACCCCTAAGGATGACATCATCATCCTTAATATTATTTGTTCTCTTAAATTTAATTTTGTTAATATATTTTTTGTTTTGAGACCCATTTTTTAAATCAAAATTCTCTTAATATTTTTTTCCTTCCAAAATATTTATACATGGAGATGCCATCATCTTCTTGAATCTTATTGGTTATTTTAAATCTGATTTTGTTAATACAAGTTTTGTTTTGAGACTCATTTTTTACCTCAAAATTCCCAAAATAAATGATCCTTGAAACATCCAATCAGGTAGTGTTAGTATGCCCAATTCTCTGTTGTTTCTCCAAAAGTTTCTATTATCCTTGTTAGCTCTGCTATTACTTTCAACATTTGGAGCACCAAGTACAAGCTTGGTCGTCTGTTATGCTCAGAAGGCAGCTCGCGGCAGTCTGTTCCTTCCTTCTCCTTCACCCTCACACTCTCTTAGCCCTGCTACCCCTGTTTTCCTCCAAAACTCGTCATAAGCCCCGTTTCCGTCTAGTCCCAGTCCTAAGCGCGAAGCTCAAAACTTCCATAAGACCCGACCATATAACTTGGCGCTTTCATAACTCATCGCATTTAATCACAACCGTCGATCAATGCGTTCTGATCCAACAGTTCCCACCGCAAGTAACCTACCCCTCTGTCTCCGCACCGTCCGATCTACTCTGCCGTGATCGGACTGCATTCGCACCTCCTGCGCCCATAAGCTACCCACGTATTAACTCGCGAGCAATATGGTTTTCATCGCGTCCCATCAGCCACGCATCGCATGATGACTCGTATCGTTGGTCGTTGTACCTTTACCACTTCCCTCCAAAAAGCGGTGTGATACATACCGCTTACCACCCATTTGCCCGTCCCCGCACATCCTCCCGTGCTACTCTTCCACCCGATGGCCGTCAGATCTGTCCGCCCGATGGCCGTCAGATCTGTCCGCCCGCGATCCGACGACTCACATTTGTTGGATCTTGTTTCTGCCCGATTCCTCCCGATACTCCGTGTCAAGTGCTCTCCGCCGTCTATCTGTTTCATCCGATGGCCAATTTTTCTCTTCTGACCAGATCTTCCACCCACCATGTTGTACGTCACCTTTGATTATTCTATGCTCCTAAAGGACAAAGACGTTCATCTACCAGTGCCCGGAGTATTTCATCTTCAACTACTACATTCAAGAAATAGTATGACTGAGGGGAAAAGGACGTGCCTCGAGTAGATCAGCGCATTTAACAGTCATGAAAATTCATCCATACAACACTCCACCTGCTCGAAAAGGACAACAGAGCACCAGTGAACGTCAAATTCATTCATTAAAGCAGCAAATTACACTCAGAAGATCTATTAGACAGTTAAAGCGGTTGGTGATCAATTATGACTCCTCCACGCCTAGAGTAGCAGAGCATTTTTGTAAAGAAACTCCATGTATACCTAGAAAACAAATGTAATCAGGGTTGATGGTTGTTGTTTTGATGTAAGGTTCAACTTCTGGAGACTGTAACTGCTTTGATACTTGCAGCGTCTCGTCTTCATTTTCAGCGAATACAAGCTTCTTTTGTTGTTAATTGCTCACTTTCCACTTCTTCTTTGTTCTAGGCTATGCATGTTATGCAATTTTCATGTACTCTTGATCTTTAGCAGTAGAGGAGCTATCATCCTACCTCTCTGTTAAACTCTTGTATGTATCATTGAATGTGTTATTCAGGTTTCTGTTTACTTAATGCCAGAGAGTTGTCATCCTGTCTATGTATTAGGAAATAGATTTGCAGACCTCTTTACTGGTTGCAGCTGGCCATCACATGGTCTTGTGCATCTGCTGGTGTGGTCAGTATTCTCCATATTCACTTAATCCTTGAACTGTGAGTGATTGGTGGTCTAAAGCCTTGTAGTCTGGGGGTTTTCACGCATGCCTGGGGTTAAGCATAGTAGAAGTGGTTATCTGGCTTGAACAAGCATCATTCCTTCCATTCATCCACCCATTTCCAACATTTTTGTTGAGTTTCGTAATGTTCCCGAGCATCTCTGAGATACAACCTAGGAGAGTTTCTTGGGGTGATAACATTAATTGGCGCCATTGCCGAGGAGAGGAGATTGAAACTCAGCTTCCCTGGGAAAACGACACAGTTCCAGATTTTGATGATAGACAAAGTCTGGGCACATTTCTGGTTGTAATCATATATTTGGCGACTCCACTGGAGGAATACAAACCTTTGGCGACTCCACATTGAAGTTTTGGCTCAGTTTGTGAGGCATACTTGAAGAAATCCTCAGAAAGCACCAACTGACCCAGTGCCTAACCCTGAAAAAATCGTTAAGTCGAAGAAAACATCACAGAAAGGAGCATCAGGTTCAGGTAAGCCTAACAAATCCTATGTGTCTCTGCAAGAGAAGGTTATAGTTGAGAATATACAATTCGAAGATATAGAACCTAGTCTCGCTAGTGAGAAAATTCCTTCAGAGATTCATACAGCTCCTGGTTCATTTAGTTCCCATTTGTATCTAAGTCCAAAGAAAGCATCCCATACAGTCCATAACATCCCCTTGTCTCTGTCATCCATTGCATTGTTCTATACTACTCAATCTGCCAGTATCCTTCCACATACTCCAATCATGGCAGGCCAGCAAGAACCTACGAAGATGGAAAGAATCATTGCCGCTAGGTATGGACCCCTGGTCTTGCCTGTTCCTTTGAATGCCATGCCTGCAGGAGAGTATCAGAAATATATGCCCAAGTTTACTAGTACAGAGGGAGTAACAGCAGAAGAACACCTTGAGTCTTTTTACAGTTATGCTGATAACTTAGACATTAGTGAAAATGATGTGTGGATGAGAGTTTTTGTCTAGAGCCTTGATGGAGAGGCTAGAAAGTGGTTCAGAGATTTTCCCCATGGATTTATTGTTGATATTGAAGCCTTAGATGAAGCATTTTTTAAGCACTGGGGAGACAAAAAATACTTGCTATACTATCATACGGGTTTGGAAACCTGAAGAGGGAAAATGGGGAATCCTTGCCTGATTTTAATAAAATATTCAACCGTATGTATAGTAAGATACTAGCTGAGGTAAAGCCTACCCCCACTTCTGCCAAATTTGCCTACGCCAATGCCTTTGACTCTAATTTCTATTTGTTGCTGAGAGAAAGAAGATGTGATACCCTAGTTGAAATGCAGGATGCAACACTAGAGGTAGAATCTAAAATTATGGCTGCAGAAAAGCTGAAAAGTCACGCTGATAGAAGGAGGCAGAGAGGTGAGGCTTCTTCTTCCTCTGCTTCATATTCAGAGCCCAAATTAGACAAAATGACTAGGATGATCGAGTCATTGGTTGCTGAAGTATCTAAGCTGAAGGTTGAACAGAACTCAGGAAAGACAAGGTTTCCAAACACATTTTCTCCAAGAAACCCAAATCCATTCAAAAGAGCAAATGAGCAAATGAAAATCATTCAGAAGGGTAAAGAAACCAATGAGGATCAAAGAGTTAAAGCCCCTTTCCAAAATGTAGTCATGGAGGAGGAACAAATTGAAGATGAGGATGAAATTCACTGTATGGAAGATAAAGGCAGTGCTGCCTTTTTAACATTGGCTGCATACGAAGAATCTTTGCTGCAAGAACATGACAGTCAAAGGTGGGATAGAGAGGCTATTCTACAAACTAAGGAGCAGCAAAGATATAATCTGAGGTCAAATGCAAATAATGCCAAGGAGAATCCTGCGCAGAGCGCTACCGTCCAAATAGAATCACAGAATATCAAACAGAGAAGACCAACAGTTGATCCAGTCATCCTCAAAGCACCAGTTCAAGAGGTAAGAGGTTCTGACAAATTACCTGCCTCTTTCAGCTTTGAATCATAAGTCCAAAAGTTAAAAATATTTGTGCCTCTGATAGAGTTGGTAAAGAGTGAAGTGTTTAGAAAGCCTATCCTTGAAGCTCTTGAGCTGAAAACCATACAAACCTCCACTGACTCTTTCAATTTGCAAGATGATAGGCCTGCAGTCGTGCTTAGCCTAATGACCGAACCTGCTAATGATAATTCTCCATCATTTTATGTCTCCTTGACCATTCATGACAAAATCCTCCACAACTGCCTGCTAGATACAGGAGCCAGCTACAACTTGATGCCTAAAGCTGTCATGGAAGAGTTAGGCCTTGACATCACCAGACCATATCATGATTTATTCTCATTTGATTCAAGAAAGTTGAAATGTCTGGGGTTGATTAAATATTTAGTCATTACCCTAACTCAGCTGCCCATGAAGAGTATGATGATGGATATTGTGGTAGCAGATGTCCCTCCCAAATTTAGCATGTTGTTGTCAAGAGGATGGATTAAGAGATTAGTTGGGACATTGCAGAATGACCTATCTTATGCCACTATCCCAGTTTTTTGAGGAGAAAGCAGGAGATTATACAGAGAAGCACAACTAGCATATATCATCAGTGATGAGAGGAACCCTTCCAATCATCCCATTTATGCTGTGGACACAGATTTTGGAGCATGTATTCTCCAAATTGAAGAATCTCATAAGGCCTCATTGCAGCTCAAGAAACCAATAATTCAGGCCAAGGAAGAGCAAGGAAGTCAGGTTTGGGAGATGTTCTTTGATGGAGCATGTTCCAGGGAGACTGCAAGAGCAGGGGTGGTGTTGATATCTCCAAAACAAGAAAGCACGCATCTGTCTTTTAAGTTGGCTTTCCAAGTCACGAACAATATAGAAGAGTATGAGGCTCTGATATTGGGCCTTAACGCAACTAAAGACAGAGGAATCGGAAGCATAAAGTTGTTTGGAGATGCTGATCTATCATTCAGCAAGTAAACAAAACATTTCAAGCAAAGCACCCAAGGCTGAAAGCATACAGAGATGAGGTACGGAGACTCAAACATTCTTTTGATAGTTTTTGTATCTCATATATCCCTAGAGCCAAAAATCAGCTTGTTGATTCCCTTGGTGTGTCTGCTAGCATGTTCATACCTCCCATGCCTCTCAGACTAGTTTATGAAGTCCAAATGAAATATAGACCATCCTTGCCTGATAATGTCCACCATTGGAAGGTTTTTGATGATGATCATGAAGTCAATAGGTTCTTGCAAGTCATTGATGAATTTTCTGAAATGCAAATTGACCAAGAAAATGAAGCCTTGCAAGAAAGCCCCCAATTCCAGCTTAGAAATAAAATCAACAAAGATAGTATTGTCCAGCTTCCCAACAATCATATACCTAAGGGTTTAATTCCTCTAGAAAGGTTGTTTGACCAGAATGATGTGCCCTATAAAGCTGCCCAAAATGAAGATCAGTTTGTAGTCTGTAAGCATGATATAGGGAGTCCACGTCAACCTAGATTCATAAATCTGTCCATGCATCTATCTGCTGACTAGAGTTCTGAATACTACAATCTAATGAAGCAATTTGCTGATGTCTTTGCCTGGGAATATAGTGACCTGAAAACATATGATAAGAAGATCATCCAGCATAAAATCCCTTTAGAGAAAGACACCATACCTTTCAAACAGAAGCTGAGACCAATTAATCCTTTGCTCCTTCCTCTGATTGAAACGGAAATCAAAAAATTGCTGGCTTCCAAAATCATAGTCCCTCTTAGATATTCAAAATGGGTAGCCAATTTGGTTGTGGTGAGGAAGAAAAGTGGAGAAATCAGACTCTGTGTTGATTTCAGAAACTTAAACAAGTGCTCAAAGAAAGATAATTATCCCCTACCCAAGATGGAGCATTTGCTGCAAAAAGTCTCAGGAGCCAAAGTGATGTCTTTCCTAGATGGATTTTCAGGATATAATCAGGTTGTTGTACATCCAGATGATTAAGAGAAGACTGCATTCACCACTCCTTGGGGCACTTTTATGTATTCCAAGATGCCTTTTGGGTTGATGAATGTTGGAGCCACCTTTCAGAGAGCTATGGATATAGCATTTGTGGGAGAGAAGGATAAGTTTGTCCTTATCTACCTTGATGATATAACAGTATACTCCAGCAGCCATCAAGACCATTTGCAACATTTGAGGAAAATGTTCTTGAAATGCAGAAGGTTTGGGATTTCAGTCAATCCTAAAAAATCACAGTTTGCTTTAGAAGAAGGTAAGCTGTTGGGACATATTGTTTCTGTTGCAGGTGTCCAAATTGAACCAGAAAGAGTAAAAGCAGTACAGACCCTGTCTGTCCCAAGATCAAAGAAGGAAATCCAGTCCTTTCTAGGCAAGATTAATTTTGTGAGGAGGTTTATACCAAATTTTGCAGAACTTGTGAAGCATATTACCTCCATGTTAAAGAAGGGGTCGGAAATCAAATGCACTGATGCAGCAAGAAAATCCTTTGAGTCCATTAAGAAAGCTATTATGGAAACTCCCACTTTAAGCAGTGCAGATTATAGCAAGAAGTTCCATATATTTTCTTTTGCCTCTAATGACACCCTTGCAGCAGTTTTATTGCAAGCAGATGAAGAAGGCTCAAAGCATCCGGTGGCATTTTCAGCAAAACCTTAAGGGATGCTGAGCTGAGGTACGATATTATTGAGAAACAAGCATATGCTCTCATCAAGTCTTTGAAAGCTTTCAGAGTTTATATTTTGCATTCCAAGATAATTGCATATGTACCCTTTGCTGAAATAAAAGATGTCTTAACACAACCTGATGCTGATGGGAGAAGGGCTAAATGGATTGCAAAGATGATTGAATTTAATATAGAACTGAAGCCCACCAATCTTGTCAGAGGTCAGGGTCTTGCCAGACTATTAGCAGAAGAAAATTGCAGAACATTAGACATAAATCTCATGTGCTCAAGCTCGGAAAATGGTCAAACAAAAGAAGAGGAAGTAGTTGAACCAGGAGAAAGGCAGTCATTAGCAGAAAATCTAGCTTCTTGTGATTGGTACTTTGCAATAGCTAAATTCTTGTTGAAGCTAGAAGTTCCTCCAGGCTTAAGCACAAGTCAAGCCAGAACTATTAAGCTTAGGGCAGCAAAATATTGCATCCGTGAAAATCTGCTCTATTGGAGGGATCCCTCTGGAATGATTTTAAGGTGTCTGGACAAAGAACAATCAGTGGAGGTTATGCAGCAATTTCATTCCAGCATGTGTGGGGGACACCATTATTGGAAAACCACTGCCCATAAGATCCTCAGAGTTGGGTACTATTGGCCCACCTTATTTTCTAATGTCTTCTCATTCGTGAAATCTTGTGACAGGTGCCAAAGATTTGAAGGGAAACAGCAATTGAAGTCCCTGCCCCTAAAACCAATATATGCAAAAGGACCTTTTCAACAGTGGAGCTTGGATTTTATTAGAGAGATCAATCCACATTCTAGTGGCCAACACAGATGGATCCTAGTAGCCACTGATTATTTCAGTAAGTGGATTGAAGCAATCCCGACCAGAAAGGCTAATCATAATGTGGTCATGAAGTTTTTGACAGAACATATCTTTACCAGATTTGGTTGTCCACATAAATTAGTCACAGAAAATGCAGCAGCCTTCAGGGCAAAAGAATTGGTGGAAATGTGTGATTCAATGGGCATTAAACTGGTTCATTCCACCTCATATTATCCTCAATGAAATGGTCTAGCAGAATCTTCAAACAAGAGCCTGATAAGGATAATCAAAAAGCTGTTGGAGGACAACAAAAAGAATTGGAATTCTAAGCTCAAGTATGCATTGTGGGCTGACAGAGTGACCATTAAGAAATCTATAGGGAGTTCTCCATTCAGGCTAGTTTATGGCACTGAGGCCGTGTTCCCAATTCATTTCACTCTCCTTGTGGCAAAGTTCCTGCAACAAGAACATAATGAGGAAGAATACATGGCAAAAAGGATCACTGATTTAGCAGAGGTACACCAAATCAGATAACAGCTGGTTGAAAAGTCTACAACACATCAGAAAAAGATCAAGGAATCCTTTGACAAAAGGACAAAATCAAATAATTTTCAGGTTGGAAATTTGGTTCTGAAGTGGGATGCACTAAAAGAAAAGAAAGGCAACCATGGAAAGTTTAATGCTTTCTAGACAGGGCCTTTTATCATTTCTCAGACTCAAGGGAACAACACCTTCATGCTGAAAAGCATGGGAGGAGAAGTAGTTTTTGATGACCCAGTGAATGGGCGTTTTCTGAAGATTTATGTTGTTTAAGGTCTTTGGCCTTAAAATTGTAAATATGTTGTTTTATCAGTGTTAGTGTAAGTTCAGCTAGACTCCATGCACAATGAAACACTAGGAAGTTTTGCTAATTTGTTTTTCACAGGAAAGGCATTGATCTGCAAGTTCTTGAGACCCCACAGGGGGGATCTCATCCCCAGAAGGAGCCAGTGTTAGCTCTGCTATTACTTTTAGCATTTGGAGGACCAAGTACAAGCTTGGCCGTGTGTTATGCTCAGAAGGCAGCTCGCGGCAGTCTGTTCCTTCCTTCTCCTTCATCCTCCTTACACTCTCTTAGCCCCACTACCCGTGTTTTCCTCCAAAACTCGTCGTAAACCCCATTTCAGTCTAGTCCCAGTCCTAAGCGCGAAACTCAAAACTTCCATAAGACCCGACCATATAACTTGGCGCTTTCATAACTCATCGCATTTAATCGCAACCGTCGATCAATGCGTTCTGATCCAACAGTTCCCACCGCAAGTAACCTACCCCTTTGTCTCCGCACCGTTCGATCTACTCTGTCGCGATCGGACAGAATTTGCACCTCCCGCGCCCATAAGCTGCCCGCACATTACCCCATTAATATTGTAGTTGCATCCCTTATTAATATTGTTGTGCCCTTGTTATCCCCATATTGTTATTGCTGTGCCCCATAGAATGCCTCTATTGTTATTTTTGTGGCTTTATATTATTATTGTTAGGTCGGCTGGGTTATATTGCGACTCCTTAGACTCCTATATATAGAAAGGAGTTTTTGTCATTTGAATCATCCAAGAATTGTTCATTTATGTAATGTAAAGGAGGTTTCCCCCTCGAAGAGGCTGAATTCTAAGGCGTTGATCTATCTTTTCTATCTTTTCTTGAGCTGGTTTCATAACATTTGGTATCAGAGCGTGACATTTTTTGCACTTGTTCTTGTAATTTTGATATATCATGTAGCATTTCTTCCTCTTCTTCATGAGTCATGCTAGGGATTTCAGGTTGCTTACTAGTTGTTTGCATTTTCTTTCCTCGGGGCATTCATTACTGATAATAATGCTCTACTATGCCCTTTTAATTCCTTCAAAATAAATTTTCAAACCAATCTTAAGCAAAAATTTAAAAGAATCTACACACCTTTTTTCACTTTGTAGGAGCTCGATATTGCCTCTGATGTATCTCTGTAATTTTGGATCATCCAGTTCTGAAATTGTGATCTGTAGTAGCCCTCTATGTCCTCTTTCCAATGCCTTCAGTCTGATCCCAATTGGATTCTCCGAGGAAGAGTTATGTCAAATCTCCCACAGTGACCTGATTATATACTAGTTCAGTAGAGCGAACTTGTACGACGTGCCACGTGTCCCTGTTTCGACCTTTGGCTCTGAAAATGATATACAAGAAACTACAGTCCGTCCTCTTTCTGTACCTTCTTACGAAATTTCAATCCGATGCTCAGAAAGAAAGTTATGACGATTTTCCTCAGGTCACCTGTTTGGAATATAATTCAGAAGTCTGCAAAAAGACCAACTTCCTCAGATCATATCTCCACAAATATAGCGCTAAAAGATCTTAAATTCGGTCCCGAGATTCAGTGAGATTTATTCTCAAATGGGTTTTTTTTTAATATTTTGAAACGTCGCAGAAAAAAAGTTATAGTGAAAATTCCACGAAGACCTGTTTGGAGCAGCGAAACCCTAGAATCCAAAGCTTTGATACCAAATGTTATGAAACCAGCTCAAGAAAAGATAGAAAAGATAGATCAACACCTTAGAATTCAGCCTCTTCGAGGGGGCAACCTCCTTTACATTACATAAATGAACAATTCTTGGATGATTCAAATGACAAAACTCCTTTCTGTATATAGGAGTCTAAGGAGTCGCAATATAACCCAACCAACCTAACAATAATAATATAAAGCCACAAAAATAACAATAGAGGGATTCTATGGGGCACAGTAATAACAATATGGGTATAACAGGGGCACAACAATATTAATAAGGGATGCAACTACAATATTAATGGGGTAATCACTAGTATTATAGGGACCCAACACATTAACTCGCGAGCAAGATGGTTTTCATCGCGTCCCATCAGCCACGCGTCGCACGATGACTCGTATCTCTGGCCGTTGTACCTTTACCACTTCCCTCCCAAAAGCGGTGCGATACATACTGCTTACCACCCATTTGCCTATCCCCGCGCATTATCTCCCGTGCTACTCTTCCCCCTGATGGCTGTCGGATCTGTCTGCCTGTGATCCGACGGCTCACGTTTTTTGGATCCTGTTTCTGCCCGATTCCTCCCGATACTCCATGTTAAGTGCTCTCCGCCGTCCATTTGTTTCATCCAACAGCCAATTCTGCTCTTCTGACCAGATCTTCCACCCACCATGTTGTACGTCACCTTTGATTGTTCTATGCTCCTGAAGGACGAAGAAGTTCATCTACCAGTACCCGGAGTATTTCATCTTCAACAAATGCATTCAATAAATAGTATGGTTGAGGGGAAAAGGACGTGCCTCGAGTAGATCAACACATTTAATAGTCATGAAAATTCATCCATACAACACTCCACTTGCTTGAAAAGGACAAAAAAGCACCAGTGAACGTGAAATTCATTCATTAAAGCAAAAAATTGCACTCAGAAGATCTATCAGACAGTTAAAGCGGTTGGTGGTCAATTATGACTCCTCCACACCTAGAGTAGCAGAGCATTTTGTAAAGAAACTCCATATATACCCAGAAAACAGATGTAATCAGGGTTGATGGTTGTTGTTTTGATGTAAGGCTCAACTTCTGGAGACTGTAACTGCTTTGATACCTGCAGCATCTCGTCTTCATTTTCAGCTAATACAAGCTTCTTTTGTTGTTAATTTCTCACTTTCCACTTCTTCTCTGTTCTAGGCTATGCCTGTTATGCAGTTTTCATGTACTCTTGATCTTTAGTAGTAAAGGCGTTGTCATCCTACATCTCTGTTAAACTCTTGTATGTATCATTGAAGGTGTGTTATTCAGGCTTCTGTTTACTTAATGCCAGAGAGCTATCATCATGTCTGTGTATTAGGAAATAGATTTGCAGACCTATTTACTGGTTGCAGCTGGCCATCACATGGTCTTGTTCATCTGCTGGTGTGGTTAGTGTTCTCCATATTCACTTAATCCTTGAACTGTGAGTGATTGGTGGTTTAAAGGCTTGTAGTCTGAGGGTGTTCACGCATGTTTGGGGTTAAGCATAGTATAAGTGGTTATCTAGCTTGAACAAGCATCATTCCTTCCATTCATCCACCCATTTCCAACATTTTTGTTGAGTTTCGTAATGTTCCCGGGCATCTCTAAGATACAACCTAGGAGAGTTTCTTGGGATGATAACAATCCTAACAATAACAACAAATCTGTCTCCTACAATAACGAAAATTTATTAATACCCAAAGCATCCTAGAATAGGAATTATCTCCTGCAAACCTGTTTCCTATGTCTGCTTATGTTGCAGCAATTTACAAAGCTAACTACATTTCTAGTAATATGAGCATTAAGTTGAATGAAACCAAAAAACCTGCACAGAAACAATTAAATTTGTATCGAGCATATGTATATCCATATACATTATAAATTTTCAAATACCATATATCAACTCAATTACACAGTGAAAACACACATATAGATCAGTAAAAATTACACAGTGAAAACACACATACAGATCAACAAGGTTCTTCCAACTTCCAATGAAGTCTGGTATTCCTCCAGTGAATTGATTATCAGAAGCCCATCTAGATCACAAAACCAAAAAGTGTTATCCAAATACAATCGTCTTAATATATATTTCATAGCAATTTTCCAATGCATGAAACTCATTTTGTGGTATGTACCAAGATAAGAAAAACAGACTACTACTATCGAGAATAGTAGCAATGAAAACTCACAAAATTCTCAAGCTTTTAAGATTTCGAAAGGAGGATGGTATCTCTCCACTTACTCCTGAACTATCAATGTACCTGTTTGGTAAAAATAGAGAACAAAATTTCAAATTAGGAATATTTGGAATGATTTCTAGCCATCTGTCTAATGACAAGTGTGTGACAAGCACAAGGAATAATTTGGATAAATTTTGCTTCCCTCCACTCCTGAGCATCTAACAGTAATCACAATAGAAAAATAGGAATCTGTTGGAAAGTCACTAATCATTGACGCACCAAATATAGGCATTCAAGTAACTTATATGGTCAATAACCCAATCAAGTGACTCACTTTCCAAGTAATAAGAAATATATCTTCGGAATGACAATGGCCTGATCCAGTGATCTTCATTAAAACATTTCTTATTCTTGTGAAATATATCTTAAATGGATGCCTCATTACATGTAATAGAGTTGCATTGCTTATGCCTTTGAGAGTGGACAAGGAACATTTCATTTTCCATTCATTGGATTAAGTCGATTATATCACATATAAATACAGGAATTTACAGTAAATATACCGGCAACAAATATAGAGCTTTATATAATAAACATCCTTATATAGAATGCTGGACTACTTCCATAAAATCTAAATTTGCTACCACCCAAAGCTTGTACATGGTAATTTACGATTGGATTCTATGGATTGGTGTTTTATTACATCCATAAAGCTCTAAATTTCTTCGTATTATTCTTATCGTCATGGTTATCATCTAAGGTACCTACCATAAGAAAAATCCAAAACAATGTAAAGAAGGTGGACTAGAGGAAAGTCAAATGTATATGATCATACCAGATCCGAAAGACATATAATAGAAAGGTGATAACATACGATCAAGAAAACAAGTCCATCCATTCATGGAATTTCTTATAAAAGAAAAAGTAGAGACCATAAAGCAACAAATATAAGGAATGAAGTTGTCAAAAGATAAGAACCAATTATATAATGTGAACTAAAACGATAGAAAGAAAAATGTAACTATACTCTCCCGTGACCAAATATTATTAATAGAACTCGGCTTTCGATGTGTTTGATATAATAATGGAATTCAAAAAGCATTGTGAATTTATGTTAGTAGAAATAATAGTTTAGCTAAGGTACTAACAATATAAATGAACTTATTATGCCTAAGCTAAAGTCAAGGAACCATTCATTCGTGCATGCTTTCAGTACTAGGTTTTAGGAAATATTATACTAAGGCAATTACCACATTTTTTCCTTCGTTCTTGGCATGCTTTTAGTATTAGGCTTTGGGAATTATTTTATCAAGGAAATAAACATCCTTTTTTCTTGCACACTAACTTCCATCTTCTAATGCAACCTATTGCCTCAAGATTTAGCAGATCTTCTAAAGGGGCACCCTATAAGACAAAACACTAGACTAAGTGACAACAATGAGGTGTGATCCACTAACACGACAGCCACTAACCCCTGCTCTTTATGTACTTTCACCAATGAGAGGCTTCACATTAGAAAGGCCATCTATGAAAGATATGCTAGGTTCAAGGTGACAAGTGGCTTATAGAGGATGACTCTTCTTAAGGACAAAGCTCATTAAGCAAGAAAAGGGGAACTCATATCCTCTATCAAGACCAAATTAAGAATCAATTCACCTAGGGCTTGAGAGATAGCAAGACAAATGGATTATGCAAGACAAATGGATTATGCTAGAGTCAATAGGCTAAGAAAAGGTTTCCCCACAAATAAATACTAGCAAGAAAATGGAAAAAGGAACCTTCAATAACCCCTCAAGTTGAAGCTTTGCAAACTAGGGTTTTCCTAGGCAAGAGAATTAAACCTTGAAATGTAAAAATTGTCCATTAAAGGAAGATGATTTTGAGGCAATCAACTCCTCCCTCAATGTTGAATCTCTCCACAAGCCAAAATTATCCTTCTAAACCATTTCACACCAAGCCCTAGATGACGACTTATCCTTAAGAGTGCCAAAATCAGAAATAAGAAAGCAAAATTTAGTTTAGGGATGCAATTATGTGTGATCACCAATTTGACAAGGCCGGTTCCCAGTCCCCGGGATGATGGAGTGTATGGAGTTGAAGTATTGGCTAGATTTTGTGAAGGAGTAAGGGAATTTTGATGCTCTAGATCAAAACCCTAGCTATTATCTTTGTGAGGGATCAAGGTCACTTGGAGAGCTAGTTTAAAGTTTCACTTAGAGGATCACCATTCACATTTCATACATGAGTAATGTATACAATGATGATATCTATATTCTATACAATTGATCTTCAAGAATAAATGGCACAATAGAAAACCATATATAATCAATACATTCCATACATTAGACATAAGATCAAAAATTTATCAAGTACAGGGTTCATTTACAAGAGAAAAGGCATGAACAATTCTTTATTGCTCCAAGACAACATCTCCAATGCCAAGAAATAGCTCCAATAGACAAAAATGATCTATAGAATCACATCTCCACAAGATACAAGCTAGGCCAAAATCCTCAAGGAGGTCGAAATCAAGTCACAAGTGATCATGATGAAATAGAATGACCCTCTCCTCTATTTATATGAGGATAACATTAATTAGCCCACAAATCCCCTAAAAACAAGTTTGATGACAAAATAATTTGGGTTACAAGCCAACCCACTAGATTTTCACAAATATGCCTTAATTAACCCATAGGTGTGAGTTGCTATCTCTCTAGGGCTGATGTCATGCAATAAATGTGCTCTAAATGGCATGTCCAAGTGTGATGAGGTGTCCAAGATGACGTAGAAGTATGTCATATCCATGATTTGAGGGTTGGCCCTCAAATCCACCTCAATACCTCCTGTGGGGTCCCAAGATCTAGATGGGGCACCACAAAGTGGTCTCCATGGATCTAGAACTGCTCAAAGTGGCCTCCTCTACTCCAACATTGAGGGCTTCTCACGTGAAACTAGCCATCCCTAGTCTCTGAAGGTGAAACCATCCTCATATGGGCTCTGGAACAACTGCCATCCATCCAATAGTGTCAAGGACATCCTGGGGGAATGTTAGGTCCAAGTGTGTCATCCTGAAGGATCATCAAATCCAATACAATATGATCTAATGTCCCGAGTGCAGGAGGTGATTAGGGACATGTGTCATATGATGTTATTGCTATGAGGCCCAAGAGTCTCAACGCTTCATTTATTTGTGACAATATACTTCTCTAGAGGGATTGGGTACCTGTGGAGTAGGTGCCCAAGAACTAGGTTGTTGAACCACCTGACAATCACAACAAAGATTTTAGTAAAATAAACTAGTTCATAACATCTACTTAATGGATTTTACATTAATCTTGAACCATGTTTTATGTTACAATGGCTCTTGTACATATTGATTGGTCCCATTTTATTCTTGTATCCTCTACTTTTTTCTGATGGTAAAGACATTGTACTTTACGAGGCATGGATGATCTTCTTCCACACCCCATTCAAGACATTGCATACCCTTTAGAACATGTTTTGGCCTTGAGATGATATGATAAATTGTTGAGATGCCCAACTTTGGTGATGTAGATAAATCCTTTCTCATGATGACGTTGCACTTGATGATGTTGAGACACATATTTAGAGAGGTCATGGATCCACTTTCCTTGATGATGTTTTGTATTTGCTTAAGGAAATTTCATTTATGATGCAATGTTGCACCTTTATGATGAAATATCACTATACTTCAGTCGATCTAGCATGAAGGATGATGAGTTGAAACTTTCTTCTGATGATGCATGGAATTTTGGTGATATTTTGCACCTTGTTGTGAAAAGACATGACATTTAGAGAATTATTACACTATTTTGGAGGAGATGCCACCCTCATTGGCTCACTTTTCCCACATGTGTGATGTTTATGGAGCATTTATGGAAGAGGAATTTTATATAATATTCTTCATCATGATTGATGAGCCATGGTATTGCATCAAGGATGTTGAAACTTCCAAGGCTATCAACTTAAATTATCAACACAGGGTTCGTACAAACTTAGAGGTGACAATGTTATATGCATAGTAGGTTAAGTTCTACTCATGTCACCCTTAGTATTTAGATCAAATCAAGGTATTCAGAGACCACTCCTTCAGCTAACTACAAATAGAATTTCTTATGAAAGCATATCTTGATTGCAAGGAAATGAACATGATTCTAACTACAAAAATGAAAATTCCATTCATTAAATGTAAAGGATAATTATAATTGCATGAAAGGAATAGACTAGTCTAGTTGCAAAAGTAAACCATGCTACTCTACTTGCACACTAATAAAATCAATAGTATATTTGCATAAATCATTTATCTAATTGAAACTTGCTTGAAAATGAGGAATTCAATCTTCAACACAAATATGGAATTTAAAATTACTAAGTCTAATTTTACTAGCTGTCTTCTGATTGCAGTGAGGAAAGGATGGGGTTGGAGTGGTCTTGGAGCCTTCCTCAATAATGAAATCAAAGCATGGGGGCCATTAAATGCAAGGATCAAAGTCTGGAGCAAATATGGTTGGATTTAAGCAGTGCTACAACACTTCTATAAGAATTGCTACATGAGGCCCTGTTTTGCTACAAGAGGGGGTTTGAGAGCTTTCTGAGGGAAAGGATGGTATATTGAAGGTTAAGTAAGGTGGATGAAGGTGAATGAAGGGTGTGGGAGCCATTTTTCCAAGCTTAGTACCCCTTGGAGAGCGATCTTGCACAAACATTTATGCCCACGATGTCCTTCATTGGCCCTAGAAAGGTGATCTCGGTTGCAGAGTTTGAGAGAATATGAGGTGTCTAGGAGAAATATGGAATGATATAAGTGGATGTGGAAGAGTGTGCCCACCCCTGCAAGTCAATAGAAATCCCTGCAGATTAATCAAGTACATGCAATTAAATGATCAATATTACAACAAACTAAATAAAAGTGGAAAAGATGAGTTGAATTTTGTTAAGATCTACTCTAATCCTACAACACATACCTGCTCTAATTTTCAAATCAACGCTACTAACTTCTAAGCTGCAGAAACCAAGAATGTAGAAGAATTACACTCCAACACTTAGCAATTTCCATGAAATCATAAACACATGTTTTTGGTTTGTTGTTGTAGATCTTCCAACCACTTCCCACAAGAGAGGTGGTGGTCAAACCTACAACTACAATTTTTGTAATGTAATTCCTACTTAAACAAGGAAATAAATTCAACGGCTTAAACAAGAACAATGAAAGAATACAGCAGAGGGACTAAAGCCTCTGGGTTGGGCCCAAACCCAAGGGTTTCAACCCTCTAAAGTTAACTCAGATTTAGGTCAACAATAAACTTTTCATTGACAGAAAATAAGAGTCACATATATCATATGAAACATGAAAATAACAGTATCAAGCACTAGCCTCTCAATAGATACTCCTATCTCTAACAAAAACTTGAATCCTAATGAGCCTTTAGGCTTGTTTATTTATACAAAAAGTAGTTGAGCGACAACTCCCTTGAAAGGAGGAGTGCTTCCCTCCAAAATCTCGAAATTGGTGGATTTGGTTCCTTTGGATCTTAACACGCACTTGAGTTCCTTAGCTTCTAGTGAATTCGAGTTGTTGGTGAGGAATTTTTTATCTCAAGTCGAGTTGGAGAGTTAATGTAGTGGATAAGCCCCCTATTTTCTCTCTAGATGTCTCCAACAAGCTCCTACATAGTAAATATCTCCAAAAATGCTTCTTTTTCCTACATATTAATCACATTATGCCATGAAATATGACAAGCACCCTTTAGTCTTCCTACTAAACATATTATGGCTAAAAATGTGAATTAATGTGAAGAAATGAGAGTTTTAAGGGTTGGAGGATAGCACAATGGGCCTCAAAATATAGCTATTGATGGGACACATCATCACCCCTTGCTAAAGGTGTTTCTCACCCTCTGAGAAACTCAACTACTGATGTGAAGTTCATTCATGGCCTTGGTGGCCTTTTTTACATCCCAAGGCATCTCAGATGGTGTGCCTTCTTGTGGGTAGAAACTTGCATTTGCTACTATGTCTGTCCACTCCCTTTGTTCTTCAACCTGGTCTCTTATCTCCTGTAGGCACAACAGTAAGGAAGGATTGTGTTTGAGTCATCTCCACTTGATTTTCAACCTTTGCATGATTAGTTTGTAGAGTGGGGCTCTCTCTAAGGAATTCCTTAGTCTTTCTAGAGAGTGATACTCTCTAATTTGCAAACTGTGAGGCAGAGCATGCCATCTTCTTTGGCCAACATGCAAAAATTTCTATCCCCAACATCCTAAGCGTTTCCATATACCGAGGTGCCAATTTAGGATCAGTGGAGATGAGGTTGTGGTTACTGATGACAACCTTGGGGTTCACTAATTCTGCTCTGATGTATAAAGGCTCCCTGTCTTCTTTTGTCATCACCCTCCTTACCTCTTTAGCTCTTGTTTCTTCTTGGGTCTATTGTAACATGCTTTATTTTTTATAAGTTAGTTTTTATTTATAAAAGAGGGTATGAAAATAAAAAATAAAAAATTGGAAATATGAAAAAATAGAAAATAAATAAAGAGATGAAATAAAACCCCATCAAAAGAAAATCAAATTTTGTATAAATGTTCTTGTTTAAATGCCACTTCATAGAAATAAATTGCATTGTAATAAATCAAGGTTTTGTGTGCATCTTGTTTACATGCCACAACCTTTTCTTCTGATTTGAATCATACAGTTTAATCTTGATCAAATCATTTAAATTTATGTTTTAGATTAGAGAATAAGTTCACCAAACTGTTTAATCTTGGTCGAACACTAGAAGATAGGATAGAATAGAATAAATTAATGGCCTAATATGCTCAAAGTTTGGCCAAAGTTGTATTAGAATAGGATTACAAGTGAATTAGGCAAATAATGGCTGCTAGTCTAAATGCGCCGAAGTTAGATTAAGTTTTAATTAGGATTTAATTACCTTGTAAAACACTGATTAAATTTGTGCAAATAAACATTAATATACTTTAGTCAAAGTCAATAAACGACAAAAGTGATTTTTCGTGAAGCGATAAAGTTCAAATACAAATGAATGGTGATCCGCTTCCCTCCCAGATCAACGGCAGGGAAGCCATTTCGCACCCCCTCGCTATGATATGTGATAACAGAAGGGGGTGGGGGGTGTGAAAAGAAGTTTAACCCATGCGACCCCCCCACTACGTGTCACCACCTCTATGCTTCACACCCCCCTCACTCATTACCACTTACCGCCACCCCCCCGAAAATCCGCCTATCTGGTTTCCCGCGCCTTCCAATACCGCATCAACGGTAATATCTTCCCACGCCTTCCACTTCCAACCATTGCATGCCACGTGTCCCTATCCCTTGCCATCGATCTGTTGCCTCTATCATTTTCCTCTTATTACCATTCTCCCTCTACATTAAATGCCCATTTTCTTGATCAGTAACAACTTTCCCATAATGGTAAACTAATCTCGATTATAAATAATCCCCTTGCCCCGTTACACCTGATTTCCTAAACTGCTATTTTCACTGTATGATTTCACTATTCCTGTTTTACATTCTACGCCACTGTCGAGTTTGCAACTAGTACGCGTCACCTTAAGGTATTCGTTGATGTGTGATTGAGATTTATCGCATCACAATCCCTTCCCTGCTTGGGGGGCAATTCTTTAACATGATCCCCCTTCAACCTGCGATTTGCGATATGCGAGGTCCAATGGAGGCCTATCAATTGGTGCCTCCCAATTCGCTAATGGAACCTACCACGTCATCCAATCGTGTCATGTAAGCAAGTCAAATAAGAACTTTGACTTGCTTTAACTTTTGCATACGAGCTTGGATTTGAGTTTTGTTCGCACCATTGGAATCATAATGACGAGCTCTTCAATCTGAAGCTAAGTTTAACAAAATTCTAACACTTTGATTTTTTAGCATAATTTTGAGCACCTGATCACTCCTCCCCGCTAGAAGTCTTTTGGACCCCACATCAGGGGAATTTTGAGGTCTAAAATGGGCCTCCTAAGAAAAATGTACAACCAAAATAAACTTTATAAGAACCAATAGGATTCAAGATGATGATGTCAACCATGGAGGATGATTCACCATTTTTGGAGTAAAAAAGTACAAAGATTAAAAAATAATACAATAATAAAACTACTTTTTCAACTCGTATTTTCAACTTATCTCCCTAAGTTTTTACTCAAATTTTGAGTGGAAGTAAATGTTGGATGAAAAAATTAATTCCTCATCCAAGGAGTACCCATATTGCATACTTTTGATGCACCATACTACATGAAAAATGAGAAATACATTAAAAAACATGATTGAAATCATGTTTTTCATGTAATTCTCCATTTTCATGTAGAAAGGTCCATCGAAAGTATGCAACATGGGTACTCCTTGAATGAGCAATCAAATTCTACATCCAACAAGTGTTTTGGCTCGAAATTTGAGTAAACCCATAGGGAGATAGGTTGAAAATACGAGTTGAAAAAATAGTTTTGTATTTTTCCCTCTAAAATTTGAGATGTAATCTAATTTTATTTTATTATTTCCACTATTATTTTATAATTTCTTTAGGAGGCCCATTTTAGACCTCAAAAATTTCCTAATGAAAGGATCACTTTCAATGGTTCAGCAAGTGAGGGTACATTCCCTCACCTTTCCAACCTCTATTCATTTGGCTTTTGAAGGAATTGTACCTTTGAGCCCCACTCGAAGATAATCAATACTTCCCCTTTTTGATGTCCTTGTTTTTCTGTCAAGTATATTGTCTTGTTGAAGCACATTAAATAATTATGGAGAAAAGCGTTCAATAGATGGAATTTGATTATTCTATCCTTGATCTTCAATCAAGGGAGGCTCATACAACCTTGAATTCTCAACATTAACAACAACATAAATTTACAGATATGAAGGCAAATCCAACATGAAGGCATTATTACCAATCTTTTCCAAAATTCTGAATGTACCATATCTAATTAGTTTAAGCATTTCAACTTCTCCTTGGAGCCTCTCTTTGTTAATGTGAAGCCAAACTTCATCTCCAAGTTGGAACTTGTGATCTTGACGATGCTTGTCATGCCTTTCTTTGTACTTGCATTGGATTTTCTCAAGCTGTTCTTGAACCTTTTGGTATATTAATTATATCTAGTCAATGAACTTTCTTGCTTTATCTATGTCGCTATGACCTTCAATAGCAACATATTTACCAAAAATAAAATCCAAAGGAGATTTAGTCAAGTATCCCATTCATGCCTCAAATGGAGAAGTTTGAGTGGAAGAGTGTTTGACTCAGTTGTTAGCATGCTGAATATAGTGCAACTATTCATCCCACAACTTAGAATGCTCGCTGCATTACCCACACAGAAGATGTATCACTGTTATGTTCCCTAATTTTGTCTGACCATCTGTTTGTGGATGAAAGATTGTACTCTTTTTCAGTTTGGTGTCCATGAATCCCCACAAGTTTGACCAAAAATTCCCCACAAAGTGAGAATCTCGATCACTAACAATGGAAGTGGGCAGTCCAAAATGCACCCAAACATTATGAAAGAATAACTGAGAAGTTTATTCAGTTGTAACTTATTTTTTATATGGCACCAAAATACACATTTTTTTGAACCTATCCACAACTACATACAAATAATCATTACCTCCTTTGGATAATGTAAGACCTCCTACAAAATCCATAGAAACACTCTCCCATGGTCGTGAAGGAACCAGAATTGGTGGTGTGTACAATCCTAACTTCCTATTACTAGGCTCACTGATTGCACATAATGAACATCCCTTAATAAAATGAGACACACTTTCAAGCATATGAAGCCAATAGAAATACCTCTGTAGATGTGCCACTGTCTTACTTACACCAAAATGACCAGCAATAATTTAAGTATGTGCCTCTCTTATGATGCTAACTCTTTCTCCTTGCGGAATACAAAGCTTTCCAAAATGGTACAAGAAGTTATCATGAAAACGATAATCCAATTCCTCTACTTGTTTACCTTGACTCAAGCTGGCATAAACATCTTGAAAGTCATTATCTAATGCATATTTCTCAATATAACTTTCATGTAAAACATAATTATGCTTGAGTAAAGAAGCTGCACTAACAATCGACCTAGAAAGCATATCAACAACTTTATTGTAGATACTTTTCTTATACCTGATTACCAAGTGGAATTGTTGAAGAAAAACCATTGATCGGAAGTGCCTTGATTGCTGCAACTTTGATTGAGATTGCAAGTATTGCAATGGCTGATGATCAGTGTGAATGACTGTTTCCTTACCCATTAGGTAATGTTTCCATTTTTTCACACTTTGGACCAATGCATACAATTCCTTGTCATATGTAGGATAGTTAATCGCTGCACCATTAAAAATTTCCGAATGAAAACATATAGGCTTACCATGTTGCATGAGGATTGAAACTATAGTGTAGTCACTAGCATCTGTCTGAATCTCAAATGATTGTCTCAAGTCTGGAAGTGAGAGTACAGGGGTTTTATTGATCTTTTCCTTCAGTGCATCAAATTCCTTTTGTTGTTTGTCTCCTCACTGAAAAACCTTTTCACACTTGTCAACGCATGCAAAGGGGCTACTATAAGAGAAAAATTAACAATGAATTTCCTCCAATATTGGGCTGCTCCCAGGAAACTTCTTACCTCTATAACTGTCTTGGGCCTTGGCCAATTCAAAATGACATCAAACTTGGAGGGATCTATTTTCAACTCACCTCCTCCAACAATATGACCCAAGTAAACTAAAGAAGTCTTTCCAAACTCGCACCTTGAAATCTTCAGATACAATTGTTCTTTTTTAAAGACATCAAGTACTTTTCTTACATGCATGACATGTTCAGCACGGGATTAACTAAAAATTAAGATTTCATCTAAATAGACTATGGAAATTCATCAAGAAATGGCATCAACACATCATTCATCACACGCATGAATGTAGCAGGAGCATTACATAAACCAAACAACATAACTAGCCATTCAAACAAACCCTGTTTTGTTTTGAATGTTGTCTTCCAAATGTCTCCTTCGGCTATTCTAATTTGATGGTAGACACTTCTTAAGTACAACTTAGCAAAATGCTTTTCATCTTTCAATTGATCTAGTAAATCATCTATTCGAGGAAGTGGGTAACAATTCTTTACCGTAATTTTGTTTAATGTGCGAAAATCCACACACATGCACCATGTTCCATCCTTCTTTGGCACCAAGACAATAGGTGAACCACAAGGCGAGGAAGATGGTCTGATGATCCCTTTATTCAACAACTCTTGGATTTTCATCTTAATTTCTGCGCTTTCCATCACTGACATCCTGTACATGCCTATGTTAGGAAGAGGACAATCCTGCTGCAACTATATCTCATGTTGGATTCCTCTCTTAGGAGGTAATCCTTTTGGTCCCTGAAATATTTCATGATATTGGTTAACTACATCAACCAATTTAGATTTCAAATTCGAATCACAACCTTTAAAATCTTCATTATCAACATCATTTTTGGGTTTGATCATGAGAAGCATGAAATTCTTTCTCGAATTCACCAGTGTTTTCATCTGCCCTGTATTAACAACTGAAAGATTTGATTTCTTGCTACGAGCTCTCACAATATATTCTACTCCATTTTTGAATAAATGATATTTATTTTCATGTCGATGGAAGATAGTTTTTTTGTCATAAATGTACGGGTTGCCCAAAACCGTGCCACAAATATCTAACGGCACGACATCAAGCTCCACTTTATCTATGAAATTTGTGGTAATAGCGAATCTTAGTTTACACTTTCTAGTAACCTGCAATTGCGCATTGTCATGCACCCATACAAGTGAATACAATTTATGATGTGGGACAGTGCCTAGATTTAAACTCTTGACAATGTTTTCAGAGATAGGATTGGCTTGAGAGCTGCTATCAAACAACGTATCGATCTTGTTATTTTTTTATATCACCCTTATGTGAAACAATTCTATCTCCTCTTTTCATTTGGAGTTTCATTTTGCGAGTCTGAAGAACTAGTGCTAACACTGGATTCTTTTCATTTTAACCCCATGGATGTGATTTTAGTTTCATCTCTTGAATCGAATCCCAAATCATGTTGAGTGGTTGCATTTGTCTTCTATTTTCTTTATTGTTGTTTCTTTTTGGTTTCATTTCGGGATGAAGCTTCCAATAGTGAGCTTCATCGTGACCCTCTCTGGAACAATGCTTGCATGTAATTTTCTCTCCTTCTTTTTTGATAGATGCATTTTTCTTTGCCTTCCCTTTGAAATCCTTTTCTTTTCCCTTACCCTTAAATGGATTTTTACTACTTTCTTCTAGGGTGTTTTCCCCTCTTCCCTCAAGATGAGTGGCTTGCACACACACATCATCTAGATTATTGGGATTAAACATTAAGATAGTATGCCTAAGGTAACTATGTAAACTCCCTATGTACTTCAACAAAGTGTCCTGTGACTGCAAATCTACACCTAACATCAGAGACCTTTTTTTTGAATTCTTGGGTGTAATCTTGCACATTTTGACCTTTAATATGTCTAAAGTTCTGCCAATTCATGATGGCTTTCTGCATATACGATGGGGGGTGTTAGCCTTGAGGTGCAGCACTGCTATTTTGAAGGCTAAAGGAAGGAAATGGTCTGTTTTGCTATCGTGGAGAGGTTCCCACACAGCCCATCACCCCATTTTTCTCACTCATCCACTCCCATTCTTGTTCACTCATGTCCTAACCCAACCCTCACATCATAAAAAAACCCACTTTTTCCTTGGCCCTACGTGAATTAACCCATTTTTGACCCGACAACCTTACATCTTCGCTCATATGCGCCCTTTGCACATTTCTCGAGGACATCCCGTACCTCCGTGTCCCCCCACCGTCGATCTTCCCACCAATCTAACGGTCCGCACTTCACCCAACCGACGCAATATGCCCGATCAATCATCGTTGTTAGACCATTCCCGCCAGATCTAACGATTATCGCGCATATCACACGGGCAACAAGCGAGAGGGTTACCCGCCCGATAAAAGTAGTTTCCTCTCTCTCCTCCGTTGTTACGTGGCGCCCAATGAATGGAATCGGGCGGGCTCCGAACTTTACCGCTTATCGCCCGATGACTGCCTAGTAGAAACCATTTCTGCTTGGGTAGAACCGCTCCCGAGCGTTATCTTTTGAGTGCCTCCTTTGCCCAATAGACGTTTGATCTACCCATCCAAGATTTGACGGTACAGATTTATTCCGCTCCCACCATGAATTCAGGCCTTCGACGATCGATCTCCTCCGTCCATTCCAACTGATCCAACAACCCTCATTCACAATCGCCACAGTTCGTCCTCCGCCACCCGACCAACATCCTGATCGTCAATCCATCCCATCCAACGGTCCATATGCCTCTGTACCCCGCTTCCCATCAGTCACCCTCAGGGAAAACTTTAAGAACCCCCCCTAAATTTATAAATATAATAAATGGGCGAATCTCCATGGTATTTAGGAAAAATGGAAGGCGATTTTATCAATAATATAATATGTATATATAATTTTTTGGCGAATCTCTCACCAGGCATGGCGAATATTTTACTCAATTATAAAATCTTGTAAGATCTTGGCGAGTCTTTCACTACATGTTGGTTTAATTCCCCCATTTAAATAGGCTACATTCCAGGCGAATACCATGGGTCAAGACCATGTGCCATTTTGGTGAATACCATGGGTCAATACCATGTGCCATTTTGGTGAATACCATGGGTCAATACCATGCGCCATTTTTATTTTTATTAGAATATTTTAATCAATTATAAAATCGTGTAAGATCTTGTCGACTCTTTCACTAAATAATAAAACTTTGTAAAGTCCTAGTGAATCTTAACATAGGCTACATGCTGGTTTAATTCCCCCATTTAAATAGGCTACATTCCAGGTGAATACCATGGGTCAATACCATGTGCCATTTTGGTGAATACCATGGGTCAATACCATGTGCCATTTTTATTTTTATTAATTCCAATATTAGGGTTAATAATGGTTTTTTGCATGGTATTAATAACAATCTAGTCCATGGTATTTGTCCCATAGTATTTTGGCCATAGGTTTCACCTAAATATAACCAATTTTTTGAGTGTTCGTAAATATAAGGTGACTTATGGAGTAAATATAAAAAAAATGTTTTATTTGTTTACCATAACTCTCGTTTATTTATATTTTTATTAATTTACCATACCTCTTTTACAAATATGCCATTTGGCCCATAGGATTCACTTAAATAAAACCTCTTTCTTGAGCCTTCATAAATAGAATGAGGGTTATGGACTAAATATAAAAAGAGGTTTTATTTATTTACGATACGTCTAGTTTATTTTTATTTTTATTTTTTTACCATACCTTTTGAGTAAGTATAAAAAGACGTTTTATTTATTTACCATACCTCCACTTTACTTATATTTTTATTTGTTTACACCCTTACATGTATATAAGGTGACTTATGGAGTAAATATAAAAAATGTTTTATTTATTTACCATACCTCTCATTTATTTATATTTTTATTAATTTACCATACCTCTTTTATAAATATGGTATTTGGCCCATAGGATTCACTTAAATAAAACCTATTCTTGAAAATGGGCGAATGGATTCACTTAAATAAAACCTATTCTTGAAAATGGGCGAATGGAAGGTTGTAAGTCCTAATTTCAAGGGCTAAATTTACCTTTTTTACCCTCTCCCTTAAAATAAGGTGGGCTATTTGAGGTGATTTGTAAAAATGCAATATGATACAAAATATTCTCCCACTAAAAATTTAAAACCCCCTAATTTCGCCAAAGGGCGAACATTCGCCCCTAAAATTATCCTTGGTCACCCTATGAGGAAAGTTGTTGGTTCTGTTAGTGTTTGTGACAGTCAGACAGTTGAACTGAAATAACGGAATACTTGGCCGAAAGGGGAAAAGACAACAGCACGATGAAGCCGAACCAACAGAAAATGGTCATGGAACGTCGCTGGCGCGAGCGAGCCACCTGACAGCTCGGCGAAATTACCAGAATTGGGTCACTGTGTTTGTTAGGAAAAGAGACCTCTGGCTCATGTCTTTCTAGTTATGGCATCAAGTAATTAGAAGCCAGAGGGGATAGATTAAGACATCTCGAGCCCTAGAGAGCCCGAGAGCATTGTAAAAAGCCTATAAATGGCCGAAAGTTAGAAGGAATAAGAGTTCAACTTTTGGAGACTGTGGATACTTTGTTCCTCCTAGCATCTCATCTTCATTCCAATAATACAATCTTCTTTTGTTGTTACATGTTCAATTACCATTTTCTCCTCTGTTCTAAGCTTGCACTTGAATAGGTTATTCAGGTTTTCTTCTGTGTCTAATGCCAGATAACTGTCATCTTATCTCTGCATTGATAAATTAGATTTTCAAGCTTCATTTACTTTCTGTAGCTAGCCATTCATATGTTTTTATGTATGCATCTGTTGGTACAATCAGTGTTCTCCATATATCCATTGAATCTATAAACTATTGAGCATTAATGGTCTAAAGCCTTGTCAAGCTGAGGGTGTTCATGCATGTCTGGAGTGAAAGCAGAGTTGAAACAATCATCTGACTTGATCCAAACCCCAATCCGTTCCAATAGTTTAGAGAACAAGATTGAAGATTTATATGTTACCAGGCATCTCCTAGCTACAACCTAGGAGAGTTTCCTGGAGTGATAACATAATTGGCGCCATTGCCGGGGATCGAAGACTGAAGCTCAGCTTCCCTGGGGGACAACACAGATCTAGTTTTGATGATAGACAAAGTCTGGACACTATTTGGGTTGTAATCATCTATCTGGCGACTCTACTAGAGGACGAACCTCTTGGCGACTTCACTCCATAGTTCTGGCTCAGTTTGGGAGGCATACTTGGAGAAATCCTTAGAAGCCACAAGCTGACCCAATACCTGACCCTGAAAAGATCATCAAAGAAAGAAAGGCGTTACAGAAAGGAGCATCAGGTTCAGGTAGCTCTAAACAATATTCTATATCTCTTCAAGAAAATCCTGTAATAGAACAAATCCATGTTGAGAGTATAGCATCTAATACTAGCAGTGAAGAAAAAATCTCAGAGATTCATAGAGCTCCTTATTCTTTAGGTTCTTCTTTGGTTGTAAGCCCAAAGGAAACCTCTCCTCCTATCCATCATACTCCTTTAGTCCTATCAGTCACTCCTCAACCCTCTGTCATTCAGACCTCCAGTACCCTTCTATCAATCACAGCTATGGCAGCACCTACCAAAATGGAAAGAATCATAGTTGCTAGGTATGGACCTCTAGTACTGCCCACTCCTTTGAATGCCATGCCTACTGGAGAATATCAGAAGTATATGCCTAAGTTCACCGAGACTGAATTTGTTACAGCTGAGGAGCATCTTGAATCATTCTATAGCTATGCTGATAACCTGGCCATTAGTGAAGATGATGTATGGATGAGAGTCTTTGTCCAAAGTCTAGATGGAGAGGCTAGAAAATGGTTCAGAGAACTGACCCCAAGGTCTACAGCAAATATTGAGGCTTTAGATGATGTATTCCTAAAGCATTGAGGGGATAAGAAGGACCTACTCTACTACCACACTGAGTTTGGGAACTTAAAGAGGGAAAATGGTGAGTTGTTGTCTGATTTTAATAAGAGGTTTAATCGCATGTATAGCAAAATACCAGCTAAAGTAAAACCCACCACTACCTCTGCTAAACTCACCTATGCCAGTGCCTTTGATTCTGACTTCTGTCTACTATTGAGGGAGAGACAATGTGCTACCTTGGCTGATATGCAGGATGCAACCTTGGAAGTAGAATCAAACATCATGGTTGCAGAGAAGCTCAAGGGGAATGTTGATAGAAGGAGACAAAGGGGCGAATCTTCATCATCTTCAAATCCCAAGATAGATAAAATGACCAAGATGATAGAGTCATTAGCCTCTGAAATCTCCAAATTAAAGGTTGAGCTGCACCCTCGAAGAGGAAGCGTTCCTAATACCTTTGCTCCTAGAAATCTAAATCCATATAGAAGAGCTAATGAGCAGTTGCAGATTCTGCAAAGAAGCAAAGATGCCAATGAAGATCAAAGGGTGAAGACCCCTTTTCAGAATGTAGTCATGGAAGAGGAGCAGTTTGATGAAGATGATGAGATCCATTGTATGGAAGACAAAGGCAGTGCCTCCTTTTTGACCTTAGCTGCCTATGAAAAGTCATTGTTCAATGACCAGATCAGACAAGAGTGGGATGGTGGAGCTGTTCTACAAACTCGTGATCAACATAGATATGATCTAAGGTCGAAGTTGAATAATATCAAGGAAACTCCTGTTAAGAAAGCTACTACCCCTACAATACAGCTAGCTAATAAGCAGAAACGACCGGCAGTTGATCCCATCATCCTCAAAGCTCCAACTCACGAGGTAAGAGGCCTTGACAAGTCTCCTTCTCCTTTTAGTTTTAAATCATAAATTCAGAAGCTAAGAATACCTATACCTTTGATTAAACTAGCGAAGAATGAGTCCTTCAAAAGATCTATCCTCGAATCCCTTGAGCCTAAAGCCATCCAAGCCTCCACTGACTATGTAAATCTACAAGATGACAAACCAGTTGTTGTTCTCAGCCCAATGATTGAAAATTATGATGACATCTCCCCATCATTCTATGTCTCTTTGATTATTCATGACAAAATCCTTCACAATTGCCTTCTGGACACAGGAGCCAGCCATTATCTAATGCCCAAGGCTATCATGGATGAGTTGGGTCTTTACATTACCAAGCCTTATCATGACCTATTTTCTTTTGACTCTAGAAAAGTGAAATGTTTGGGATTAATCAAAGACCTAGCCATCACCTTGTTTTAGCTGCCCATGAAGAGCATGATGATGGATATTGTGGTAGCAGGTGTACCCCCCAAATTTGGCATGTTGCTTTCCAGAGGTTGGATCAAGAGATTAGGTGGAAGATTGCAAAATGATCTATCCTATGCTACTGTCCCAGTTTTTGGAGGTGAGAGTAGGAGATTATACAGAGAAGCTCAGTTGGCTTATATCATCAGTGATGAAAAGAATCCCACTAATCATCCCATTTATGTTGTCGACACTGATTTTGAAGCCTGTAGTCTTTAGATAAAAGAATCTCAGCTGGCCTCCATGCAGCTTAGAAAACCAGTTTTCCAGATCACAGAGGAAGAAGGCCCACAAATTTGGGACATGTTCTTTGATGGAGCTTGCTCCAAGGAAGCTGTAGGGACAGGTGTAGTTCTTGTGTCTCCCACATGAGAATGCATTCATTTATCTTTCAAGTTAACTTTTCAGGTCACAAATAACATAGCAGAGTACGAAGCTTTGATATTGGGCTTAAACGCTGCTAAAGAAATGGGCATCAAAGGACTGAAAGTGTTTGGAGATGCAGACCTTATCATTCAGCAGGTGAACAAAACTTTCCAAGCAAAGCATCCAAGGCTAAAAGCATACAAAGATGAGGTATGGAAGCTCAAGGGTTCTTTTAATAGTTTCAGCATTTCTTACATCCCTAGAATGAAGAACCAACTTGTTGATTCCCTTGTTGTGTCTGCTAGCACATTTATCCCTCCGTTGCCTCCTAAATTGACTTATGAAGTTCAAGTGAAATATAGACCATCTCTTCCTAACAATGTCAAATACTGGAAAGTTTTTGAAGATGATGATGAAATTAATAGGTTTTTACAAGTCGTTGATGAATTTTCTGAAATGCACATCGACCAAGGAAACAAAACCATTGAAGAATGAAACCAGTCCAAGCTAAAATATGAGATTGGTCAGGAAAACATTGTTCAGCTACCTAGTAACCATATAACCAAAGGATTGGTGCCCCTAGAGAAGTTGTTTGATCATAATGATGTACCTTATAAGCCTGCCAAAAAAGAAAATGAGTATGTTGTTCATAAACATAATGTAGGGAGTCCAACCCATCCAAAGTACATAAATATGTCCCTTACATCCCTAGAATGAAGAACCAACTTGTTGATTCCCTTGTTGTGTCTGCTAGCACGTTTATCCCTCCTTTGCCTCCTAAATTGACTTATGAAGTTCAGGTGAAATATAGACCATCTCTGCCTGACAATGTCAAATACTGGAAAGTTTTTGAAGATGATGATGAAATTAATAGGTTTTTACAAGTCGTTGATGAATTTTCTGAAATGCACATCGACCAAGGAAACAAAACCATTGAAGAATGCAACCAGTCCAAGCTAAAATACGAGATTGGTCAGGACAAAATTGTTCAGCTACCTAGTAACCATATACCCAAAGGATTGGTGCCCCTAGAGAAGTTGTTTGATCATAATGATGTACCTTATAAGCCCGCCAAAAAATAAAATGAGTATGTTGTTCATAAACATAATGTAGGGAGTCCAACCCATCCAAAGTACATAAATATGTCCACTCACTTGTCTTCTGCCCAAAGTTCTGAGTATTGCACCCTGATGAAACAATTTGCTGATATTTTTGCCTGGGAGTACAGTGATCTTAAGACCTATGACACAAACATCATTCAACATAAGATTCCACTGGAGAAGAACACCATCCCTCTTAAGCAGAAGTTAAGACCTATCAGCCCTCTCTTACTGCCTTTGATTGAAAAGGAAATTAAGAAATTGTTGGATGCCAAGATCATAGTTCCCCTATGGTATTCGAAGTGGATAGCTAACCTTGTGGTAGTAAGAAAGAAGAATGGAGAAATCAGGCTTTGTGTTGACTTCGGGAATCTGAACAAATGCTCTAGAAAAGACAACTGCCCCCTACCTAAAATGGAACACTTGCTGCAAAAAGTTTCAGGGGCTAGAGTCATGTCTTTCTTAGATGGATTTTCAAGTTACAATCAGATTGTTGTACATCCAGAAGATCAAGAAAAGACCGCCTTCACTACTCCTTGGGGCACTTTCATGTACTCCAAGATGCCTTTTGGACTGATGAATGCTGGGGCCACTTTTTAGAGGGCCATGGACATAACTTTTGTGGGAGAGAAGGACAAGTTTGTCCTTATTTACCTTGATGACATAACAGTGTTTTCCAGTAGTCACAAGGACCATTTGCAGCATTTGAAGAAGGTGTTCCTAAAGTGCAGACAGTTTGGGATTTCTGTGAACCCGAAGAAGTCACAGTTTTCTCTAGAAGAAGGCAAACTTCTGGGACATATTGTTTCCGTTGAAGGTGTGAAGATCGATCCAGCAAGAGTTCAAGCAATTCAGACATTGTCCATCCCAAGGTCAAAAAGGGACATTCAATCTTTCCTGGGTAAGATTAACTTTGTAAGGAGGTTCATTGCAAACTTTGCAGAGCTAGTGAAGCACATCACTTCCATGCTGAAGAAGGGATCAGAAATAAAATGGACAGATGCTGCAAGAAGCTCTTTTGAAGCTATCAAACAAGCCATCATAGAAGCACCCACTCTAATCAGTCCAGATTACAGCAAGGAGTTTTATATCTTCTCTTTTGCCTCTTATGATACACTTGTAGCAGTTCTATTGCAGAAAAATGATGAAGGTGTAGAGCACTCTGTGGCCTTTTTCAGCAAAACTCTGAGGGATGTTGAACTAAGGTATGACCTTATTGAAAAGCAAGCTTATGCTCTCATAAAATCTTTAAGGCATTCAGAATTTATATTCTACATTCCAAAGTGGTTGCGTATGTACCTTCAGCCTCAATAAAAGATGTCCTAACGCAACCAGATATTGATTGAAAGAGAGCTAAATGGATTGCAAAACTCATAGAGTTCAACATAGAGGTGAAGCCCACCAAGCTTGTCAAAGGCCAGGGCTTTACTAAGCTTATGGCTGAGGAAAATTGCAGTTTGCTAGACATAAATTGCATGGATTCAAATTTAGGTGGTGAGCAGACAGAGGAAGCAGTAGAAGAGCAAGAGCAGAATCAGTCTTTGGCTGAAAATCTAGCCACTTGTGAATGGTGTTCCAATATAGTTCATTTTTTACAGAAGCTAGAAGTCCCTCCAGGGCATAGCTCAAGTCAAGCCCAGGCCATTAAGCACAGGTCAGTGAAATTTTGCATTAATAAAAACCTGCTTTATTGGATAGACCCATCAGGGATCCTCTTGATATGTCTAGACAATGGACAATTTGTGGAAGTCATGCACCAGTTCCATTCTAGCATCTTTGGAGGGCATCATTATTGGAAAACCACAGCCCACAAGATCCTGAGAACTGGGTATTATTGGCCTACTCTGTTCTCTGATGTGTTTTCTTTTGTGAGGTCTTGTGACAAATGTCAGAGGTTTGCAGGAAGACAACAGCTAAAATCTCTGCCCTTGAAGCCAGTACACGCCAATGGTCCCTTCTAGCAGTGGGGCTTGGATTTTATAGGTGAGATCAATCCACATTCCAGTGGCCAGCACAAATGGATCTTGGTAGCCACCGATTATTTCACCAAATGGATTGAGGCTATACCCACTAAGAATGCTAATCATCAGGTTGTCATGAAATTCTTGAATGAGAATATTTTCACTAGATTTGGTTGCCCAACCAAACTAATCACTGATAATGCAGCAGCTTTCAGGGCACAAGAATTGGTGGACATGTGTGAATCCATGGGCATTCAATTAGTGCATTCTACCTCATATTATCCTCAAGGCAATGGCCTGGCAGAATCATCTAACAAGAGTCTTGTAAGGATAATAAAAAAACTGTTGGAGGACAACAAAAAGAGCTAGGATTGCAAGTTGAAGTTTGCACCGTGGGTTGACAAGGTTGCCAACAAGAAGTCCATAGGAAATTCTCCATTTAAGCTGGTTTATGGCGCTAATGTTGCTTTTCCTATCCAACTGATTCTCCCTATGGCCAAGTTCTTGCAAGAAGAACAGGACGAAGAGAATGAATTATAGCAAATCAAAGAACAACTGGTTGAGAAGTCAAGAATTCATTAGAAGAATATCAAAGAAGCCTTTGATAGGAAAGCGAAAATGGACGGTTTTCAGATTGGTGACTGGGTTCTCAAGTGGGATGCATTAAAGGAAAAGAAGGGCAACCATGGAAACTTTGATGCCTTATGGACATGACCGTTTGTCATTGCTCTAGTTCAAATGAACAACACTTTCATTCTACACAATTTAGAGGGGGAAGGTGTTTTTGATGGCCCAGTCAATGGGCGTTTTTTGAAACTTTACTTCATATGAGGCTTTAAGGCCTTAATATTGTAATAGGTTTTTCAGTTTTTATTTTTATGCAAATAAACTCTATGCCCAATGGAACACTAGGAGATAAGTTTGTTTTGGTTGTTACTGGAAAGGCAGTAGTCTGCAGTTCTTGAAACCTCACAAAGAGGCTTTCATCCCCAGAAGGAGCCAGTGTTAGCCCTGAGGTGCAGCGCTGCTATTTTGAAGGCTAAAGGAAGGAAATGGTCTATTTTGCTGTCGTGGAGAGGTTCCCACACGGCCCATCACCCCATTTTTCTCACTCATCCACTCCCATTCTCGTTCACTCATGTCCTAACCTAACCCTCACATCATAACAAAACCCACTTTTGCCTTGGCCCTACGTGAATTAACCCATTTTTGCCCTGAAAACCTTACATCTCTGCCCATATGTGCCCTTTGCACATTTCTCGAGGACATCTCGTACCTCCGTGTCCCCTCGCCGTCGATCTTCCCACCAATCTGACGGTCCGCACTTCACCCTACCGACACGATATGCCTGATCAATCATCGTCGTTAGATCATTCCCACTAGATCTAACGGCTATCGCATATATCGCACGGGCAACAAGCGAGAGGGTTACCCACCCGATAAAAGCGATTTCCTCTCTCTCCTCCACTACTACGTGGCGCTTGATGAATGGAATTGGGCGGGCTCCGACCTTTACCGCTTACCGCCTGATAGAAACCATTTCCGCTTGGGTAAAACCGCTCCCAGGTGTTATCTTTCGAGCGCCTCCTTCGCTCGATAACTGTTCGATCTACCCATCCAAAATCTGATGGTTCAGATTTATTCCGCTCCCGCCACGATTTCAGGCCTCCGGAAATCGATCTCCTCCGTCCATTCCTCTCGATCCAACGACCCTCGTTCACGATCGCCACAGTTCATCCTCCGCTGCCCGACCAATGTCCTGACCATCGATCCATCCCATCCAATGGCCCATATGCCTCCGTACCCCGCTTCCCATCAGTCACCCTATGAGGAAAGTTGTTGGTTCTGTCAGTGTTTGTGACAATTGGAAAGTTGAACTGAAATAACAAAATACTTGGCCAAAAGGGGAAAAAACAACAGCACGATGTAGCCGAACCCACAGTAATGGTCATTGAACGTCACTGGTGCGAGTGAGCCACCTGACAGCGTGGCGAAATTACCAGAATTGAGTCACTATGTTTGTTAGGAAAAGAGACCTCTGGCTCATGTCTCTCTAGTTATGGCATCAAGTAGTTAAAAGCCAGAGGGGATAGATTAAGACATCTCGAGCCCTAGAGAGCCCGAGAGCATTGTAAAAAGCCTATAAATGGCTGAAAGTTAGAAGGAATAAGGGTTCAACTTTTGGAGACTGTGGATACTCTGTTCCTCCCAGCGTCTCATCTTCATTCCAATAATACAAGCTTCTTTTGTTGTTACATGTTCAATTACCATTTTCTCCTCTGTTCTAAGCTTGCACTTGAATAGGTTATTCAAATTTTCTTCTGTGTCTAATGCCAGATAACTATCATCTTATCTCTACGTTGATAAATTAGATTTGCAAGCTTCATTTACTTTCTGTAGCTAGCCATTCATATGTGTTTATGTATGCATCTGCTGGTACAGTCAGTATTCTCCATCTATCCATTGAATCTATAAACTATTGAGCATTAGTGGTCTAAAGCCTTGTCAAGCTGAGGGTGTTCATGCATGTCTGGAGTGAAAACAGAGTTGAAACAGTCATCTGACTTGATCCAAACCCTAATCCATTCCAATAGTTCAGAGAATGATATTGAAGATTTATATGTTACCAGGCATCTCCGAGCTACAACCTAGGAGAGTTTCCTGGAGTGATAACAAGGGGTATAATTGTCTTTTAATTGCAGCAATGAAATCATTCCAATAAATTGAGATCTTGCCGTGTTTTTTAATCTCCTCTTGGGTCTTTGATTCCCACCAGACAAGTGTTGCACCCTCCATTGTCAAGGAAGCTAACTGATCTTTATGCCATCTACTTGAAGGTTTTGAATCCTGCAATAGACCTCCAACTGACGAATCTAATTATCAAGCTTCTCTACATTCGCTACACCATTATACGTAGGCAACTCGAATTTCACATCAATTTTTAGAAAAGGTGATTTAAAAGTTCCTTTTGAAGAATTCTGATGAGTATGAGTAAGGGTTGTATTAGTAGAAGAGTGTGAAGATGCTTGCGAAGAAGAAGATGAAGAAGATGGTGGAGAGGGTGGAGGTTTGTCTCCATTCCAATTACCTCCTTTTCCATTAAGAGCCTTCTCTGTTGGGAGGTTTGGAACTTTCTCCTTGCAATCTGCTATTCCTTTCTTCATAGAGGACCTTCACCATCTTTGTCATATCAAAGGAAGTCTTTCTGAAGGTCTTCTCATCTTTTGTCATGTTTGTAGGTTCTCCTTCATGAGATATGATCTCTGGAGTCTTAACTGCAACTTGAAGTTGAACTAGTGTTGGAGATTGTGGCAACCTTTCTCTTCTTCTCCTTGACCCAACTTCAGAGCTTCCAACTAGATTTCCTTCACCTCTTTTGAGTTTTAACCTTGTAAGCATGACATAAACTTGTAAACAATTAAATCCTTCTTTCACAAAGAAAACCTAATGCTCTGATACCAAATTGATCTGATTTAAAATATTAGTTTGCAGTGCTAAGATCTTCCTCAGATTATAAACCAAATGCTTTCATTGTGCTTAAGGATTCATCAATTTGTTTTTGCAAGTGCAATGAAGAGTTTTTATGTTAATTTTATGAGTAATTTAATATAAATCAGAAACTAAACAACAACATAAACATATATATATATATATATATATATAACATCATAAAAAACACATTACAACGAGCACATGATAAAGGAGTTCACCCCTCCCGAGCTACGTCTCCTTGGTCCAGCTTCCAATGAATTGAGTCTCTCTATTATGCTCAAAAGTGTAAAAATCTATGTTTATAATGCTCAAATGCTTCTGAAACTTGCTCCAATGAGTAAAAAATACTCAAAAATGACTATCTAGCCTCTTTTTGCATCCAATTTGATGGAAAACTGAAGAAGTTATGACTTCTCCTAGTTTTCCCACTATTCGCTCCACAAATTGCCCCATTTCCAGCGTGATCCTACAAATTAGCCCCAAAATCTGCTAACTGGATGAAAATTTTGCGAAGCGACGGGCCATATTCTATCGACCAAGTCTTATTGCAAATCGCAATCGGCGAGGATCGACTGGCTTAAGTTTTGAGTACGTGGCGGGCAATATTACAATAGTGATGTGGCGGACCTAACGGAAGTATTAACTAGAGCCTATAACCTTATCGCATCCGGGATATCGCAATTGATGAAAAACCAATGGTCTCGGATATGCGAGACTTTGCAGTATTGCAATTTACGATTGCGATATCGCATCGCAAACCTGATCTCGCTAGGGGCTGATTTTGTAGCACTTTCTTCGTTGATGTGCGATTGTGATTTATCGCATCACAATTCCTTCCTTGCTTGGGGGCCGATTCTTTAACACGATCCATCTTCGACCTGTGATTTGCGATATTTGGGGGCCAATGGTGGCCTGCCACTTGGCGCCTCCCGATTCATTGATAGAACCTGTTGCGTCATCTAATCCTGCCATATAAACAAGTCAAATATGAACTTTGACTTGCTCTGACTTTTGCATACAAGCTCGGTTTTGAGTGTCGTTTGCACCATTGGAATCAAAATGACGAGCTCTTCAATCCGAAGTTAAGTTTAACAAAAATTATAACACTTTGATTTTTTAGCATAATTTTGAGCACCTAACCAGTCAGTGTGAGTTAGTTCGAGTTCAGTCTATATTTGGAAAAGTCTAATTTAGTGTGAGTTTGCTTGAACAAGTTACCAGGAATTGAGTCAAGTCTAGTTGGAGTTTGTCATGATTCCATATTTAGTAAGTTAAGACTTTATATACCTGTGGTTGGGTCATTGTGAAAAGTATGAGGCCAAAAGAGCCAAGAACCATAGCTTGGTGATTGTGTATGTGATAAAGTTTAATGAATAGAAAATTGTTTTGTGCGTCAAATTCCTTTATTCCTCCTCTGCCTTTCCATCAAATTAGTATTAGAGCTAAAGTCGAGTTTAAAGATCTGAGGTAGAGCAAAGGTCACCAACTACAGTTTGGGTGAGAAGAGAATTGATTTTATTTTATTTGAGTGGCGTTGCACTGACACACTCAAGAAATATTAAATTCGCGTTACAACGCTGGTGAGGAGTGGGAGAAGTCGTGTTACAACTCCCAAACTGTTAGCTCATTAACGCGGGAACCCCTTATCGCAAGATGTGTTAGGAACGTGGACACAACAAATTAACAGTCACGTTAGCTTGATAAGATTTGAAATTTTTTATTTGATTTTTTTTTAAAGGTCCAAAGACCACATGGGAAAGTATTAAATTAAAAAAATGGCACACGGAGAGGCGCGCCGAGAAAGGTTCTTTCGATAAGTCAAGTGGGTTCTTTTATGCATGGGTTAATGTTTTTTAATTGGATGAATGAAGTGGGTTGGTCTTAAAATGTTATATATATTAAAGTGTTACTTTAAAAGGGCCTGAATGGTGCCGTTTACAAAGGGCTCATGTAATTTTTGAAAAATGGGTGATATAATTTTTAAAGGGTTTGTTAAAAGGTTGAAAAGTTAAAGGTTTATTAAAGGATTATGAAAGTTTTCTAAATGTGACAGTGTGTTCATGAAAGTTTTGGAAAAGAGTGGCGTTTTAAAATATATATATATATAAAAAAGGTGTTTTATTGGAAAGAGATTTTAAGACTTTGTAAAGGTTTGTTTGTCTGTAAAAAAAATTGGGTTTGTTAAGCATGATAGTGTTTTAAGTTTGGAAAATACCTTTATGAATGTGAATTTGGTGAATATTGTGCTTTACGAGGGCGCATATTAAAAATCATATTTTCTTTGGGGGCGATATGGAGAGAGGCATCCTACAATAAGAAAAGAAACCATTAAACAAAAGAAAGATAGTAGTCATGTGTTGCAAAGCACGATTGAAGTAAATTAAGAAAAATAATTGAAAATAAGAGGCAAAGATCATTCGATGCTTAGAGAGGTTCAAGTCGTAGCCGAGGAACCAAGAAATCTAGTAGAAGATAGAAGAGAAATCGAAGTTGATTGGTGTAACGTGGATCTACTACCACCTCCTATGTTTATTGGTAAAATTGATTTTTGGGTTCTCAAAATGTAACAACCATGGTGAAAATTCCATGTAATAAAAGTTAACAAAGGAAAAATAATAACCACGGTTGATGAGACACTTATTCCAAGTTGAATGTTGGAAAAGATATCCTAGTGTGGGTGTTCATTAGTTTATTACTGGCTAAGAAAATTGGCAAAGGCAATGGCAAAGGAAAAATGGCATTTTGACACATTTATCTATGAAAATTATGGAAATTAGGAGAAAAGGGAGGTGAAAGGTCAAAGATTACATGTGAGGAGGAAATTGAAGAAAAATAATGGAAAATGAAGAAATTAGAAGTCTAATTGATAAAAAGGCTTCTGAGGATCAGTTTGTAACCTTTTGTCACTCCAATTTTGGATCTCTCTCATTATTCTTTCTCTCACACTCTTGGACACTTAGAGTATTCTTCGAGCACTTTTGGAGGGTGTGGCATACTTGGAATTTTGGAGCAAGAAGGAAAAGGAAGAGCAGGAAAGCGCAAGATGACATCGGGATCAACATCTAGAGCAGGTTTTGCTTGCAGGTACCATGAAGTTGCATGCATGTTTTCCTCACTAGTTTTGGCATGCATGGCATATGCATGTAGTTTATTGGTCATGATCTGTCACTAACATGGAGGATTTCTTGGATTGATAGTGGATTTGCCTAGCCTCTCCATTTGCTGGATAGCCATGGTGTTGTGGGTTTATTTATTTGTTTTTCTGGTTGGTTCTCATGTTTCCTTAGCTTGGGTTGAGTTACTAGTTTCTGGAATGCATGGTTGGACAAACGCTCTGGAAGCCCTATAATAGATTGGGTTGAGTTACTAGTCCTAGAAACCTTGGTTGGAAAAATGCTCTGCAAGCCCTGGGTGGGTTGAGTTACTAGTCTTGGAAGCCCTAGTTGGACAAATGCTCTGGAAGCTCGAAATAAGTTGTGGGTTGAATTACTAGTCTTAGAAGCCTTGGTTGGAACAAACGCTCTGGAGCCCTGGAAGGCTTGGGTAGAGACCAATTTGATGATGGTTTTGGTGATGTCCGACCGTGAGGTGGAATCATTGTTTGATGGGTTGAGGTGGTTGGCCTCTGGAAGCCTTGGATGGTTTTGGATTGATGTGTTTTATGAGATCCCACATTCATGCTTGGAATATGGCACGGGGGTGATTGGTTGAAGAGAGTTTTGGCTCAGCCATATCTACGGTCGGGTGGTTTATGGAAGTCCCACAACTGGTTGGCCTTTGCATCATTAATAAGAGGTTATTTATCCTTGTTATTTTATGAGTATTGTATTGGTTATATGTGGATTAGATGGTTGTTGTTTCCTTGGTATTTTTGTCCCTATTATGTTGGTTATGAATATGTATTATGACAGTGGATATGTATGGCTCTCATCGTGTTTTCACTTGTAAATGAATGAACAATGTATCTATGACCAATTGGATGAAATGGAAGCTAATGTGTTGAGGCATCAATTCTTCTTAGCAATTCTCAGATGAGTATGAGACCCCTATGCTTATATATGTTATTTATCCCTGTAGATTACATATTTCTGATATGTTTGATGAAATTTCTATCATGGAGAGTAGGGGTCTAGACAAAGGCTTGTTTAAGTATTTGTAATTGCAACATTGTTTCATTGTTATCTTTCTATTTTGAAGGTGTCATTCAATTTTGGGCAATGACTTGGACTTTGGGCCTGAAAAAGTGGCTCAAATCTCAGAGACGCTTGCACAACACTGAGCAAAATAGTCCTTGGACGTTGGCATGCCTTGTCATGAGAGCGTCTAGAGCCTCCTAGATGCTGTCATGCCCATATCATGGGAGCATCCAGGGGTTAAGTGGTTTAAAATCTCAGTGGGACCCAGGGGTTGGTTAGCAGAATGGTTGCGATGGTTCCTAGGGGTCTTATCACTGAGGTTGAAGGTTTGTATGGTTTGTATATGTTGGTTCTACTTCTTTAACATGACTTAGGAGGTCGAATCATATCATAGTAACTTCTGGTCACATGATTACCCCGGTTGTCCAGTTACTTGGGTAGATGTGGGAGGAGGGTGTTACACAAAATGCAAACGTTTCTTTGAGACAAAGAGTTAATTTAGTTTCGTTCTAATGGCCCATATGATGAAGTATGTGATGCTTTAATATTTGATTTTATAAAATAGGTTTTGGACGAGAAGTTTTTGTGCAAGGTTACAAAATCTACATCTTCCAAGGAAACATGGAAGATACTAGAAGCAGAGTTTGGTAAAAAGGAAAGTGGCATGTAGCAACAAGATGTGTCACAATCGGTTAAAGAATTAATAGAGAAGTTAGCTGCAAATATGAGAGTAGATGAGCAAGACTTTGGGAAGACAACAAAGCTTGGAGAATCTGAGCATATGGATGAAGAAGTCACAACAAAGATTGCAGAGAGATAAGTTGAAGCCTCTGTGTGTGAAGCAGAGCAAGAGCATATACATGCTCATGAACTCCACTGTAACATGGATGGTGAAGATGACGGTGAATCCCATTGTGACGTGACACATGTGGATGATGACAACAAAGTGAGATGTGAATTGGTGAATTCCGTAGCAACTGATGTATTTGGTGAAGTTGAAATAGTTAATGAGCACATGCATGCTCGAATATTCCATGGTAGGATGGATGAACAATATGTTAATGAAACTTGTGGTATTTTTTTGAAATAGGGACTGATCATGGAAATATCCAAAGTGCCATTTTTTATGAAGAACTAAAGGTTGAAGATGCCATTGTAGCAGCAAGATATGAAACAGTTGGAATTGCTCATGAAACAGTGCGTGATCTAGCGGTAGTTGTTGATCAAGAAGAGGATAAAGTAATTCAAGAGATTTTGACGAGAATATCCACTGATGACACAATAGTGGAAGATAGTCTTGATGTAGATAAAGAGACAGAGAAGGAATCTCTCACTATAGAGCACAATGAAGATGTTTTTACCATTATTTTTTAATATGTAGGTGTTCAAAATAACATTATTTTTTAATAATCTTAAAGCTTCAACTGGAACAAAATAATTGAATGAAATGGTGAAAGAGAAAAAGGACAGCGGTTATGATTTTACATGTAATCCTAATGATGATCTTGAGTGTACATATTACAAGAAAAAAGCAGCAATATTTGATAATGAGAGTGAAAATAAATATATGGATGTTTCTGAAGACGAAGAAGAAAACTTTAAAACAAATTTTCAACAATGGAGTCAATAAGAGATCAAATTTTGCTATCAAGAAATATGGCAGAAAGAAGATCACGAATATGAAGCATAAGAAGTAGAGCTAAGAAGACAATTTGAAGATGAAGAGTTGTGGTGGCAGTCCATGAGTGAAATAATTGTTCAAGAGGACGTTGTAGAAGACAAGCTCAAAACAAATACAAGATCATTCAAATAAAAATTGTTGCAACAACAAGTAAAGAGATATGGAGATTACAACGAGAAAGTGCAGTTGAAAATGAAGCGGTTTCGAGGGTATATAATTTGGAAGAATTGAAAAAGAAAATCCAACATTATAAAAGTTTTTAGTTATTGTAAGCCTAGTTGAGACTTAGACCAGCAAGCATGTTTAAGTAAAGATTGAGTCAATTTCTATTGTAAGCCTAGCAGGCATAGTTGAGTCATGTTTGAGTTATGTTGAGTCATATGGTTATAATTAAGGGGGAGTGTTTGAAATAGTAAATTACACATGCATGTAGTGTAGTCTATATTAAGAGTGTGAGTTAATTTGAGTCAGTGTGAGCTCGTTCGAGTTCAGTCTATATCTGGAAAGTCTAATTTAGTGTGATTTTGTCTGAACAATTTAGCCAAAGTTTATTCAAGTCTAGTTAGAGTTTGTTATGATTCCATATTTAGTAATTTAGGGCTTTATATACTCGTGGTTGGGTCATTGTAAAAAGTACAAGGCCAAAAGAGCCAAGAGTCGTATCTCAGTGATTGTGTATGTAAGAAAGTTTAATGAATAGAATATTATTTTGTGTGTGAAATTCATTTTTTCCTCTCCCTTTCCATCATACAATCAACCTGGATTCGAACGTAATGAGGGATAACAAATTTGGTGAAGTTAATATTTTGCATGCGAAACTTTGAAAATAGGATATGTATTATGACAACCTTCTAATATGTACCTTCAAAAATTTAGTATTGAAAAATAAAATGATAGCATAGTTTATTTGCATACTAATCTTGCTCATGGAGAAAAGACACATAATGGTGGTCATCTGAATAATGCGCAAGGGAAGTTCAAATTAAGATGCTTTATTTTATTTTTATTAGTCTCTCATTCAACTTGTTAAATGGAAAGAATCTAAAAGAGAACTAAGGAAGTTTTGTTCAGATCTAATTGAAAGCATGAAAGAAAGAAATAAATGTATTTTAATGTCCACGAGGCTAAAGATATCCTATGGGACAGATTTCTTCTTCATCTAGTTGATGTATTTGACCCTTTTCATATGAAGCCTCACAATAAATGCTCCTAGCTTCTCGACAACCCCCTCGCTAAATAGATTATCCCAGGAGCTAACTGTCAGAATATTTGCATAACTTTCCCTGTTGCCTTTGTAGGTCTCACATTCTAAAATGAATGCTTTTCTGTTTCCACTTTTCCAGAAGAACAAAAAATACATACTCTTTCCTCCTACACTTCTTTCGGTACTTTCCAACACCCTGTTTCACGACGAAGTCGATGAGAATTAGTCCTTAACTGAGCAATAATAATTTTGGCTTTCCAAGAAATATTGGCCTCTATGTACACCTTTTATTGATGATTATGAGTGGGATTAAACAATTCAACATAGTAGTTTTTCTTTCTACCTAGCTCCTTATCCCAAATACACTTGTGGAACTTATCCATAACAAAAGCTTTTATCTCTTTACTATTTATGGGACACATGTCCAAGAAAATACCCCATTTACTAAACCATTTGTTATTTTGTTGTATCCAAGTCTTCTTTCTTTTGCACAATATGTCATTAAAGAAAACCTTATGTCATCTGCCCTCTTTCATTTTCTCATTTTTTTAAATACCTTATGACTCGCATCATAGCAATTGCTTCAATAGGAGCAACCCCTATTTCACTTAACAAGATAGCATAAGGAACTGCATTTTTAATTTTGAATTTGTTTGTAATAAAACGTTTTTGAATTTTCTCAATTGTGTCCACTGCATGTCGGATGTACTGTTGACTGCTAAGTCTACGAATACATACATACTCTACCCCCTCTGGTTTTGAAAGCGTGGAGGAAACACATGTTCTTAGTCGTTAAGCCCACCGAAGCTATATATATATATATATATATATATATATATATATATATATATATATATTCAAGTGCTAACCTTTTTTCAAGTTTTGCACTCAAAAAAGAGGTATGATATTACTACGCGATATGAAGGAGATGTGGTAAAACTGTTTTACTTTTACTCTCTGTCATAAATAAAATATTTCTATGCCAATGTGAAGTAACATAATTTACAAGAGATTAAAAAAAGATATTATATTTTAGGTTGCCAAAAATATGTTGTTCTATATTTCTTAAAAACATTTCAATGTAAAACTTGTATAAACTATTTGAAAACCCATATTAACTAATTTATTTTAATGTCAACTTTATATATATTTATAAAAATTATTCAATATTAAAACATTTCAATGTAAAACTTGTATAAAATATTTGAATACCCATATTAACTAATTTATTTTAATATGAAATTCATGTATATGTATAAAACTTATTCAATATTAATGATTATAAAATATTTTCATGATGGACAAGAAGAAATAATGGAAAGTAAAAAAAACCAATTACTTTGTAATAAGAGTAATTAGATAAAGATGTGTAATTCATCCAATTCCTAATATACCAACCTAGATCCATCTTAGCTCCAAATCTACCAATCGCCTAGATGGATCTAGGCTGGTTTAATTCCCTTTTTTAAATAAGCTATATTCCACATGAATACATAAGGATGACATTTCTTACATAATAATAATAATAATAATACTAATAATAATGATGATGATAACCACAACACAAATTTAATGTGGGTTATAAACAAAATAGTTCAATTATGTAGAGTTAAGTAATAGTAAGATGTACTTAACAATACATTGATAAAAAAAAAATTAATGTGCATAAGGTCCACAAATAAAATATATTTCAATTATATTTATATAGCCCAAAATGACATTTTTCACCAGAATCCAACCATACAATTTCAATACGATTGTGATTTTTTGTTGTTTACAAAACATTGTTGAATGCATAAATAAATTTATTGCCGTAAAAAACTCGGGGCACTAGAAATCTACAATTAAATAACTTCAATTCAATTTTTATTTATTTTTTTATATTAAATTTTGGTTAAAATAAATAGAAAATAAACCCTAAAAGTCATTTCATCTCAGAATATATATATATATATATATGAAATTTGGAAAACATTTTAGTAGTCATATTATTCTATTTTGGTCATTTTCAATATATGTTGGAATTATAAGTTTAAGCTTTGTAATCTACACAATCAATTTCCAATTAATTGAATCTATTTATAAATTCAAAAATACAATTTAAATAATAAAAATATGCATATATTATTTCATATACATAAATATTACTTTAATCATAAATGAAATACTAAACAAAATTAAAATTTTCAAACTACAATATATTTATTCTTTACTTTAAAAGAGATTTGTACATTAGAAAAATTGATCTCCCTATACTTAACACCTGTCCTTATTAAGTACTGATTACTTAACACCTATATATATATATATATAAAAGTTGAAGAAGCTCCATTTCATTTTTATAAGCTCCTAAATTCAAATGCTCACGTGGTTTGCTGGAAACCATTACATTTTGACAAAATGCTAAATTCAAACGCTCACGTATTTTGCTGTAAAGAAGTAGCAATACATTTTGACAAATTGGTAAATTCAAATGGGAAAGAAATACGGTTAGACGTCGAACAAATCACTAAAATCCTAAGCTCAAGAAGCGGGTAAAATTTCGTCATCAAGATATATATATATATATATATATATATATATATAATTCCATATTTAACAGTAATTGCACTTACAATTGTTCCAAGGCTGTTAGGCTCCCAAGCTCCGGCGGAAGTGACCCATTAAGATTGTTTGAATGAAAGCTCCTGAAGACAAAACCCCACAAGAAAGAAATAAGTTCCTAAATTAAAAAAAAAATCCCAAGTAAGAAATAATTCCTCTTTTCTGTGTTTGGCTGTTGTTTTCATGGAAACCAGCTGTTTCTGTATGATATAAAGTGATGTAAGCATTCACAGATTAAATGAAGTTGTTCAACTTCAACGAACTGAACTGATAACCTGCTGTATCTTCCTAGTTCCTACTTTCACAGAGATATAGCATATATGCATTCCATACAATAGGGAAATCACTACTAGTATTTAGATAGGAAAATGTGAAGCAACAAATCAGTCTGGCGATTTTTTCCAGCTCCTATTTAGTGCTCCACTTGAGTAATAAGTATGCGTGTTTACAGAGAGAGGGGGACAGATCTTACAATTCAATCAAACTTCGAAGATTTCCAAGCTCCTTTGGAACAGGGCCCGATAAGTTATTTTGTCCAAGGAACCTGAATCCATGAATGTTATTGAAAATCAGTAATTTAAATTGCCTGCAGGTGAAATCTCTTTTCCTAAGATTAGTTAATATTTTCAAGTAGTATGACCTATATGAAAGATGCCCATCAATAAATTCTACCTAGCTAACGCAAAAAGAAAGAAAGAAAATTTCTGCAGAATTTCATTATCTTGATTAATTTTAAAGAACAAAAAGGGCAGGATCTCACAGGTACTGCATCCGTGTGAGGTTACCGATGAAGGCAGGTATTGGTCCTGTTAAATAGTTTCGTGCCAAGTTCCTGCCATGAAAATTCCACCGATCGCTCTGTCAAGGCCTCACTTTATATAAACAGAATAAGTAAACATGCATGGACTGAACGAAATGCACATCGTAATATGTTCAGGTCAACTTGTAAAAACAACAGAATGTGTTTCAGAAATTATGTTGGTTTTTTTTTTTTTTGGATGGGCACTAGTAAGCTGCTCAGATATATGTAACAGCAGGTAAATTATATATCAGAAACTCATAATTTAATTTAGGAAGAAAGAAAACACCCGCAAACCAATTATATCAGAAAATCATAGTATAGTCTAGAAATTAGGGAAACCATCTATATATAAAAACTCTACTATAACACATCTCAACCACCATAGCTGGGATGACAAACCACCATCTCAACCATTCTAAGTAAAAAGGGAATGACACAGCCATATCAACTATTCTAGCTAAGAACCATTGACTGCTTCTGAAATTTTGTTACTGGTCAAAGATTTTAGAAACCAAAGCCATGACATAATTACTTTGCACTCGTTTTAATCCCCCTTGAAAAAAAAATGACAATTCCCTGCATCCATTAGATGGAATAGTATTCAATTTCACTGAAAATCAGATAGAGTCTCACAGATACGAAAGTTGAGTCAGGTCAGCCAGTTCTGGCGGAATTTGTCCCGTTATGTTTATTTCATGCACTTCCCTGCCAGCAAGAAGGCGGGTACTGGGTTAGGATATTTGAGCTTTGCAATTTTGGTCTGAAAAGAGGCCGTTCGGCTCACATTGAAAATCAATAAAGCTCAGTGCATTGAATCTAATTTAAGCGGATAATTTATGAAGTTAAGGGAAGTTTTTACATTTGCACAATATGGCAAGTGTTTCCGTTGTTGAAGGCGCAATCACACTTGAAGGCGGGATTCAGAATATCCGTACTATCAATGGCTCGTCCAGTGCACGGATCTCCAATAAAGTTCCATGCATCGTAATATATGTACCACTCCTCAGCAAGTGAAATTAACGCACTAACTGTCACCCGGAAAAGTGAATTGATGAAGAAAAAGATATTGATAAAAAATTGATTAACAAAACAATAGGAGTAGTCTTTAACGCGACTTTTTGAAAGTCTTTCCGGCGATTTTTTCCGGTGAAAATCCGGTAGTAATTTATTGGAATCCAAGTTTGATAGCTAATTTCTGCACAATGAAACCGTCCCAGGGGTTTTTCAGGGTGCTGAATCTGAATATGCAGTTAAAAAACCATTTTAACTGCAACAAATCATGATTTCATCTCAATTTCTTCCGCCGGATTCCGTCACCGGAATCTCAAAAAGTCGCATTATAGACAACTCCAAAACAATATATTGTTAAAAACAGAAAACATGAGAATGCTTGCAGCCTGGGTTACCTTCAATTGGGTCCGTGACGGCTGCTGGTTGAACTTGCTGAAACAAAGTGACACAATAAGCAATGCTCAGAAAAAAAGTGCGGAGAAGCCAAATCGAGAATGGGATTTGAAGCTTAGACATGATGATGGTCCGATTTGGTGTTTGCGCGCGCACTGGCAGCTCTGGACGATAGAGCAGGGCGATACAATTGGGGGATATTTCGAAGTATATCATTTTAGGCTGGTTAGACTACGGCTATCATTGAATAGTGAGGTTGTACGGTAAACTACCTTAAATGTAAAGCGAAGGAGGTTGCACGGTAAACCACCTCAAATTAATTAAAGAGTTAATTAATTTTTTCAGCAGAACTTTTTTGTTTCTCGCTAATTTTACGTGACCTTTTTTAGAGTATAACTTTTGGAAGATATAGTAGAGCGAATCAATTGGGCGATATTATAACGAACAAGGATAGGTGTTGACATATCATTGAATTGTGAGGTTGTACAGTAGGCCACCTCAAATTTAAACTGCAACAGGACAATATTGGTAGAAAAATTGCACAAAATAACAACGCAAAAGATAAACTAGCGGGGCCAGGGATTTAATTTGATAGGCAAATTGAAGTGATTTCACTGGTCAATATTAAAACATCATTGGTTTCAGATTTGAAATGCCTAGCCAACTGAGGACTAAGTTGAATTGAATTTTCAAAACAAAAACGTGAACGGGAAGAGGGAGAAAATGTTTTCCTATTGGTAGAAAAATTGCACAAAATAACAAGGCAAAAAATAAACTAGCGGGGCCAGGGATTTAATTTGATAGGGAAATTGAAGTGATTTCACTGGTCAATATTAAAGCATCAATGGTTCCAGATTTGAAATGCCTAGCCAACTGAGGACTAAGTTGAATTGAATTTTCAAAACAAAAACGTGAACGGGAAGAGGGAGAAAATGTTTTCAGGGAACACAAAATGATAAAATTGTTTGGATGATATGGTGGATTTATATTAATTTCATAAGTTAATTAATAACATACTAGAAGTGGTTGGATGTTAATATATTGTATTATATTAATTTTTAAATTAAAGAGTTAATTAAATATATTGTTATTTTAGTTAATTCTACATGGTTTTTTTATATTCAAAAGTAAAAGTATAACTTATTATTATTATTAATACTTGATCACTTTCATTACTCAATTATAATAGTTCTTAAAAACATTATTGTTTTTTTATATTCAAAAGTAAAAGTATAACTTATTATTATTATTAATACTTGATCACTTTCATTACTCAATTATAATAGTTCTTAAAAACATTATTACATTTTAAAATTGATTTAATCATTTTAATAGTTATTTATTAAAAGTTAACATTATCACTATTATTTTATTTTATTTTTTATTTTATTAGATATATATGTTCGTTTATTTATTTATTTTAATATTTATTATTAATTTTTAAAATATGTAATGTATTAACATAAATAAACATGAAAAATATAATAAATCTTAAGGGTTAGTTTAATTGGTCTAGTCTCTATTGTTAAGTACTTGGTTGATGGGGAGGTCACAGGGTCAATTTTCTTCGATGTCCTTGGGGTTTTTTCTTCGATGTCCTTGGGGTTCGACTCTGCTAGTCTGCCCGTGCTAAAATCTTAAGCTAAGTTAAGGATTTTTTGAATGAGATCAATGAGAGAAACATTTTTTCTTTTTCAGTCGTGGGGGTGAGCGGGGTGGGGTGAGGACTGCAAAACTAAGGATCAAATAATAATCAAAGAGTCCCCTACCACAATCACAATGTTAATCCTAACATCTTTTATCATTATTAAACCTTGATAAACTACAATCATTTTTGCTTTGTTATTGGATGTTGTGCCAAGAGCTCATGTAAACTTTTATTTCTTTTGTCCCTCAAGACCATATATGCCCCCCCAAATCATGTCATCCTTGGGTTTTCTTTTGATGCTCTCTCAAATAAAAGTGTGTTGTTTACTGTATGATATCTAATGTTGAAATTCTTCATCCCCCAATTTTATTTTTTACATATAGGACTTGTTTGGTTTTCTTAATTGGAAATTAAGAAGTGTCAATAACTACATGATGAAAGTTTCTAGCTAGGAATTTTCCTCCACTTCGTAGAAATTTGGATTGAGTTTTTCCATTTCATCAAAGAAAATTGTCTCAATAATAATCCCCTCATTTGGTTTTCCACTCCCTAGGGTGTTTCCTATAAAAATTGAAATGATGCCCAGCTAGCGATATTTTCCAAGAGAGAAGTTTGAGAATAGTAGTCCAAAATCTTATTGTTAGGAATAAAATAAACTCATTGAGAGCAGTCCCATTACTCCAAGGATCTATGGGCTTCCTAAGATTCACAAAGATGGGGCTCCCCTTAGACCCATTGGCAATACCATTGGTGGTCCTACCTACCTTTTAGCTAAATTCCTTGCCTTAAAGCTTAAACCCTTAGTTGATCGTACAGAGTCCTTCGTCAAAGACTCTGCTTCCTTTGTTGAAAAGCTCAAGAACATAAAGCTTGACCTTGGAGATATTCTTGTTAGTTTTGATGTAGTCTCCCTTTACACTTGCATCGCTATATCTGAGGCCGTAGAAGTGATTAACTACCTAACAGATCCCGATACAGCTCGGTTAGTTGAGATCTGTCTCACTTCCACCTTTTTCAGTTTTGAGGGCGAGTTCTTTGAGCAAACCTGTGGTGTTGCCATGGGCTCACCCCTTTCCCTTGTTGTTGCTAATCTTTTTATGGAGGATTTTGAATCCAAGGCTCTATCCTCGGCCCGTCTCCTACCTAAACTCTGGAAAATATTTGTTGATGACACTAATATCATCTGGTCGCATGGCCAAGAGGAATTGGATCTCTTCTTCCATCATCTCAATAATCAATCCGAAGCCATTAAGTTCACCATGGAACAGGAAGTTGATGGTTGCCTCCCTTTCCTTGATGTTCTTATTTCTGAGAATATTGACGGTTCCCTCTCCCACCAGGTGTTTCAGAAGAAAACACATACATAGCAATATCTTCATGCCAGTTCCCATCATTTCCCAGCTCAAAATTTGGGCGTTCTCAACACTCTCGCTACTCATGCCCTAAGGATTTCTAATGTTTGAGAAAGAGAAATCCCATCTTCTTAATTTCTTTGTTGAGAATGGTTATAGCAAATACCTGGGTCAGAAGGCTTTTCTCAAAGCTTCTAATAAGTCGGTTGCTAAAAAAGATCATAAAGATCAAATCCCGGGGGTCCATCTACCTTATGTTCAAGGGACCACTGATAAGATTGCCAGGATTCTTAGGAAGCATAATGTTCCCTCGACCTTTAGACCCCTTAACACCATTCGTAGATCCCTCAAATTTGTAAAGGACCCTATCGACCCTAAGGACATGAAGGGGGTCTATATTATTCCTTGTTCCTGTGGGGACCCCCTATATTGGTGAAACTGGGCACTCCATTAATCAAAGAATTAGTGAGCACACAGCTGATCTTAAACATAGAAGAACCAAGTCTTCCGCGCTAGCAGAACATGCGAAGAAGACCAAACATCATGTCTGTATTGAGGAGGCCAATGTTATTGCTAGAGTTTCACAATTTCATCGCCGAAAATTTAGGGAAACCATTGAGATTGAAAGGAGACCAAGCAATCTCAATAGAGAGGAAGGTTGGAAGATCAGTAGTTGTTGGGTCCCGACCCTCGCTTCATAGTTGTTTCCTCCCTTTCCACCCCTCCCTCTTTTTATAGCTTGTTCTTAGGTTTTCCCCTTCTTATCCTTTAATTCCTTTTTGGATTTCTTCCGTGATTTCTTATAATCCTTTTCAATCCTTTCCCATAGGGTTAGGTTATATATATAAGATATTTAATGAGATTATTTATGTTCTAAATTCTCGACTTGTCTAATATGTTTATTTTATTTATTATTATAACAATTCAATAAATCCTTACTAGTACTAATTTTCCTAGGCAATAGTAAGACTCGTTCCCATAAAGTCTACTATATATTGATACCCTATTCATATCGTATACTACTTTTAATATAGGTTAGATATTAGTAGAGAATTTCCCCCTTTCATGACTAATTTAAAGAGATCTAATATACATAATATAACGAGAATTATAATTATTTTAATCCTTTCATTTTATAATATTATCCATAGATCTACTAATTTTACATTAATTCAACATAATTTAATAGATGTTAAATATTAAAATTCCCCCCTTTTTTCATGAATAATTTTGAAGGGATCTAGTATATATCATATAACGATAACTATGATCATTTTAATCCTTAATTAAGACTAATACTATAACATTATTATAATAATATTATAATATTAATTATTAGTTATTATTATACCCTTTTTATTACTAACTATTATTTCTAGCTATTTTAATCTATTATAGCAATTTTAATTTAAATATTAATCTTTCAAATAACATATGTTAAATATCAAAATACTATTTTAGCATTATAATATTATATAATTAAAATTGATTAGTCATATTGAGCCGTTCTTGGTCAATCTTAACCGTTTATCTAGTCTAACCTTATATAGTCGTTTTTTAGCCAAACCTAGCCGTTGGATGATCTGCTATCCCTATTTAATACGTAGCCTTGATCTGGTTCTTCAACTTGTCCTAATGATGAGCCACACTCGTTGGTTCGAAACGCGTCGACAAATGTTCTATCATGTGATTTCCGCCAAAGAATTTCTCATAAATTAATTTTTAAATTAAAAAGTTAATTAAATATGTTGTTATTTTAGCTAATTTTGCCTGGCTTTTTTATATTTAAAAGTAAAAGTATAATTTAATATTATTATTAATATTTATCACTTTTATTATTGAAGTATAATAGTTTAAAAAAAATATTATTACATTATGTATTCATTTTTACTTTTCACTATATATTAGTTTGTCTTTCACTAAACGTTTATGTTGCTTATCTATAGTTTAATATTAGGAATTCAATTTTTGTTATTTTTTATTATTATTTAAATTTATTTATTTGTAAGGTGATTGGTTGAGGTCTCAAGATTTGATCCCAAAATTTGATGGTGAGACTTGATTTACATGGCTACTGTCAATTGAGCTACCCCAAGTGGACAAATCTTATTTTTATTATTTGTTTCTTTTTTCTATTATTTCCATTTTCATGACTTATAATTTTTTCTCCATATTTTCAATTTAAGATGACTTAATATTATATTAAAAACATATTTTAATAAATTTAATTATAAAAAAATTATATATATTAATAAAAAATAAAACACACACATTAGTTGTTTTAATTTTGTGATGAAATCTCTCTCTTTAATGTTTTTTAGTTTAATTAAGCTATATTTAGCCATTGTTACATTTTAAAGTTGATTTAGTCATTTTAACAATTATTTAATAAAAGTTATCATATTATTATTATTATTATTATTATTATTATTAGTTTTTAAAACATGGCATATATTAATATAAATAAAAAATAGATTTTGTTTTGAAATAAAAATAAAATTTATAATGTGTTTAATTAATTAATGTATAATTTATGATGGCAGAGTAAATGGTAATGGAAACGTGTATGATGTAAACCATTTGATTTTATCTTCAATCCCTATGATTGAAGCCAACATAGGAAAAAAATACAAATTTGATTTTCATATTTAACTTAAATAAGCACTTATTTTTAGAATACAATATTTACGACAGACATAATGAAAGAAATGACTTATTGTTCATTTTTTTTAAAGTAATATTTGTATTAGAAAAAGTTAACCATCAATAGGGAAATTTTGAGGTCTAAAATGGGTCTTTTAAGGAAATTATAAAATAGTAGTGAAAATAATAAAATAAGATTAGATTACATCATCAAATTTTAGAGGGAAAAAAAAGAAAAAAAAATATTTTTTCAACTTATCTCCTTATGAGTTTACTCAAATTTTGAGCAGCAACACTCGTTGGATGTTGAATTTGATTCCTCATCCAAGGAGTACTCATGTTGCATACTTTTGATAGACCTTGCTACACGAAAAATGAGAAATACATGAAAAATGTGATTGTAATCATGTTTTTTCATGTATTTCTCATTTTCCGTGTAGTAAGGTTCATGGCAAGTATGCAACATGAGTACTCATTGGATGAGGAATTAAATTTTTGATCCAACGTGTACTTTCACTCGAAATTTGAGTAAACCCTAAGGAGATAAGCTTAAAATACAAGTTGAAAAAATATTTTTATTATTTTATTATTTTTTAGTACTTTCACTTTTTTACTACAAAAATGGTGAATCATCCCCCATGGTTCACATCATCATCTTGAATCCTGTTGGTTCTTATAAAGTTTATTTTGGTTGTACATTTTTCTTAGGAGGCTTATTTTAGACCTCAAAATCCCCCTAATGATTAATCAAAGTTATGATACAAAAGCATAGTAACATAGTTCATCGCATTCTTTTGATAAAAATTAAGTGTCCTTCCACAAAAAAAAAAAAAAAGTTCTTGTTACCATACAAATAATTTGAGATAGAAGTAACATGGCATGACAAAACATGGAATAAGTAAGAAAATCATTTAAAGAGTTGACCCTAGAAGGGTGTCTTCTATCAAGTCCTATGAAGTATAAATAACAACTTCCACGTGCACATTTTCAATTAGTGTGTTCCAAAGAGTGAACTTCAGCTAAAACAACCTCAATTTCAATAATAATATATATGTGATGTTCATGCCCTCTTCCATTATCATATAAATGTTGTTGAAGGAAGATTCCCTAATAGATACAAAGATCAAGGGAGGGGGGTACAAAAGAAACTCCTGTGGGATATGAAAATGATATAAAAACCCTATTAATCATGGAAGATAAAGGGTCCAATTTGGATTCCAATTCAGGATATTTCCTTTGGAGATTTTGTATGAATGTATTGACCTTCTCTTCAAATTGTCCAAGTACCAATAATTGGGTGGCAATTTCCACTATACATTAATCCTTCATGTCATTCTTAATTTGAGCCTTCTTATCCCAATAATATTGCCAATGTGTCTATTTCATGGAGGAATTCACAACAAAGAATTGAACCTTTACATCTCTTTATCACAATGTTAACGCCACATCTCATGTCTCCAATTCACACAATACACAACACTCACTTTTACAATGGCAATGGAACATTGCTTCTACTAAAAAATGAATTCTTAGGACAACGATAGCCAAGATACTAATGGATTCTAGAGCAAACCAAACCCCCACCTTTTCCTTTTAAATTCAAGTTGTTGGGCTTGATGCTAATGTGACACATTGATTGAGATGGGAATTGAAACTAGATAAGACAAACCCAACAAGAAATAGTCATTCCTTTAACCCACACATAGGAGGTGACCTCCTTGTCATTCTCCTCATTAGTACAAATGTTAATGAAAAATAACCATAGAGAAATGTTGGCTAAGTGAGTCTCAACTCCACATTCATTCCCATTTGCATGAGAGTACACCTATTAGCACATGAGCCTTATGATTTACTAAAAATTATGCTCATGGGATGGCTTTGAATGTTTCTCTCCTGTCATTTATGACTATTGATCCTTCGCTCCTACACACATCAAGGTTTGCTTCGCGGTTGAATCTTTTATTCCAAGTTTATACAACCTTAAAAACCCAACTCCTTAAAATCTTAAGCTAATTCAAGGAGTTTTTGAATGAGATCAATGAGAAAAAGATTTTTTCTTTTTCAGTGGTGGGGGTGAGTGGGGTGGGGTGAGGAATGCAAAACTAGGGATCAAATAATAATCAAAGAGTCCCCCACCACAATAGAAATGTTAATCCTATCATCTTTTAGCATTATTAAACCTTGATAGACTACAATCATTTTTGCTTTGTTATTGGATGTTGTGCCTATTGAAGAATCTAGGGCATCTGGGTTATAGTGAGATTCTTCTGATAATGATAACTATTTGTGAAGCACTTTTACTTTTCTTATTAGCACAATATTCTCTTATTGTTATTAGTGTGTGTTTTCTTACTTCATCAAATAGTTACTAAAATAAAAGAGACAAGAACATAAGATGTTGGCTCTCAGTGAGGGTAAAAATTCTCTCACCTAGAGAGGAAAACCCTTCTACAAAATTCTCTTATTGAAGCTTCAATCGATAAATTCCAAACCTTAGACCCTTGATAAGTAGATCCTTCAAGCACAAGACACAGTCTCTGTTTCTTTTCCCTTCAATTGGTGTCTTCTTCTAGGTTGCACCCTGATCTCTTCCTTTACACTTCTTCTGGCAATTGCAGAAACCCTAGGTCTCCTTAGAGACCTATCCTTTGGTGTCCTTCTTTCCTTCTCTACTTCGCTTGGCAATTTTCCTTCTCCTTGATACTTAGGCTAGAGAATGAGGCCTTTCTTAAGATATGTCCTTGAGGTTATAGGATGATCCTCTTAACCCTTAATAGTGCTCTAATTTCTTTGCACATGTGGTTGATCTAGGGCCTCAATAAACCCTTTCACTTGCTCCTTTCCTTCGCTAGGTGTGGGATCTCCTTCACTTGAGATGGAGGCCTATTTGGAGCCTCGTTTCCACCCAAATAGAAACTTCTTGTAGAACTGCAATTCCTGACTTGTTGCAGCAGTATAATGTCCTCTCTTACCTTTGTATGTGTGACAGAAAAGAGCCCTAAAACAGTCCAAAAAACTCAGATTTATTTCTTCTCTTTTTCGCTACCTTAGAGGCACTTTAATGCTCCTTTTCATACCAATTTTTTGTCGTCTCTTCTTTGCTTATTTCAGAGATGAGTAGAGATCCTTTTGTGAGGTTGAATTGCCCTATATATAGGATTATATCCTTCCTTTTAGGCCGACTTGATCAATTGGTGAGGCTGACTGGACATTTATGCATAAAAACTCATTTCTTGAGCCGACTTTGAAGAGGAGAATTGTATTTTCTTTGGAGGATCATTCTAAACATATTTATTTGACTCTAATACATATGTTTACATGGTGTTACATGCCCACATGGGTCTTCAATAACTACATTGACTCTTTGACTTTCCTAGAAGCACTTAAACATGTGCTTGACCTAACAAATGGACAAGAAATCCATTCTTGATCATGACAAAAATAATAATTCTTTTCTTTTACAAGTAAAAAGATCAAAAGTACATTTATGACGACCGAACCTAGTTACACTTTCTTCAACACTCCCTCTTAACTAGGGGGGTCTTCATAAATCATTACCAGGTATTTGGACATTTTCAATCTGAAGAAATTCACATAAGAGAAATCATGTTGGCACTCCATCTATTATAGCATCATAGTACCCAAGATTGTTTCCACAACAAGGCCTTGATTGACAACTCTATCTCTCAATAGATCAGAGCATAATGTTGGTGAGACCAATGATTATAGACACCTTCATCATTGTCTCTCAAGGTGCATACCCACCCGGGTGTTCACTGAGTGTGACCTTCTAGGAATATTCTTATCTTGGGTTCTCAGCCCTCAAAGAATATCCATCCTCTTTCCTACTCTTATCTTGGATGTCCTACACATCCTCAAAGAGCATCGGATGCCAGATGATTACCCAATCCTCCATTCCTTCTTCCCAAGTGAAGACAAGAATGTTGTGTCTATCTCCCCCTCTCAACTAGGGAAGATATTCCCATTCCTATGAAGGAATGGACCCAAGCTCCCTCTAAACAGGGACTTGCCTAAGCTCCCTCTTAGTTAGGGACTTGTCAGAGCTCCCTCTCAAATAGGGACTCTCATTTTCATCAGAAACTGCTTCTTTGTCGGTCCTTCAACTGCTTTATCACTTTCTTTCCAATCATCAATCTCTTTCCTTCTTGGTTTTTCATGTTATTTCTTTCTTCATAGAAAGTGGCCTTCTTGATACATATATGGAACCTTCGTCATATAACTACTTCTTTCTCATCATGCTTTTTTCTAGAATTTCCATCCACCACATGAATGTTGGTTGTACTTTCATTTACAACCCTTGTTCCAGTAGCCCTGCATGAATCTATCTAAATATTATTCAAGAAATCAAAGCATAACATTAAATCAAATAGTACCTTACGAGATGGTTTTCCATCATGACATATTATTGTTGGCTTGAACCATTAGCATCCTGCGTGTTTCACATCTCCAAGGCCTTTCCAAGTGTCAAGGGTCCTTTGATATTTTCTTTCCTATGTCAGAATTCCTGTGCCTTCTTCCGAGAGATGCCTTCAAAAAATTTGTTGGATGTTGATTCCTAGTGTCCATCGTGTCCTTTTATCTCTAATCTCTTTATCTCATATTCTTCTCTATAAGTTACCTAGTCAACCACCTCATACTCTATATGAGGTCATTTCTCATGTTGACTCTTATCGATGTGTGGACCATGCCTTCGTGCATATCTTCAATGAAAATGATCTTCCCTTTCCTTGACCATCCTACTAGAGAAATTCCCCATGCTCATTGATACAAATGATGACATGACTTGGAAAACATAGATGCATACATACCTTATCTTAGTTCTTTCTTTGATCATCTCATCTTCCTTTGACAACTTATTAGATTGATATTAACTCAATCTCCTTTGCTTTTCTACATCTTTCCTTGCCTTCATATCATCCTTTCTTGAATCCCCATAAGTGGAATTCTTTATTTAGACATACGCTTTTCCTTAAAGTCATGAATCCTATATTGAATATTTCACCAAAGGATCCTTGTAGTCCTCATCCTACAAATTCTCCTTTCTGTTGATGATAGTGACCTTCTAATATGATTCTTCTTGATCATGATCATTCCTTTATACATTGATGAGGTCATTCAATGGCTACATCCTTCCTACATGAATATATTTATCTGAGTTATCTCTGCATAATGATCCTATATTCCTGAAGATGTCATTTTCATAAATCATGCATTCTATCCTACATCTACATGTTCCTATGATACCCAAAACTTTAAAGAAGACTTATGTGAATAAGTTGATATTAGTCATAATAGAGATCCAGAGGGTCCTCTCTCTTCTGCTTCTTCTCTTCTTCTTTCACTTCTTGGATAATGTGGGCTTCTTCTTGTTTCCTTTTATTGGTGTCCTTCCTGAACTTAGGAAAATCCATCTCATAATGTCCATACTCTTGGTAGATGAAGCATTGGACTTTGGACATATCCCTTTTACCCTTTATCCTTTGATCCCACATCATCTTTGGCTTTGAAACTAGTCTCCTCAATTTTGCATAGAGACCAAAGTTCATTCAACGGGGTAGCTTCCTTCTTGGCATATATACTTGATGCAAAGTTTCCCCATTCCTCAGGTAATGCATTGAGCACCATAGTTTTCATCTCTCTGTTTGACATAACTTCTCCCAGTTCTTGCAGGTGGTCTCTCATCTCTCGGACCTTCATGAAGTAGGGAGTTATTCCTTCTTCCTTGTATATCTTCATTTTATATAACTCATTACACAATGATATCACTTCTCCAGCTGTGCTAACCGAGAATAGTTCCACCACTTATCATAGGTTTCTTTAGATGTCTCAACTTTGGAAACATAAGGAATGAGAGGGTCCTTGATGGATTTTATTAGAATCCTTTAAGCTTTTGTTTCATCCTTATTAAAATTTTCTAGGGCTTGAGTTTGTTCCTTAGTAGGAACACTGGCACACCATTTGATGTAGTCCAGAAGTTCATTTTCTTTGAGAAGTAGATCAATATTGTTTTTCCATCCAAGGAAATTAACAGTCCCAACCAATTTGTTGCTTTCCTTGCAAAAAGAAATTTTGATATTTTCAGGAGAGGACATAAAAATACTTACTTGAAAGTGTTAGTGATGAGGAGATTTTGTTGCTTCCTTGATGAATGAAGTCTCAACTTCTTGGATCTTTGATTTCTTCAAGATGCTTCATTCAAGGTGCCTTGTGATAGATTTGCTTGCTGATGAGAACTTCTCAATGTGTAGATATAGAGATCTTCAATGACGGGCCTGGGTCTAAGAACCTTCCTTTGAAGATGACGAGTCTTTGATGTAAGCTCTTCTTAGATGAACCTTCTTGTAGATGCCTTTAGATGGAAGGCTTTCTTCTTTCTTTGTTCCCGGGATGGTAGTTCTTCTTGATGGATCTAGGAGAGAAGATAGTAATTCTTCTAGTCTTTGATGGATTTGGAACTCTTGCTTGTAGATATTATACTTCAACCTTTGTGTTCCCTTGATTCTTGATCTTAATGATTCAACCTTATATGTGATCTTGAGATTCCCTTCCTTGATGTGTCACCTTAGCTCTGATAACATGTTGAAGAATCTAGGGCGTCTGGGTTATAGTGAGATTCTTCTGACAATGATAACTATTTGTGAAACACTTTTACTTTTCTTACTAGCACAATATTCTCATATTGTTATTAGTGTGTGTTTTATTAATTCATCAAATAGTTACCAAAATAAAAGAGACAAGAACACAATATGTTTCCTCTCAGTGAGGGAAAAACCTCTCTCACCTAGAGGAAAACCCTTCTACAAATTTCTCTTATTGAAGCTTCAATTGACAAATGCCAAACCTTAGACCCTTGACAAGTAGATCCTACAAGCACAAGACACAATCTATCTTTATTTGTCCTTCAATTGATGTCTTATTCTAGGTTTCACCTTGATCTCTTCCTTCACACTTCTTCTGGCAACTCACAACTCTTTTTCCGGCAACTGCAGAAACCCTAGGTCTCCTTAGAGACCTCTTCTTTGGTGTCCTTCTTTCCTTCTCTACCTTGCTTGGAAATTTTCCTTCTCCTTGATACTTAGGCTAGAGAATGAGGCCTTTCTTGAGGTATGTCCTTGAGGTTATAGGCTGATCCTCTTAACCCTTAATATTTCTTTGATTTCTTTGCACATGTGGCTGATTTAGGGCCTAAAATAAACCCTTTCACTTGCTCCTTTCCTTCACTAGGTGTGGGATCTCCTTCACTTGATATGGAGGCCTATTTGGAGCCTCTTTTCCACCCAATCGAAACTTCTTGTAGAGCTACAATTCCTGACTTGTTGCAACAACAGAATGTCCTCTCTTACCTTCGCACGTGTGATAGAAAAGAGCCCTAAAACAGTCCCAAAAACTCAGATTTCTTTCTTCTCTTTTTCGCTGCCCTAGAAGCACTTTAATGCTCCTTTTCGTACCTCTTTTTCGTCCTCTCTTCTTCGCTGATTTCATAGATGAGTAGTGATCCTTTTGTGAGGTCGAACTGCCCTATATATAGGAGTTTTTCCTTCCTTTTAGGCCGACTTGATCAACTGGTGAGGCCGACTTGACATTTGTGCATAAAAACTCATTTCTTGAGCTGACTTGAAGAGGAGACTTATATTTTCTTTGGAGGATCATTCTAAACATATTTCTTTGACTCTAATACATATGTTTACATAGTGTAACATGCCCACATGGGTCTTCAATAATTACATTGACTCTTTGACTTTCCTAGAAGCACTTAAACATGTGCTTGACCTATCGAATGGACAAGAAATCCATTCTTGATAATGAAAAAAATAATAATTCTTTTCTTTTACAAGTACAAAGATCAAAATTACATTTATGAAGACCGAACCTAGTTACACTTTCTTCAACAGTGCCAAGAGCTCATGTAAACTTTGATTTCTTTTGTCCCTCAAGACCATATATGGCCCCCCAGATCATGTCATCCTTGGGTTTTGTTTTGATGCTCTCTCAAATAAAAGTGTGGTGTTTACTATATGATCTCTAATGTTGAAATTCTTGATCCCCCAATTTTATTTTTTTCCTATAGGACTTGTTTGGTTTTCTTAATTGGAATTTAAGAAGTGTTGGTAACTACATGATGAGAGTTTCTAGCTAGGAATTTTCCTCCACTTCATAGATATTTGGATTGAGTTTCTCCATGGCATCAAAGAAATTTGTCTCAATAATAATCCCCTCATTTGATTTTCCACTCCCTAGGGAAATTCCTATAAAAATTGAAATGATTCCCAGCTAGCGATATTTTCCAAGAGAGAAGGTTGAGCATAGTAGTCCAAACTCTTATTGTTAGGAATAAAATTACAGAGTAATAAAATCAAAATGAATATGGAAATAAAACATATAATGAAAAAATATAAAGGAGACACCAATATATGTGGTTCACCCAATTTGGGCGACATCCACAGAGAAATATTCAATCCTTTTATTCCATCCAACAAAATGAAGTGATTACAACCTATCAGACATCCAATACATCCTCTTCTTCTCTCGTTTATAATCTCCTATCTCCCAATTATAATGTTATATCAATAATACATAATTAAAATACAATTTACTCATAAAGAAAGGGTTGCTTTCCAGGGGAAAAAACACAACATAACATATACCATCAAATGAATGACAAAATGATGAATGGTCTAGATTGAATATAAAATTACAATATTTATGTAATGTCCCATTTTCCAAGCATTAAGAAAGGAAAACATCTTAGTAGCCTAGGCTACAAATTAAAATTATTTACGGGATATGAAGGAAATAATTAACTAAAAGTGACTAAGAAAAGAGAATATTAAAAAGTCACTTTATTTAATAAAAGTACAATGACCCATGGTATTCAGACGATTCATGGTATTGACCATTGTATTATAAGCCATCATAATTAAAAATAGAAGCATGAGCTCATAGGGGATATGATTGAATGATTTGGTGAATTGATTTTGTGGTTGTTTGAGAATTGTGTGAGGGTTTGTAACCCTTAGTGTGGATCATCTTCAAGGGTGAGACCATCCTCCCTAGGGATCTAACTCTTCACTTGTTTCGGTGGTGAAACACCCACCATAGCTAGTTAATAGGAAGAACCACTTTAGGTTCTTCATTGTTGTTTAGTAAGGAAAGACATGATTTTGGAGTAACTATTAGAATCCTGTTGAAGCAGCGTACATTGTAGACAAGGGAATCCAAACATAAAATTATTATGAAGAAGACTGAGTTATTCCAACTTATCTATTTGTTGATATAATTTCCTTCTCAATATTAAATAAATAAACTAGATGGGGTTTACAGTTATATTGTCCACAAGTTATGTGAATTTCTTATTAAATTTTCTCGGCAAAATATGGAGTATATATTCTAAAGAAATATCATAATTTTTTTTATGGAAATTATAATTAAATAAATAAAGGGATATTGCATTAGTATCAAAGCATTAAACTGAGCAGTGTATTTCCTTGTAAATATTTCTCTATGAGTATGTCTTGTTGTAGCTAGTTGTTGTGATGCAGCCATATTCATAACTAATATCCTTGAAGGACTTGTTGATTTATTTCTCATATGGATGTCAATGTATCTACTATAATAAATAACATACAAGGGTTTTTCTATTACCAAGTGGACATTACTACTTTGTCTTTGCATTGCATTCAAAAAAATTAGCATGTTAATTTTATCTTTGAGAAGAATAATATGCTTGCCATATGTTTGAAAAAATTTCCCTAAGGACACTTTAAGGCCCATTTAGCATACTTATCATTAATTGGATGATCTAGGTGGATGATGATTATTGTAGCTAATAATTATTTTTCTACCAATGTTTGTTTACAACACATGGGTTTGGTAAAACCATGGATGATATTTTTAATATGAAAGATAATAAACAAAATAAACTATAAATATGGGACTTCACCAAGGAACAAACTATGTTTTTTTTCTCATAACGTAGTCTCATGGTATATTATCAATTCAATAAAGATATTTATGTTCTTTTTATTATTTTTCTACAATATATCGCTTATGCGTTGTGATATATTCCTTTGTCATTCGTGAAGTTTCATTATTATACAACTTGGATCACACTAACATTAATGCATCAGATATAATGAGAACTTTAAGTGTGCTTAGGAAAGAGTAATATTAGGATGAGTGACCTGCTGGAAAATTTTAGTTTTTTATTCTTTTGTCACTCCGTAAGTCTGATTCCTTTGACAATCTAGATCAGTGGTATTCGAATGGTTTTCTCTTGTTTATTTTTATGCGCATTTTCCCAATGAGGTCAGGGTACAAAGAGTTGGGACTTGAACTACTGCAACCTTTGCAAGACCATTCTCGCCTACCCCACAACCTCACATGGCGAATGAAAATAAAAATGAAAAAGTAGGAGATCTTGTCAAATTGTTGTTCGAGGAAGCACTTACAAAAAAGATGAGTGTGATGATGGACTTTTCATCGAGATCCTCCAACGACTCCCAACAGTGGTTGAAAACCCTTTGATAAGTGGAAATTTTGGAAGCTCGACACCCTTAAAGGTAGAAGTTAACTTTGATATCCCCCTATTCGAAGGAAAAATAGATTCAAAATATTTAGAGAAATGGTTTAATCTACTAGAGGGCTATAAAACAGTCGAGAAATTTTCCAGCCATTAGAAAATCACCTTATCACTCGTAAAAGCTCTTCCCCATGTCAAATATTGGTGGGAAGGTTACTGGGAGAGAATCAATGAAGACAAATTTGAGGTATACAAGTAGTTCCCAAGGAGGAAATATACCCTATAGGATACTACGAAGAACAATACATGAGATGGACCACACTACAACAATAAAGGGACCAAGCAATGCTAGAGTTCACAAATATCTTTCATACCTTGTGTACCAAGCTGGGTATCAAATACTCCTAAGCGATATTTAGTGCTAAAGTATCTGATCCAAAATGGATTCAGCATCGCCTCTAGATCAAAAGTCTTCAAATACAGATGAAAGTGGAGTAAGGTTGAAGAGCTCGTTGAAACGAAGTCAATGGTGCAAACCGCATGTAAATCCAAGTTCGGATAAGGAAATTAGAGCTAATCAAAGATTCAGGCCAAAAGTCAATACCTACGTCAGTAGGACAGGTGGCAACCCGGGAAAGAGTCACAAGTTCTTGATGATGTAAGCACAAAAGATAATGTGGTAGTTGTTGGTTGGTTTAAACCACAGGCGATGGGGATCAACGAACAAGTGCGGAGATCGTTCGATCAAAGGAGATCGACGCATATTGCATCGAAACATGCAAGCATGTTATCTTGGAAAAAGAACGCGATAAAATTATGAAAAAGGAGCTAAACTCTTTGAGTTCTGATAGAGGGGCGGTAAATGGTTTATCGCGTTCCCTCAAGGCAGGAAGCAGTTTTAGATTGGGAGCACGCGATTCCACTCAGTGGGCGACACGTAGCATCCCTAAAACCACTTTATTGAGTGCCTTCGGAGAATTAGCAGACGTGCTAGTTGAAGCGCGAGAGCGCGCGACAGCCGTCGGATCCCTCTAGACAGATCAACAGTGCAGATTGTCTGGATCAGTTCATGAGCGGGATGCAATAGCCGTCAGATTGTTTGTTCTCGAGATCAGCACCGGGAAAAGGCCGGATAATCGAGGTCCAACCCGCATACGCCTATCCTTTCGTTTATAGTTTGTTTCTAGTATAAACATATTGTTCCACATTTATTACAATTTGTAACTATACATGGTGTATAAATACCATAACACAGAAAAGTTGACAAAGGAAGTATTCAGGAGTGTGTGTTGTGAACCGTTCCAGGGGGTCTGGAGGTTAGAGTGACCAAGTACGGTTGAGTTTATACTCGTTTCGACTCGAATATTCGAGCTAAACACATCGGTGATATCCATTTTCATGTTTGAGACTTTGGTTTTGAGCTCATACCTGTAACAATTATTTGAAGACATAATAAAGAGCTCAACACTGGAAGCTAGGACTAGGATATGTAGCCAGGAAGTTTGGTGAACTCCTTTATCAATTTTGGTTGTGTTGATGTGTTTTTATTGTGTTTTATAATTGTTTAAGTGTCTGTGTTATTCACAATCTTTTCGATCCATTGCACTAAGTAACATAGGAAACTTCACACATAGTCTGTAATACCTTTATCAATTTCATATCAGTATCATGGTTGTATACATAGATACATCTAGAAAAAAATGGATTTCCTGGACATCTCTTCACTTGCACAACATAGCAATGTGTTGTAAAAAAAAAAATTAAACAGAAGAAGCAAGACTCTCGATCTATGAATCCTTCATAGCAGAAGTAGGGAAAAGGAAAAATCTAGGGTGGAATGCCCTAAGACAACACACCTCAACCACAAACAAAGAATGGTTATGGACGGACAAAGGAAAAACTAGGAAATGTTCTAGGATATACAAAAGTCCCCCGCAGAACACTGATGAATGTCACTTGAAACAATCATTGTTGTCAGAGCTTAAAGATAAATAAGCAAGCTTTGGCTCAAATTTTGATTCAAAAAGGATAAAAGAAAGTTGATCGATGATGTAAAACAAAATGTTATCATTGTAACTAAAAATATCCAATCAAAACAATCATAGGAGCTTGAGGAGGGGGAGCGCCTCTTCCATTCATAGACGTGGGTGACAAGGACCTCGCTACAGTTCATTGTTTATAGTGGGAGACATAAGAACTTGTTAGCAATCGAGGTCATCAAGAGATTGAAACTTACAATAGTGTCACACCCCAAACCATACACCATTGGTTGGTAGATACATAAACAAGACATATGTGTCAGCTAGAAGTGTCACTTGTCCTACAACATCAAGCCCTTCACAGATGAGATACTATGTGATGTTTGCCCCACTTGAAGTTTGTGATGTTATTTCAGGAAAACCTTATATGTGGAAACAAAATGTTGTTTATGAATCTTGAACCCATAGTATTTTTGTTACTCTAGGAGATCAACTCTATAAGATACCAAAGGTAGTTATGATTACTGTTATTTCATTGATCTCAGCAAAATAGTGCAAGAATGTAGTCTCTCATACTTCCAAGTTTTTCCTCTCCATGGTTTGGTCTGAAGGTGAACAATAGGTCACTATAACCACCACAACTTCAGAACAAGCTCTCTCTACATAACACAAGTAGGTGGAGAAGCTTGTAGATGGATAAAGAGATATATTCACCTCACCTACAAAGGCACCCATACACTTCCAAGTCACACATCCACTTACACAGTATGAAAGTCTTCCATATGTTCAACATGGTTACGACAAATCTCTTTACAACTAGATTAGATATTTTCAAACATGTTTAGGGTTCCAGTTAGAAATCACCATGGATGTTAATTTTCAGAATGCATCTTCACCAACAATTTCCTTCCATGCTCATGTTGAAATATATTTACCAACCAAATTTTTTGAACAATTCTAACATTTCCAACAACAGGTTCATGACTCCCTATAAAATGCTAATGCCAAGCACAAATAATGACATGACCAACATCATGTTTCGTGTAAGTTTCGGGCTACAACTAATAGGATTATGGACACCAAGGTGAAGGGTACTCACCAATAGAAGATACAACTCTATCAAGTGGTTAAACTAGAGTAGCTTCTTCACCAAGGCAAGTGGTTCACCAGGGACCAAGTATAACAGAAATTTCCCCATTTGATGAGGGAACTTGGGGACCATTGCTTCCTAAAGGGGGAGGATTGATTCAGGTGGATGATGATTACTGCAATTAATAATTAATTTTCTACCAATTTGTGTTTACAAGACATGGATTTTGTAAAACCATGGATGGTATTTGTAATATTCATGATAATAAACAAAATAAATCATAATAGTGAAGTGAGAATCTAATCACACGATCATTTAGTTTTTACCATCGTAATTTATGATATTCACCCATGGATTTTTTAAACGATTGTATTTAACCTTGGTATCATAATTTATTATATTCACCCATGGAGTTTGTAAACTATGGTGTTTACTCATTGATCTAGGTGGATCTTTAGAAAGTATTAGTGGCATGGTAAAAGGCTTAAAACTCAAAGTGGTAGATTCTGGATAAACCTAGCATCAGATCGAAGTGCTTGTCATCTCGGTTCCAATGGTGTGAAGGACACTCAAATCCGAGTTCATATGAAGAAGTTAGAGAAAGTCAAAGTTCAAAGTTTGACTTGTCCAGGTGGCAGGAGGAGATGATGTGGCAGACACTCTCAGTGAATGGGGAAGCACCAAGTGGTAGGCTACCATTGGTCCCGCATATCGCATATCACAGGAGGAAGAGGCCACAACTTAAAGAAAATTGCCCCAAGAGAGTATGGTTGCGATGCGATCAAATCACAATCACCCATCGCAAAAAGGTAGTGTTTCTAAATCGGCCCTCGACAGGATCTCGGTCGCGATTGCGATATCACATATCATGGATCGGAAGGGATCCAATGTTTACGAATCGGCCTCGGCAGAGTCCAGTTGCGATGCGATATATATCAAAGTCACAGTTCGCAGAAGGGGAGCAGTAGCATGGAGTGCCAACCTCGATTCCACGCAGATTGCAATTTGAGATGGGGCCCCGAGCCTGATATTTTATACATCATGTTTAATAATCCCGGAGGATCTGTGGTTCTCGTAGAATGCTTGATGTGTGAGTTGGTCTATCTGTCGATTCGAAACGTCGATGGGTTATCAGCACCGATAAATCTGCCGAGTTAAGGTGATTGCACAATCAAATCAATTAAGGGAGTTATGCCATGTTTGTGAGGGTTGTTTCCCTGTACTATTCAGGGGCCCGAGAACCTCTGTTAGCAAACTTCACCTACTTAACTTGGTCTATCGTTTGGAACTACCCACGTATTGAGGGATTTTCCACCATGCTTATATAAAGGACCATTTGTGTTGGAAGAAGGTAGAGGGAATCAGTGGAATAGTTCAGAATCATTGTACACAGCAGACCCTGGCCCTGGCAGCAGGCCAGGACCTCTCCTTAAGCAGCAGGAAGGTTCTAAGAAGTTGCAGAAGGCCTGATTATACAAATTGGGTGTTTGGATAGGCATTTTTGCATGACTTTTCACCAGGAGTTCAGTGGTACTGGTTGTTTCTGAAGCTGGGCTTTCCATTCTTCGTCCATCTTCCAGCTTGGAGGTATAAGGATTGTAAAGAATGTTTCTTGTACTTTTATCTCTTTTATGCCACTTAATGAATGAAGGCATCCCCACTATTGAGCAGGGCCCGAGGACGTAGTCCATATTGGACGAAATCTGTAATCAAATCATTGTGCCATGGTTTCATGTTCTTCTGGTTATTTCCACATTGTATATGTGCTTTTAAGTTCCATGGTTAATTAGCTCTGTTATATGTAATTCTGATGCATCTGTAAGTAAAATATCTTAGATCAAGTTTGGTATTAGAGTAGGTCTTTGTTGATGCGAATTGCATGATTATATGATAACTCAGAACAAGCTGTGAAAAGGAAAAGGAATGCTTAAGACCTTTGATCTTGAAGCAAGATGTGCACAACGAAGAAGAAACATGGAAAATGAAGAGGCTTGTTCGGAAGAGGAACAAAATTTCTGAAAGGTATTCTACAATATGGCAGAGAAAGTGGAAAAACTATTTTAAGAGTACAAGAAGGCCCTCTAGCACGAGAAGAAAGATGCAAATGATTGTGGATCGTCACATCATGGAGATGGTAGAGAAGATCCCCCTCCCTCGATGTCTTCAAATGATAGTTCTTATCACTCCAATTGTGATTCTAGACATACCTCTAAGAAACCTTTCTTTAAATTAGATGTAAAGTTTGACTTGCCTATGTATGCTAGAGTGTGTAATTCAGAAAACCTCAACAATTGGATTAGTCAGATTGAGGTCTACTGCTAGATCCAACAGATCGAAGAAGATGAGGCAAAGATCCAGTTGGAATCCCTTCGAATGAGTGGCACTTCTCTCGTTTGGTGGGATAGCAGATTGCAAGGTAGCAAAAAAATGGGTAACCTTCTTTCCTCATGGTCAAACTTTGTTTCTGCATTGAAGAATCAATTTTACCCTCTGGGATATAAAAAAAAAAATCATTAATGGAATGGCAACACCTAAGGCAAAGCAAGGGTCAAAATGTGAAAAACTTCACCAAAGAATTTAGGAAACAAGCATTGAATTTGAGCATTCCATTAGATTCACCAGAGATTGTAACTAAGTATATCGGTTCCTTGCATAGTTACATACGACATTCATTATTATTGTTCGAGCCTGCTACTATCGATGAGGCCAGTGTGAAGGCCATGCATCTCGAGATAAGGGGTATGCATGAACAAAATTACCACCCAAAAAGAGCTGCAACAACCAAGAGAAGAGGAGAAAATCCCTCTTGTACACATTGTGATAAAGAGGGGCACGACGAAGAGAATTTCTAGAAACTACACCCTGAGCTCAGGCCTAGGAGGAATAAAAGAAGGGAGAGGCATAAGACAACTTCCACCCTACAACAGTATCACGAGTTTGAATCAGAGGAAGACAAGAAGGTCATAGTTGCGGGATTTACCCAAGGTAAAACAATTCACCTGGGGTCATATTCCGGTGACGAAAGTAAGATCACAACTATTGGGACCGCAACGGATGGACCCGTCGATCTGGGTTCCAATTCGGGCGATGAAACAAAGGTCTCAATAGATATTGTACCAAAGGTGAAAAGGACACCCAATGCGGCATGGATCCAGGAACTTGAGGAGATCAACCAAAGCATTCAAGTAGAGAATACTGAGCTAAGGAGACTCCTATAGGAAGCTGAAAGGGAGAAACAAAGGTTGCTATGCTAGTTGCAAGCCAAGGACGAAGCCTTGGAAAAGCTGTAGCATAACTGCCTTGAGGTAAAAAGTGACTCTTCAACTTCATGTACCTTTCCTGATGATGATTTCACTGTTTTTGAAAAACATACTACAGGTATCAGATCCAAACTGTTGAAGAAAATGGGGTATCAGGGGAAGGGCCTCAACATTAATGGCCAGGGCATCGTAAACCCCATCAAAGTGGAGGAATTGCCTCGTCATGCAGGACTCGGGTATGTCAGGAAGGAAGTTGGGGAATGCTCCAAAACAACTAGCAACCTACCGATGACAGATGACGAGGGCACCTCACCACATTCTAGTGACAGTGAGGGATCCATAAACCCTTATCAGAGGCACATAAGGGGAAAGTGCTCTAAGACGATTTAGAAAGTTTGGAGGAGAAAGAACCATGGTAGTCATGGAAACGAGGTGGGACATCAAGGAGCCACGTACAATATGCTCCGTGCTGAGAAAGTATCGATAAAGGAGACAACAGGTGAAATTGATCAACAAACAAATCCACCACAGTCATGGCGGTCCTCTTTATTAAGTAAAATATGGTTTTTTTAGATATAGTAGCTTGTTAGGGCCACGATTTGTAAATCATGCATTGAAAGTAAATGTAAAAGTGATGATGTGTTTTCCATCACTTCAAAACGCAACGATGATGTTTGTGGCCTTTTTGTATGAGTAGTTGAGGTATTGGTTTTTTATTATGTAATCCTTGACCAAAGAGAGTGTGCTATAAAATCTTGGCAAGTGAGGGTTTGTTTGATTCATGTATGGTTTATATATGATTGCAAAGGATGTACCAACTTTGTGTGCAGGTGGTTGAAAGTGTGGATTGGCAAGGACAAAACCAGTGTGATGGACGTGTTAATGTTTTTACATTCGTGTGGGCTTCAAAAGGAATGCATCCGAGTAAAGCTCGATGGATGAAGAAAAAGGTGAGGGAGCCATTTCCTCACTTATCAACTGATCGAAAAGGATTTTGGCTGTCCAAAAGCTCTCATTGGGGAGGATTGATCTAGGTGGATCTTCAGAAAGTACCAATGGCATGGTAAAAGGCTCAAAACTCAAAGTGAAGATTATGGATAAAATTAACATCGGATCGAAGTGATCATCATCTTGATTCCAACAGTGTGAACGACACTCAAATATGAGTTCATATGAAGAAGTTAGAGTAAGTCAAAGTTCAAATTTTGACTTGTCGAGGTGGTAGGAGGAGATGACATGGAAAACACTCTTGGCGAATGGGGAAGCACCAAGTGGCAGGCTTCCATTGGTCCTGCATATCACAGATTGCAGGAGGAAGAGGCCACGGCTTAAAGAAAATCGGCCCAAGAGATTTATGGTTGCGATGTGATCAAATCGCAATCGCGCATTGCAAAAAGGCATTTTTGCTAAATCGGCCCCGGTGGAGTCCAATTGTAATGCGATATATATCGCAATCGTAGTTCGCAGTAGCATGGAATTCCAACCCGGTTCCACGCTAATTGCGATTTGTGATGGGGCCCCGAACCCAATATTTTATACATTGTGTTTAATAATCTTGGTGGGTCCGTGGTTCTTGCATAACACTTGATGTGTGGGTTGGTTTGTCTGCCGATTGGAAACGTCGATGGGTTATCAACACCAATAAAGCCACATGGTTAAGGTGATTGCACAGTTAAAGTAGTTAAGGGAGTTCCACCATGTTTGTAAAGGTTGTTTCCACGTACTATTCAGGGGCTCAAGAACCTCTATTGGCAAATGTCGTCTACTTAACTTGGTTTATCGTTTGGAACTTCCCAGGTATTGAGGGATTTGTCGCCATGTTGATATAAAGGACCATTTGTGTCGGAATAAGGCGGAGGGAATCAACAGAATAGTTCAGAAGCATTGCACGCAACAAACCGTGACCCTAGCAGTAGGGCGGGACCTCGCATTGAGCATCAAGGAGGTTCTGAGAAGTTCTTGAAATCCCGATTATCCAAAATGGGTGTTTGGATAGGCGTTTTTGCACGATTTTTCGCCAGGATTTTAGTGGTATTGGTTGTTTCTGAAGCTGGGCTCTCCGTTCTTCGTCCATCTTCTAGCTTGGAGGTATAAGGATTGTAAAGAATGTTTCTTGTACTTTTATCTCTTTTTATGCCACTTAATGAATCAAGGCCTCCCCTCTATTGAGCAGGGACCAGAGACGTAGTCCAAATTGGACGAACTCCAAATCAAATCATTGTGCCATTGTTTCATGTTCTTCCGGTTATTTCCACATTATTTATGTGCTTTTAAGTTCCATGGTTAATTAGCTCTTTTATATGTAATTCAAATGCATCTGTAATTAAAAGATCTTGGATCAACCATGGTATCTAAAATGTTACAAGAGGCATGACTCTTGGTGAAAATATACCCATAAAAGTATAAATATAGGACTTCACCGTGGATTAAACTATGTTTTTTTCTCACAATGTAGTCTCATGGTATATTATCAATTCAATTAAGATATTTGCATTCTTTTTATTGTTTTTTTACAATAATTCTCTGTTACACTAAAAAATGTCACCATGGCTATTTACAGTTAGTATGGCTCTATCAATAGTCATGCTATCCTCCTAGGCAAGTCTTATGCCTCTGCTCTCCATGTCAAACTCCAAAAAGAAAGAAAGTCTTTATAAATGTATTTATCTCTGGGTACGCAAGTTCTCTCAACCTTACCTGCGGGTACGCACCCAATGTTCACAAAAGCTGCGTACTTGTACGCTCTGTATGTAAAGGGGCAGGTGCGTACCCTGTAAAGGTCAAAATGCGCAAGTTTCATCTTTAAAAAGTTACTTGTGGTCATTTCTAGAGCATTCTAGAAGGTTGTTCGACGTGTATTGAGCGCCTCCAGATGGTTCATGTACCCCTACCAAAGAGGAACTTATCCCATCAATAAGGGAGCTATCCCATCCAAAGAGGGGATTATCCCATTGATGGTGGACCTGAATAACTTCCTCTAGACCACTATAAATACAGGCATTGGGCCAGAAGGAGAAGAGGTTGGAAGATAAACATTTCTAAGGGTAGATGCTGCTGGAATTAGGACTCCCATTTAGAAGCTTGTGAGGAGAGATTGCCATCTTTGCTTGTTCTATTTGGAAGTGGGTGAGCTTTGTCAAAGTAAAGGAGAACTCTTGATGGACCCTGGGAGGGACTTGCACAACACCAAGGCTCATGTTGTAATTGTTCCTTTTGTTTCCTATTAATGCAAATGAGTCCATTCTTCTCAATAACTTGTTATTTATGAGTTGTTTCATGTACTCCTTGGTCTATGTGTTAAATATGTTTTATTCTATGAGATTATCAAGTGCTTTTTAATCGTTTGATTGTTAGTGGATGCAGGTTTCAAAGTGAAGGAGGAGCTCATCCGGATCAGCGAGGCTGGACTGCTACAACAGCGTGGGACTACAGGTAGGATCTAAACACTTGATTTCCCATATAGTAAATGCATGTTTAGAGAAGGATTTCTCTTGTTTGTCTTGTTTGTCACTAGAGAGTCTTAGGCTCCTAGGGAGGTTGGTTGTGTCTGCACTATCGACTCTTTCCGCCTGACATTCTCTTATGCATTGTGATATATTCCTTTGTCATTCATGAAGTTTCATTTCTTAGAAAACTTGGATCACATCAACATTAATGCATTAGATCCCATGAGAACTTTGTAGTTAAGCATGCTTGGGCAAGAATAATACTAGGATGGGTGACCTGCTGGGAAATTTTAGTTTTTATTCTTTTCTCAATCTTTAAGTCTCATTCCTCCGACGATCCAGGTCATTGGAAATTAACAACTATGGTACTCCAACAATAAGGAACAACTATGGTAGTCTAACAATTAGTGAAATTTACCTAAGGGAATCATTACAGTGGGATCTACAAGAAATTGGGGGATTATAGTGGATGATGGAATGTTATCAAGTAACTAACACTCTTCCTGCATCAGTACAACAGTTACAGGTTGGTTTCTTGACAAAAATGTTGTCATGGAGAAGGAACAAAGGAGATCAACAAAACTTTCTTAAAGGGATTCCATGTTACTCTTCAACACAAGTAGTCAAAGGATTTATAGAAAGAAAAGGAAGTGGTAAATTGGTTGTTCATACTGGGGTCAAATCTAAAGTTCATGAAGATAGGGGATGTCCTTTTTAAATTGGAGAAGTTAGACACATGTTTGTCCAAAGTAGCTCGATCTGATTGGAGGATATTAAGATGGGCATTGAAGCCATCAATGTTGGCCTTGATCCAACACAGGTTTATGGAACACCCTTGTAAGGAGGTAGGACTTGCATTTGCTTCTTTCCTTAGTGAGTCATAAGGATAACTACTCATGTTCCCCCCTACAACAATGACATTCTAAGAAGGGTGTTACATGTGATTTTGGAAAGCATCCAAGGATTGCATGATACCGAGGACCTTACCTTTGGTAAGAAACTCAAGCTCTTAGATGTGGTGGCTAGAACCATATTGTGTGCCATTATGCTTGATTTATAATGCAATGACTTGATTTTTCAAATATTTCATTGTTTCTTCACCAACATCAGACAATATCATCTGGCCATTGTAAAAAAAACATGCAAAATATTTTTTCGTTGATTTTAGGTGCAAATGATGCCATTTCCAAGCAGTTGCGATCAAAGGTGTTGGCTATTTGGAGGAAGGAGAAATTTGTTTTATCTGTTTCTCATGAAATCTCATAAAAATTGTTTAAGCATAACATAAATAGGTTCAAAAAGAAATTGACTAAGAATTAAATAAATTCAATGGGGTTGCAGGTCACATGATAGTCTGACAAGGGTAAGAACCCAATAAGAAGGAAGATTTCCATCAAGTTAGGGGATGTGGAAAATTGGTAACTTTGGCAGGTTTAGTAAGAGAAAGAATCTATTGTAGCCAAACAAAGTTCAAGATAATGAAGAAATTGTGGCTATGGAGTGTCAAAAAATTATCCAACCTCAAGAAGACAACATGTTGGTTGATGAGGAATTGGTAGAAGAAGAAAGAGCTAGTGAAGCACATTCCTCGTCGTCTACAGATACCATAAAAAATGCGGATGATAGAAACATCGACACTCAAGATCAGATGGATGAGCAGAATAGGTATGAAGAATATGTAGAGTTGCGGGGGATTGAGAAGAGATATAGTTTGGAACAGAAGGATCATGAATCACCTCTTCCAGAGAAGTCATCAGAGGATCAAATGATAGTATTGGGTGAGATGGTAGAGCATTCACATTAAGGATGATCCATCAATGAAATGAAAGTAGATATGAAGACATTTGTAGTGGTTACAAGGCTTCTAAATGATAGTCACCATAAGCACATTCAAGGAAATATTAATAGTCTTATAAAGGCCTCCTATCAATGAAGCAGAAACTCAGGTGGCTAAAGGGAACAATATTAAAGAAGGATAATGAGCTTGACTAGTGGAGGGTCATAGTGTTAGGACAATTATCAAGCTTGTTAGTATTGAGGAGTGGTTAAAACTCATGATAGGGAAACGACATAAACATGCTCTTAATTTGATTTTAGAAAGATTAGGAGGTGAGATGTACAACATCCCTCTTCAGAAATACATAAGCAAGGCTTGCGGCACATTGATTTCACCATTGCAGGGGAGTATATTTTTGAGTAATAGGTAACCTTACACATTATTTCTTAGGCCACATAAAGAAAAGGTGATGACACATAAGCATGGGATGGATGGATGGTAAGAGGAAGCAGGAATCCAAGCTTGCAGGTTGTTTGAGCAAGATGGAAAGTATATTGGGATGAAGAATTAGGAGATATAACTTTTGCATATCGACATCCTAGTTATAATCAGAGTAGTGTGTCATAAGCATGGTGGTATGTTTTAGGTATTGTTGATGATCAATGGGATATAAACTCTTTGGAGTGTCATAAATTCCAGAGTTGTTATAGTGGCAGTTGAAAACTACTATGACAGAGGTCCCCAACAGTTAGACTAGAGGGAGATTATGAGTTGGTATCCTATCGAATGGGAAATTTATGGGAGATTACGTTTGGCCAAATGTACAACATAGTTGGAATGTTCAGGAATTGGGGATGATAGATTCTCTATTTGGAAGTGGGATCCAAGTGGATTATCCCCTCGTATGGAAATGATCTACCAAGCAAGGGAACACAACTAGATGGTTGGAGGTACCAAGATTAATAGTATCTTATTGATGCAACATGATTTTAGCATAGACTTATTCATATTCATTTGGGATCCAAAAATTGGTTCTGGTATACACATTTTGGATCCATCTCATTGATGCAATAAGGATTCTTTAGATTCATTTTGGGTCCTAGTATTGAGGTTAGAATTTATTTGGGTCAAGAAATTTTGGGAATGGAGGATGGTAATGTCCCTTTTTTCGAGCATTGGGAAATGAGAGCATCTCAATAGCCTAGGATGAAAATTAAAATTAATTGTTGGTTATGAGAGAAATAATTAATTAAAAGTGACTAAGAAAAGAGAATATTAAAAAGACACTTTATTTAATAAAGGGAAAGTGACCCATGGTATTGACCATGGTATTCCAATAAGCCATCATAATAAAAAAGAGAAGCATGAACTCATGGGGGATATGATTGAATGATATGGTGAATTGATTTTGTAACTCTCTAAGCATTGTGTGAGGGTTTCTAACCGTAAGTGTGGATCATATTTTGGGGTAAGAATATCCTCCCTGGGGATCCAACTATTGACTAGTTTCGGTCATGAAACACCCACCCTAGCTAGTCAATAGGAAGAACCACTTCAGGTTCTCCAGTGGTGTTTAGTGAGGAAAGGTGAGATTTTAGAGTAACTTTTAGAAGGCTAAAGAATCATACATTGCAAACAAGGAAGTACAGCCAGAAAAGGATTCTAAAGAAGAATGAGTTATTCCAACTTATCTATTGTTATGTTTCATAATAAATTTGATGTAGTTTCCTTCTCAATATTAAACAAACAAAGTAGTTGAGTTTTGTAGTTATATTGTCCACAAGATTTGTGAATTTCTTGTTAAATTTTGAGGTTTGGAGATATATTGTCCACAAGCTCTGTGAATTTCTTGTTAATTTTTCTTAGCACAATCTGGAGTGTATCTTTTGAAGAAATATCATCGAAAAAATTCTATAAATCTTAATTAAATAAATAAACAGATATTACAATTTTACAAGGTAATTTTTCCAAAAAAATCTATTTGGGAGCATTGCTCTTGAACCCCTACGAGAGGGTGGGGGCCTCCAAAGGGTTTTTATTGTCCTCCTGGATCCCTTGGTGACAAAATTATGGGGGGAGCCCCCCCTATACCCCTCATCAAGAACTAGATCCAATTATGGCTAAAATAAAGACCTTTAAATCATGAAGATAATCAGGCTCCATAACCAAAAATATCCCACTTGGAGACTAATTACAATAACTCTATTGCTACTACACTTTCTAGACTATGCTTAAATTTTGGACCTAGCTAGTTTCTCATATTCATCATCATGCTTGACTACCAACTCAAACTAAGCATAAACATAGTTTTTCCTTGGTTACTTCCTTCATTAACATGTTTAAATGATTTTGGCTAGTATGTATATTTTCCAACTTCAACTATCCCTCTTCCAAAATTCATTAAATGAAATGGTGCCTATGTCGTAAATGTTGAGTCTTAGAATGGAAGTCTAAATTCTTTGCAAGATGAATGGTGCTCTTGCTATCACTATACAACTTACTATTCTCCTACTTCTTTCCCAATTCCTTCATGAACCAATGTAACCAAATCATCTCTTTACTAGCCTCTATAGTGGCAACACACTTTGATTTCGTTGTTGAAAGTGCAAAAACCTTTTGCAATTTTGAAATCCAACTTACTATTGTTCCACTTATAACAAAATATACTTCATGGTGCTCCTCCTAGTTTCTATATCACCTACCATATCTAAGTCAACATATCCTCGTAGAACAATGTTTGAATCTCCAAAGCATAATTCTTGAGTTGCAGTACCTCTCAAATACTCGAGAATCCACTTTACTACCTTCCAATGCTCTTTACCTTGATTGTCCATATACTTTCTCACAAATCCCACTGCAAGTGCAATATTTTTCTTTTTCCACACCATTACATACATTAAGATTCCATCTGCTGATGAATATGGAACCTTCGACATGTAATGTATCTCTTCCAGTGCCTTATGACACATCTCCTTAGTCAATTTGAAATGACTAGCCAAATATGTACTAACTAGTTTTGAATTTTTCATTTTAAATCTTTCAAACACCTTTTCTATGTACTCACTCTCATATAATGTTAATTTATGATTTTTCCTATCTCTTGTTTATCTCATACCAAGGATTTTATTTACAACACCCAAATCCTTCATAGAAAATGAATTAGATAATTTTCTTCTCAGCATATTTATATCGTGTATGTTAGACCATTCAACAAGCATGTCATCTACATAAAAGAATAAGGTATAATAACTTCCATTATCCAATCTCTTATAATAAAAAAAGTGGTCATATTGACATCTATGATAACATTGTTTTGTCATAAACCTACCAAACATCAAATATCACTTCCTTGGAGCTTGCTTTAAACCATATAAGCTCCTCTTTAGTCTACATACTACTTTTTCCTTCCCTTTTACCTCATATCCCTATGGTTGTTGTGTAAAAGTCTCTTCCTCCAATTCCCCATGAAGAAACATTGCATTTACATGTAATTCCTCAAGATGAAAATATTCTACTACCGCCAAATTTAAAATGGTTCTAATTGAAGTCATTTTGACAATAGGAGAAAACATTTCATCAAAATATATACCCTTCTATGCAACCCCCTTTACAACAAGTTTTGCCTTGTACCACCTTTTCAAATCCATCTTCTTCCTTCAACCTGTAAACAAATTTATTATACATGATCTTTTACTTGTAGGAAATTGGACCAAGTCCCAAGTTTGGTTACATACCAAAGAGTCCATCTCTTCTTTTATGCCTTGCTCCCATTTCTTTCTAATTTCTTCTTGCATTGTTTCTTCATATCTTTCTGGTTCACCATGATCAATCAATAATACATACTACAATGAAGGAGAGTATTGTTCAAGGGGTCTACTTAAGCTAGTTGATCTTCTAATAACATTTGCAAGAGTTTGAATACTTTTTATTGTTTTTTGTTGTTGAACATTTTAATTTTTTAGCACTTTTGGAATTCCTTTTTCCATGATTTCATGAACCACTGTGTATTATATGTTTCCATTTTCTTGTTTCTTTCTCTATAATTGATCTTTATACATGACCTTCTTGTTGAATACCACATATTTACTTCTAATTATTTTGTGATTTGCATAATCACATAAGTGATAACCAAATTATTAACTTCGTATCCAATAAAAGTACACTTCTTGGAGTTTTCCTCGAGCTTTGTTCTATTGTCTCTATCAATATGGAGAAATGCTTCACCACCAAAAGTCTTCAAAAATGAGTATTTTACCTTTTTACCCATCCATACCTCCTCTGGAATGCAACCATCCAAGGAACTTGAAGGCTATCTATTTAAAGAATGAATATGGGTTACACTTTTGGGCCAAACGTGGCGATGAAATTTCAAATTTTTCCTCTTTTATCGAATTGAAGCCCTCAAAATTCATACAAGCACGGTGAATTTTGATTTAGACTAAAAATACAAATTGTGGAGAATTATGTTGTTTTTGTTGGGTGTGGAGCCTGATTATCTTCTATAGTACCGGCATTTTGGACCCCAGTTCAAAATGGGGCGGCAACGCCGCCCGTAAAATGATCGCTGCCACCCCCCCCCCCCTGGCGGGGGGTTTCGGGGGCAGTGCCCCCGAAGCTAAAAACAACTGTAAAATTGCCTTGTAAAAGTATAGTAATTTCTAGTCAATCTGGGCCGTTCATTAGGCGGATGATCTGACGGTAGAACTTATGTTTAGTTTAGGGTTTTTTGCCCTAGAAGGCAACCCCTCTCTTTATATGAGGGCATTGTATTTGAGGCTGTTATAGATGTGTATTCGGTGAGCGAGAAACATAGAGGTGAGACTGTGAGAGAAAACAGAGGATATTACAGCGGTTTTGCTGTAGGTTGTATCTCTTCATTTTGCTGGATAATAAAAAGGAAGGACTGGCTGTTCGGGGTGGACGTAGCCCAAACTAGGTGAACCACGTATATCTGTGTCTCTCTTGTTTTGTGCGCTTTCTGTGTTTATATTTTTGCAATAATTTATGTGTTCCATTGCTCCGTAATATATAATTTTCTAACAACTGGTATCAGAGCCGAAGGTCTATTTGGCTGATAAACTCGCAGGAAAGAAGGGTTCCTGGTTCGAGTGGGAGCAATGGCGGAAGATGGTAAGTTTAGGGTCGAGAAATTTAACGGCCAAAACTTCTCGCTGTGGAAGATGCAGATGGAAGATTATCTGTATCAGAAAGATCTATACCTACCATTGGGCGGAAAAACAGAGATGCCGACGGGTATGAAAGACGAAGAATGGAACCTTCTTGATAGAAAGGCACTCGGAACAATACGGTTGTGTCTTGCTGCGTCAGTCGCCTTCAACATTTCGAAGGAAACCACGACAGAGGGTTTGATGCAGACGTTGTCGAAACTATATGAAAAACCCTCGGCCTCAAACAAGGTATTTCTTATGAAACGGTTATTTAATATGAATATGTCGGAAGGTGGATCTGTTGCAAACCATTTAAATGATTTTAATACAGTTACAAGCCAGTTAAGTTCTGTAGGGGTAAACTTTGATGATGAAGTTAGAGCTCTGTTATTCTTGTGCTCATTACCAGAAAGTTGGAATGGTTTGGTAATGGCCATTAGTAACTCCGTTTCTGGATCTAGTACTTTAAAGTTTGATGATGTTGTCGGTGCTATCCTTAGCGAGGAAATGCGACGAAAAAGCTCCAGTGAGACATCGGGAAATGCTTTGAGTGCAGAGTCTAGAGGAAGAAAAATGGAAAGAGGAAAGAGCTCAGGATATCGCAGTAAATCAAGGAAAGGCAGATCCAAGTCCAGATCGGGGATAGTGTGCTGGAAATGTGGAAAGAAAGGACACCTAAAGAAAGACTGTAGATCTCGGAAGGGAAAAGAAGGAGATGCACAGCAAGAAAACAATCATGAAGCAAATGTGACAGGTGAGGTGTTACAAGATGCTTTGATTCTTTCTTTCGAAAATAATACTGATTCCTGGGTGGTAGATTCAGGGGTCTCATTCCATGCCACACCTGAAAAGAAATACTTTTATGACTATGTTCAACGATATTTTGGACAAGTTCGTCTGGGTGATGACAAACCCTGTAAAATTGTTGGAATGGGTAAGGTTCTTGTAAAACAGCAGAATGGAAACCAATGGCTACTAAAGGAGGTAAGGCATGTTCCAGATCTAAAGAAAAATCTGATTTCAACAGGGCAGTTAGGCAGTGAAGGTTGTGTGACAACTTTCACAGATAAAGCTTGGAAGGTCACAAAAGGAGCCCTGGTAATAGCAAAAGGTGAAAAGGTTGGTACATTGTATTTATGCAATGGTATTTCTAACTCTGTTAATGCCTTGACTTCCAAAGGAGCAGATGCAACATTATGGCATCATAGGCTCAGACACATGAGTGAAAAAGGGATGAAGATTCTTCACTCAAGGAATTTGTTGCCAGGTTTGAAGAATGTTGATTTGGACTTCTGTGAGAACTGCATTTATGGAAAACAGAAGAGAGTCAGATTTCTCAGAGTTGGGAAAGAAAAGAAGAATGAAAAATTAGAGCTTGTGCATACAGACGTATGGGGACCTGCTCAGGTATCATCTCTTGGTGGCTCTCGTTATTATGTTACTTTTATTGATGATGCAACTAGAAAAACTTGGATTTATTGTATTAAGAATAAATCCGATGTATTTGATACTTTCAAGAAATGGAAAGCTTTGGTTGAGATTGAGACAGGAAAGAAATTGAAGTGTCTTAGATCAGACAATGGAGGTGAATATTGCAGCAAAGAGTTTGATAGGTACTGTTCAGAGCATGGAATTCGCAGAGAGAAGACAGTTCCAAGAAAACCACAAGAAAATGGTGTGTCAGAAAGGATGAACAGAACAATCATGGAGCGTGCAAGGTGCATGAGATTGCATGCAGGATTGCCTTTACAGTTTTGGGCTGATGCTGTAGATACTGCTGTTTATCTAATAAACAGAGGGCCTTCAAGTTCCTTGGATGGTGGTGTTCCAGAGGAAGCATGGACAGGTAAAAAGGTAAACTACTCTATTTTAAAGCCTTTTGGTTGTGAGGCCTTTGTCCATATTGATAAAGAAAATAGAACAAAGCTTGAGGCAAAGTCAAAGAAATGTACCTTTATTGGATATGGTGTTAATGATTTTGGTTATCGCTTATATGATTACGAAAATCACAAAATCATTAGGAGCAGAGATGTAATATTCAATGAAAAGGTCTTGTATAAGAATCAGTTGCAGGAAAAGAAACAGGAAAAGGAAAACAAGGAATACGCAGTCCTTGATGAAATCACTGAAAAAGTAAAGGTGCCTGAAAATAATAATAATCAACAACCACAACAACAGCAACCACCACAACAACAACAGGCACCCCAAACACCTGAAAGTGGTGTTAGAAGATCTACCAGGATAGGTAGACCTCCTGAACAATACTCTCCTTCATTATATTATTTATTGTTGACTGATTCCGGTGAACCTGAATGTTATGAAGAAGCAATGCAGGTTGAAAACAAGAAGAAGTGGGAGGTAGCCATGGAAGAAGAGATGGACTCCTTAATGCATAACCAGACTTGGGATTTAGTCAGGTTGCCTGCAGGAAAAACTACATTGAAGAATAAATGGGTTTACAGGCTGAAGGAAGAAGATGGAGGAAATCAAAGGTACAAAGCTAGACTTGTGGTGAAGGGGTTTGCACAGAAGAAAGGTATTGATTTTGATGAAATATTTTCTCCTGTTGTTAAAATGACTTCAATCAGAACTATTTTAAGTCTTGTAGCAGCTGAAGATTTGCATCTTGAGCAGTTAGATGTAAAGACAACCTTTCTCCATGGGGATTTGGAGGAAGAGATATATATGCAGCAGCCACAAGGATATGAGGTGAAAGGGAAGGAGAAACTTGTGTGCAGGTTGAAGAAGAGCTTGTATGGTTTAAAATAGGCTCCAAGGCAATGGTATCTAAAATTTGACAAGTTTATGTCTGAACAAGGTTATACTAGATGTCACTCTGATCATTGTGTTTATCTGAAAAAGCAAAATGATGGCAGCTATATTATATTGTTATTGTATGTAGATGACATGCTTGTTGCAGGATCTAACATGCAGGAAATAAATGTGCTCAAAAGAAAATTGGCAAATTCATTTGCAATGAAGGATTTGGGTGCTGCAAAACAAATCCTTGGTATGAGAATAACTAGAGATAGGAAAAATAGAAAATTAACATTGTCTCAGAATGAGTACATACAAAAGGTGTTGAAAAGATTTAACATGCAAAATGCAAAACCAGTTAGTACACCTTTTGCTAGCCATTTCAAACTTAGCAAAGAAATGTGCCCAAAGACCCAAGAAGACATGGATTATATGTCTAAAGTTCCATATGCATCAGCAGTTGGAAGTTTAATGTATGCAATGGTCTGCACAAGGCCTGATATTGCACATGCAGTGGGAGTTGTAAGCAGGTACATGAACAATCCAGGAAAGGAACATTGGATGGCAGTGAAATGGATTCTCAGATATTTGAGAGGTACCACAAATCAGGCATTATGCTTTGGTGGTTCAAACATATCCCTACAAGGATATGTTGATGCAGATATGGCAGGAGACAGAGATAATAGGAGGAGCACTACAGGATATGTATTTACTGTCGGAGGAACAGCTGTCAGTTGGGTTTCAAAAATCCAAAGTGTTGTTGCACTCTCAACAACAGAAGCAGAGTATGTTGCTGCTACAGAGGCTAGTAAAGAAATGATTTGGTTACAAAGGTTTATGGGTGAATTGGGTAAGGAGCATGATATGGGCACGTTATACAGTGATAGTCAAAGTGCCATTCATCTTGCAAAGAACTCAGCATTTCATTCCAGGACAAAACACATACAACTCAAGTACCATTTCATACGATCAGTGTTGGAAGATGGAGAGTTGAAGCTGGAAAAGATACACACTAGCCAGAACCCTGCAGATATGCTAACAAAAGTTGTAACCAGGGAGAAACTGAGAATATGCTCAGTTTCAGTTGGTCTTCAAGGATGACGATGAAGATGAGAAACAGCCAGGTCCAAAGAGGAGTCATTGTCTAGCAAATGGAGCAGCGGTGGAGTTGCTACAATCAGTCTCCAAGTGGGAGATTGTTGGGTGTGGAGCCTGATTATCTTCTATAGTACCGGCATTTTGGACCCCAATTCAAAATGGGGCGGCAACGCCGCCCGTAAAATGATCGCTGCCGTGGGGGTTCTTTATGGAGCCCCCCCCTGGCGGGGGGTTTCGGGGGCAGCGCCCCCGAAGCTAAAAACAGCTGTAAAATTGCCTTGTAAAAGTATAGTAATTTCTAGTCAATCTGGGCCGTTCATTAGGCTGATGATCTGACGGTAGAACTTATGTTTAGTTTAGGGTTTTTTGCCCTAGAAGGAAACCCCTCTCTTTATATGAGGGCATTGTATTTGAGGCTGTTATAGATGTGTATTCGGTGAGCGAGAAACATAGAGGTGAGACTGTAAGAGAAAACAGAGGATATTACAGCGGTTTTGCTGTAGGTTGTATCTCTTCATTTTGCTGGATAATAAAAAGGAAGGACTGGCTGTTCGGGGTGGACGTAGCCCAAACTGGGTGAACCACGTATATCTGTGTCTCTCTTGTTTTGTGCGCTTTCTGTGTTTATATTTCTGCAATAATTTATGTGTTCCATTGCTCCGTAATATATAATTTTCTAACAGTTTTCCTAATGATATTTTTTACAAATATATTTCATGTCGTATAATATGTCAATTTTCCATTACATGAAATGTTTGTCGTTGCATTTTCACACATTTTCAGAGGTATGCGTGTGTTTACGTAGCATAAATTAGTCTAAAATGTGTAATTTAAAATATATATATATATATATATATATATATGCAAAATTATATTTTTTATTATTTTTCAAAGTTGGCAAAGTAATATTTCAATTGCATTTTGCAGACACATGTGTTCACGTAAGTTTTTTTCAACTATTTAAATAAATTGAAAAACAAAAAAATACCTTTTGAAGAGGACTCATAAACGAAGATAGTGGTATTTTTTGAAATTTTTTCATTGTGTATCTTTTATGATATTGATTTTTTATTCAACCTCTTTAAAATAGTTCAAAAAAAAATTAAGCATTATGTTTAAAAGAAATTAGATCAAAAATATCATATGAATCCGAAAATTTCAAAGTCATATTCAATTGAATAGAGGATTCCTTCATGAATCCACGGAATTTTGAATAGAGGATTCCTTTCATAATTCCGCTAGGGTACAAAATGGTAATGTAGGAAATTTTGCAGAAGGGGTGCTGAAATTATGGATTTTAGGACTTAAGAGGCTTGATCGAGGGTTTAAGAAACCCTTGATTGAACCCTTACTGTGGTTAAATAAAGACTCGATCTAACCTATAACTCGATCTAGCTTTAAGGTTGGGTATAACTTTAAGGTTGGATCTAGCTTTAAGGCTAGATCTAGCCTATCGTTAGATATATCTTGAAGGCTAGATCTAGCTTTAAGGCTCGATCGAGCCACTTTTTTTAATTCCATGCCTAGGTTGTACTGGCGGAAAATTTATAAAACATGGCTTGATTGAGCCTATTCCTGGCTAACCTCGGGTTACATTATTTAAGCCCTCAAATAGCTCGATCAAGTGCTTAAAAAAGGCTCAATCGATCCATTGTTTTTTCCACCCAAACATTCCCTCTCTCGCCAAAAAATGTAACCCAAATCCATGCTTTCACCCATTAGGTAAACAATAGTATTGATAGCATTTTCCCAAAAATGTAAGGGAAATCCTACATATAATCTCATATTTCTTGCATTCTCCATGATTGTATTGTTCATCCTTCCTTACACACAATTTTCTTGTGGTGTTCTTGCAACTATCTTCTCTCTATAAATACCATGATATGAACAATAACTTTCAAGCTCCTTGCTACAATATTCACCTCCATTATCTGATCTAAGACACTTCAACTTATTTCTTATCTAATTCTTTCCATTTCTTAAAAATATCAAAGAAATCATATTTTGTTTCTAATCTAGTAAAACCAAGCTTTCCTAGTTGCATCATCAATAAAAGTAACATAATAATCAGAGCCACCAAGAGATGATACTTGAGCTTTTCCCTATACATCTGTATACATAAGCTCTAACTTTTCACTCTTCTTTTTCTCCCTAATTCTAAGAAATATAACTCTTTCCTAATTTCTATAAACATAATTCTTACAGAGGTGAAAATCAACCTTCTTCAAATATAGCAATAATTTTCTTGAGTGGAGAATCTACATCCCCTTCTCACTCATATCTCCAATCCTATGATGCCACAATGATGTATCCACTCATGTAGAAGCTAATGAAATAGAAAGGTAAACATTACCATTACATAAATACAATGTAACTGCCTTCTCTCTTTTTTCTATTATCAAAGATTCTCTAGTGACATTCCATAATGTTCCTAACAATGTGACTGTACCACCACTTCCCAATTTCTCTGTTGAAATTTTATTTCTTCTTAAATTATGAATGTGCATTACCTCTTTCAAAAACCATTAGTTTCCATTTTGTATTTTTACCCATACCTTACCCTTTCCAATAATTTTACATGGTTCATTATCACCCAAATAAACCTGTCCAAAATCACCTTGAACATAATCTTCAAAATAATTCCTATTGGGTGTGGCATGAAATGAAGTCCATGAGTCTATCACCCAAGAATCATCAATGTAACTATTGAAAGGATTAAAACATCTTGTAACACATCATCTGCTACATTTTCTTCCATGCTATTCACGTATTGTCCATCTCCTTTTATTTTATTTTATTTTAAATACCAACAATATTTCTTCATGTGTCCTTTCTTCCCATAATGCCAAAATTCTAGCATCCCTTTGGATTTACATCTACCCTTAGACTTTCCATGAGTTTCTAGGTTCTTTCCTCTCTCCCTTTGTCTTCCCCTATTCTCTACAATAAAAGCATTACTGAATGTCTCATCTATGCATTTTCATTGCATTTCTTCCTTAAGGATAACAACAACAACATCATCAAACTTTAAAGTGTTTGAAATAGAGACAAGATTGTTAACAATCATGACCAAGACATTCAAGCATTCCGCCAATGAGCACAAAATCAAAATATATTATCATTAAATTACATAAAAACAAAATTACAAATCATGTATAACAATGTGAGCATGGAGAACAAATCCAATACAAATAATAATAGGATAAGATCCTATGAATACCCAAATATATTCATAAATACAAATCACATCTCCACCATAATGAATACATGATATTTGTATATGCCTATCCACAAATTGAACATGTGGTCCCTTCATTATTAGGATGAACCTATTACATATAAATTTACATATTACATGTACATATAACCCAATATATGACCCCCCTGGGTCATAACCATATACATTTAAGCCAAGTTAGGCACCCCCTTGGGGTCATAACATAGTATGCTCATTTAAAAATCTTTGTCCTCAAAGCTTTGTTGTTAGCGAAGTTACATCTGATGAAACCAAATAATATGGTTTCCTTATATTCCAAGATTATTCTTGCCACTGATGATAATCCATCTATCCAAACTTAATCCTTGATGTTTGGTTGTTGCATATTTTTCTTTCCTTTGATTCCATGTCTTGTTGTCGTGACTTCTCCACTTTGTAGTAGTTGTTAGTATTTGATAACATCCTTTTGAATAGTGATTTAGTGATGCCCTGTTCCATGAATATTGATGAGTACTCCATCTTCTTCCTCGATAAGATTGATATGGATCTTCCTGTTGTCCTTGATAATTTTGATATTGACATTCTTGTCTTCCTTGAAATATTTTAGGGTAATGAGGATGTTGATATGGTTTCACATTTGATGAATTTCCTTCACTATACATAATTTTTTTTGTCTATCTTGTTTTCAAAGATAATAGTATTCCTTATCCTCTTTGGTTGGTCTTCGATTTCTCTAGCCTTGGAGATAATACCATCGTAGTTCACATGCACATCCTCTAGATGGAGTTCAACTTCTTCAAGCATCTTCTAGATATCTTCTTGAATCTTGGCTTCTATCTCTTTTTGAAGTTTCAATGTGACCTCATCTATCAAATTCTGACATCCTTCTTCAATTATAGTTTGCATTTATGATTTTACCACACCCATGTATAGGGATTCTTCAATATTCTTACAAATTTCCTATTCAAGTATTTTGGTAGTCTCTTCATCTATTATCCTTGTCTCCTCTTGACTTTAATCATGATTCTTTTCTTCCTTAAATCTATTAACATCATCTAGTATTTTTATTTTATGGTTTCATAATCTATATATTTTTTCATCCTTTTTTTTTTTTTTTTTTACCCGAATTCTTCCCTTGAGTCATCCTTTTTCTAATTCCCCTTGCTACTCATTCCCTGTTTTAATTGTTCAATCTCCATAATGAGTGCTTCATTAAGGTTTTTGTATCTTAGATAGCTCATCACCTTTCATCTTGATATCTTCTTTAGATTCTTTTAATTCATCTGAAATTTTATACAATACTTGCAGTTTTGTATCCTTTATCCATTTGTTGGAAATTAGTTTTTAAATGATTCCCATGTAATGTTCCACGTATATCCATGTCAAAAATCCACCATCACTCATGACATTCACCAATAAAATAATGACTTTCCGTTAAATGATAATTAATAGATTCATTTACTGTCCTCAACCATTCTATGGGATTGATTTCATCTTAATCTTCATCTTAATCTTCATCTCCACTAAATTTAGGTATTTCAATTGCTTCTTAATTGACATCTAACCCAAACTCTTATATTAAAACTTCAATATATTAACAATAGTGATCTAAATAGTTATCATCCTTCTCAAATATATTCTTCTATGTTTTTACATTCCAATGGATTTTGAATCACCTCAATCAGACATCCCAATCAAAAGTGATGGTGGTTTTAAGTTAGCATACCCTTTAAAACACTATTATGGAGTTTGTCCTTCTAGTTGACCTTAATTTTGACTTATCTATGCGATTTCAACCGTTATAAGTATGAAATTTTTGTTTCTAGTACTCTGATATTTATTCTCTACAATTCCGCAAATCTAATCAAAATTTGATATGCCAAGAGAAATTTATAGTAACTTTCCCAAATTTGTTTATTTTTTTCCTCTTCCTACAATCACATGTTGGGTGTGGAGCTTGATTATCTTCTGATTTCAAAGGTATCACCACATTGGACCCCAATTCGTAATGGGGCGACAATGCCACCCGTAAAATATTCGATGCAGGGGGTGTCAAAGGGGGGCAGCTGCGACCTTTGGGAGCCCCCCCCAGCGGGGGAATCGGGGGCAGCGTCCCCGAATCTAAGAATAGATGTAAAATTACCTTGTAAAATGTTGTAATTTCATAGTCAATCTGGGCCATTCATTAGGCGGAGATCTGACGGTAGAAGTTATGTTTAATTTATGGTTTCTTGCCCTAGAAGGCAACCCCCTCGCTATATATGAGGGAATTGTATTGTGTTTATGCATATCTGTATTATGAGTGAGGAAGAGACATGAGATTGAGAGCGAAGAGGGAATTACAACGGATTTGTTGTAGGTTGTATCTCGTCAGTTTGCTGGATAATATAAAGAAAATGATTGGTTGTTTCTCCGTGGACATAGCCCAAACTAGGTGAACCACGTATATCTGTGTCTCTCTTGTTTTATGCATTTTATGTGTTTATATTTCTGCAATATTTTATGTGTTCCATTGCTTTGTAATATATAATTTTCTAACATCACACTTGTATAGTGTGTCATGTGTCCAATTCTTCAAATATAATTATGAATATAAGATACTTGTGTAGGTCTCCTAATATCCTTGAATATTTTATAGTATGAAAGTATTAAAAAAGAAGCTATAGCAAAAATACCAAGCTAACATTTTTGAAACTAATTTCATGGTCCTTCATAGATCCTAGCTTCTATAGATTATATTTCCAAAATTATGGTGAACCAAACTATGAAATTTGAAACATATGTTCCCCAAGATATCACCAACCAATATTATCTAAGTTTCACCATCTAAAACATCCCCCACAAAAAAAAAATAAGTTGTATCAAAAATTCTAAACTGACATGTTTAAAACTGAATTTAGGAGCATCCAATGAACCCTGAATTTCTTAGAGTATATCTCCAAAAGTATATTGAAACAATATATGAAATTTGAATCAAATGTTCCCTGAGAATTCTCTTTAATATTCTCCATTTTCACCATCTGAAACTACCCGGAAAACGAGTTATAGTGAAAATTACAATCTAACTTGTTTGAATATAATTTGAGAAACATTCAAGAACCCTAACTTCCTTAGAGCATATCCCTAAAAGTATGTTCCTTGAGATTTCTATTCAATATTATCCAAGTTTCACCATTTTGAAACCTCTCAGATAAAACTTATAACAAAAATTCCAAATTGACCAGGTTGAAGGAGTAAAACCCTAGGTTCATATGCTTTGATACCGAATGTTATGATATGAATACATAGAAATAATAGGTATGCACCATGTGCAACAATGTGAGAATGGAAAACAACTCCAATATAGATAATAATAGGATAAGATCCTCCAAATACCCAAATACATTCATATATTCAAATCACATGTCCTCCATAATGAATACATGAATTTTATATGTATCTATCCACACATTGCACATGTGGCCCCTTTATTATTAAGATGACTCTATTATATATACATTTACATATTACATGTACATTTACCCCTATATATTCCCTCTCTTGGTTCATACCATATACTTTTAACCCAGTATAGGCTCCCCTTGGGGTCATAACAAATGAGCCCTAACCTCATCATCATAACTTCCTAGAGAAAGATGACAGATTATATTATTGGAACCATCTATTATAATAAGAGATATGATTGTTACATATTTTGTCAAAGTAATACCTTGAAGAAGAGCATATATTTCAACATGATTATTAGAGCATGTGCCTAGACTTCATGATTATTCTAATTCAATTTGTCCTTCAAAAACTAAAAACCCCACACCTTCCATCCTATAATTATTTAAATTTGTTAAACATTAACATAATTCAATATTCATTTCAACCAAAAAAAAATATCAATATTTAAAAATAGAAATAATTTATTTTATAATTATTATAATTTTATATTTTTATTAAAAAGATTTGTTGTATTCAAAATATCTTTCTCGAAATAGACTCCAAATCTCTATTTGACGTTGATTATATTGAAATGGTTATCCACATTTCTTTTACTCTTTGTGCTGCTTTCATTCCCTTTGACCCTCTACTCTTCAATTTTTGTTCTAATTTTATTTAAATTTGTTAAACATTAACATAATACAGTGTTCATTTCAATAAACAAAAAAATATCAATATTTAAAAATGGAAATCTTTTCTATTTTATATTTTTATTAAAAAGACATGTTGAATTCGCACATGACGTGCATGATGTAATGGTTGGGGCGGATGGCTTTCACACCGCCCAACCAAGTTCAAATCCTATGGAGGTTGTAAAATGAGAGGTTGTAGAATGAGAGGGTCCCGCCGAAGCTTACAAAAAAAAAAAGACATGTTGAATTCAAAATATCTTTCTCCATTTAAATTTGTTAAACATTAACATAATACAATATTCATTTCAATTAACAAAAATTAACAAAAAAAAAAATCAATACTTAGGAACAAAAATCTTTTCTCATTTTATATTGAATTCAAAATATCTTTTTTCAAAAAAAACCAAATCTTAATTCGACATTAATTATATTGAAATGGTTATCCTTATTTTTTTACCTTTATACTTCTTTCAAAACACTTAAATTATTTTTGATAATAAGCCTTCCCTTGACCCTGTACTCTTCAAATTAAAAAAAATAAAAAAATAAAAAAAACTTGGATGGTAGGAAGGTCATCATTCAATTCTTAAAATTTGGTGAACATTGTGCCCGTACACATCTACATCTAAGAGGAGGCATTATTTTAAGTAATCTCTTTACCCTTGTTAATGAATTAATGAATGGATGATGGTATCTACTATTTTAAGGAATATGTTTTAGAAAAATCAAGTTGCAAAGTGGGAAGGTTATCATTCAATTCTAAAAATTGGTGAGCATTCTATGCATACACATCTAAGTAATCTCTTTATCCCTTTGTTAATGAATTAATGGAGACATTGAAATTTGTTTTGTGGAATTCATGAATGGATTGATCTAAATAATGATAAATTATTTTTTTTTAATTTTTTTTTAATTTTTTTAATTTTTTTAATCATTTTTGCTATATTATATTTTGAAATAGATATAATTTATTTAAAGTTGATGTTGGCATATTATGTTACTATGCATATAAAAAGTACATAACATGATAATTTTTGTGTTTTTTACATTATTGTGAATTTGTAATTCATTGAAATAATTTAGGTGAGGCTTAGGATAAAATCTACTAGATGGCATGAATAGTGTAAAGGGGTTGGATCTAATGGTGGTAAATGAGGAGAAAACATGTGGTTTCACCCACCAAGTCTATATTAAAAATGGTTTGATGACCCATACACTCATAAGTGGATTAAATCCCACCTCCATGTCCTTATTTAATAAGCCAACATGGTGTAGGTTAGTTAGTGACAAGGTATTCTATTAAGACACTCCATGGTGAAAAGGTCACTAGTTCGAAACTTTGCGGGTACAAATCAACCATGAGCATGGGTTAGTTTGGATCAAGTTGGGTGTGACTTCAACTTTAATGTATGAATTATATTTGACGTTGACTCTCCAAAATTGCCATCATTGTCAAAAAACTGTAAAATAAAAATCTATCATTGTAAATTTGCAGTATCCATGAAGTGGCTTCTCTTATATTGTTTGTTCATTCATTTTGCTAATTCATGTTAACATTGATGATTAAGAAAAATATAATATTTTGACTTTTAAATGAAGTGAACTATTATACCATGCTAATGGAGTTGGACTTCCTATTTATATAAAAAAAATATAACGAGAGTATTTAATGATCTAGTAATAAGAAATAATATTTGCGAAGATTTTGTAAATAAGGTAGTATATTAAGAAATAATATTTGATAAGGTAACTCTAATGAGTAGCCTAGTTGGTTGAAGTTCTCCCTACCAAGCCATTGACCCTATGAGGCGAGGGTTCAATTCTCCTTGGGTCCATCAAAGCTAAGCCCGATAATTGGGTCGACTGGGCATGTGGCCCCTTCAGGTTGGCCCAACTGGGGACCCCTTCGAGTTGGGTTGGCCCAACTAGGGGCCCCTTCGGAGTGGCCCATCTAGAGACATTGCGAGGAAAAAAAATATTTAATATTTTTTAAAATAAAATAATAAGTTAAATAGACTTTACTCTAGAGGAAACGGTCATGTTCAAATACATTTAAGTTAAAGTAGTACTAAAATAAGTTATTATATGTCTTAGAGATGATGACTATGTTTTATAATTAATTTTTTAGTTTTAATTCTAAGTTTCACTTATATAAATATTACTTAATAGTAATTAAAAAATGAATAAAAATATATTAAAATAATTATTAATTTATATTAATAAAAAAATTAAAAATATACCTTTAATATTAATTGTATTTATTTTTAACGCAAACAATTATAATTATATTATCACCAAAAGGAATTTCAAAAATATAATTTAAAACTCTCATCTTAATTAATATAATATTAAAAAATAAAATAAAAATATATAATTAATATTAATTATATTCAAATATAATTATAATTAAAATATCACAACATATATTATAAGTACATATATAATAATCACAAACTAAAAAAAGGTGGTTAGAATTTTCGAATACAAACCAATAAAGTACAATTTTCTTTTCAACTGACTTTTATTTATTCGGTTACTTAGTTTTATTTATTTTGTTAGTGTCAGGCTGACAACAATATCAATGGTTGAAAATATAATTAAATGTTCTTATTTTTGAGGTTTTGTTTTTATTAATGAGATAAATTTAAAATATTTTTTTTTATAAAGCTTGGTAGGATTTTTTGTTTTCTATTTATAAAAGACAAGTTTACACCACATAGATGAGATAGGTGGCCTCAACTTGCCCAGTGGGAAACCAAGTCTGTTGGCCACCTATCCTTGTTATAAGCCATCCAAAAATAATATAGTTTAAGGCGATCTACCCAAGCTATATATACATCTATATCATGATAAGAGTCTAAGTTTCTGTCTATCATAAGCATACATTAGTAAAAGTAAATGTTATCCGCTAAAAACCAAAAAACATTCAGGAACCTGACTATTCCTTTTGATCCTCTGAGGCTGAGTCAACCGGGGTCAGGTCTTCAACTGAGTCTCCTGGTGCATCTGCCAGCTCGATAATACAAGGGATATGCCTTTGAATACGATCTAAGCGAATGTCCTGCTTGCACAACTGGAATTGGATGGTCTGCAGGTCTTTCTTGTAGTTTGGCATGTCTTGGAGGGTCATTGCCATCCCCATTGATAATTGCTCCATTGCCTTCCCCATAAGGCTCTTCATGAGCCAATACAAGTATAGAGTCTGCTTAAATTGTGTGAGTCTTCCCCTAGTATTCCCTGGGTCTGGGATTACCTCATGCCAGGCCTCCATTTCCTCTTCTGAATCTGCCTCCTCTTTTATCTGTTCCTCCCAATCTTCTAAGATCTTTCGGATGCCTGCATCCGTCCCTACCCTATACGCTATTTCCGCTTCATTGATAAGCCTTTCTACTGGCTTTCTTCCACGTCTAGGATCTGAGGTGCCCGGGTCAGCTGCACGAGGCAACTCCCTTCCCCTTCTGCCTCGTCCTCTTCCACAGGCTAGTCTAGCCATTTCTCCTACTGTGCGAACCTGTTCACATACATTTTGGATTAGATCACAGACTGTAAGTTCTGGCCTTTCCACAATGCTCTCGATTCCCCTCTCCTCGCATTTCCTGCCACACTCGTCTCTGCCCCGATGCCCCTCTGCCCAAGGCTGCAGTGCCTCTCCTCTGCCAGGATTATCAACACCTCTCCCCTGCCAAGCAATAGCCTCTCCACCTTTTTGGTGTTTGCCTCTCTCTGCTCTACTCCCGAGGGTAATGTCCTGGTGCCCAATTCGAATGAAACTTACGGCACTAACCGCCCACCCCTCGAACCAGATAACCACTACACTCATTTTCCTCCCCTTCCCTCGCCCCTCTGGCCCATGCGTCTTCCACTCCCAATTACCCTCCTTCGCACTTGCTTATCTACCTGCTCTCCTCCCTCACTGGTAATCTGGCTGGCCAACTTAATTGCGGGTGTTTCCTCATGGTCCCATCCCTGATGGTCTCTCTCTTTGCCATTTATAGGTTTGACCCCAGTCCCCTTCCCTCCCAGCATGCCCAGGTCTCTCCCACCTATTTCCCTACACCCCTCTCTGGTCTGATCCCTCATTCCCCCTCCATGGAAACGCACAGACAACATTGCAATAGACGAGTAGAGCCAGATAACATACCCGGTGCCGCTTCGAAGGTGTCGTTGCAAGTCTCTGGGCTGATATTCCTCGTCGTTTCTCCGTCTCTCCTCCGCAACTATGCTCTCCCCATCACCCTTCATTCCTTCATAATCCCCTTCCTTCCTTCTCTGTCCCATCCATCCTCCTGTCCTGTCCTTCCCACCTCCGTCACTACCCTGGCACTGGCTGCCACTTCTCCCTTCCACTCTATACATTGTCATGCGGGAGGCCACCGCACCCATCGCCATGAGCGTGTGGGCTGCGGTGGGTTGTACCCGGCCCTTAGTTGTCCTGACAACCATATCTGTCTTGCGTCCTCGGGCACCCACCCCGATCGGGGGTTAAATTTAAAATATTATATTAATTAATTTTTTAATAAATTAGAATTATTTTAAAATAATTAAATATTTTTTCTCAGTTTAGATATATAAAAATTTAGATGCAATTTAATTTTAACTTTTTTAAATATTAAGAAATGAAATTTTCGGTAGTGTATATTTTTTATTATAAAATTTTAGTGAAATATTTACAGTGTTAGAAATTTAATTTATTTTAAAAATTTGATCAATATAAATTAAAATATATTATTATTATTATTATAGAATGAATATATTTTTTATAAAATATTTGAATTGAAAAAAATTTAATCACAAATCACAATAAATATTAATAATTTTAATAAATTTAAATCTATAATTCAATAAGTCTCTATTAACTATATATTTTAGATAAATAAATCGACTTATTAGAAATCTGTTAAAACTATCTATTCATATATATATATACATAAAAATAATTTAATTTTTTTTATTTAATTATTTTAATTTAATTATTTTATTTGTATTATATTATATTTGATCAAATTAATAGTTTTATTAATAAAATAAAATTTTATGGTTAAAAGTATATATAAAATTAAAAATCGTGTTCTAAAACATATTTGCTTTCTAACAAATAAATCCAAGGGGAAGTCCTTTGATTGTAATTAAGACTCAAAATGTAGTGTGAAAGTAAGGTTTGAAAGGAACTTCGCAACTTGGAAGCATGAGAATGATGACTAAGGACTTTTTATGCATATGATTTTCTCTGAAAACATGTCATGTCACATAGAATAAGGCTTTGATCATTTCCTGGGTAACTTAAAAGCACATTGGTCACAATACATTATCTTGTTACTGTAATTAACATTAATAATATGAACTTATTAATTGTTACTTCAGTTAACATTAATAATATGAAGTTATCAAACCATTTACTTTTGAATGTGTTATGATAAAGGTCATATTAATTATTTGAATTTTGTATGTTTTATTTTAACATGAAATATTCAAGAATTTGATGTTTGAACTTGCAATAATTTGAATTTTTGACATGTTATTGAGCCAAGAGGTTCATTCTACAACCCAGTATGAAGGGGATGTTAAGTTTCTCTGTTTGTCTATCTTTTTCAATTGACACATATTCTAAATAGAATGTTATTGAGCCGAGAGGTTCATTCTACAACCCAGTATGAAGGGGATGTGTAAATTTGTCTGTCTATCTCTTCAATTGACACGTATTCTAAATAGAAAAATAATTTCTTCTATAATAAAAATAAATGAATATGTTATAAAGTAATTAGAAGTAAAAATATGTTTAAACCGTATACTTTTCAAAAATATTTCAATAGGAGTTTTAAATAAACTATTTAAGCTCTATGTTAACTAATTTATAATGATAAAATGTCTCTTCGTACATGCTATGTAAAATATTTTAATGTCAATTGTGTATATATTATATATCATTTAAAAAACATTATGTATATATCCTTGGAAAAATAATTTTTTATGGTTAAAATGTTTATTTGGTCCTCTATATACTCTATATAGCATTCAGAAATACAGTTTAAACAATGAACAATTAGACATTGTATTTAACACTTTAAAGAAGCTTGCATGTGAAGAAATTTGATCCCTCTTGGCTCATGTTAAATATGTACTTAAGATGGATCTATGGTAGTGATGATATTAATATCAATTCAAATTTATATGATAATGTAATGTTAATATAAGAATGTGAACTTATTAAATAATTTGATTTTTTAATGTGTTATGAGAAGGCACCACCGTCTTTTTTCACATAAAAAAACAACTGACTAATATAATGTAACTAAAAAAGTTTATTTAATTTTAAAAATTTTAAGGGTTTTATAAAATTTAACCAAAATTCTTTGGGATTTTATTTTATATGTTTGAATGTATATTCTTTGAGGTTTTGTAGAAAGTCTCGCATCCCAAATAAGTTAATCATTTAAAGACAAGGTCAAGAAAAATCCACAACCACCAATAAACCTCATACCCTTATATCTATTCTTTAAATGGTGCATATTGGTTATATCTTAGTGGTTAGTGGTGAATATTGTGAGTTTGAGTATTTCTTGGAAAGTATTGGACATGGACATCCTAAGTTTTGATTCCTAAATGAAACATCTCAAATTCATAACTCTATGCAATATTTTTACATCATTAGTGGTTTACTAGTGCCAATTACATGATGGCATATCTATCAAGGTCTCGAGTTGACGAGCGTCTGCATTCAGTTAAATGCGACTTGGAGGTGGACTTTTGGATGTGCGATGGGAGCGTGCGACGGGTGGGCACGTTGGGCGACCCGAGTTGGGCGTTCGGGTCGGCGCATGCCCGGGCAAGTCACGCATGGGCGAGCAATGGAGTGTGCGGAACCGAAGTATGGAGATCGGGCAAGATGGTGACTAGGCCGACTCGAGTGGCAGCGATACACATGCGACGGGGCAATGATATATAATTATACAAGTTGGGCCGACATACATATATGGGCAGGTCGACGTGTACATGGAGGATGGGTCAACCATGAAAGGTCACAACCCTTGGTGTTGCCAAATGGTAGCACACATATATATTGGAGTGAATGATGGTCATTCCAACCATCAACGAGAAAAGAGGGTGAGAAAGTTAAAGCTACATGAAGAAGTGAGAGGATGCAGGACCAAATTTAGTGAGGCAAAAGTTTTGGGTTTCTTAGGATCGGGCTAAGACACGTTACAGGCAGCCGCACTGCACAACCGTGTTGCAGGCGAGTAGACTGCTGCAACGTATTACAACAGTCAGGTCAAACACCGAGTTGGTGTCGGAGTTGTATGGGAGTGGACAGGCTGTGACCCGACGCCGTTAAGGAGGACCTGTGGGAAAACAATGCCCACATTGTCAAGTAGCATCGTTCAGGTGAACGGCGGGTGAAAGGCACCGAAAGTTATAATAGGCAAGCCGAGAACCATTCAAACCTGAACGAAGGTGCAACAAAATGTCGAGAGGTGTGTGGTGCGAGCAAGTTGCGGCAAGACACGCTGAAGGTGTGGGTGAACCAAAAACGGTGAACAATGGGTACGATAATGTTGAGGGAGTTCTGCGATTTGGGTAAGTGTGGACGGTGACACGACTTAGAGAATTTGTAGGCACGGTTTTGTAAAATAAAGGTGTGCAGGTGAAGGCTTGTTGGCAGCACCAAATTGTATAATTTTATGTACAATTGAATTACATAATTTATATATATATATATCTATATATATATATATATATATATATTAATATCATGCAGACTCTAACTTCTAGGAATTACCCCTCCCACTTATGATGATGTGTTGATGATTTCTGTTATGCATTTATATTGATGAATGGTTAATTGAACAATGTATTTCTGTTGCGATAATAACACTTGAAGTAATAATTGGTTAAGTGTTTGGTTAGGCATAGCCCGTACACTTAAGTATGGTGAAAAGAAAATGTATGGTGGCGCCGCACTCGCCTATGTGTGGTTGAAAGACTACCACCGGGATAGAGGCGAGACAGTTGGTATTAGACGTTGATTTAGGGCGAGTCAAGCTCGATTGAAGATTTGAAGCAGAGATACATCTGCCACTTCGTGATAGTTGGTATCAGAGCCCACTTTCTGCATGGATTTGATTGAAGTTGAATATTTTTGACAGGGACAAGTTGCAGGGTCGAAGTTGAATGAATTAATGGATGGCCTTGACAAGATCACAAGCAAAATTGATGGAAGACAACGTAGAAAAACCTCAGGTAACAAGTGTATCTAGCAGGGATGACGTAACAATTTTTATGGACAAGTTATTGGACCAAATGGAGGAATTTTATTCGAAGATGACTTCGTTGGAAGCCGAGAATTCCAAACTTCGAGATAAGTTCACGACATTGGAAGAGGCATATGATAACCTCAAGGGCCGATACGATTATACCAAATGACAATTTATACAAGTAGAGAAAGAAGTCAAGGACATTGGGGCTACAATAGATAAAGGTTTGGGTGAAATCTTGAAGTTGTAAAAAGCTCTTGACGATGATCAGAATGAAATAACTGTTTTGAAGAAAGCAGTTGGGCAGGGACCGATTAGAGGGACTGCTCATGTGAAAGTCAATGAACCTGATTCTTATGATGGGATGAGGAGTGACAAAGCACTTGGAAATTTCTTATGGGATATGAAGCAATACTTGGAGCGCTTGAGGATTCCTGATGATGAGGCCAAGGCCAAAGTAGCTACTCAATTCCTTACTAAGGATGCTAAGATGTGGTGGAGACAAAATTTGGATCATATTTCCAACGGTGATGCTGATGACATCTCTACTTGGGATGATATGAAGAAGTCTTTGTAGACTCATTTTAGCCCACAAGATGAGACTTGGGATGCAAGGAAAAAGATTAAATACATTAAGAAAACAGGGAGTCTACAAGCATATCAACGAGAATTCTTGAGTGCGATCTTGGAACTACCTGATATGGCGGAGAAAGACAAGGTATTCAACTTCATTATAGGATTGAAACCTTGGGCACACAATGAGGTGAAGAGGCAAAAGATCAAAACTCTAGAAGAAGCATTTGCTGCAGTTGATCGACTGGTAGAACATTATGATAAAGGGACCGAAGAGAGAAAACCAAAGTCCGATAAACCAAAGGAGAAATATACAAAGGAGGAGCATTCGAGATCAAGTGACAAGTCAAAGATGAAGAAGCCTCTGAAATGTTGGTTGTGTGAAGAGAACCACATTGTGAAGAATTTTCCTTCTAGACCGATGGTGGCTGCAACAGTACAAACCGATGGGAAGAAGAAGAAAGAGGAACCAACAGTTGGGATGATGTAGATTTTGGGAGCTGCAGTGGCCACAAAGGCTTTCCTAAGGCGAGATCATGGGAGGAACAAATTGGAGTATGTTAGCATGAAGGTTGGGAAAGGAACTTTACTCACTATGGTGGACATTGGTGCAACTCATAACTTCATCACGGAGGACGTTGCGAGGAAAGTTGGATTGAATTTCTCACCAATCCAAGCTCATATTAAGGCAATGAACTCTCCACCAGATAAAAGTCATCGGTATGGCATACAATGTGGATGTGAACATTGGTAAGTGGTATGGAAATATCAAATTCACGATTGTGCGAATGGATGCCTATGAGGCCATATTGGGTATGTAATTTTTTAAACAACATGAGGCTATGATGGTGCCACATATGAAGAAGTTGTACATTTACGATGGACGAGATGATGAACCTTTGGGGGTACCAATCGTGGCAACTATGACAGTTGGATGTAAATTAACATCAATGAATGTGGAGGACATTAAACGGGACAAAGAACTCTATGGGAGGTTGTGTACTGCTGAGGAAAAACTCATGGAGCAGCCATAGATTATTAGAGCATTGTCTGATAGTATCTTGGATTCGATAGGCAAGCTAGAGGCAGTGGAAGGAAATGGGAATGCTAGACTAGAGACTTAGGGGGAGAGTCGGGAAGCATACATGCAGAGATAGGAGGAGGAAGATCTGGATAGATGGATTGAGTTTTTAGAGAAGGAGGATGGAGAGCCATCATATTTCCCATCCCCTACCTCTCCTTAGACTGACATGGGCATGAGGCTCATTGTCTTTTGCTCATGGCAGTGAGTCCTCTATATTTTATGAATAGGCACATGGGGCGAGATGGACACGATTGACAATAGGATGTGAAGATAGTCATGATGATGTTAGGAACATGCGTTCTTGTGGAGGTGATGTTACGGTTGGATTATCTACCCAACTAATCATTATCATAGGGAGATCCAACACATGATTTTCTTGCAGAGTTTGACAAGATTGGAGCATGGAGCAGGTCATGGGTGGAGCTATCTGGGTGCCCACATATATGGATATGTCTTAGCGATGGAGGTTGTTGAGATGGTGTTGTCAAGGACGACAACATTTTCAGAGTGGTGGAGGATGTCAGGGCCTCGAGTTGATGAGCACCCACATTTAGTTAAAGGTGTCTTGGAGGTGGACTTTCGGATGTGCGATGGGAGCGTAAGATGGGCGTGTGCATCGGGGGACCCGAGTTGGGTGTTCGGGTGGGTGCACTCGCGAGCAAGACACCCATGGGTGAGCAATGGAGTGTGGGGAACCAAAGTATGGAGATCGGGTGAGTGGGTGGCTAAGCCGACCCAAATGGCAACGATACACATGCGAGAGGGTAGTGATATATAATTATACAAGATGTAATGACATACATATATGAGCAGGTCGACGTGTACATGGAGCATTGGCCGACCATGAAAGGTCGCGACCCTTAGTGTTGTCACATGCTAGCATGCATATATATTGGAATGAATGATGGTCATTCCAACCATCAGCGAGAAAAGAGGGCGAGAAAGCCAAAGCTATAGGCGGAAGTTGGAGGGTGCAGCACTGAAGTTAGCGAGGAAAAAAGTTCAGGGTTTCTTTGGACTGGGCCGAGACACGTTACAGGAAGCAACACTACCCAACCGTGTTACAGGTGGGTAGACTGCCACAACGTATTACATCGGTTGGTTCGAACATCGAGTGGGTGTCAGTTTTTTTTGGGCGCGAGAACGCTACGACCCGAGGGCGCTAAAGCGAACTTGAGGGCAGAAAACGCCAACGCCGCTGAGTAGCAGCATTTGAGTGAACAACAGGCGCAGGGCGCCGAAAGTTATAAAAGGCGGGCCGAGAACAGTTCAGGCCTGAACAAATGTGCGACAGAACGCCGAGAGGTGTGTGGGGTGAGCAGGTTGCGGCAAGGCGTGCCGAAGGTGCGGGTGAACCAAAAATGGTGAACGATGGGTATGATAGTGCCAAGGGAGTTCTATGATTTGGGTAATCGTGCACCGTGGCATGACTTAGATAATTTGCAGGCACAATTCTGTAAAATAAAGGTGTGCAGGCTAAGGCTTGTTGGAAACACTGAATTGTATAATTTTATGTACAATTGAATTACTATATATATATATATATATATATATATATATATATATATATATATATATATATATATATCAAGCAGACCCTAACTTCTGGGAGTTTGCCCTCCCACTTATGATGATGTCTTGATGATTTACGATGCAATAATAATATTTGAAGTAATAATTGGTTAAGTGTTTGGTTAGGCGTAGCTCGTACACTTAAATATTACTGAAAAGAAAAAGTGTGGCGGTGTCGCACCTGCCTATGTGTGGTTGAAAGACTACCACTGGGATAGGGGCGTGACAATATGAGATTTAGAGTTTCACTAGGAATTTGGGATAAAAAATTCAAAAGGAGTAGAAAGTATAATAAAAGGATTTACTTGCCCAAACTCTTAACCAAAATTCTCCTAAAATAAAAATTTTGAAGAATGAACAACAAGGACCCATGCTTAGTTCAAGAGGACTTAAGTTGGACTAACCTGTTGTGTACTAGTTTACATGCCTAGCAACACTAAGAAGAGCCTTTTGTTAGGCCCCTATAATACTAGTGATTCCCCCATTACTATTATCATTGTATCCCTTATTGTTATTATTGTGCCCCTATTGTCCCCATACTGTAATTAGTATGCCCCATAGAAATCCACTATTGTTATTTTTGTGCCCTTATGTTATTACTATTATGTCGGCTTGATTACATTGTGACCCCTTAGACTCCTATATATAGAAGGGAGGTTTAGTCATTTGTATCATCCAAGAATTGTTCACTTGTGTAATGTAAAGGAGGTTGCCCCCTCGAAGAGGCCGAATTCTAAGGTGTTGATCTATCTTTTCTATCCTTTTGTGAGCTGGTTTCCTAACATTTTGTATCAGAGCTTTGGATTGTAGGGTTTCGCTGCTCCAAACAGGTCATCGTGGCATTTTCGCTATAACTTTTTCTGTGATGTTTGAGAAGCTAAAAAAAAATTCCATTTGGGACGAAATCGTTCTGAATTTCAGGTCCGAATTTCAGAGCTTGTCGCACTATATTTGCGGAGATATGATCTGAGGAAGTTGGCGTTTTTGCAGACTCCCGAATTACATTCCAAACAGGTGACCTGGGGAAAATCGTCATAACTTTTTTTTGAGCATTAGATTGAAATTTCGTAAGAAGTTTCAGAAATAGGATGGCCTGTAGTTTTCTGTGTATCAGTTTCAGGTACTAAGGTCAAAACAATGACATGTGGCACATCGTACAAGTTCGCTCTACTGAACTAGTCTATAATCAGGTCACCGTGGGAGATTTGGCATAACTCTTCCTTGGAGAATCCAATCTTGATCAGACTTGTGGGGTTAGAAAGAGGACTCAAAGGGATACCGCAGGACGAGATTTCAGATATTCGAGATCCACAGTTACAGAGATACAACAGATTCAATATCGAGCTCTTACAAAGTGAAAAAAAAGGTGTGTAGTTTTTTTTTTTAATTTTGCATAAGATTGGTTTGAAAAATTAGTTTGAAGGAATTCAAAGGGAATAGTGAATAATTATTAGCATTAATTAATTCCCCGAAGAAAGAAAATGGAAACACCTAGTAAGCAACCTGAAAGCTCTAGCATGACTCGTGAAGAAGAGGAAGAAATGCAACATGATATATCAAAATTACAAGACCAAGTACAACAAATTTCACTCTCACTAAAGGTAAATGAAGCCAAGATGAATGGCGTGGAAGCTAATATGAATGGCATGCAAGCTAAGATGGATGTTTTAAAGAAAGACGTAGAAGATAAGATGAATGGAATGGACGCTAAGATGAATGGCATGGACGATAAGATGGAAGAATTGAAGATAAATTTGAATAAGTTGCTACAAGAAATGGTCACTAATGGTGAAAGGGTAGTAAAGGAAATTCATGATGAGAATAAAAGAAATGTTAATAACGATTTCATAGACTCTAATGCTGGAGTGAAAGGGTTGCTCTCATGTTCCAAGGTATTTGAGACTCCCAAAGGTCTCTCACCTATTCGTGATCATGATCATGCTATTCATTTGATTCTAGGAAGTGTTCCTCCAAACATCAAGCCGTACAAATATCGCTATGCCCAAAAGAGTGAAATTGAACGTATGGTTGCAGAAATGCTAGAGGTTGGTATAATTCAACCTAGTCAAATTTCTTTCTCTGCTCTAGTAGTATTCGTGCACAAGAAGGATGGATCATGGCGCATGTGTCCAAATTATAGGGAGCTCAACAAGCTCACTATTAAAGATAAATTTCCAATTCCTATCATTGATGAATTATTGGATGAATTGCATGGATCAATTTACTTCACCAAGTTGGATCTTCATTCAGGATATCATCAAATCAGAATGAAGACTGAAGACATTCTGAAAACAACATTTAGAACTTATGAGGGTCATTATGAATTTTTGGTCATGCCTTTTGGCCTTACCAATGCAGCTTCTACATTTCAAGGTTTGATGAATTCCATTTTCAAACCCTTCCTTAGAAAATCCGTGTTAGTATTTTTTGATGATATACTAATCTACAACAAGTCTTGGAAGGATCATGTTGAACATGTTGACAAGGTGCTCAAACTATTGAAGGAGAAACAATTATATGCAAAAAGTTCCAAATGTTTATTTGGAGTACAAGAGGTGGAATATGTGGGTCATATTGTATCTCATGAAGGTGTTAAGGTAGACCCTAGCAAAATTAAAGCCATTAAGGAATGGAAAATCCCCACATCCATAAAGCATCTACAAGGATTTCTCGGGTTGATAGGTTATTATCGTAAGTTTGTTAAGAATTATGGGAGAATAGCAACACCTCTAACAACATTATTGTAAAAAGATACATTCTCATGTACTCCAGAAGCAACAAAGGCCTTCAAACATCTTAAACAGGCAATGTGCCAAGCACCGGTCTTAGCTACGCTGGACTTCACAAAAACCTTCATTGTGGAATGTGATGCTTCAGGAAATGGAATTGGTGCTGTTTTAGTGCAAGATGAAAGACCCATTTCTTTCGAAAGTCGTCCAATCAAGGAAAAGTATTTACACAAAGCTATTTATGAGAAGGAAATGTTGGCAATACTACATGCACTTAATAACTGGTGACCCTACCTAATGGGAAGACACTTCAAGGTAAAAACGGATCATGATAATCTTAAATACTTTTTAGAACAAAAATTATCCTCTGAAGAGCAACAAAAATGGGTCACAAAGATGTTGGGTTATGACTTTGAAAACATCTACAAAAAAGGGAAGCAAAATGTTGTGGCAGATGCACTCTCAAGAAAGGATGAGGATGTGGAAGCATTGTTGTGTGCCATTTTTATTATCCAACCAAATTGGATAAATGAAGCAAGGGATGAATGGAAGAATGATGAAGAAGTGTGGGCACTCATTCGAAAGTTACAACAAGATCCCAGTACATCTAATACATTTAGCTGGAAAAATGATTCGTTATGGTACAAATATTGCTTATACCTATGTAAGAATTCCCAACTCAAACAAAAGATTCTTATGGAATTGCACACTTCTCCCTTAGGAGGGAACTCAGTATTTTTAAAAACTTACCACTCGGTTAAGAAGGAATTTTTTTGGGATGGCCTTAAATTGGATATTCAAAATTTAGTGGCGAAATGTTTGGTTTGCCAATAAAATAAAGTTGAAACAATTAAGACCCGTGGTCTATTACAACCTTTATCCATTCCAAGCCAACGTTGGGAGGAGGTTTCAATGGATTTTATCACAGGTTTACCCAAGTTCGAAGGAAAGAGTGTCATCATGGTAGTTGATAGACTTACCAAGTATGCACACTTTTGTGCATTATCACATCCTTTTAAAGCCAATAAGGTTTCTACTACATTTATGGAAACAATTCAAAAGCTACATGGAATCCCAAAGATTATTGTAAGCGACAAAGATCCCATTTTTACTGGAAATTTTTGGACATAATTATTTTATTGTCTCGGTACTCAGTTAGCTCATAGCTCATCTTATCATCCTCAATCTGATGGGAAAATTGAGATAGTAAGCAAATGTTTGGAAGGATATTTTCGTTGCTTTGTATCTGATAAACAAACACAATGGGTCAAATGGTTTCCTCTGGTTGAATGGTGGTATAACACTTCCTTCCATACTGCAGCAAAAATGACCCCATTTATGGCACTTTATGGATATCATCCACCATCCATCACATCATATTTAAGAGAAAATTCTAAGGTTCAAGCAGTGGAACATCACATCGAGCATGAACAACAAGTTCTGCAACTCTTAAAGGATAACCTCACGTTGGCACAGAATAGAATGAAACAACAGGTAGATCAACATCGCAACGAAAGAAGTTTTGATGTAGGTGACTGGGTATTCCTATGGCTACAACCATATAAACAAATGTCCCTCAAGCAAGCTAAGAAGGATAATAAGTTATCACCAAAGTATTATGGTCCGTACAAGGTGTTGCAAAAGATTGGTACTATGGCATACAAATTGGAGCTTCCTGCAGCTTCCCGACTGCACCTAGTTTTCCATGTTTCATGTTTAAAGAAGGTTATGGGTGACAAGATCCCAGTTCAAACAATATTGCCAGAACTTGACGAGGAAGGAAAAATCATATTGGAACCGGAAGCAGCCACAGAAACGAAAACTCGATAGCTACGAAATCGATCAATTTTGGAGTATCTCATCAAGTGGAAGAACTTATCAGCTGAAGATTCCACATGGGAGGATGAGAATTTTATACAGAAACATCTAGAACTACTCAAGCGTTGAAGACAACGCTTTTTGAAAGGAGAGGGGCATGTTAGGACCCTATAATACTAGTGATTCCCCCATTACTATTATCATTGTATCCCTTATTGTTATTATTGTGCCCGTATTGTCCCCATATTGTTATTAGTATGCCCCATAAAAACCCACTATTGTTATTTTTGTGCCCTTATGTTATCACTGTTATGTCAGCTTGATTACATTGTGACCCCTTAGACTCCTATATATAGAAGGGAGGTTTAGTCATTTGTATCATCCAAGATTTTTTCATTTGTGTAATGTAAAGGAGGTTTCCCCCTTGAAGAGGCTGAATTCGAAGGCGTTGATCTATCTTTTTGTGCGCTGGTTTCCTAACACCTTTGGTTCTATGGAAAATCTCTTTGTAAGGCACTCCTTAATTTGATTTCCTTCACAAATGATTTTGTTTATGGTGACCCTTCAATTGAGTGCCTTATCACCTTTCCCACTATAGCTTCCATCTTCCAACTTCCAACCCACAAGCTAGCACAAGATCAAGTTGGTGTCCACTTTTCTCTTTATATTCATCTACTATTCCTCATATCAGAAAGAAACATACAAGCCTTAATGACCTTATTGGTTAGGCTAGTTTTAGCTCTAAGGGTAAAAGTAAATCTCAATCTTGTTAACATCTAAAGTATTTATAAAGGATTTTTCATCATGTAATAATTAATACACAATTCCTCTTGACAGTTCCCTTTCATGTCAAGTAGTGTGATATTTAACCACTATGAAACATGATTGTTCTCACATAAGTGGTCATTCATAATACTTCTAAGGTTTTATAGTGCTCAAAGCACCCTTTTACACGAATAATTTTGTCTCATAAAACCATTTACCTTCACTCTGAATGCATTTTACACATTTTCATGGTTTTGAAAACCAAAAATTAATTAATAAATTTGAGACACTGTAATATTCTTCATATGCAAAATGAATAATATCAAATAAATAATTTCCACAATAAGGATCCTCAGAAGGGGTGCTCAAGAAGGGACAGGTAGGGAGGGGCATGGCCACCACCCCACCAAGCATAAACAAGGGTGGATGTGGCATAGCCCCTCCCCTATGATGCCATAATTGATGTCTTATCAAGTATAGGCCACCATGTAGGTGTATTCATCCTTCACGCTGGTAAGAGATGCAAGATCTAATGATGAAATGAATGGACATTAAATCAAAAAGTGATCCCATTAGTGATATTTTACTAGCCTCACACTTGGAATTACTCCCAAGTTAGTTCATAAAGTGCATTAGTCATCAGATACAATGGAGGAGACTAGGTCTATGTACCAACGATGAGTAATGAGACTATGGCCTTGATTCTTGATATGATCAAGAATCAAGGCCACTAATGGCCCTTGGCTCCCGCACTCAGCATTCATTGCAATAATATGGTAAGCTTCTATTTAAAAGCTACCCATTGTTATTTATAATGGTGTTTTTCTATTGTTTCGTTTTGGAGCAAGGATCCTCTCTCCTTTTTTCAAACGAAACTCCTTCATGCTTGCCCCTTCCAGCCTCGGTCTTAGGTTCTCTTGCTTTTCTTTGGTTATTGTCTAGAGTTTGATCATCCTCTCTCTCCCACTTTTCAGTCCCTCCTCTCATCGTTCTCCCCTCCCGTCTAGTCTTTCCCATATCTTCCGTATCGCACTTAGCCCCATTCTCACTTAAACTTGCTCTACTTCCTATCTTACTTGATCCCTCTCCCACATTTCCCTCATTCCTCAACCCCCTGTTGTGGTTTAAGCTTCCTCGATATAGATCATTCCCTATGGTTTGGTCACTCCTCCCTTAGCCTTTAATTTTTACCTTCCCTCACCCACTTTTTGTTTTTATCATCTTGGCACCTCTTTGTGCCACGCAATGCGTCAACAATGTGCCAGAAGTCAACCGATTGTTTCTTCTTATCGAGAAATGCATGAACCCAATAGAGAGAAAAGTTCTTAACTGATCTATTTTGTTCCCATATATCGTAACTAATTCAAGAATAAATTTCCACTACAAAAAGGGAAATTGTAGGGGAATGAGGTTGTCTCTTGGATGTGGAAATTACTAGTGAAATTGTAGATTGCGTTCTTGAAGTCAAACATACAAAAAGAATATTCCAGAGTATATATACACCATAGACATATATTAACGCATGAAAACGCTGCTAATAATTAGTGAAATTGCAAATTAGGTTCCAGATATCGGATATACAAGAGGCATATTCCAGAGTCTACGTACACCATAGACATATATTGACAAATGAAAATGTGGCTAAGGCTAATCCTACTGGATCATAACATGACCCCTTACGATGCATTAAGGCACATCTTGGCCTCCTGATCCAGGCTACTCACGACGAAACAACAAACTAATAATTGATGAATAATCAGAATACCCAAATATTGGTTAATGGATCTAATGTTGAGTTCGAGCACATGTTGCTCTCCGTTTTAATGAACTCTGGCTATAATCGAGAGTTTGTTCCTAATAATATTTAGTTTTCTAATTTTTCCCACATGCCGGTAAAGCAATTTGTGATTTGAATTTTCAACAACTAGGTGGTAGGAATTGTTGATCAACTCAAACACAGGTACTGAGGTACGTACTGTATCATAGATGATCTCAGATAAATAAATTAAATAAAATTTAAGCAAGTTGCCTAATTCTCTTGCACATCGAAGCATTTGCAACAAGCATATGTTATAAATAATGAGCATATGCATGGTGATAGGGTTATCCACATTATATTAGTTGTCCATTGCTCTTTTTTATTTATTATGGATTTTTCTGCTTTAGAAAGACAGAAAGAAAGAAATTATTTTAATGTCCACGAGGCTAAAGATAACTTATGGGATAGATTGCTTCTTCATTTGCTTTATGTATTTGGTCCTTCTCTGTGAAACGTCAAAATAAATGCTAATAAATTCTCTCAGCTTCTCGACAAACCCAAATAACCTATGGGACAGATTGCTTCTTCATCTACTTGATGTATTCGACTCATTTGTGCGAAACTTCAAAATAAATTCTCCCAGCTTCTTGACAAACCCCTCACTAAATAAATTATCCCAAGAGCTAGTTGCCAACATATCTGCATAACTTTCCCTGTTGTCTTTGAAGGCCTCACATTCTAAAATGAAATGTTTTTTTGATTCCACTTTTCCGGAAGAACAAAAAATGCATACTCTTTCCTACCACACTTCCTTTGGCCTTTTCCAGTCGATAAACCCAAATAACCTATGGGACAGATTGCTTCTTCATCTGCTTGATGTATTCGACTCATTTGTGCGAAACTTCAAAATAAATGCTCCCAGCTTCTTGACAAACCCCTCACTAAATAAATTATCCCAAGAGCTAGTTGCCAACATATCTGTATAACTTTCCCTGTTGTCTTTGAAGGCTTCACATTCTAAAATGAAATGTTTTTCTGATTCCACTTTTCCGGAAGAACAAAAAATGCATACTCTTTCCTCCCACACTTCCTTTGGCCTTTTCCAGCGCCCTATTTAGTCACGTTGTTCAGCTGACGGGATTGGCTAGAATGCCCATGAATAAAAATTTAGTGTAGAAATTGAGTTAAAATGTTTTAATATATATATATATATATATATATATATATATATATATATATATATATATATATTTTATCGAGTCAAAATGTCTAGATAACATAATATAACTGGACATTACAACAAGTGGGTCTAATGGTTACAAGCATGTGCTTCCTGATGTCACAGGTTCAAAACTAGAGGAGATAGAGTATGTATGCCTTCATAGACTTGGTCCCTTGTCCCACAAACAAGGGGCGTCTCATACACCAATTTGGTGTCCCAAATATGTTACAAAATTAAATTAAAAAAATATTATTTATAAAATATTTTGATTGTGAAATTTGAATGGATTTTGGGCATGTGGTATTGATGAGCCATGGTATTGGCCCATGGTATGGTATGGTTAACAATATTCATGGTAAAGTGGGGTGAGTATCCATGGTCAAAAGTCTGGTTAATTGTAAATATTATTTTGATTGTGAAATGAGGGATGGTTTTCGGGCACGTGGTTACAAAATTATTATTTTAATCTATATGGTGAAATGGATCTTAAGTTATAACTACTATTTATATCTTATATATTTTCATGTGATAGAGGTGTAGAAATATCTCAAAAGTAATACTGTTTTTTTTCTTTTAAATTTAATAAAAAAAGTTAAATTTAAATAAAATATTTTGAGTGTGAAATGAGAGAGAGTTTTTAGGCATGTTGTATTCATGAACCATGATATTGTAACAAAGTCTTTTTACAACTTAATAATATCTATGTCAAAGTGGACAAGAGGTTAAACATATTGTTATATTGTAAGTTTATGTGCTTATAATTAATTAAATTTAAATATTGTTACATAATCATTATTTTATTTTAGATTAAGGTAAAATGGATCTTAACTTTTTTTTTTTCAAGTGTGGTCATGCCTAACCCCAAGGGCATCAAAGAGAAAGGTACTTAGTAATGGGAACTCGTTATCATGTCCAATATACCACCTCGAGGCGGGGAATTGAACCAGTGATTTCACATCAAGGAGTGACTTAATAGAATACCCAATCACCATCTATCCAAAACCATCAAGGAGTGCCTTAACAGAACACCCAATCACCATCTATCCAAAACCCTGACTATTTTACAATTTTTTTTTAATCTAAAAAATTATTCTTAATTTTATTGATAGAAACACGATTACAATGTAACAAATTTAAATTTTATTATTTTGATTACTTTTAACTATTTAAGGAAACTACAACATCTCCCTTGGGATTTATATTAATTTTAATAGACATGTAAATATTTACCAATTTACATATTATAAATTGGACATATTAATATAAATTCAACATATTAAACCAATAGGTAAATATTTACAAACTTTCTTACATTACATCTATACACTACCCATATACTAAAATATAAAACTCTTATTAAAAAAACAATAACAATACATTCAATATCATATTAATTAAAATATACACACTTTCATATATATCATGATATACACTACCTTCATGTATATTATTTCTTTTAACTTTCCTCACAATATTATTTGATTTGACTTTCCTCACCACTCTGATTTGATTCAAGAGTCCCAAGGAAATCCATTCTCAGCCTTGAGACACTCAATTCCACAACGCCCATCCTTTCACCATCATATGAAAAGGACATCGATAACGCACGCAGGTTCTTTGCTAAATGTTTAAATGGGTGATTATGGGAGTGAAGAAATTTAAATCCAGTAATGTATACAGACTGCATAAATATCTAATATATTTAATAATATTTAATTTTTATTAAAAAATAAAAAATTATATTTCATTAAAATAATGTACATCTAAACCAATATAAAACTGAGTTAAGGTGGTTATTCTTTCTGGATCTCCTAATGAAAATGAATTAAGGTGGTTATTCTCTCTGGATCTCTTAACCTGCTCACCCTCGTCAACTTCATCAAAATCATTTCATTTACCGAGTACATCACATTATCCACCCAGCGCATAACATCGCACGCCTTGCCTTGCCTTATTTTCCAACTTTGATTTCGCACGCCTTGCCTTGCCTTATTTTCCAACTTTGATTTCGCTGGCTTTATGCGCATATAAAAAGTTGACAGTGATCTAAATTTAGAATATATAAAGCAATCAGTTGGAAGTTGCTGTCTTTGGCGTTGGGGACTTTAAAACCTGTGGGGTCCACGGAGCTCAGCAGAGCCACGTCTTTTCAGAGGCTCGGAGATAGTGGACCTTAAACGCGATTTGGCAGGCTTTTTGTGCATGTGAAAAATCTAATTTCGCAGTTATTAAAACTAATTTCAAATAGAAAACTAAATTTGAAATGTATAAGAAAATGGAGTTGTCTATAATGCGATTTTTTGAAGATTCCGGTGACGGAATCCGGCGAAGAAATTGAGGTCAAATCTTGATTTCTTGCAGTTAAAATGGTTTTTTAACTGCATATTTGGATTCAGCACCCTGAAAAACCCCTGGGACGCTTTCATTGTGCATAAACTAGTTATCAAACTTGCGATTCCAATAATTCCTGCCGGATTTCGATCGGAAAAATCCGCCAGAAAAACTTTCAAAAAGTGGCGTTATAGACAACTCCTAAGAAAATCGGTTGGAAGTTCCTGTCCACGCACTGTCGATTGCAGAAGCACGTGCTTTGACACGGTAACAGATCAAAGAACTTTAAACGCAGCCCTCTAATCTTCAGAAAATGCCAAGAACTTTATCTGTGGCTCCAATTTTGTTTGATTAATTTGACTTACACTACTAAACCAAATCATTAATAAGCGCTACTTGACGCAGCCCTGCTCTACATATATATATAAAAAAGCTAGCAAAAGTAATTTTTTTTATTTATCAAACATATGAATATATTCAATAATTTAGATTAATAGAATCTAATGAAATAATAAAATTTGATAGACTAAAAGATAAGTGTCATAGGGTGGTGAAACAAACACTACATAAATTTGAATAATTGTAAAAATATTTATATTTGGATGAAATTATATATATATATATATATATATATATATATATATAAAAGAGAAATTGTTACATTTCAAATTAATTAAAAATATGAATATAAATTTTTGATATAATTGATTTTAAAACAAAAAATAAAATCATAATTTTTATTTTAATAAAATATTTAAGATAATATTCAATTATTTTTATTTATAAAATTATTATTATTATAAATTTAGTTTAAAAATAAATATTTTTTCATATTTTCCTTATTATTTATATCATTTTTTCTTTAAAAAATATATTAATTAATTTAATTATTATACTATCAATTTAATTTTATTATTTGTTATTATTTTATCTTTTTTTAGTTTTTAGGTTTCTTGAACCTCACTTCTTGACACCTCATTTCGTGCATTCTATCTCTAAGAATCTTTTCTCTCCAAGATGGATCTCTATTCGGATTCGAAACATCAACACATGTTGGTATGATCGATCTCCACTCAGATTCGAAACATCAACGCACGACAGTAAATCTGTACTATGGAAAATTTGTCTTTTCACTCTTCAAATAGAAATGTAATCAATCAATATCTAGGGATTAGTAAGGGGTTTTCGGACTAGCATGGGGCTTAATGTAAGTCTTAATGTATTAGGAGAAAGGCATGAGCCCCAAGATTTTAACATTACAAACATGGATCAATTTTCCATTTTTTAGCACTTAAAAGTGACGTTCCTGTATTATGGAGGTAATTGCCTTGTATCAATACCAAATCAAACAACCATTTATGGAATGCAATTATCTAAGCTTTAAAATCTACCTCTAATAAAGTATGCCTTGTGTAATACTTCCTTCCATCACTCTAGCTTTCATGAGACAAGCCACCACAATATTTTAGCTCCTAATTCCAAGTTCATCAAGGGAGGATCTTAGATCAATAAGTCCCCCTTTTTGAGGGGGAATGTACTATATTCCATTTCAAAAGGTAAGAGTTTCTTCCTTGCCATATGGATTTTCTAATTTCTATCCCAATTATTTGTGTAATGCTAAATGGAGCTAGTAATGTTTAGCCTTGATAGGACTAGAGGGATGATAGTATATAGGTTGATCAATACAACCTAACTTATTATATGCAAACAATAAGATCCCTATTGTTCCATTTTTATTAATGCTATATAGGATATGCATCCAATCTAATGCCTTTGGCTCTTTTAAGGAAATAGGGATCCCCAAATAGGCTCTTTTAACACTATATATTTTATAGCATCTAAAATTCTTATAGCCTTAGAAAACATAATAATTATCAAAAAAATATATAAGCTAGCTATTTCTTCCAAAGATGTACTAAGAGGCTTATAGCCTTGATTCACAACTTTCACTTCTTTATCAAGTTGATGTACCATTTGATCCTCTTCCTCCCTTCGAGAAGATTTGACAAAGAGTAAGTTGGTTTGAGGCCATGGACTTGTCTTCCCTACTTGTCTGCTTCATGCAATTATTAAAGCTAAGGGGTTATCTATTGGCACTAAGCTACAAATTAAGATTCTTTCATCACAATCAATGATTGAGCACCACTATATTCTTCCATCACAATCAATGATTGAGCACCACTATATTCTCCCATCACAATCAATGATTGAGCACCACTATATTCTCCCATCAAAATCAATGATTGAGCACCACTATATTCTCCCATCACAATCAATGATTGACCACCACTATATTCTCCCATCACAATCAATGATTGAGCACCACTATATTCTCCCATCACAATCAATGATTGACCACCACTATATTCTCCCATCACAATCAATGATTGAGCACCACTATCTTTAATTGTTTTTAATCCTTTCCATAATGCATATGCTTTGGCCAGGGAAAATTTTAAGGATGGAAAATTATCTTGAAGTTTAAAACATTGACGAATCTCATTAGTCCCTAATATGCAAACTATAAAATGTTTATTGATGTATTTGTAAAATTATTCAAATTTATAATGATTTTATATATACTCTCTATATAATATTGGCGATTTTTAAGGTAAAATAATTTTATATTGTAAAATTTGGGCGAATCATTTTTATAAAAAAATCGAAATTTGAAAATCTATTTTTTGAAAAAATCATGGAAAATTAGCCCACCTGCGAATATTAGCCCCTAAAATTTTCCATGACTTCGGCTTGATTGTTAAACATAATACCAAAACCCAAACAAAAAAATCATATTATTACTCTAAAAAAAATCCATAATAACCTTCCATCACACTCACCATCCCAATAAAATACAATAATTTTAAGAGATCAAAGAACTTTAAACGCAGCCCTTTAATCTTCAGAAAATGCCAAGAACTTTATCTGTGGCTCCAATTTTGTTTGATTAATTTGACTTACACTACTAAACCAAATCAACGCACTGTCGATTGCAGAAGCACGTGCTAAGAGATCAAAGAACTTTAAACGCAGCCCTTTAATCTTCAGAAAATGCCAAGAACTTTATCCGTGGCTCCAATTTTGTTTGATTAATTTGACTTACACTACTAAACCAAATCATTAATAAGCGCTACTTGACGCAGTCCTGCTCTATATATATAAAAGTTAGCAAAAGTGAATTTTTTTTATATCCAACATATGAATATATTCAATAATTTAGATTAATAAAATCTAATGAAATAATAAAATTTGGTAGAGTAGTATAGGGTGGTGAAATAAATATTATATAAATTTGAATAATTGTAAAAATATATAATTATTTTGATGAAATTATATATATATATATGAAATTGTTACAGCTTCAGGGTTAGTTCAATTGGTCCAGTCTCTATTGTTAAGTCTGGCTAACACGATTTAAAAGATTCCCTTTGAGGTTGATCTGTGTTAGTCTGGCTAACAGACTTTAAAAGATTCTCTTTGAAGTTGATATGCCCAAAATTTTCCAAAGGAAATATATATATATATATATATATATATATATAATTGTTACATTTGAAATTAATTGAAAATATGAATATAAATTTTTGATATATCAAATTTAAACATAAAAATAAAAATAATTTTTTTTTTTCATTTTAATAAAATATTTAAGATAATATTCAATCATTTTTATTTATAAAATTACTATTATTATTATAAATTTAGTTTACAAATAAATATTTTTTCCTATTTTCTTCATTATTTATATGATTTTTTCTTTAAGAAAAATATTAATTTTAAATACTAATTTAATTATTATATTATTATTTTAATATAATTATTTGTCATTACTTTTTTAATTTTTAGGTGTTTTTGAAGCCAAATGGACTCTGTTTATATTTTCCTTATTCTCTGGACATGATCTTTGCTTATCCTAATATGGTTCCAACCCTAAGAATCTTTTGTCTTGAAGATGAATCTCTACTCGGATTCGAAACATCAACGCCAGTAAATCATATATTTGTGTTGTCGCTCTTCAAATAAAAATGTAATCAATCAATGTCTAGGGATTAATAATGGGTTTTAGGATTAGCATGGGGTTTAATGTATTGGGAGAGAGGCATGAGCCCCAAGATTTTATCATTACAAATATGGATCAATTTCCCTATATTATGGGGGTAATTGCCTTGTATAAATACCAAATCAAAGAGCCACTTATGGAATGCAGTTATCTAAGCTTTTAAATCTACCTCTAATAATGTATGCCTTGTGTAATTCTTCCTTCCATCACTCTAGCTTTCATGAGACAAGCCACCACAATATTTTAGCTCCTAAATCCAAGTTCATCAAGGGAGGATCTTAGATCAACAAGTCCCCCCTTTTTGAGGGGGAATGTGTTATATTCCATTTCAAAAGGTGAGAATTCCTTCCTTGCCATATGACTTTTCTAATTTCTATCCCAATTATTTCTGTAATACTAAATGGAGCTAGTAATGTTTAGCCTTGATAGGACTAGAGGGATGATGACGCAGGAAAAACCCGCTATACCCACAGTATGCATATAGAATGCATAATCTCATTCATCCAAGGAATTTCATTGACCTGCTTGGTCAAACCCTCATAAGCTAAGGTTAAGGCCCCTTCATTTAAACCTCATGCGGAAACATTTCATTAGACTTTCTATAGTTTAACCCTTTGTTAATCATTCTATCGGCACTCTATACTGAACCTTTCACCCTTTATGGTAACCTTGGTTAATCCTTTCGCAAAACCTTATAACTCAATAGAGTATGCCTTCAGAGCTCTTGACTTGCGATATGCGACAACCTTCGCCACCGTTGATTTCATTCACTAGATTAACGGTTGTCGCAACATCGCATCACGCTTATTTATAGTGTTCTTGGGTCCAGATTAGGGTCAACTTGAGCAAAGGAAGGATATTAACTATATATACATGAATATCTTTCAAAAGTTAATTTCTCCTCGGCTGTGTTGAGTTAGGATGTGTGTTACATATCATTGGAAAGGTCTCTAAATATGCTATTTGACTATGTAATTTCCTATTCATTAGGATATCCTTTAACATCAATCACAACCATTTTCAACAATATCCCCTTTCTAATTGATGGTAATACTTTGATATCTACTCTTTTTGATAGTTTCTCCCCCTATATGCATTCTCTTTCCCTTTGAAATCAATAGCAAAGGGTGCTCCCCCTAATTTTGTGCTTCCTTTACTAAGATAAAGGAGAGATCCCTCATAACGTTTCCCTGAGATATTCAAATGTTTCTCTAGGAATAGGCTTGGTAAATATGTCAACAAATTGTTCTTCGGTGCCAAAATATTCCATCTTGAAATTTTTCTCAATGACTTCTTCTTTGAGGAAATGGTACTTGATTGAAATATGCTTTGCTTTTTAGTGCATGACATGATTTTTTGAAATATTGACTGCACTACAGTTGCCGCAGAAAATGACAATTGGTTGATCATATTCCATTTTGATGTCATGCAAAGTTTGTTTCATCCAGAGAACTTTGGTACAAAAGTCTATTTTTGTTATGTATTCAGTTTCAATTATTGAAAGAGAAATTGGTGATTACTTTATGCTTGAACAAGATACAAGGAAATCTCCTAGGAAAAATGCACTCTCACTGGTGCTTTTTCTAATATCAATGCTACTTGTTACCCACCATTTTGCGGGTGATATCCCTAGGAGATTTTTTTTTCTTCAAGATGGTCCTCAACCGGTAGCCACCAGCCCCTTGCAGCCATCAATTAGCTCATTCTTCCATTTCTCTGCCACCTGAGCCACCCATGTGGTCACTTGATGCAGGAGCATTCAACTCAACAATTTCATCATAGTCTAGTTAACTTAGGGGTCTTGTGTTTTCAAGGAAGTTGGATTCCTATGTATGTAATCATTAATGTTTTGAGTGATTAGAATAGGAATTAATTAGGTAAGTGTGAGGATATTTGTAAATGGTCTCAAGTGTAGGAGAACATGAGTGATTAATGATGATGAGAGAGTTGGAAATCAATTGTAACTCTTATAGGTCTCATGATTCGAGGAACTAGAGAGGACTCTTAGGGATAAGTAGGAGTTAAAAGTGGATTTAGAAGAATTTCAGGAGTTAGTTCAACAAATTAAGGATCTGAACTAGAATTAGTTCAACAGAACCTTTTTGTATAAAGGTAAGCCTAAAAGGCGAGAGCAAGTTAGTTAGTCAGTAGTTAGAGAGGAGTAGATAGAGAGTAGTTAGAAGAGTCAGTCAGTCAGACTGTAAGCCTACGGGCAAGAGAAGAAAGGCCACTGATCAGAAAATCAGGCTAGGGAGAGAGACTCTTGTGTAAATACTCATTTATTAATACAAACAACTCGATTCAGAGTTTGTACAATGTGTACTGTGTAATTGAATTATAATATGTGTGTGGCTAGAGTGATTCTATGTAACTTATGTTGTAGGTGTAGAACAGAGACGAAATACAGAGAAGCGTAACAGAACAACTTCCAACTGTGGTTGGGTAGAAGTTGTTGAGGCAGCTCCACAGTTGCGATTGTGGGTAGAGTTGTCTTAGAGATAACAGTTCCAGCAAAAGGAGTGTTGGGTAGAATTGTTAGTTAGCAAGAGGTTCGAGGAGAGAACCATAGAACTTGTGTTACGAATTTGTACACATGGACAGTACAGAAGAGAGCCTTTAGTGTTACAGTGAAGGTGAAAGAGCATAAAGGCGCGAGTGGAATTAAGTTAAGGAGAGAGTTGTGGCGGAACAACGAAGGACTGGAACCCTGAAGAAAGTCGAGTCCACAGAAGGACATTGAAGAAATGACACAAACCCAAAGTAAAGAGTAGCAGGGGTAGGAAAGAACAAATTCCTTTGATTATAGTTGAAGTCCCATAGTAAATCTTGACCGTCGATCACCAAAGTCAATGCTTACATCATAGTCAACTGCGAGATTAAGTTGATTGATAACCTGTGTGCTAGTTGAAGGGTCGTAGATCGTAGGATTTAAGAGCCTCGTCATCCAACGGATATCGGGCCGTAAAGAGATCGAGCGTTAACTGTAAGGGTGGACCCGAACTTTTATAGATTGAGGACTTATAATTCTCATCGGGTCCGAAAAGGCATTAAATGTCGTGTAAATGGTCCACCCGATATCATTGTAGACCGTTGGATCAAGCGGATCTCGATCAACGATTATAAAGCATCGGGAAAGTCTGTTGATCAGGAAGAAGTACAGCCGTTGGATTGAGGGTGAGATCGATGGTGGAGATTGAATCAAAAAGAAATTGGAAAAGGCGGACCCGAAGAGGTTATAGGCGCAGCTTTAAATATATTTGAAGTCTAGTTGTGTTGTCGCACGTCGCTTGCGAAAGGCGATGGAAGCACATGTTGATGTGTTGCGATATTGCGAGAGCCGTTGATCTGATGAATGAAATCAATGGTGGGGAAAGGCAATCGCATATCGCAAGTTGGGAGTTCCAAAGGCATGATCTATTGAGTTGAAAGGTTTCATGATAAAGGAGGAGTTGTCTTATAGAATGGGTTTGGTTAATATGCATGGTTAAAGGATTAACCAAGGTTGCCATAAAGGATGAAAGGTTGAGTTATAAATTTCTGATAGAAAGATTGATGAAGGGTTAGACTATGGAAAGTCTAATGAAATGTTTCCGCATGAAGGTTAAATGAAGGGGCCTTAACCTTAGCTTATGAAGGTTTGACCAGGCGGGTCATAGTAATTCCTGGGACAGATAAGATTATGCATTTCTATATGCATACTGTGGGTAATGCAGGTTTTACCCTGCGTCAGAGTGGTATCAGAGCTAGTTAAAGCTCTTTTTAATTAAAGCAGAATTGTGCAGAATACAAGTGTGATTGCAAAAGAAAGAGGAGATCAGGTTATTTGAATCTGATAAGTAGAAGGCATGAGATAAGATGAGAGTAAGTGATACTCTTAAGAAGAGAATGTAGAAGCATAAAGAAAACACAATGATGTTTGTTTTCTTGAGGAAAATGGAGGTTCACTCAAATGTGAAGAATGGATGGAAACTGCTTGTGAAGCCATGTAGTGGCAGTGAACCTGAAGAATCCAATTGAAGGTTGGACAGAGAGGATAAGAGTGTTCTCAGAAGGAAGTTGAGAAGCAAGCTTTTGAAAGCTTGGAAATGATCTTTGGTTTGAATATCATTGATACACAGGTGACAACAAAGGAAGGTGAGAAGATTGCAGCAACCTAGAGCAAGGAGTGCTCAATTGGTTCCAGAGGAAAGAACCAGAGAAATGCTAAAAGACTGAGCTCAAAGGAGAGAAGCTTAGTGAGGCATGTGTAGCAAGAAGGAGATTTGTTACTGTAGAGGTATTGTTGCAGCTCACAAAGGCAATTCCACAAAGGATGTGGGTATAATTGCTAAGGGATGAAGAAAGCTGATAAGACTTTCTGAGTGAAAGAAGAGGTGGTCAGAACCTAGTATTTAATTTGTAATTGAAGTACAAGAGGACAGTTGTGTTTTTAAAATGTGCAGATGAGTTGAAGCCTAGACGGAGTAGAGATAAGTGCTCAAAGAGGTTCCATAGAATAGAGAACCAAGTGCTTGCCAAAAGACCAAGTACAGAGGAAAGCTTGGTGAGGTAAGTGGCAGTAGGGAGGACTTGCTGTTGCAGAGGCTTTAATGCAGCTCATAGTAAGTGAGTGAGGAACTCATGAAGATGGAGAAGATGACTACTGATAGTCATAACAGAGATAACATAGGTTCTAAGGAAGACCACAGTAGAAGAAAAGTGAAGAAGTAGGATGCCAAGGTAAATGGAAAGAGGATGAGTCAAGAGGAACATCACAAGGAGATTGCACAGTTAAAAGAACAAATCGATGCATTACAAAGGATATTGGAGGAGATCCAGAGATTAGGTTGGGTCTTGAAGAAAAAGGCAGTGAAATGGTCTAAGTTACAGAGAAGGCTATGGCAGAGACAAGTGAAGAGCCTAGTGGAAGAACTCAGAGAAGCTGAGTTGAGAATGGAAGTTTCCATTTGTGGAACAGAACAGGGTGAAGTTCTAGGTGAAGATGAAGACTGGAGATCTGTGGAAGATATTATGAATCATATGAAGGATTCAGAACAACAAGGAGATATGATGACTGAAGCATCAAGTGAGACCACAAGGTCTTATGTTTTTAAAACTGATAATTTGTGTATGATTGCAGGTATTGCAGGAGAAAAGAAACCTTTTGAAGATGTCTTCAGAATAGATGAAGATCTAGAAGTAAAAGGTAACCAACAGAAGATTAAAGGAAAATTTAAAGAAGAGACTATGTTAGCTGAGAACATAGTAAAGGATCATCATTCCATCATGATGATAGGCACAGTGGAGATAACTAGGGAAACTGTTGAGGCAGTCAACAAAGAAGAAGGACTAAACTCTCATCAAAGGATCAGTGAATGGGAGACAGAATTGGAGCTACTGGAGAAATGGCTAAAAGCACCAGTAGGGAAGAAAGAACCTGATGAAGATTGCAAAGGATATGCAAGAGAGGAAGAGGAAAGAGTCCAGCACAGAAGGGAGTTGGAAAAACAGAGAGATCATTGAAAAAGATGGTATGGAGGAGAGACTAGCTGACAGTCTCATGAATTCTTTTGGGAATTCAAATCAGCATAATGATGTGCTGATAGAGGAGGAGAAATCAGAGCAGCATATTGATGTGTTGCCAGAGAAGGAGAAGGTAATGAGGCCTTATATTTTTAATTCTGATAATTTTTTTATGATTACAAAATTTGTTGGAAATGAGACAGACATGTTTCAAATTGAAGAGTCAGTTTTAGAACTGAAGAAGACTGGAAGTTTCCAGGACAGACATGTTGATGAGGAAAATGAAAATCATGAAGATACTATGCTTGAAGAAGTTAAACTGATTGTTATAATCAGTGAAGAAAGTGAAGGATAATCACTAAGGATTGTCAAGGAAGAAGAAGGAAAACATGTTGGAACTAATGAACAACATAGTGATGTATTTGAGGGAAATCAAGTACAAGGGAAATTGGAGGACAATTTACTTTTTGAAAGTAAATTTACAGATATTGAACAAAGGTTGTTTGGATAGAAACAAGAGGGTAATGATGAAAGGATGGTAGTAAGGATCCAACAAATTCAAAGAGAAGACAGTAAACAACAGTTTGAAGATGAGTGGATAGAGTATAACAACAATTGGCAAAGTAATTATCATTCAAAGGATAAATTGGACATAGAGATTGAAAGAATAAGAAGATTGATGATGAAGGTGCCTCAGAATAAAACAACAGTAAGAAGACCAAGGAGCAGCAAAAAGAGAAAGACAACAGTAGACTATGAAAGCATAGCTAATGAAGAAAAGCAACATAAAGTGTGGAAACCTGGAGAACAACAACAAACAACATCAACAACCAAAGGCAAATTACAGAACAAAGTATGGGATCCAGGGAGACAAAGGACAAAAGCACATGATTAGGAGATCATGATTATTTTAACCTTGGGAGTTTGATGTAAGAGCATTCAGCTCAACAATTTCATTATAGTCTAGTTAACTTAGGGGTCTTGTGTTTTCAAGGAAGTCGGATTCCTATGTATGTAATCATTAATGTTTTGAGTGATTAGAATAAAATTTAATTAGATAAGTGTGAGGATATTTGTAAATAGTCTCAAGTGTAGGAGAACATGAGTGATTAATGATGATGAGAGAGTTGGAAATCAATTGTAACTCTTTTAGGTCTCATGATTTGAGGAACTAGAGAGGACTCTTAGGGATAAGTAGGAAATAAAAGTGGATTTAGAAGAATTTCAAGAGTTAGTTCAACAAATTAAGGATCTAAACTAGAATTAGTTCAATAGAACCTTTTTGTATAAAGGTAAGCCTAAAAGGTGAGAGCAAGTTAGTTAGTCAGTAGTTAGTAGTTAGAGAGTAGTTAGAAGAGTTAGTCAGTCTGACTGTAAGCTTACAAGCAAGAGAAGAAAGGCCATTGATCAGAAAATCGGGCCAGGGAGAGAGACTCGTGTAAATACTCGTTTATTAATACAAACAACTCGATTCAGAGTTTGTACAATGTGTACTGTGTAATTGAATTATAATCTGTGTGTGGCTAGAGTGATTCTGTGTAACTTATGTTGCAGGTGCAGAACAGAGATGAAATACAAAGAAGCATAACATAACAACTTCCAACTGCGGTTGGGTAGAAGTTGTTGAGGTAGCTCCACAGTTGTGATTGTGGGTAGAGTTGTCTTAGAGATAATAGTTCCAGCAAAAGGAGTGTTGGGTAGAATTGTTAGTCAGCAAGAGGTTCGAGGAGAGAACCATAGAACTTGTGTTACGGCTTTGTACACATGGACAATATAGAAGAGAGCCTTTAGTGTTACAGTGAAGGTGAAAGAGCATAAAGGCGCGAGTGGAATTAAGTTAAGGAGAGAGTTGTGGCGGAACAGTGAAGGATTGGAACCCTGAAGAAAGCCGAGTCCACAGAAGGACATTGAAGAAATGGCACAAACCCAAAGTAAAGAGTAGTGGGGGTAGGAAAGAACAAATTCCTTTGATTATAGTTGAAGTCCCGTAGTAAATCCTGACCGTCGATCACCAAAGTCAATGTTTACATCATAGTCAACTGCGGGATTAAGCTAATTGATAACCTGTGTGCTAGTTGAAGGGCCGCAGATTGTAGGATTTAATAGCCTCGTCATCCAATGGATATCGGGCCGTAAAGAGATCGAGTGTTAACTATAAGGGTGGACCCAAACTTTTATAGATTGAGGACTTATAATTTGCATCGGGTCCGAAAAGGCGTTAAATGTCGTGTAAATGGTCCACTCGATATCATTGTGGACCGTCGGATCAAGCAGATCTTGATCAACGGTTATAAAGTATCCGGTAAGTCTGTTGATCGGGAAGAAGTACAACCATCGGATCGAGGGTGAGATTGACGGTGGAGATTGAAGTGAAAAGAAATTGGAAAAGGCGGACCCGAAGAGGTTATAGGCACAAATTTAGATATATTTGATGTCTGGTTGTGTTGTCGCACGTCGCTTGCAAAAGGCGATGGAAGCACATGTTGATGTGTTGCGATATTGCGAGAGCCATTGATCTGATGAATGAAATCAATAGTGGGGAAAGGCAATCACATATCACAAGTCGGGAGTTCCGAAGGCATGATCTATTGAGTTGAAAGGTTTCGCGATAAAGGAGGAGTTGGCTTATAGAATGGGTTTGGTTAATATGCGCGGTTAAAGGATTAACCAAGGTTGCCATAAAGGATGAAAGGTTGAGTTATAAAGTTCCGATAGAAATATTGATGAAGGGTTAGACTATGGAAAGTCTAATGAAATGTTTCTGCATGAAGGTTAAATGAAGGGGCCTTAACCTTAGCTTATGAAGGTTTGACTAGGCAGGTCATAGTAATTCATGGGACAAATAAGATTATGCATTTCTATATGCATAATGTGGGTAATTAGCCTTTGCCAAAATTCCTAGGACAAATAAGATTATGCATTTCTATATGCATACTGTGGGTAATGCGGGTTTAGCCTGTGTCATCACTCGCCCATCTTCCATGATCGTATGTTTGAAGGTGGGCCTCCCGAACCTAAAGGTATGCCTTGTCATTTGGTAATTGAGTATTGTAGTTTGCTTATCATGGACACTTCTAGGCATGGATTAATGGGGCGATTCGGTGGAAATAATGGGCTAGGTATGTGCTCTTTTCCCCTAGACACCTTTTGGACATTAACATTGAATTCTAGTCTCGTGGGATCTCTTTTATTGACCATTTGGCTTTAGGGATGATATTTCACGAGAAACCCCGATTTTGGTTGCGTGTTCCGGCTCCCATATCCACTTATATTACCCAATTTCCACTCATTATTACCCCATTCATCATTTATCCCACTTGGGTCCACATTCCTCCATTGGGTCCACATAGAGTTGGCTCACCCCTTTCCCTTACCCACACCTTGGGTCAGGCCTGGAACGATGCCCCGAAGGTTGATGCAGCTAAAAGAAAGATAAAAACATATTTGGCCACATTCAACAGGAAAATGTACCAGAAAATGAAAAAGATGGTTGGGACAAACACATTTAGCATGTGGGCAAGAGCTAATACAAGAGCTCTACCCCATCATCATGGCCATCACCCTGGTTCCTACAGGTTCTATGAGGCTCCTTCATCATATAGGAACCCATGATTGTCCCAACCCCTGGTGGGCAAGGAACCACCCTACCTTAAAAGTGGGTATTCACTTCTATATCTTATGCATCATGCTCTTATCCCTTGAGTCCTGAGTAGTTAATCAAAGAAAATCATAAAAATGCAAAATGCATATAATGAAGGGTGGAAATATCAAGGTCGAGACACCTCATATACCACTATTTCTCCCTCCTATACATTATAAACCCAAGTGTGGGATTCTCGTTTATTAGCTATCCTTGTACCCCAACATGTGGCCCAGGGCCGCCCCTTCTCATCCCCTACTTCATTCATCAATCTGTCAGATGCCACCTCCTTTTGAAGGATGTACCTTAAACATATTATCCCATTTAGAAGTAGAAACCACCTAATAGGATACTTGGTTAATCCCATTTGGAGTTTAGGAGACATTGACACATCCTGAAGCCCATTCTAGAAGGGCAAGCCATTATGAAGTCCCCACCTGTGGTCCATGGTTGGTGTTAGTGTCAGGCTTTCCAGCCTTCCTACAGTGATCAAATGTGCTCTTACAAAGTGATTTTGAAGTGTCAAGGTCAAATTTTGTCATTTCAGTGAGTCTTCAAGCAAAATTTGGTCACTAGGCATTAGGTCTACGGTTTGCCCAAATGTCAGTCCATGTCATCATTCAGCTGAGCCTATCATCATTAAGAGGTTTTTCATCTTCATGTCAGTGTCTAATGAGTCATTTTACATCTTGTTCATGCTTCAGTTGCGCCTAGGCAAGCTCATTTCCCTCTCCTAGGGTTTTGAAGGAAATTTCTCTTGGATGGTCAAATCACCGGCAAAACTTGTTTCCTGATGTTCATACACCTTCCCCTATCCTTAAAGTACCTTATCAAACACTTCCCATCCCTTAGATCCACCAAATTCCTCATTTTTGCACAAACCCTAGTTTCTAGCTACAACCTGGCAATTTTCTAGGTTTGGCCTGTGTTTTGCCCTTTTCGACCCCTTCCCCTCACTCAATCTCTGAGATTCCACTTTCCCCTGCTTCCTAACATCCCTCCCCACTCCCAAAAATTTCCCCAAGAATTTAGAAGCCCTCTATCCCCTTCATTTCGCTCCATTTCGACAAAATCCCTTGTTTCACACATCGGGACAAGTTTCACTCAAAAGCTGTTTCTGAGCAATCAAAGATGAATTTTGCAAAACTGAGAGCGATTTTTGTCCACAACATGCCAAGGAAGAAAAACCTCTTTCACGTTTTACACAGGTGTCATGGTTTGAGAGAAATGTCAAAAATACCGGCGAGAACGAAGGTGCTCCAAGGACGGCTGGCCAAAGCACAAAAACGAAGGAAAACGCCCGATCCACTCCAAATTTTGGCCAAAGCCTCTTTGACTGAGCATGGTACTTGATTGGGGACTTCCAGCCCAAATTTCAAGAAATTTGGAGAAAATTTTGTCATTTGTGAATTTTTTGTGCAATTTACAGGTTTTGGCCGTGGAATGGTCTCACCCTGGGTGAGACCATTCTGGAGGATTGCTCGGAATTTTGAAAACTTGGCATTTTTGGAAAGGGCATGCAAAGAGAAAAATTACCAATACTTGGGAGAAGCCTGATTTTGAGATTTGAGCCTCCAAAAGCTCAAAATACATCAAAAAAATGACTTTCTGCCCACTTTTTGAGTTGCAGAAAGTGACCTTGGGAGAAATGGTTTTTGAGGGGGCAAAACAACTCCAAATTCAGAAATTCCACTTGGGATGGAAATTAGACAGACCAAGCTTTCCAATGAGCCATCTTGCACCTGATTTGGATCAGTGGAACCCACTCAAAAGTAGCTGCAAAGGGGCACGACCATTTGAAACAGGGGGCACGACCATTCAAGCCAGCTTTGCCAGAATTGACCTTTTTTGTCAAAAAAACACTGTTTTGACTATGGTTGACCATTTTTACTTGTATATGATGGATAAATGTAATATTTTCATGGCACTTTGATAGATTTTATCTCTCTTTACCCTTCTAGAAGCTTCCTTGATGTAAATAGTGAATATTTAATGCATGGATGAGTTAGCTAAGTTTTAGAGGCAAGTTGTTTTGACTGCCTATTATCTAGTGCTTAGTTTAGAATTAGTTCAAACTGCTCCTAGGAAGCTGAGCTCGACCCCTAGAGGTGGGGAAAAGAGTTAGATGGTCTATATTATGCCTTCACTTGCTCATTTTCATGGTTGGACTCTTTTGGGAGAAGCATTATTGTGTATTGTACATCTATTTCTGCAATTTAAGGAAAGGAAAGCCAGGGTTTTGCAGACTTCATTGTGGATTCTTGTGGATCATTGTGTTGATGGTGTGTCTTCTAATTGTTACTGTAAGTTTGTTTATGTGTTACATCTCTCTTTCTTTGCTGCTAATTGAACAAGATGAAGTGATAAAGTTTGAATTCATGCATGCCATGCTCAGCTTTTAATTCTGTTCAATATCTATGTTTTCCACTGTTTAAAGAGGATTCAAAGTCCTTGTTTGCCCTCTTTAACCTCCTCTCTTTCTTCCCTGATCACTCATCCAAGCCAAAGGCATCAGCACAAGTTCCTACCTTGCCCCAAAGAACCCCCTGCAAAAACTGAGCCCAATCCCCGCACCCTGAATTGCACTTCTTCCAATTGCCACCAAAAAACCCAAAAACTTTAAATCAACCCCCCTTATCAATTTACTAGCCTAAAATCTTTATTCCTAATTGGTCAGCTTATCATATTGAAAAATCTACCGAATCTGACCCGAGAGAGCCTTCTCATACCTCGTAGGGCTAGCTACGAGGTGAAATGGTTTGATGTAGCCTTGAAGATTTACTTTTCTCAGCCTAGGGTAAAATCTCAAGCGCTGACAGTTGGTAAGCTCATTTACTCGATTTCTCTAATGATTTGTTGTATTGGAAGTCTAGGGGACGCATTGGATCTTATGCATGATTGCAGATGGCCTCCATCTTGGGTTTAGTCTCCTTATACGAGGTCCTAATCCTCTAGAGGGCTACATTGGCACATGTATGGCATGTGTTGAGAGCCATGGGCCTCCACATCAGTAAACAATACTCCATGGATCCCCGAGGATGTTCATATATTGCTCGAGATTCACCTATTGGGCGAGGAAGATGCACCTGGTTCACCTTTGCCCACCCAACTCCACAAATGTACCATACACTTGGCATCTAACCAAGGACCTATAGGATGATGTGGCATCACCTACACCATCATCAAAACCCTTGCAGATGATCCACATGAATCTTCGCCGCATTTGTATACCCATGAGGTTATTATTGTGCCCCCGCACCCACTAGGATTACCATAGGTTTATTGTTTGGACAACAAAGGGCCAACCCCTTGTCCATTACGTTTGAGGGTCCTATTCTTCAATATGGCACCTATGGACGTCATCATGCCTCTTGGAGGGCCCTACGACATGTATTATTCATCATCTACCCTATTAAGAGGCTTATTCTTTCATTTGTGAGCTAGTTTGGTGGTCTTGTCACCAAAAGTTAAATTATTAGCACATTATTTTATTTTTGGGGCTTATGTAGGCCAAGAAGACTAATTCGAACTCCTCATTAGTGTATAAATACAGGTAATATGAGTTCATTTTCTCCTCATCAGTTTAGATTGGATATCTTCTCTCTTAAGAATTTCACACTTTTTCTTGGAGGATGAATTTGAGCTTTATGGATGAATTTTAGTCTTGGATTTGGTTTATCTTATCTTGGAGCTTCTTTATTGTCAAATTGTGGATGGTTGGATATGTTATATTACATATAAATACATTATTTTAATTTTATTCTTGTTTTACTTTGTCATATACATAGGATTGGGATTTTCGCCATTTTTAGGGCTAATTGCTGCATGCATTTACTGCTTAAATTGTGGAATTTTGTCTGTATATAGAGTCTCTCAATGTATGGGCCATGTAATTTGAATGAAATTTCCTAGGGATAATTCTATCAACGAATTCATCTTGATAAGCCACCACCTTTCGCAACTCGAAGTATAAAATATGTAAGGTTGCTTCCCTTTGCCATAAAAGGCTAGCGAGGTAGTCTTAAGGCCTCCTTGACTAGGAAAGGAAGTTCTCATTCATATTTATCTGACTCCATTCTCCCAAGACTAAGGCAATGATCTACTAAGAGGTGGTCACCCAAAATCAATTCCTTTTCACCTTTTCCTAGGTCTAGCCAAGTTGGGTCACCTAGGGCATCATTTTCCCAACAAAATAGCCCTTCAAAAAGTTCGATCTCCTAGCCTCCCCTACATTGGTGTCTCCTCAAGGCCTCCTTCAATTTTGAAGTCATTCTGACGGTGGAGTTGTGAGAAAAGCCAAACCCTAACTCTAATGAGAAACCATCCATCAAGCCTCACAAAGTTCGATATCCATGCAAACTTTGTGCAAGAGACCATCTTCTTCGAAATTGTCCAAATATTCCTCAGATCTTAGAAGAATGGTCTTCTCGTTCACATCATCCTGTGTCATTGACTTCTAGAGATCATGCTGGTGACACACCATCAACTAGTGATAGTAAAGTTCATGGAAAGAAGGGTAAAGTTAAGTTTCCCTATAGGTTATGTGAAGGGAATCATCCCATTCATCTTTGTCCCTATTTGGATGAAGCCAAAAAAGTGTTGGATAACCGTCCTGTTTCACCACAACGACTTCCATCTGGTTATAGGAAACTCTCCCTAAGTCCTTCATTAGTTGATGAATTTACTGACCAAAATCAACCGTCGGTCAAACCCACTCTCTCTAAAAGTGAATTCTATGTGTCTATACCTGACCCAAATCAACAAGTCAAATAGCGACAAACTTGTCCATCTAGACAAGATCAAGTTTCACCTTCACTAGACTCGTTAAAACATCAAATAGTGATGGATTCGCTCGAAGGGTGAAATTATACAACAAGCATATGTTATCCTCCTCAAGCTTGATAAAAATAAAGAGGTACTGGTCAGCAATGATTGGGGAAAATGGGAAAAAGGGGAAAACCACTTTATGGTAGCAGGTCGCTCTTGAACATGACACTTTCACTTCATCTCCATGACTATTTGGGTTGGGTTATCTTCTTGATGGTTATCATACTTATGGTTTATCACACCATCCATCACTTTTGTTTTGGGTCAATGTTGCCAATTCATTCAGACTATTTGGGTTGGTTTATCTGCTTGATGGTTATCATACCTATGGTCTATCACACCATCCATTACTTTGGTTTTGGGTCAATGTTTCCAATTCATTCAGTGTCGCCAATATGTTCAAGAGAAGTCATCCTTTACAATACCATAAACCTTCATTTTCATGACCGCCATTCCTGAACCTTGTGTCGTCAGTCAAATTCCATCTCAAAAATCACTACACTTGTTTCGTGTCATTGATGTGGGATACATCAAGGCCCTCTTGCGACGAGTCACTTCTTGTCAACATCAGCTCATTATCCAAGAAGTTGACTTAGAAACACCCATTCAGTACCTTGAAGCTTGCATGCATCAATGGCAAGTTTCTCGCTTCCGACAATAGGCATACATCAATGGCCTTCGATTGAAAGACTTTGTATGGTGTTCGACATCAAATCATCCATTCACACCATGCAGAATGTACTGTAGTACCTTGAGGATCATTATCATTATCGGTGATTTCTCTTGCATCTGTTAACAACTTACATCATTGGCTGGTAATCAGATGGTGTCTTCCCATGTTCGACTTTAGATCACATATTCACATGGTTAGACTTGTACTTGAGCAAATGGTTGAACGAGATTGAAGACCTCGGATCTAGTTTCATCCATTCGGGCTGCGATTTTAGGAGTACTAAATCATATGTGCAATGGCTTTACATTGATGGTCATTCCGATCATGGGTCTATATCTGTAGATGACTGTTTATGTACATGTAATGAAAGTTTATAAGCTGAGCATGGGTATGCCTTCCCTTAGCAATTCATGTAAAATCAAATATCATGATATATGTATTGTAATTGATGCAGGTCACCTTCCACTTTGATACCTCCTCATCACATCGTAAAGCATTTCATTAGACATTGGCATTTTTCCGACTTCATGCTTTACGGGGCAACTATTACAGATCCATTTGGGCACATCAAATCCCAACATCCAGATCAATGTTTTAGGGCTCACCAAACCCTAATTTCAGTTGCTTCATGCCCTAAGCAAGTCACACCTTTGAATGCCTCCTTCCCAGATAATTTCATGACTTGAAGACATCCAGAAATAGCCTCTAGAGGGACCAGCGTAGGTAAGCCCTTATGAAGGTGCGTTGCAGAGCAATTAAGTCCACTTCCAGGGTGCTCTATAGAGCACTTAGGCTTCCTTTCACTTGTGCTGGGCGAGAATGAACGAAGTTCACATAGGGTTTGGGGAATATTCTTATCTTTTGGAGTCATCTAGAAGTTTCCCTCACTTATCAACTCTTATGAGCTCGAAAATGGATGAGGAATGAGTTAAGGTGCATCCTATCCTCTCATTCCTTCCTTCATAGGACTAACTCTAAGTATGGAAGCCCATTCAATGCCACCGTTAATGACAAAACCTCCTCCATCTTCTTATAAATTGACCACTCATCTAAGTGATCAGGCGCTGGATTATATTGAAATGTAAGGAGATAGTGCTGCTATGAGATTTGGCTTTGAAGCAAGTATTGTGATGCTACAAGTTTGTCATGCTTTTGATGTGATGTGGATGGGATCCAAGTTGAAGGAATGGCTTTGAATCAAACACCAATGGTTGTAATTCCTTCTTCTATCTAATAAAGTGTTTGAACCTTTTCCCATATGTTTATATTGTTTCATAATGCTTATATGTGTGAATTGTATCTGATTCCTTTCACTTATATTCAATAGATCGTATGCTTTGATCAGTTTTTGTCTTCTGTTGTGTTTACAGGGTACTTCTCAAGCGGATTAAGTATGGGAAGGAGCAATGGAATCGATACAAGGGAGATGAGAGGAAAGCGGAGCTACAAGTAGGCCTTATATCTTCTCATCTTATCTATTGCTTATAGGAAAAGTCTAAAACACATTAAACTATTGTTCTAGATAAAGCTACTTATCTAGGGAATTAGTATTTATCCGTAGATGCTAAATTCTCCAAAACATGGAGTCCCTAAGTCCCGTGGGATATGACAATTTATAAGTGCATGTGAGTGAACAAGAGCGATGAAATGGCAAAAGGAGAAAGCACACAATGGGACACAAGTCAAAATTGTATATATATTTGGTTGGATATGAAATTCACCAAAATTTGAAATTCAAGGGTTAAATTGGGAAAACCAAATAACTTAGACTATAACCATGTGATTGAAATATAATCCCTATCCTCACCTTCATGGCTTAGCAAATCTTAAGAATCCCTGAAGTCCACTCTTTTGGAGCCTATAATAGTTGCAAACTCTTTGTAAGTATCAATTGAGAAAAGTACAAGGTATTGCAATATTGTCCATGTTTTGATTCAAATTTGAATTTACATCATTGTGAGTTTGTGTCATTTCGAATAATATTAATAGCTTAAAAGATGGGAGTTGTCTATAATGCGACTTTTTGGAGATTCCGGTGACAGAATCCGGCGGAAGAAATTGAGGTTAAATCTTGATTTATTGCAGTTAAAATGGTTTTTTAACTGCATATTTGGATTCAGCGCCCTCAAAAACCCTTGGGATGCTTTCATTGTGCAGAAACTAGCTATCAAACTTGCGATTCCAATAAATTCCTACCGGATTTCGACCGAAAAAACCCGCCGAAAAGACTTTCAAAAAGTCGCGTTATAGAAAAATGCTAAAAGATGATCATATCAGTGTTGATAACTATATATTAGAATGTGTGTAAAATGTTAAAGAATAACATCTCTTGTTAATTGAAGTAGTTGGACACTTAGCCATGAGTTTAAGTCACTTTAGAAAAATATTTTAGACACTATCAATCAAGACATTTTTAGAAAATTCATGCAAATCCTAGATATCTTTAGAAGTGGTTAATCTTAGGCGATTCTAGAAAATTCCTGGTCTATGTAAAATCTATTTAATAATGAGAAAGGTATGTAATGCCACAAGGGTGTATGACAACTTTTTCCTCATTCAGCTTTTAACTCCTTATAAAACTTTTCATCGTATCAAAGCCAACATAAGACTTTTCACTCTTCACAGAGTGGAGAGCATATCCAAGAGAAAACAAATTTCAAAGCAGGTCTAAGACTCTTCGCAAAGTGGAGAGAAAATCATGAAGATCGTTAAATAAAAGATTTGAGTTTCAAAGTGTGAGGTCTACATAAAAAGGTTGACAATTTTTTTGGTGAGTGATCCCTATGGCATTTGTTGTAGTAGAACCATTGTTTCCCAGCTACCACTGCTACTTTGCAAAGCTGCCATATGCCATAAAGCAGTCGTTGTACGTAGGTACATGAATTTTCCCTAGTCGTTGCCGTGAGCCATTATTCATTGTTGTAAGAACTATCTTTGTTTGATATATATATATATATATATATATATATATATATATATATATATATATATATTTATATATATATATATATATATATATATATATATATATATATAAATGGTACTATATTACAGTTTGGAAACTCCGCAAGAGGTCCACCCATTTTTTCAAAGTAGCCAATGTAAAGAGTTAACGGTGCATTAGGGATGTAATGGATTTCTTTTGGATTTAGGTAATACGCTTAGTCATGCAAATACTTGGTATGTATTGAGGTTATGGAATTATTAATCATTGAGTTAAAATTTTAGAACCTTTTAGAATACGTTCAAGAAAGGATAAACAAGAAAAAGTGAAATCTCAATAAATTGTTTTTGACCAGGGGATTTTTTCTAGTCTTTTTTAATTATTATCTAAAAAATATAATGAAAAAGGGTAGTCAAGGATTAAAAAAAAAGTTTTGAAAGGTATTTAAGTTTCTTGAGAAAGATCAATATGGATTTTCTTAGTGGTTTTTATTTGCCAAAACTTATTAGTATGGATTTTCTCAATGTTCTTATTTTCTATCACCTATTTTCATTGGTTAACATTATGAATTTTGGGCTTATTAAAATTAGAACTAGATTACAAATGTATAATTTATGGAACATTATTTCAAATGGGCTTGAGGAACCCTTGAGTCAGGGAGTCTGTGAAGCTATGACACAAGATCAAAAGGATCAACTCTTTGTGAACAACAAGTATGATGCAACAACATTGTTTCTCAACCACCAAGGTTTGGATGAAAGTATTCTTCCTAAGATTATAGCAACAACCACATCCCAAGAAGCTTCGAATATTCTAGAAATGACATATAGTGAAAGAGGAAGCAAGATTGATCAACATCAAGATGAGTCGAAAAACATTATAGTTGTTAATGAATTTCCCATTGTAATGGGAGAAGCAAGAGATTTTGATATTGTAGAGGTAACAAGAGAAGCTATGGAAGAGTTTGCTGAAGTAGAAAAAGGTATACAACACATGGAGACTACAATTATCCTAAACAATATAGTTGAAGAAATTGTGGAAGCAAAAGGTGATTATGTGCAATATGTTATGCATGAACATGGTAAAAATAGTGAAGCTAAGTGTGCAGATACACATGTGAGGATGAAATTAAATATTGTCTTTACAGTAGTAGTAACAGGTGAGGATAACCTAGTAGTGAAACTTGAATTTGATTATGAAGTTGAGTTAGTGTTTCTTGAAGAGCGACTTTCAAACACCAAGTATGATAAAGGAAAGTGGTTATGGAGAAACTACAATAACTACAACAAAAAATTCAGTAGAAGAAATCAAGGAAACCATCAGAGTTCTTGAAGACTTTGTGGTAGTGGAAGAGAAGATGAAAGAACATGAATATGTTGTTTTTGATCTTATAGTAATTGACAGAAAAGTTTAGTCAACAGTAGCCAAGGTACAAGTATATGAGACAAAGAACTAGATAAAGACGGCACTAAAGACAAGGAACTATTAAAGAAGAGTAAAAAGTATGTGGAATACAAAGTTTGGAGCAAAAGGAAGAAAAGACTTGTGCAAGGTAGCGTTGTGCATCGACTTGCAGAAGTAAAACAAATTTTGAAATGGTATAAGTATTGTAAGCCTAGTTGAGACCAACAAGTAGTAGTGGTCATAATTAAGGGGGAGTTGTTAGTACTAGTGAATGTATTAGTTGAGATTAAGAGGGAGTGTTAAAGAATGATATCTCTTGTTAAGAGAAGTAGTCAGATAGTTAGTTGTCAGTCCAAGTCACTTTTAGAAAGATATTTTTAGACACTATTAGTCAAGGTATTTTTAAAAAATCATGAAAATCCTAGATATATTTAGCAGTGGTTAATTTTAAGTGATTTTGGAAAATTCCTGACTTATGTAAAATTTATTTAATGATGAGAAAGATGTGTAATGCCCCAAGGGTGTATGAAGCATTCTCTCTTCCTTTCTATACATCTTTCCACAAAATATAGCAGAGTGACTAAGTTTTAGAAAAACATTTTAAATAAATGGTATCACTAATGACCAAAGGGAAGGTTCTCTTATGTAGGAATCATTAGGGAAGAGTCTTATTGTTAGTATCTATTATCAACATTAACATGTGAAGTTATAAGACAAGGATAAGGCTATAACAAAATTAATTATGGCCACAGGTAAAGCTATCAAAATGGAGGACAATTCTGAAAATTGTATCAAATTCTGCAAACAGCTCATTGCTGAATCTTCTCAATGGAGACCAACAAGGAAGATCAAAGGTTTAATGGGTCATGGGAAGGACATATTCACTATATTGGATTATAAAAGGCAATTTTATAAATAAAAGTAATATGCATTTGAAAACATAGCACAAACCAAAAGAAAGAAAAAATGAAAACCTTAAAGTTGTTGCTTTCATTAATAAAACCCACTTTACAGGAATAGTTACCCCAAATTTGCAAGTGCAGGATCCTATATACACAGTACCGCATAGGAATAAAACAGATGACCCTATGTGAAATGCAACTTTTGTACTCAAAATGGAAGCAGTTAAAATAACTCACAACGTGGAGCTCCGTTGCAAGGAAAGGTTCGTTGGAGGCAACCTAATCCTCTCCCAGAAAATCTGTAAGAGCGGTAATTACCAATTATAATGATTATTCACGATGATTATAGTCGAAAAAAACACCACTTAATATTCTAAAAAATATAACCGATAAAAATTCAGGATATTAGGACACAGGTTTCAGACTCATGCCCAATTGCTTATATCCTGAATAAATATTAGACCGATGATTTTGTAGTCTATTAAATTCTAGCCTTTTCCCCTTTAGCTGGTGAAATCAAACAATATTTTTCAATATTAACTCAATATTTTTCATCTGTCTTTGCTCTTAAATAAAATATGAGATAGAAAGAGGGCGTGGCTACCTATTATCTATTTCATTTGTTGCGAAGTAATTTCCTACCAGATTCCTGCATGTCATGATATAACATATTATAAATTGTGCAATGTAGTTGATAGAAAAAGGCTTGTTGATTACCCAACGATAGACACTGACGTTTACTAGTGAAGAAGGAAGTTACTAATAATAACGGACAATTATATCAAATTAGTTTAAAAAGTCAACTGATGACTTCATATCAGAAATTACTCCTATTTGCATACACTGTCAAACTGTTCAGCCATCCTGGAAGAGCTCCAGAAAACTGGTTGTAAGATAGATCTCTGCGTATACAAGACATTAGAAGTATAGTAAGCCAAAATTGTTAATAAAATTAAGATTCCATAAACAATAGCATATTATCTTAGAATATATGCATATGAGCGTAATGATGCGTAAAGATAATATACTTTATGTTACTCAGTTGCACTCAGCGTAATCATGTAATTATCGGTACCTTATGTAGTCTTTAGAGCTTTATGTTTGTTGTATGTACTTTATTCTAGTTGTTTGTACGTCATTTAGTCATTAAGGTTTTAGCTAAGTCATGGTTGGTGGGACATTAATTGCCTTAAATTCATTTTAAAGTAAGTTATAAGAGGAATTGATACACAGGTAGCAATTGGAATGTTAAAGATAATGCATGCATGTAAAGCCACTTATCCCATATGCAAGGATCAAAGGGGTAAGAGGGACAAGAAATTATAAATAGGCACGTAAGTTTCAACAAATGTTATGATGTTCAGATGTTTTGTTGTAGGTAGTTTAATTTTTTTTTAGCAAATTAATATTATATACGGTTGAAGAGTACCTTTATCAACAAAATTGTTGTATTTGGAAAATTAACATTGTCATTTACATTTAGTTGCATAGTTTTTAGAATGGTTGTCAGAATACTCTAAATTGTGATAAGTAAATCATTATATAATACAACATCATGTACTAGTCCACTGCTTTAATGGCATGTCATTACATGTTGCACCTTTTTAAGTCTTTTGTCACAACTGCATGTTACTAGCTGATTTTTTTAAGCCTTTCTCGGCTCTTTTTTTGAACAAAAATTGTTCATTTTTCCTACTCTTTCCTTGTTTATGAATTGTGTTCAAGTAAGATTATAATAATGGTATCAAAGAACTTTCTTTGCTTCATGCGGAAACACCAACAATGGCTTATTTTTTAGCTATTGAAAATAGTTGAAAATCAAATAATTTACTCGCTGCAGAAGAAGCCATAAAAATCACATGGGTGAATAAGAGACACTAGAAAAAACAAATTAGGCCATTTGTTCAATGATTGTAATGATGGATAGAAGGGAATGATGAGATGAAAGTAGTGGTGAACAAGGCCATCGAAGACACTGAAATGTAATATTCCTAATTAGCCATGGCTAATTGGAATATTCGATTTTTGCTCAATTTTGCCTTCTATAGTTATTAATAAATAAAAAGGTGAGGAAAGGGGGACATAACGCACTTTTAGAATAAAGTCACTCCCTAGTAGCACAACGTTGTAACTTAAAGGGGAGCCAAGGGGGCCAAGGGACCACGTAGAGGAGGGGCTCATGTAGACACTTGGAGGGACTGCGCAGATGGAGAAGAACACGTGGCAAGAGGGAAGCTACGTTGGAGGAGGTGGGTCTTAGTGTTGAGAAAGGCCAACGCTATAAAGGAGAGGGGAGCCTCCTCATTTTGGCATTCGATTATGTGCATTTGAGCTAGTCACTTCGACTTAGAGCACGTTGGCTGTTTAGCTTGTCTGCAACACTGTTTAGTGCAACGAGTGTCTCCATTCGGAGATCTCACCCTTAGCTCCGGGGGACTTCAAGTGCCTGCTTGGGCAAGGTAGTTTTCAGTAGTCTTTTGCAGGAGGATTGACCTTTCGAGTGAGGAGGAACTCAGCAATTTTGGATAACTGCGCAGTCTTGAGAGAGGGACGCAGTTCTTTTGGTGGGAGTTCCGGATTGAGGGTTTTGCGGAGGATTTGAGCTGGGAGATTGAGCAAGGGATCAGCCCTTGCATATTGGAGGATTTTGGCAGAGTTTCGGGCGGAGTTTTGGAGGGTTCCATTCTGTGGCAGCGCAGAGCCTTGAGGGATTGCGTAGGTCCTCAAGGGGACGATTTTCGGGGGTCAGCCATTTTGGAAAAGCTTTCTGGGCTTTTCTGGGTTTATTGAGTAGAGGCGGATTCCAGAGTTTCAGCATTTTCTGAGGAGGGGAACAGCCCCAAATCCTCATTTGGTTCCAGCAGTAGCAGCAGCACAGCAGTTCTCCGGCAGCTTGGACGCAGTTCAGAGAGAAGCCATTTCCTTGCTATTCTGAGTGTATTTCTTCACTTGCCTTGAGCAAGTCGAGGTGCCATCTTTCTGATCACCTCCTGTACTCATTCCATTACTCAGTATAATAAAATGGCTTAGCATTTCTCTCTGCATTTCTTGAGTATCTGCTTGTATTCCGTGTTTATATTATTATATGTTGCACCACTGTTATTTCTATCTCTTTGAGCTTCCCGGTTACTATATCATTTGTACATATTTGGTTGGAGCTTGCTTGGGTTTGAGGGATATCCCTGAAACGGGATATTATGGTGGTATCAGAGCATAGATCTGGCTCAGCCTGTGGAGCTAGCAATCTATGACACCGGGAGAAAATCCCTACATCTGTTACATAGGTAGGAGATACAAAGACACTGGGCGTAGGTTGGAGAACACCTACGGAGAGGGAGACTGTGTTCGGGTCGTGGACACAGAACAAGAGCACCCTGTAGTGAATGCAGAACAGGAGGAGCCTGTGGTGGACGCAGAGTAGGAGTATCCGATGGCAGATGAGGACGGGAAGAGATTTGTGGATATGCTCCTCAAATCAGTGCAGGATCTGTCGAGGCAGATCGAGGTGATGGGGCAGAGATTCACGGCAGTGGAGGCTAGACAACGTGAGAACTCACGGGTTTTCCAGGTTGGTGAGGGATCGGGTACATCCCACCATTTTCCAAAGCAGGGTACCACTCAACGTGATACTACTCAGCAGATGGCCTCACATGCCCCTACACGTTCTACCATGCCCACTTTCCTAGGAGTAGACACAGGGGCCGGAGCTCAGCAGGAGGCAGAACCCGGTCATATGGGTGATTATTTTGCAAAGTACCAGGCCTATGGGCAGGAGTTCAGGGATGCTCTCCCATTCAGAGACTTTGTTCAGCTCCAACGAGATAGTATACCCCGCAACTATCACAGAGGACACCGACATTATCACGATGGAGACACCCACTGCACAGCTAGTAGATTCCACTTGCCTATGTTTGATGGTTCATCAAACAGTTCGGTAAGGTCTTGGGTGGAGAAACTGGACATCTATTTCCAGCTTAACCAGATGGCAAAGGCAGAGGCCATCAAGGTGGCGACATTACATTTGGATGGTGAGGCCCAGGATTGGTGGTTCCATGGGATGGTTACACTCGGACATTCCACAGTGACGACATATGCCGAGTTCACCAGGAGATTGATGGAGAGGTTTGACCGGAGGGATCCGGAACAACACTTTGTTGAGTTGACGAGGCTCAAATAGATAGGGAGCCCAGAGACCTACATTGCAGACTTCTTGAGGATTTCAGTGATGGTGCCAGATCTATCCACAACACGGAGGATCTACATGTTTGTTGAGGGGTTAGCAGAGCCACTTCGGGATCTAGTCAGGTCCACTAGACCAGCCACACTCCAGGATGCTATTAGCAAGACCCGGGACTTACAGGATGCCTTACCCAGGACCCGGACACCTTACCCCCAGAGACAGGCTTTCCAGCCTAAGGGGAAGGATGTGAGGATTTCGCCTCCAAAGGGGAATCCAGGACAAGCATAGATTGATGATGATGCCAAGAGGGAGTTGAAGAAGAAGCGGTTGTGCTTTACATGTCAGGAGCCATGGGCACCAGGACATAGATGTGCTACTGGCAAAGCACACTTTATTGAGGTCTTCTCCGAGAGCAGTGGGGAAGAGGATGAGGAGGATGATGTGGAGGTAGGAGATAGTCATGCTGTGTAGGGTACCTTGCCGTCTCCACCACCAGCAGTAGGTGGTGCAACTTTTGCACCTACCAGAGGAGCCCTTGCAGCATTGCGAGGGGTTCCCAAGTATTTGACGCTGCACATACGGGGGATAGTACGTGGCCAGCGAGTATCAGTTTTGGTTGACAGTGGGACAACCCACAACTTCATTGATGCATAAATGGTTGAGTGGAGAGGTATACAGACAGAGAGCTTCGATGGATTTTCAGTTTTGGTCCGAGGAGATCAGATCATGGTGTGTGCTTGTTATGTCCCAGAGTTATTAGTGACGATGGGCACCTACACACTGACTGACCACTTTTTCGTGGTCAATATTCCGGAAACCAACGTAGTACTGGACGTTCAGTGGCTTATCACTCTAGGGAAGGTCACGACAGATTGAAAGTCCCTAGAGATGGAGTGGGATGATGAGAAGACAGGGATGCATGAGAAGATACGGGGACAACACACATATCTGCCTCAGACTGTTTCGGCTCATCGGATGGAGGCAGTCTTCCGGTAGGGAGACATAGAGTGGGCAGTGGAGCTGCGTGCATAAGAGGCAGGGACTAGAGGGCAGATAATGCACCCAGAGATACAGTCCATCCTTGACCGGTATGCCACAGTATTTGGGGATATTCCACCAGGACGACAACCAGACCGGGGGTTTGAGCACACCATTGAGCTTGAGTAGGGTATATAGGCAGTGATTACTACCCCCTATAGGCATCCCAAGGCCTATCGGGATGAGATTGAGCGGGCCATTCAGGAGTTGCTGGCTCTTGGGCACATTCGACTGAGCACGAGTCCTTTTGCTTCTTCCATGGTGTTGGTGAAGAAGAAGGACGACACATTGAGGATGTGCATTGACTACAGGGCCCTGAACAAGAAGACACTAAAGAACAGGTACCCCATACCTAGGATCGATGAGTTGATGGATGAGTTGAGAGGAGCACGGTTCTTCTCAAAGATTGATTTGAGATTTGGGTACCATCAGATTCGTGTGAGGGAACAAGACATTTCCAAGACCGCCTTCAGGTGTCACTATGGGCACTTTGAGTTTTTGGTGATGCCCTTTGGGCTAACCAACGCCCCAGCTACATTCCAGTCTTGCATGAATCACATCTTCCGCAGTCACTTAAGGAAGTTTGTGTTGGTGTTCTTTGATGATATCCTCATTTACAACAGGACTTGGGAGGAGCATCTCCAGCACATTGAGACAGTATTGCGCATCTTGGAGGAGCAGCAGTTCTATGCCAAGCTCTCCAAGTGTGAGTTTGGGTTGACGGAGATGTTATACTTGGGACAAATCATAGGGGTGGACGGAGTGAGGGTCGACGAGGAGAAGATCAAGGCCATTAGAGATTGGGTGGAGCCGAGGAACGTGACAGAACTTCGAGGATTCATTGGCATTTGTACTTACTACCGGAAGTTCATCAAGAGTTTCTCATAGCTTGCTGCACCCCTGACAGATCTAACGAGGAAGGGGGCATTCAGTTGGTCGGATAAAGTGCAGCGAGCCTTTGATAGGCTCAAGGAGGTTATGAGTAGCTGCCCAGTGCTTGCATTGCCAGATTTTACGCAGCCATTTGTTTTGGAGTGTGATGCGTCGGGAGGGGGGATTGGCGCAGTGTTGATGCAGGGAGGTCACCCTATAGCCTTTGAGAGCTGGAAGCTCCTCCCACTCGAGAGATTGTATTCTATATACGACAAGGAGATGTTGGCCATCATGCATGCATTGGCCAAGTTCCGACACTATTTAGTGGGTAACAGGTTCAGTGTAAGGACTGATCACAACAACCTCAGGTTCTTTTTGGAGCAAAAGCAGCTACAAGAGAGGCAGCAGAAGTGGATCAGTAAGATCCAAGCATATGACTTTGACATTGAGTATGTCAAGGGTAAGAACAACGTGATAGTAGATGCCCTATCACGTAGACAACCACGTTGTCTCTTATGAGCTTGGACGCAGACTGGAGGGCTCGACTCTTAGTAGAGTACTCCAAGGACAGATTTGCATGTGAGGTTCTGGATGGGCAGGTAGCGGATGACAGGTACAGGGTGGTCGATGAGATCATCTACTACAGGGACCAGATCTTCTTGACTGAGGGGTCTCAGCTCAAGAAGATACTTCAGGCATCACATGATTCACCATTGGCCAGCCATCAGGGGTTTACCAAAACCTACAGGGCCATTAGAGAGAGGTTCTCATGGAAGGGCCTCAAAGAGGATGTAGTCCAGCATGTCAGGGAGTGCGATGTTTGCTAGAGGAACAAGGGGGAGATGAGCCATCCCGCAAGATTATTGTAGCCTCTTCCCATTCCGGAGGGGAAATGGGAGTGTATTTCGATGGACTTCATCACAGGGTTGCCCATGGTACAGGGCAAGGATTGCATCTTTGTCGTCGTTGATCGATTGACAAAGTACACACATTTTTTTGCCATATCCGCACACTACATAGCAGCGCAAGTGGCCGAGCTGTTCTTCAGAGAGGTCTTCAGGCTACATGGTCTTCCTAAGACCATCACCAGTGATAGGGACAGCTATTTCATGGGCAGGTTTTGGCAGGAGCGTTTCCAGTTGGTAGGGACAGATTTGACACCGAGTACCAGTTATCACCCACAGATGGACGCGCAGACAGAGATAGTTAACAAGTGGATGGAGGGCTACTTGCGTAACTATGTCAGTGGGCAGCAACGAGCATGGCTGAAGTGGCTGCATCTGGGGAAGTACTGCTACAACACTACACATCACATGTCTATCGGTATGTCACCATTCTATGTTTTGTATGGATATCATCCTTTATCTTTTGCTGATGTGATGTTTGGTGCTAGCAAGGCTCCGAGAGCCAAGATTTGGATCCAAGAGAGTTAGAATATTCTCCGAGCTCTCAAGGATAATATATCTACAGTGTAGAACCAGCAAAAGTTGTATGCTGACAGGGGTCGGGTGGAGAGACAGTTTGAGGTAGGGGACTTGGTCTACCTATGATTACAGCCATACTGACAGTTTTCACTGAAGCAGAAGGGGGCTTAGAATCTCAAGCCTCGCTTTTATGGGCCATACAGGGTGATACGCAGGATTGGACAGGTTGCTTATGAGTTGGAGCTGCCCCAAGGTAGCAAGATTCATAACGTCTTTCATGTAACATGCCTGAAGAAGGCATTGGGACATCATGTGACAGTGACAGATGAGCTACCACCCATGGATGACGAGGGGCATTTGGTGTTGCAGCTAGAGGCTATTATTGATACCAGGGAGAGGCAGCTGCGGAGCAGGACGGTCCGGGAATTCTTGGTGAGGTGGAAGAATTTATTGGATGAGGATGCCACTTGGGAGAGTGAGAAAATTTTGCATCATCCATCACTTTAGTTGCTTGAGGACAAGCAACATTTTGCCGGGGGATACTGTAATATTCCTAATTAGCCATGGCTAATTGAATATTCGATTTTTGCTCAATTTTGCCTTATATATTTATTAATAAATAAAAAAGGTGAGGAAAGGGGGACATAACTCACTTTTAGAATAAATTCACTCCCTAGTAGCACAACGTTGTAACTTAAAGGGGAGACAAGGGGGCCAAAGGACCACGTAGAGGAGGGGCCCATGTAGACACTTGGAGGGACTACGCAGATGGAGAAGAACACGTGGAAAGAGGGAAGCTATGTTGGAGGAGGTGGGCCTTAGGGTTGAGAAAGGCCAACGCTATAAAGGAGAGGGGAGCCTCCTCATTTTTGCATTCGATTATGTGCATTTGAGCTAGTCACTTCGACTTAGAGCACGCTGGTTGTTTAGCTTGTCTGCAGCACTGTTTAGTGCAACGAGTGTCTTTGTTCGGAGATCTCACCCTTAGCCCCGGCGGACTTCAAGTGCCTGCTCGGGAAAGGTAGTTATCAACAGTCTTTTGCAAGAGGATTGACCTTTCGAGTGAGGAGGAACTGAGCAATTTTGGATAACTGTGCAGTCTTGAGAGAGGGACGCAGTTCTTTTGGTGGGAGTTCCAGATTGAGGGTTTTGCGGAGGATTTGAGCTGGGAGATTGAGCAAGGGATCAACCCTTGCATATTGGAGGATTTTGGCAGAGTTTCGGGTGGAGTTTTGGAGGGTTCCATTATGTGGCAGCGCAGAGCCTTGAGGGATTGCATAGGTCCTCAAGGGGGTGATTTTCGGGGGTCAGCCATTTTGGAAAAGCTTTTTGGGCTTTTCTGGGTTTATTGAGTAGAGTTAGATTCTAGAGTTTCAACATTTTCTGAGGAGGGGAATAGCCCCAAATCCTCATTTGGTTCTAGCAGTAGCCGCAGCATAGCAGTTCTTCAACAGCTTGGATGCAGTTCAGAGAGAAGCCATTTCCTTGCTATTTTGAGTGTATTTCTTCACTTGCCTTGAGCAAGTCGAGGTGCCATCTTTTTTATCACCTCCTGTACTCATTCCATTACTCAGTATAATAAAATGGCTTAGCATTTCTCTCTGCATTTCTTGAGTATCTTCTTATATTCCGTGTTTATATTATTATATGTTGCACCACTGTTATTTCTATCTCTTTGAGCTTCCTGGTTACTATATCATTTGTACGTATTTGGTTGGAGCTTGCTTGGGTTTTAGGGATATCCCTAAAATGGGATATTACAGAAATTAGAGAAGAGAGGATGGCTATCATGACCATGATTTTATGCCTTTTTCAAACAACTATACAAAACAAATGCGCAATCATATGAATCAATCTGATTGAGAAAAGCATGAACCAAAAGTTACATCCCCATTCCTATGTTTGGCCATATTAGCAATGATATCAAATCAACGACTTGGATAGAGTAACTCTCTCATCTTTTCAAATTGAACCCTATGGTTAATAACAAAAAAAAATATTTTACAACTCTCACCTTGATGGGTTTGTATTTGATTCACGGGATGAGAGAGGTCAACAAAAGATAATCACTTGGAACCAATTTGTAACTACATTTTATTATTGTTTTGTGTCCTACTTAGCCCTTAAAACATGAAGCAACAAGGTAGAGTTCCATTAAGCTATCTTGTTTGTAGATAATATTTCTCCTGGGCATGAAGTTTCCATGTATATCTACATATTAAAGAGTCCATTTGGGTGTATGTCAAAGTGTTCCAGCCTGCCACTCTTGAGTAGGGAATTCAACAAGCAATAGGCTATTTACAAGTTTCCAAAAACCACTTGTCAAGAGAATCCTCCTCTGAAAATGAAGGTAGACCTCTAAAATAAAGTGGAAGATAAATTTTCTCCGTTAAACATATTGTTGGAAAGTTTAAATGTATAGTAGTAGGCTCTACTATCATTGTTAATTTATATAGAAAACAACTTTGTTTTAATTGCAAAGAGAAGCGGTTCAAAGGGCACAAGGATAGAGCTATTAGCATGATCCACATGATAGAATGTATATCCAAAGAACAACAAAAAGTAGTTGGGAATGATCAAGAGGAGGTAGCAGAAATTCAGGAGAAAAAACAAAAAGAGGACCCAATTTTGTCCCTTTCTGTCCAATGGGAATTATTCAATATTAGTTTTTTAGGTCAAAAGAAATTTAAAAGGAAAGAATTGTGGTTACTCTTATTGATTCTAGCAGCACCAAAATTATCATAACCGGATTAGACCGGTCAAAACCAACAGGTTTCATGGGTTGGAGGGAAAAACTGGTTTAGACCAGTAAACCAAATTGTTTTTGGCCAGGTCAGTAGCTGCCCCAAGGTAGCAAGATTCATAACGTCTTTCATGTAACATGCCTGAAGAAGGCATTGGGACATCATGTGACAGTGACAGATGAGCTACCACCCATGGATGACGAGGGGCATTTGGTGTTGCAGCTAGAGGCTATTATTGATACCAGGGAGAGGCAGCTGCGGAGCAGGACGGTCCGGGAATTCTTGGTGAGGTGGAAGAATTTATTAGATGAGGATGCCACTTGGGAGAGTGAGAAAATTTTGCATCATCCATCACTTTAGTTGCTTGAGGACAAGCAACATTTTGCCGGGGGATACTGTAATATTCCTAATTAGCCATGGCTAATTGAATATTCGATTTTTGCTCAATTTTGCCTTATATATTTATTAATAAATAAAAAAGGTGAGGAAAGGGGGACATAACTCACTTTTAGAATAAATTCACTCCCTAGTAGCACAACGTTGTAACTTAAAGGGGAGACAAGGGGGCCAAAGGACCACGTAGAGGAGGGGCCCATGTAGACACTTGGAGGGACTACGCAGATGGAGAAGAACACGTGGCAAGAGGGAAGCTATGTTGGAGGAGGTGGGCCTTAGGGTTGAGAAAGGCCAACGCTATAAAGGAGAGGGGAGCCTCCTCATTTTTGCATTCGATTATGTGCATTTGAGCTAGTCACTTCGACTTAGAGCACGCTGGTTGTTTAGCTTGTCTGCAGCACTGTTTAGTGCAACGAGTGTCTTTGTTCGGAGATCTCACCCTTAGCCCCGGCGGACTTCAAGTGCCTGCTCGGGAAAGGTAGTTATCAACAGTCTTTTGCAAGAGGATTGACCTTTCGAGTGAGGAGGAACTGAGCAATTTTGGATAACTGTGCAGTCTTGAGAGAGGGATGCAGTTCTTTTGGTGGGAGTTCCAGATTGAGGGTTTTTGCGGAGGATTTGAGCTGGGAGATTGAGCAAGGGATCAACCCTTGCATATTGGAAGATTTTGGTAGAGTTTCAGGTGGAGTGTTGGAGGGTTCCATTATGTGGCAGCACAGAGCCTTGAGGGATTGCATAGGTCCTCAAGGGGGTGATTTTCGGGGGTCAGCCATTTTGGAAAAGCTTTTTGGGCTTTTCTGGGTTTATTGAGTAGAGTTAGATTCTAGAGTTTCAACATTTTCTGAGGAGGGGAATAGCCCCAAATCCTCATTTGGTTCTAGCAGTAGCCGCAGCATAGCAGTTCTTCAACAGCTTGGATGCAGTTCAGAGAGAAGCCATTTCCTTGCTATTCTGAGTGTATTTCGTCACTTGCCTTGAGCAAGTCGAGGTGCCATCTTTTTTATCACCTCCTGTACTCATTCCATTACTCAGTATAATAAAATGGCTTAGCATTTCTCTCTGCATTTCTTGAGTATCTTCTTATATTCCGTGTTTATATTATTATATGTTGCACCACTGTTATTTCTATCTCTTTGAGCTTCCTGGTTACTATATCATTTGTACGTATTTGGTTGGAGCTTGCTTGGGTTTTAGGGATATCCCTAAAATGGGATATTACAGAAATTAGAGAAGAGAGGATGGCTATCATGACCATGATTTTATGCCTTTTTCAAACAACTATACAAAACAAATGGGCAATCATATGAATCAATCTAATTGAGAAAAGGATGAACCAAAAGTTACATCCCCACTCCTATGTTTGGCCATATTAGCAATGATATCAAACCAACATCTTGGATAGAGTAGCTCTCTCATATTTTCAAATTGAACCCCATGGTTAATAACAAAAAAAAATATTTTACAACTTTCACCTTGATGGATTTGTATTTGATTCACGGGATGAGAGAGATCAACAAAATATAACCACTTGGAACCAATTTGTAACTACATTTTATTATTGTTTTGCATCCTACTTGGCCCTTAAAACATGAAGCAACAAGGCACCATAAGATACTACTACAGAGTTTCATTGAGCTATCTTGTTTGTAGATAATATTTCTCCTGGGCATGAAGTTTCCATGTATATCTACATATTAAAGAGTCCATTTGGGTGTATGTCAAAGTGTTCCAGCCTGCCACTCTTGAGTAGGGAATTTAACAAGCAAAAGGGTATTTACAAGTTTCCAAAAACCACTTGTCAAGAGAATCCTCCTCTGAAAATGAAGGTAGACCTCAAAGATAAAGTGGAAGATAAATTTTCTCCTTTAAACATATTGTTGGAAAGTTTAAATGTATAGTAGTAGGCTCTACTATCATTGTTAATTTATATTGAAAACAACTTTGTTTTAATTGCAAAGAGAAGTGGTTCAAAGGGCACAAGGATAGAGCTATTAGCATGATCCACATGATAGAATGTATATCCAAAGAACAACCAAAAGTAGTTGGGAATGATCAAGAGGAGGTAGCAGAAATTCAGGAGAAAAAACAAAAAGAGGACCCAATTTTGTCCCTTTCTGTCCATTGGGAATTATTCAATATTAGTTTTTTAGGTTAAAAAGAAATTTAAAAGGAAAGAATTGTGGTTACTCTTATTGATTCTAGCAGCACCAATATTATCATAACAGAACTAGACTGGTCAAAACCAACATGTCTCATCGGTTGGAGGGAAAAACTGGTTCAGACCAGTAAACCAGACTGTTTTTGGCCGGGTCAGTAGCGAACTTGCCTTTTTTCACTAAACCGGCCAGTTTGGTAATGAATTGGCCCTTTTTCACTAAACTAGCCAATTTGGTACCGAACCAACTAGTTTTGTATGATGCTACGAAGGACCCTTTGAATGCATTTTTTTTTAAGCAATGATTTATGAGTGAGGAAGCCTACTATTTGACCATATTCCCCTACTAATGCTATGCAATTAATGGTAATGTTAAATTCTTGATGTAAAATGATGAAAATGAGAATGTCACTTTTACTTAAATTTGTAACATTACCATTAATTGACTTAGGATGTTTGAGAGTGGTTACAAACTCATTGGATTTCATATGGAGGAAGTCGAATTTTAGATCCCACTCAAAATCCAATAAAATTAACAAATTTTTAAGATTTTAGGATTGGGGGGATTTCAATGTTTCCATTGGATTTCATCATATACGAGGGTATGGAACTAACATTTAATCAAGAGAACCAACCCCTCTATGTACCTTGATGTTAGTGGCATTGGTTGTTGAACTCCTGTATCATGATCCTACAAAAAATGTACTCATCACTCAAACAAAATCTTGACTTGACATGCTAAGCTTTTTCTATCTTATTTTAATGCTTAGAGGGTGATATTGATGATGAAGATCCTAATATAGGAAAATATTTTGATGATAGGTAGATATTTGTTGTGGCATGATTTTTTTTGGATGCTAGAGGCCATCTAGGGCATGTTGGTTGATGTATTTTCGGTTCAAAGATGGATTGTACTCCGTGTTATTTTGGTTATATGCATCCTTACATACTATATAAATGAGAGCTTTCGCTTATTTGTGTATAAATAGTTTAGAATCTTGGATTCATATGGATGCACATGAATGTATATGTTTTTCTTTAAAATTTGAATAATTTATGTGTTTTTGGTTGATTGATTTTTTGTTCTAGTTTTTTTACCAGTTATGGTCCAATTTTGACCAGTTTCCAGTCTGGGGGGTCTACCAGTTCGATGACCAGTCTGGTTCTGATAACATTGAGTAGCACTTATAACTTCATAGACCCCAAGTTGATGCTATTAGTGAATTCCAGATGGACTTTAATGAGTTGTACATGAAATTTGGAAAAGGACAACAACTTATCACAATTAGAAGGATACAACTAAGTGCATATCGATTGATCTCAATATACAATGGCCAAATATCTTACTCAAGGTGACTTTTGTTTCATTTTTCTATGTAATTCCATGAAGGGCTTGCATTTCAAGGTAGAAGCATAAAAAACAAAAAGACAAAAGGCCTGGTGCAACAATTAATTAATGAGTTTGTTGACCTATTTCAGGACCCACCTCCAATTCCCACTACATTGGGGACAAAACCACGTCACTAAGTTGTTAGAAAGGTTGAAACTAGCCATTTCTCTTCCCTTTAGATATCCTAAGGTATTCAAGGATGAGATATAAGAAAGTCCAAGAAATATTGGATATGTGTCATATAGTTCCATGTAAGAATCCTTTTGCATCTGTAGTGTTGTTGCCAAGGAAGAAGGATGGTTCTTCTTTGCACAAATTGATTAGAAAATATTGAATCAAGACTAATACTACAAGGAGTACACCAATTAGCAAAGGATTTTGTGGATTTTTTTTATTTCATATACGTTAGATACCTAAATCTTGGTAATATTGCATTGTAATTTTTTAAATCTTAGAGAAAATGAAGAGTCATAGGTGAATAGGAACAACCATCCTCAGACTTGTGGGTAGATGAAACAAAAGGTCAATTTTGTGTATATATTTGTCTCATTTTAATAAAATTACCATGCATGGAGTTATTTAATCCCCAACCTATCCGTGGTATAAGAGCTTGGTGCCTTTTTTTGATAACTCCATTGTCTTGGGAGCATCATTGTCCTCCTGTGGTGCAATATGAGTGCATCAATTATTCATCTTCTCCTTTTTCTCTGTAATCTGCCTTTCAAGCCCTACCTATGCATTGAGATTAAATGTTGATAAACCCTAAAATTCCTCCACATGTAATGTTCTAAAATTTGTGCATGTAGAAATCACTTAGGAGATTTGCCAAATTTTGGATAATATTTGAAGGGGAAAATATTATTTTGGGAGAAAAGGGGAGAAATTATTTTAATGAAATGGCGGAAAAATAATATTTTATTGGAGAAGGAAGGAAAAAATTATTTTAATGGAATGGTGGAAAAATAATATTTTATTGGAGAGGGAGGAAAATTATTATTTTATTGGAATGGCAAAAAATTATTATTTTATTTAAATGGTGGAAAAAGTGGAGAATGGCTCCCACCAATAAAATAATAAGGAAAAAGGTATAATCTAGAAGCTAGAGGAAGGTTCCATGAATAATTATAAAAGGAGGAGGAACTCAATTGTAAATTATTCTATTCTATCTATTTCATTGGCAATTGAAAGGAACTCAAACGAGTTCAAGAGTTTCAAGCGAAACTCAAGCTAATTTCGGCGGACTTCGAGTGCCACCATAGTTATCTCTTGGGGGAATATCATTTCTGTTGATTTATGGTAGCATCAGATGTGCTCTAAGACTCAAAAGTTGCAAGGAGGCTTAGACACATGCATTCTCCAATACCAAGAAATCGTTTTGGGAAATTCCACCCGGAGACAGTTTTATTACAATAATTAATTATTTTTAATGAGACCCTAAGTCTAAACTTAGGAAATTAAAATAATTAAAGGGTATTAATCTAACTGTGGGTGAAACTTCTAGAAGAAGATGAGGATCAAGCCAAAATAATCTAATCCATTGATTAGAACTTAATCTGGGTCGTTGGTTGTCCAACAAAAAGATATAAGAAGAGGTTTGAGGGGCACTTGGAGAACACATCAGGGAGAGATCAAGAGATCAAATTTCTCAGAGAGGGCAGCGCAACAATTGCTAGAGAGAAGATCGAAGTGATTTCTTGCAGTGAGGGGCAGGGATAGTAGACCGGATGAAGCTTTCCAGATCTGGGGAGTGCAAGGCAAAGAAGGCAGAGAGCATTTCAATGATGTAGTGCAGAGCTTCAGAGGGAGTTCAAATTCCAGCTAAGAGAGACGAGATTCAGTGTAGGAAGTTGGTGTGTGAGACCGAAAGGCCCGGAGATCGAATTTCCTGTCAACAGGAGGTCAGCAGAGGGATTGACACAGAGCCCTGCCAGAGTGACACAGTTCTGCGTAGGGTTGACGTAGAAGCCATGCAGAGGTAACGTGGGGCCAATCAACAAGCCCCAGATCATAATCGAATCTCCCAGAACAGTGTGATATTTCTCTCACTAACCTTTTCGATAGTTTCTCTTTGTATTGGATATCTAGTTGGGCATCCAACGAATTGTACTTAGATTTACTATTGCTTAATAATAGAAACCCTGAGTTGCTGCACCGATTTTCCCACATTGGGTTTTTCCGGGGACACTTGTCCAAAAATAACTGTGTAGATGTGTTGTGCATTTTTTTCTTGTTCAGTTTCTTATTTCTACATTTTATTTAAATGGTGAAGGCTGCAGTGTATTAGTTTCGGTGTTTACTGTAGGAAATAGTAAATAATTGTGTTCAGTAATTAACAAATAGAATAATCACAATCAATTGTTGTAGTATATATTTGGGCATCCAAATTTTCACATGGTATCAGAGGTGCAGGTGAAACAAGAGAGAAGTGTCGAAAGATCCCAGTGCTGAAGGAGGAAGGGAGTTCGAAATTCCTACAGAGGCAGCAATTCAAATCCCCTGAGGTTTGCGTAGTCAGGCCAAGGGGGGAAGATTTTCATGGTAAATCTCTCTCTCAGTGAGTCGACAGAGAGGTAGGATTTCCAGATCGAAATATGTTAGCCACAGAAGGAGCAGCGCAACAAAAGCTTAAGCAAAGAGGGGTTTCTGGTGGGACGCAGTTTATTGCAAGCAGTTGCTGGGAAGAAAGATGTTAGAGGAAAGAGAGAGACACGGTTGAGGGAATTCTTCCTCAGAGGACTTCCAGCCAAGGAGTCTAAATTCTCACTTGCTGAGCAGCAACGGAGACGGGCAGATCTACAAGTTCCAACAAGGAGTGCGCAGGCCAGTCTAATGTTGAGCAGAGGAGAGAGGAAGCTATTCAACTTTTTTCATTTGGCAAGGATGACAACCAGTGGACTAAGAGATCAAGATAGGTTGGATGGGGCATCCAACTATGTGATCTAGAAGACAAGGATGTCATGCCTTCTGGATGAGAATTTTCTGAAAGTATACGTCGACAATGTGGTAGCTGAGCCCGCAGATCCAGATCCGCTCAAGAAGTACAAGGGAGAAATGGTGAAGACAAAGAGAATGATCCTCGACGGAGTGAAGGATCATATAGTCTGTCACATTGATGGTAGAAACACTGCCAAGGAGATGTGGGATGCATTGTCGATGCTATATCAGGGATCTTCTGAGCAGCGGAAGATGTACTTGGAGCAGAAGATGAGGTCTATGGAGATGCAAAAGGGGGAACACATTGATCCTTTCCTTGCAAAGCTTCAGGAGACCCGAGATGAGCTGGTAGCTATGGTGTCAACACCTCAAGGTCTTGAGATGGTAAGATTGGCCCTAAATTCAATATCTGAGGAGTGGCAAGTCTTTATCTAGAGCATCCTGGGCAGGGCTACTTTGCCAAATTGGGATGAAATGTGGGCAAGTCTTAAGCAAGAGGAGCTTAGGAGACACTTGGTCAAGTGTAAACTTGACGGAAGTAGCAGCAGTGGGTCAAAGCCCAAGGAGAAGGAAGAGAATGCAACCCTCACATCCAAGTGGCAGCAGGAGCAACGGAAGAAGAAAATGCTTCAGGTGTGGTGAATTCGGTCACTACGCAACACAGTGTCCTCTTAGGAAGAAGGAAAAAGATGAGAATCATGATCCGAAGGTTGCAGCCGTGAAGATCGAGGAGGATGAGTTTTCCATGACAGTCAAGGTGTCTCCAGGAGGGAGGTGGTGTGATCTAGAGTTGTAGTTTGAAAGGACTGCGGTTGGGCAGGATCTTTGAGGAGTCCACCTCTCGGATCAATTCCTTGCTACGTGAAGCCCAAATCAGAAGTAGCAGGATGGACTAGTGTCAGTTGGTGTAGAGGAGTGTCGGAGTGATAGTTGCAATGGCTAGGAGTGCCAAAGACTAAGCAATGCATAGCAGAGTTGGAAGTAGTGCAGTTGGCACAGAGAAGAGGTCAGCAGCAGCGCAAAAGCTTCAGAGGGTCAGAGTAGAGACTAGTAGTAGTCAGACTCCAACAACAAGATGCATCATATTGAACACTAGTTCAGTAATTTGGGATGCTTTTCCATTGCTGATGCAGTAGCAGCAACAGTTGGAGAAGATTGCAATGCAGATGTAGTATTGACAGTGGCAGGGTAAGCAGCAATACAAATGAAACATTTTCCCAATAGTTGGTGGACAGGATGTCAAACATCAGCAACACAGAAGGAGATGTTACAGAACAGAGTGATGCTTCAGCAGGTTGCATTGCTAAAGCACATTCCTCGCTAAGAGGGAGTGTTTATTTATGGTAGCATTAGATGTTCTCTAAGTCTCAAAATTCTCAGGGAGGCTTAGACCATGCATTCTCCAAAACCTAGAAATCGTTTTGGGAAATTCCACCCGGAGACAATTTTATTAAAATAATTAATTATTTTTAATGGGACCCTAAGTCTAAACTAGAAAATTAAAATAATTAAAGGGTATTAATCTAATTGTGGGTGAAACTTCTAGAAGAAGACGAGGATCAAGCCAAAATAATCTAATCCATTGATTAGAAGTTAATCTGGGCCATTGGTTGTCCAACAAAAAGATATAAGAAGAGGCTTGAGGGGCACTTGGAGAACACATCAAGGAGAGATCAAGAGATCGAATTTCTTAGAGAGGGAAGCACAATAATTGCTAGAGAGAAGATAGAAGTGATTTCTTGTAGTGACGGGCAAAGATAGTAGACCAGAGGAAGCTTTCCAGATCCAGGGAGTGCAAGGTAGAGAAGGCAGAGAGAAGTTCAGTGAGGCATCATAGTGCCACGCAGAGGTAGCGCAGAGCTTCAGAGGGAGTTTGAATTCTAGCTAGGAGAGACGAGATTAAGTGCAGGAAGCCAGTGTGTGAGACCGGAAGGCCTGGAGATCGAATTTGCAGTCAGCAGGAGGTCAGCAGAGGGACTGACACAGAGCCCAACCAAAGTGATGCAGTTCTGTGTAGGGCTGACGCAGAAGCTGCACAGAGGTAGCGTGGGGTCAGTCAGCAAGCCCCAGAACAGTGTGAGATTTCTCTCACTAACCTTTTTTCCAGTTTCTCTCTGTATCGGATAGCTAGTTGGGCATCCAATGAATTGTACTCATATTTACTACTGCTTAATAATATAAACTCTCAGCTGCTGCACCGCTTTTCCCACATTCGGTTTTTTTGGGGACATTTGTCTAAAAATAACTGTGTAGATGTGTTGTGCATTTCTTTCTTGTTCAGTTTCTTATTTCTGCATTTTATTTAAATGGTGAAGGTGGCAGTGTATTAGTTTCGGTGTTTATTATAGGAAACAATAAATAATTTTTTTCAATAATTAACAAATAGAAGAATCATAATCAATTGCTGCAATAGAAATTTGGGCATCCAAATTTTCACAATTTCAAATTTTGCAATTGCATTTGCAAGGATATAATCTCAAGGACCGAGTTCAATTATTCACCAAAGGGGAAAGTTCTCAAGGGTCTAGAAGAGAATCATTCTTAAGCAAATATCAAGAGCTAAGCATCAATATTATTTTCCTCAAGAGGCCGTGCTATTCCTAGTGCCAAGTTGCAGTCAGTGTTTGTGCCAAAAACAAAAACCAGGGTGAATTACAAAGAGGTCGTGTGCCGAGGAGAAGGATGATTCCTGTTGTCCCTCAAATTGTATAGGCACCACAACAATGGCTCAGGGCAGGGGCTATCACTATGATCTCTACCAACTCCATTCTAGTTGTCTCCCAACAACAGGTTATGGGGGGTGTTAGCTCCTAAATCTGCCCTAGGTTGAAGGAAGGCAAAATTCAAGGTAACCACAAATCACGCTCAGTCTGGTAGCTAGCCCTACCAGAGCAGGAGAGGGCTCTCTCTGAGTCGCGCTCAGTGAATAGATAAGCAAAAAATGGTCTGAGATGACTTACAGTGAAATATTGATCTTAGGCTAGTAAGTGAATAGGGATACAAGAAACAATTTTTATGAATGACTGAGCTTCTGGGATGGTATGGGACCAACGGTCAGCAAAGAACAGAGAATTTAATACAAAGGCATAGATTACTTCGTGAGGAAAGGCAGGTGGAAAGTGTAGAAATTTAGTTTGAAATAACGCGGAATGGAGAGATTGTTTAGGAGAGTGAAAAGGGCATAGGAACATGAATCCTTTTCAACAGAAGAAGAACACTGAACATGAAATTTTCACACCGGCAGAGCAATAAAATTGAATTCTACCTTATCTAACTCAGAAAATTTAATTATGAAACATAACGAAATACATATGAAAACATAAGAGACACATTTGCTACACTCACAACCACATGAATCTCATGAAACAGAGTCGCTGCCTTTCATTAACTCTCTGTCAAAAATATATACAGTGAAGAAGCAGAGTTTCTTTCCCACAGTATCCCAGAAGTTACTAGCCAACCAACCCTTTGCAAATAGTTTGCACACAATATATAGAATGTGCCTTGAAGAGATAGAACGCCCAAGGGTTGGGGAGTTACTTGAATCATTACAAAATGGAGGTGAAGAGCCAACCATCAACTACAGGTGCAGTGTTACAAACATGACAAATGGCTTGGGTGACCGTTTGCATTCCTTCGCCACTTGGATAGAAGCCAATCTGGAGAAAAAATACTTTAAATGCCACCTTAGGTGCCAAAAAACTGAAATATAGATGAGTGGGCCCACTTGGAGAAGTCGTGAACCGAAATTTCACAAAACGGAGGTAAAATTGGGCCTTTTTTCCTATATGCGCTGCGCCATTTTTTGTGTGTGACGCACCACTTTGGAGCCTATTTTGATGCACTTGACAGAGTCCAAAATGTTCCCAAGTGTGCGTTTTGGAAAGCCTGTCCTGTCTACTTTCTAACCCAAGTGGAATTTCTGAATTTGGTGCTCATTTGCCCCTCCAAATCTTCATTCTCCCAAGATTCCTTCCTGTGTGTCAAAATAGGGGCAGAGAGGTCATTTTTTGGGTGTTTTTGACCTCCTGGAGACTCATATCTTGCCAAAATTTCTTGTCCAAGCACCAGTAGGTGTGATTTTGCATGCTGAATCCAAAAATGCAAACCATTCTTCATTTGGAGCTCCCAATTTTTAGCACAGGGAGAAAAAACCTGTGTTTTGCCCAAAAATTTGTCATGTGACCAAAATTTCCCCAAATTTCTTGAAATTTGGGCTGGGGTTCCTCTATGAAGTGCTATGCTATGCCAAGGGAGCTTCAGCCAAGATTCGAAGCCGATCTTGCTCTTTTTCCTCTTTTGCCCCTTTTGTTGCTTTGCTCAATTTTTCCTTCAAGCTCTTTATCCGGGCCTTTGCACTCATACCTCACAACTGAAGTACTTCATGATCAATTTTCTGAGTGGACCATACTCATCTTTCAAATATCTGAATGGAAAGACTCTTGTGAGCTGACTCAAGAATCTGGCCTTAATGTAAGGCTCATAGTGTTGCCCATCCACCTTCTTCTTCTTATGCCACTGTTCTCCAACATTTGGTATGCCTGTTGCCACTGAGATAGTTTTGGGTGTCAATGTGAAGGGGACCCCAGCCAAGATAGACTGACCTCCATCTAGTTGAAGCACAAAAAGATGGGCCAACTCATGATGAACTCTAACATTAGCCACCCTTTGACAAAATTCAAAACATGCTAGGTGCTGGAAACATGACATGGCAAGAGGGCATGCTTGTAATTCAGTGAGGGTAGTGGGCTCATCCCTAACATGTTTGCCACTCTTGTGATGTCTCCTGGGAGCCTGCTCTTCCGAGGATGAGTCACTTTGTGTCTCCATCTCATACTTTGATGAATGTTGTGATGCCATGACTGCTGTGTGTACTGTATTTAGGCTGCCCTTTGATGATGGTGTGAAGCTAGGTGTTGTTTGTGATATCTGCCACCAAGGGGAACAATGAAAAAAGGGAGTGTTAGGAGGGGGATAATATGATGGGAATAGGGGTCATGGGGAGAAGTTTTGTTTAGGGATATATAGGAGGGTTTGGGGATTTGATAGGGTAGGGTTTTGGGGTTTTGATAAGGTAGGGTTTTGGGGTGTATATTTGACAAATAAGAGGAGGGGAAAGAGAATAGGGTTTGGTAGTGTTTTAGGGTAGGGATAATAGGAAAAATGAGAAAGGGAGGATAGGGAAAAATGGAGAGGAGGGAAAAGATGAGAGGTGAAAGAGGAGCCTTGGCATCAACACCACAATTTTGCAACCCTAGCAACAATGGCTTTGGTGTTTTTAGGTGGTAGGGTTTAAGAGTTTTTGTGCAACCATAAGCCGCCATGAACTATCATCATACTAACATAAAAATGGATGAGACACTGAGAGATTGACCCCACCTGGAAAATTCAAGGGATTAAAGGCAATTGGATGCAAATTCTGAGCAAAATTAGCCTTGGCAGCTCTATGCGCCGCGCCTTCCATGTGCGCCGCGCCAGTGTAAATTTACACTGGAAATTTTCTCCCAGTGTGCTGCGCTCTCTATGTGCGTCGCGCCATTTTCCAGGTGACTTTTTGAGGCCTTCCCGGTGTCCAAATTGGGCGCAGAATAGATCTTTGGAAATATCTTCGAGTATAATTTCCAACCCAACCAGAAGTTTTCAATTTGGAGTTCATTTGCCCTGTCAATAATCAAATCTCCCAAGACTGGTCAAAATGTGCCAAATGAGGCTGCCTAAAGGCAGAGTGCTGTTACAGTCAACTTTTGAATGCCTTTCTCAACTCCAAATTGAGCTTATGAAAGCTCATTGGAAAGCTCGTTGTGTCTAGTTATCATTTGGCTCATCAAGAAAGTCATTTGGCCAACCAAGCTAGGAGAAAACGTGATTTTCCCAAGGTCACTTCAGAGGTGTATCAATTCTCTCGAGGTGATTGTATTTTTGACATTTCTCCAAAACCATGACACCTGTGTAAAAAGTGAAGGCGGTTTTTCTTCCTTGGTAGGTTGTGGACAAAACACTCTTTCATTTTTCCCAACTTCATCTTTTACTGCTCAGAAACAACATTGGAGTATAACTTATCGCGATGTGTGGAACAAGAGATTTGTCGAAATGAAGCGAAATGAAGGGGATAAGCGGATTCTAAATTCTTGGGAAAAATTTTGGAAGTAGGGAGGGATGTTAAGAAGTAGGGAAAAGTGAAATTTCAAAGATTGAGTGAGGGGAAGGTGTCCAAAAAGGCAAAACACAGGTCCAACCTAGAAAATTGCTAGGTTGTAGCAAGAAACTAGGGTTTGTGTGAAAATGAGGAATTTGGGGGATCTCAGTGATGGGAAGTGTTTGATAAGGTACTTTAAGGATAGGGGAAGGTGTATGAACATCAGGATACAAGTTTTTCCGATGATTTGACCGTCCAAGAGAAATTTCCTTCAAAACCCTAGGAGAGGGAAATGACCTTACTTAGGCGCAACTGAAGCATGAACAAGGTGTAAAATGACCGAGTGGAACTTGACATGATAATGACAACCCTCTGAATGATGGTACACTCAACTGAATGGTGACATGGACTGACATTTGGACAACTTTGACCGGAGTGAAAGCGAACCCTAGACCTAGTATCTAGTGACCAAATTTTGCTTGAAGACTCACTGAAATGATAAAATTTGACCTTGACACTGTTGGGTCCCTATAATACTAGTGATTAACCCATTACTATTGTAGTTATACCCCTTATTTATATTGTTGTGCCCCTATTACCCCCATATTGTTATTTCTGTGCCCCATAGAATCCCTCTATTGTTAGTTTTGTGGCTTTATATTATTATTGTTAGGTCGGCTGGATTATATTGTGACTCCTTAGACTCGTATATATAGAAAGAAGGTTTTGTCATTTGTATCATCCAAGAATTGTTCATTTATGTAATTTAAAGGAGGTTTCCCCCTCGAAGAGGCTGAATTCTAAGGCGTTGATCTATCTTTTCTATCTCTTCTTGAGCTGGTTTCATAACATTTGGTATCAAAGCTTTGGATTCTAGGGTTTCGCTGCTCCAAACAGGTCATCATGGAATTTTCGCTATAAATTTTTTCTGTGACGTTTCAGAAGTCACAAGAAAAACCCATTTGAGAATAAATCACGCTGAACCTTGGGTCCGAATTTTAGAGCTTTTAGCGCGATATTTGCGGAGATATGATCTGAGGAAGTTGGTCTTTTTGCAGACTCCTGAATTACATTCAAAACAGGTGACCTGGGGAAAATCATCATAACTTTCTCTCTGGGGATCGGATTGAAATTTCGTAAGAAGGTGGAGAAAGAAGACGAACTATAGTTTCTTGTGTATGTGTTTCAGATTCAAAGGTTGAAACAGTGACTCGTGGCACGTCGTACAAGTTCGCTCTACTGAACCAGTCTAAAAGCAAGTCACTCTGGGAGATTTCACATAACTCTTCCTTGGAGAATCCAATTTGGCTCAGACTTGTGGAATTGGAAAGAGGACACAGAAGGCTACTACAGGTAGCAATTTCGGAACTAGATGATCCGAAATTACAGAGATACATCAGATTCAATATCAGGCTTCTATAAAGTGAAAAAAGGTGTGTAGTTTTTTTTTTAATTTTTGTGTAAGCTTGGTTTAACGGAATTCAAAGGGCATAGTAAAGCATTATTATCGGTAACTGATGTCCCGAGGAAAGAAAATGCAAACACCTAGTAAGGAACCTGAAAGCTCTAGCATGACTCATGAAGAAGAGGAAGAAATGCTACATGATATATCAAAATTACAAGAACAAGTGCAACAAATGTCACGCTCACAAAAGTTAACAGATGCTAAGATAAATGGCGTGGAAGCTAAGATAAGTGGTGTGGAATCTAAGGTAAATGGTGTGGAATCTAAGATAAAGGGCATGGAAGCTAAGATGGATGATTCGAAGACAGATTTGAAGAGAGACATGGCAGATTTGAAGATAGATTTGAAGACAGACATGGAAGAATTGAAGAAGTTGTTACAAGAAAGGGTCACTAATGGTGAAAAGGTAGTAAAGGAAACTCATGATGAGAACAAAAGAAATGTTAATCCTGATTCCATAGATGCTAATGTTGGATCGAAGAATCAATATATTCCAAAAATCGATATGAAGAAGTTTGATGGCAAGGATCCCGCCACATGGATATTACAAATGGAGCAATTCTTCGATCTCAATAATGTGCAAAACGCACAAAAGGTACGTATGGCAACTGTATATTTGGAACCAAATCAGTTTGTATGGTATCAATGGCTTTGTTCTCGTAAACAATTTATTACTTGGGCAATTTTTACGGAAGAATTGATAGCACATTATGAAGATACAAAAAGAAACACTTTTTTTAGCCAATTGATAAGTCTCAAACAAAAGGGTTCAGTAATGGAGCACATTGAGGAGTTCCAAAAATTGAACATAAGGGTAAAAGATATTCCAGAGGAGCATAGGATTGATGTGTTCATAGGGTCTTTAAAGGATAATATCCAACATGATGTTCGCCTTTGGGAACCTGATTCATTAGAGAAGGCATTCAGGTTAGCAAGAAAAATGGAAAGCAAAATTATGGCAACCAGGAAGCATACCACTCACAACTATAAAGACGGAAGTGTTGCTACCCCTAGTCTTCCACAACCTATAAGGTTGACACCAAAACAATTGGAAGAAAAAAGAGCAAAAGGGCTTTGTTACAGTTGTGATAGCAAATACACTAAAGGTCATAAGTGTGCTGAGAAGAAATTATTTTACATAGATTGTGAAGAGGAAGAAGAAAAGGAGCAAGAAAGGTCAAAAGAAGAAGATATACTCCAGGAACAAAGCCTAGATGAAGAACAAATAAATCCGACCATATCTTGTAATGCATTGGCAGGAATTACCACTCCTCAAACCATCAAGATAGAAGGACAAATCAAGAAGAAAAAGGTAATAGTGTTGATTGATTCAGGAAGCACCCACAATTTTATTCATTGTAGGTTAGCAAAAGAATTGAATTGCTTCTTATATCCAGCACCAGAGTGTCAAGTGATGATTGCAAATGGAGGAACAATAAATTGCTCTGGAAAGTGCCATAATATCAAGCTATCCATGGGAGAATATGTATTGACTAGCCCAATGCTTTCCATTCCAATGGGAGGTGCGGATGTTGTACTAGGAGTCCAATGGCTACAATCCTTGGGTACAATAGCTTTTAATTTTCAAGAACTTTTCATCAAATTTTCTACGGAAGGAAAGGAATTTGAATTAAGGGGTATTGCAGGGAAACCAGGAAAGATAATCAGCTCTCATGGTATGACAAAGCTTCTAAAAAAGGAGCAAAGAGGTGTAATTGCACAATTATGCTCGCTAGATGTTTCCACATTGGAATCATCTATTTCTCCAGATCTCCAAAAAGTCATGGACAATCATTCCAAGGTATTTGAGACTCCCAAGGGTCTCCCACCTATGCGTGATCATGATCATGCTATTCATCTGATTCCAGGAAGTGTTCCTCCAAACATCAGGCCGTACAGATATCCCTATGTCCAAAAGAGTGAAATTGAACGTATGGTTGCAGAAATGCTAGAGGCTGGTATAATTCAACCGAGTCAAAGTTCTTTCTCATCTCCAGTAGTATTGGTGCACAAGAAGGATGGATCATGGCGCATGTGTCCGGATTATAGGGAGCTCAACAAGCTCACTATTAAAGATAAGTTCCCCATTCCTGTTATTGATGAATTACTGGATGAATTGCATGGATCAATTTACTTCACCAAGTTGGATCTTCGTTCGGGATATCATCAAATCAGAATGAAGATTGAAGACATTTCGAAAACGGCATTTAGAACTCATGAGGGTCATTATGAATTTTTGGTCATGCCTTTTGGCCTTACCAATGCACCTTCAACATTTCAAGGTTTGATGAATTCAATTTTCAAACCATTCCTTAGAAAATTTGTGTTAGTATTTTTTGATGATATACTAATCTACAACAAGTCTTGGAAGGATCATGTTGAACATGTTGACAGGTTGCTACAACTATTGGAGGAGAAACAATTATATGCAAAAAGATCCAAATGTTTCTTTGGAGTCCAGGAGGTGGAATATTTGGGTCATATTGTATCTCATGAAGGAGTTAAGGTAGACCCTAGCAAAATTAAAGCCATTAAGGAATGGAAAATCCCCACATCCATAAAGCATCTGCGAGGATTTCTTGGGTTGACAGGGTATTATCGCAAGTTTGTTAAGAATTATGGGAGAATAGCAGCACCTCTAACAACATTATTGAAGAAAGATTCATTTTCATGGACTCCGGAAGCAACAAAGGCCTTTGAACATCTTAAAGAGGCAATGTGCCAAGCACCGTTCTTAGCTACACCGGACTTCACAAAAACCTTTATTGTGGAATGTGATGCTTCAGGAAATGGAATTGGTGTTGTTCTAATGCAAGATGAAAGACCCATTGCTTTTGAAAGTCGTCCAATCAAGGGAAAGTTTTTAAGCAAAGCTATTTATGAGAAGGAAATGTTGGCAATACTCCATGCACTTAAGAAATGGCGACCCTACCTAATGGGAAGACACTTCAAGGTAAAAACGGATCATGATAGCCTTAAATACTTTTTAGAACAAAGATTATCCTCTGAAGAGCAACAAAAGTGGGTCACAAAGATGTTGGGTTATGACTTTGAAATCATCTACAAAAAAGGGAAGCAAAATGTGGTGGCAGATGCACTCTCAAGAAAGGATGAGGATGTGGAAGCATTGTTGTGTGCCATTTCTATTATCCAACCAGATTGGATAAACGAAGCAAGGGAGGAATGGAAGAATGACGAAGAAGTGTGGGCACTTATTCGAAAGCTACAACAAGATTCCAGTACTTCTGATACATTTAGCTGGCAAAATGATTCGTTATGGTACAAAGATCGCTTATACCTCTGTAAGAATTCCCAGCTAAAACAAAAGATTCTTATGGAATTGCACACTTCTCCCTTAGGAGGGCACTCAGGATTTTTAAAAACTTACCACAGGGTTAAGAAGGAATTTTTTTGGGATGGCCTTAAATCAGATATTCAAAAGTTTGTGGCGGAATGTTTGGTTTGCCAAAAAATAAAGTTGAAACAATTAAGACACCGGGTCTATTACAACCTTTATCCATTCCAAGCCAACGTTGGGAGGAGGTTTCAATGGATTTTATCACAGGTTTACCCAAGTCTGAGGGAAAGAGTGTCATCATGGTGGTAGTTGACAGACTTACCAAGTATGCACACTTTTGTGCATTATCACATCCATTTAAAGCCAGTACAGTTTCTACTGCATTTATGGAAACAGTTCAAAAGCTACATGGAAACCCAAAGATTATTGTAAGTGACAGAGATCCCATTTTCACTGGAAATTTTTGGACATAATTATTTTCTTGTCTTGGTACTCAGTTAGCTCATAGCTCATCTTATCATCCTCAATCTGATGGGCAAACTGAGATAGTAAACAAATGTTTGGAAGGATATCTTCGTTGCTTTGTATCTGATAAACAGACACAATGGGTCAAATGGTTGCCTCTGGCTGAATGGTGGTATAACACTTCCTTCCATACAGCAACAAAAATGACCCCATTTATGGCACTTTATGGGTATCAACCACCATCCATCACATCATATTTAAGAGAAAATTCTAAGGTTCAGGCAGTGGAACATCACATCGAACATCAACAACAAGTCCTCCAACTCTTAAAGGATAACCTCGTGTTGGCACAAAATAGAATGAAACAATAGGCAGATCAACATCGCAGTGAAAGAAGTTTTGATGTAGGTGATTGGGTTTTCCTACGGCTACAACCATATAAGCAAATGTCCCTAAAGCAAGCTAAGAAGGATAATAAATTATCACCAAAGTATTATGGTCCGTACAAGGTGTTGCAAAAGATTGGTACTATGGCATACAAATTGGAGCTTCCTGCAACTTCTCGATTGCACCCAGTTTTCCATGTTTCATGTTTAAAGAAGGTTATAGGTGAAAAGCTCCCAATTCAAACAATATTGCCAGAACTTGACGAGGAAGGAAAAATTATATTGGAACCGGAAGCAGTCACAGAAACAAGAACTCGACAGCTACGAAATCGATCAATTTCAGAGTATCTTATCAAGTGGAAGAACTTATCCGCTGAAGATTCCACATGGGAGGATGAGAATTTTATGCAGAAGTATCCAGAACTACTCAAGCGTTGAGGACAACACTTTTTTGAAGGAGAGGGGCATGTTGGGTCCCTATAATACTAGTGATTACCCCATTACTATTGTAGTTATACCCCTTATTTATATTGTTGTGCCCCTATTACCCCCATATTGTTATTTCTGTGCCCCATAGAATCCCTCTATTGTTATTTTTGTTGCTTTATATTATTATTGTTAGGTCGGCTGGATTATATTGTGACTCCTTAGACTCCTACATATAGAAAGGAGGTTTTGTCATTTGTATCATCCAAGAATTGTTCATTTATGTAATGTAAAGGAGGTTGCCCCCTCGAAGAGGCTGAATTCTAAGGCGTTGATCTATCTTTTCTATCTTTTCTTGAGCTGGTTTCATAACAGACACCTTAAAATCACTTTGTAAGAGCATTTTTGATCTCTGCCGGAGGACTGACAAGACCGACTCTAACATTGGCTCCAATGGGGGATGGTAGCTCCTTGGAGGTGCCAAGAACAACAGATCTCTGAAAGAGCTAGACAGTGCCTTCGTCCATTGGGCTATGGAGTCATTATTTCGAAAAAAAACACAAGACTTCGACTCATTTATTGACTGAAACTTGACTGGAACTGACTTAATTATGAAACCAAAATGACTAAGAAAACCGACTCAATGCAAAAGGAAATGACTCATGACTGACTTAACTAAAACACGAACTGACAAAACTTTTTCAATGGCAGCAGTCCATCAAGATTCGAGGGTTTCAAATCATGATGACAACCACCTGCGTACTAATGCAATATGCACAATCACGTGAAATGTGTCTTCCAATATAACCAATCAAGTAGATGCCTCCTTGATTGATTCTCCTGATCAGATCTTCTGGTCAAGAATAGATACTGGTAACTGGGCCTCCAAAAACATAATTGACCATGATCTCCTTCGTCACTAAATACTGCAATAATGACCTTCACTGCTGTCTGCAACAAATCTGCGATTGGATCATGAAGAACATAAGGTCTTTCCCCTTGTTGAAGGAACAAGGTGTCGTTTTCTTGTGATGTTGATCTCTTTTCATAAATAAGAGTAGGTTCTTGGTCTTCAAACAATTCTGAACAGTAGATGAGCAGATTTCCTCTTCAAAGAAAATTTCAGAACACGAAACATAGGAAGAAGAATCTGAAATGGAATCCTGAATGGTCTGGCCTGCTGAAGTCTAAATACATTGTAGATCATCTTCATATGATATGACAGGTAGATTGTCTTTGCATCCATCAATCATAAGAGAAGAAACTTCAAATGATTCTTGAAACCCACCACAATCATTTATATCATCTACCATAAATTCACCCGGATCTTTTTCACTTACTTGAACAAAATTCTCATCTTGTTGTTCATGCGCTGACTGGACTACCTCTTTATGAAGGCTTTGTTTTGATGACATAAGAACATTTGGATTCAAAACTCTGTTTTCTTCATTCCAGGTGATTTTAACAGCAAAATTCTCTTTCATGGGACTTAGTACAAGGTTTTCCTGGTCACCATAATCCGAATCTGGATCTGAAAGGGTTGACTTAACGTTATCACACTCTGAAAGTAGAACTGGACTTCCCTGCATGCTGTCTTCTTCTATGGACAGATCCGAAACGACACTTTTTCTTTCATCACTTTCAGCCATATGGAATTCTTCAACCTGCTAATCTATAAAGTTGTTCACCGGACTGTCATCCTTTTCAGAAGAGGAAGAAGTTCCGCCCTCACCTTCTTGACCATTTGCACACTGCAGATCTGTGTTAACTTGAGCTTTAACATGACCGTGCAAGAGTTGATATCTCTCGTCTTCTGATAAAGGAGATAAAACTTTTTGTTTTCTCTTTCTCAAGTAGCGATTGTCTTCATTAATTTCCAGTGAAGGAGTGTACAAATTTTCCTCATACTGCTGATCCATTTCATGTAATTCTTGTTGACTGTCAAGGTGAAAAATTCCTTCATCTTCCACGGTACTAAAATCTTGATTCTGCTGCAACGTTTCCTCAGCATCTTGATGGGACTCCTTTAGTTTCTCTTCATGTTGCTGAAATGGATTCTTGTACAAGGCTTCCATGATCTCATCATCCATAAAATTATCATTGTCATAGTATTTTTCAAGGCTTTCAATAAAAGTAGAAGCATGTTTGCAACAGTCATGAACTAGATTTAATGATGGATAAGAGTCTTTATATCTTTCAATGAACATGGCATGAAAATCCTTTAAACAGTAAATATAAGCAGGCAGCAAACTTTCATACCAAGATTGGGCTTCACCTTCTAGAGTGGCCATGAATATCTTCATTAAGCAATCTTCAGGAAAATCAACCTTCAACTTGCAAATATGCATGTGAAAACGAATTAGATGTAAAGCAGCGTCCTTCTTACCATCATCTTTAAACATAGGCAAATTCCTTGACCAATCTACTTTCGGAATCTTATTTGGAAAGCCTGGAATGTGATCTTGGCTCATGGGAGTGTATCTTCTTGCAACCCGATCCATCTTGAAAATCTCAAAGCTACTGACCTCTCTGAAGTGGAGTCACCATGAAGCGCCGATTGCTGGATTCTTCAGTGAAAGGAGTAGGTGAATGATTTTAGCCGTCTTCTTATGTCTGATCGTTGTTCACCATCAACAATCAGCTTTGAACTTGAGATATGTACTGGGGCAAAAAAATCTTCAAGCAAACCATTTTCGCCCCCCAGTGGAGTCGCGACTATGTTAGCTCCTAAATCTACCCTAGGCTGAAGGAAGGAAAAATTCAGGGTAACCACAAACCACGCTCAGTCTGGTAGCTAGCCCTACTAGAGCAGGAAAGGGCTCTCTCTGATTCACGCTCAGTGAATAGATAAGCAAAAAACGGTCTGAGATGACTTACAGTGAAATATTGATCTTAGGCTAGTAAGTGAATAGGGATACAAGAAACAATTTTTATGAATGACTGAGCTTCTGGGATGCTATGGGACCAACGGTCAGCAAAGAACAGAGAATTTAATACAAAGGCACAGATTACTTCATGAGGCAAGGCAGGCGGAAAGTGTAACAACTTAGTTTGAAATAACGCGGAATGGAGAGATTGTTTAGGAGAGTGAAAAGGGCATAGGAACATGAATCCTTTTCAACAGAAGAAGAACACTGAACATGAAATTTTCCCACAGGAAGAGCAATACAATTGAATTCTACCTTATCTAACTCAGAAAATTTCACTGGAAATGAACATGAATTGAATTATGAAACATAACGAAATACATATGAAAACATAAGAGACACATTTCCTACACTCACAACCACATGAATCTCATGAAACAGAGTCGCTGCCTTTCATTAACTCTCTGTCAAAATATACAGTGAAGAAGCAGAGTTTCTTTCCCACAGTCTCCCAGAAGTTACAAGCCAACCAACCCTTTGCAAATAGTTTCCATACAATATATAGAATGTGCCTTGAAGAGATAGAACACCCAAGGGTTGGGGAGTTACTCGAATCATTACAAAATGGAGGTGAAGAGCCAACCATCAGCTACAGGTGCAGCGTTACAAACATGACAAATGGCTTGGGCGATTGTTTTCCTTCCTTCACCACTTGGATAGAAGCCAACCTGGAGAGAAAATACTTTAAATGCCACCTTAGGTGCCAAAAAACTGAAATGTATATGAGCGGGCCCACTTGGAGAAGTCGCGAATCGAAATTTTGCGAAACGGAGGTAAAATTGGGCTTTTTTCCTATATGCGCCGCACCATTTTCTGTGTGTGCCGTGCCACTTTGGAGCATGTTTTGAGGCACTTGCAGGAGTCCAAATGTGCCCAAGTGTGCTTGTTGGAAATCCTGTCTTGTCTACTTTCTAACCCAAGTGGAATTTCTGAATTTGGTGCTCATTTTCCCCTCCAAATCTTCATTCTCCCAAGACTGCTTCCTGTGTGTCAAAATAGGGGCAGAGAGGTCATTTTTTGGGTGTTTTTAACCTCCTGGAGACTCAGATCTTGCCCAAATTTCTTGTCCAAGCACAAGTAGTTGTGATTTTGCATGCTGAATCCAAAAATGCAAATCATTCTTCATTTGGAGCTCCCAATTTTTAGCGCAGGGAGAAAAAACCTGTGTTTTGCCCAAAAATTTGTCATGTGACAAGAGAGCTTCAGCCAAGATTCAAAGCTGATCTTGCTCTTTTTCCTCTTTTGTTGCTTTGCTCAATTTTGCCTTCAAGCTCTTTATCCGGGCCTTTGCACTCATACCTCACAACTGAAGTACTTCATGATCAATTTCCTGAGTGGAGCACACTCATCTTTCAAATATCTGAATGGAAAGACTCTTGTGAGCTGACTCAATAATCTGGCCTTAATTTAAGGCTCATAGTGTTGCCTATCCACCTTCTTCTTCTTATGCCACTGTTCTCCAACATTTGGTATGCCTGTTGCCACTGAGATAATTTTGGGTGTCAATGTGAAGGGGACCCCGACCAAGATAGACTGACCTCCATCTAGGTGAAGCACAAAAAGACGGGCCAACTCATGATGAACTCTAACATTAGCCACCCTTTGACAAAATTCAAAACATGCTAGGTGCTAGAAACATGACATGGCAAGAGGGCATGCTTGTAATTCAGTGAGGGTAGTGGGCTCATCCCTAACATGTTTGCCACTCTTGTGATGTCTCCTGGGAGCCTGCTCTTCCGAGGATGAGTCAATTTGTGTCTCCATCTCATACTATGATGAATGTTGTGATGCCATGACTACTGTGTGTACTGTATTTAGGTTGCCCTTTGATGATGGTGTGAAGCTAGGTGTTGTTTGTGATATCTGCCACCAAGGGGAACAATGAATAAAGGGAGTGTTAGGAGGGGGATAATATGATGGGAATAGAGGTCATGGGGAGAAGTTTTGTTTAGGGATATATAGGAGGGTTTGGGTATTTGATAGGGTAGGGTTTTGGGGTTTTGATAAGGTAAGGTTTTGGGGCGTATATTTGACAAATAAGAGGAGGGGAAAGAGAATAGGGTTTGGTAGTGTTTTAGGGTATAATAGGAAAAATGAGAAAGGGAGGATATTGAAAAATGGAGAGGAGGGAAAAGATGAGAGGTGAAAGAGGAGCCTTGGCATCAACACCACAATTTTGCAACCCTAGCAACAATGGCTTTGGTGTTTTTAGGTGGTAGGGATTAAGAGTTTTTGTGCAACCATAAGCCGCCATGAACTATCATCATACTAACATAAAAATGGATGAAACACTGAGAGATTGACCCCACCCGGAAAATTCAAGGGATTGAAGGGAATTGGTTGCAAATTCTGAGCAAAATCAGCCTTGGCAGCTCTATGCGCCGCGCCTTCCATGTGCGCCGCGCAGTGTAAATTTACACTAGAAATTTTCTCCCAGTGCGCCACGCAGTGTAAATTTACACTAGAAATTTTCTCCCAGTGCGCCGCGCTCTCTATGTGCGTCACGCCCTTTTCCAGGTGACTTTTGGAGGCTGTATCGGTGTCCAAATTGGGTGCAGGATAGCTTGTTGGAAATTTCTTTGAGTCTAATTTTCAACTAAACTAGAATATTTCAATTTGGAGTTCATTTTCCCTGTCAAAAATCAAATCTCCCAAGACTGGTCAAAATGTTCCAAATGAGGCTGCCTAAAGGTAGAGTGCTGTTACAGTCAACTTTTGAATGCCTTCCTCAACTCCAAATTGAGCTCATGATAGCTCATTGGAAATATCTTTGTGTCGAGTTATCATTTGGCTCATCAAGTAAGTCATTTGGCCAACCGAGATAGGATAAAACTTGATTTTTCCAAGGTCACTTCAGAGGTGCATCAATTCTTCTGAGGCGATTGTATTTTTGACATTTCTCCAAAACCATGACACCTGTGTAAAAAGTGAAGGAGGTTTTTCTTCCTTGGCATGTTTTGGACAAAAACCTCTCTCAGTTTTCCCAAATTCATCTTTTACTGCTCAGAAACATCATTGGAGTAGAACCTATCCCGATGTGTGGAACAACAGATTTATCGAAATGAAGCGATATGAAGGGGATAAGCAGCTTCTAAATTCTTGGGAAAATTTTTGGAAGTAGGGAGGGATGTTAAGAAGTAGGGGAAAGTGGAATTTCAAAGATTGAGTGAGGGGAAGGGGTCCAAAAAGGCAAAACACAGGTCCAACCTAGAAAATTCCCAAGTTGTAGCAAGAAACTAGGGTTTGTGCGAAAATGAGGAATTTGGGGGATCTCAGTGATGGGAAGTGTTTGATAAGGTACTTTAAGGATAGGGGAAGGTGTATGAACATCAAGATACAAGTTTTGCCGATGATTTGACCGTCCAAGAGAAATTTCCTTCAAAACCCTAGGAGAAGGAAATGACCTTACCTAGGCGCAACTGAAGCATGAACAAGGTGTAAAATGACCCAGTGGAACTTGACATGATAATGACAACCCTCTGAATGATGGTACACTCAGCTGAACGATGACATGGACTTACATTTGGACAACTTTGACTGGGGTAAAAGAAAACCCTAGACCTAGTACCTAGTGACCAAATTTTGCTTGAAGACTCACTGAAATGATAAAATTTGACCTTGACACCTTAAAATCACTTTGTAAGAGCATGTTTGATCTCTGCCGGAGGACTGACAAGACCGAATCTAACAGGGGGCATGTGAAAATTCTGAAAACCGAAATCTTATTGCAGCAACTAGTATTATTTCTTCTAACTGATAATTTAATTATTCAGTTTATTGCTACAACAACATCGAAATAAACACACTACAACCTTCACAAATAAAACTGCGGAAAATAAAATAGTATTGGAACTGAAAAAATAATAGCACACACATAAAAATAAAACCATTGTTTTTGGACAAAAGTCCACGGAAAAATCCAATGCGAGAAAATTGGTGCAGCAGATGACCGTTTTATTTTATTATGCAGTAGTGAAATCTGAGTACAATCTAGATGCGTGAAACTGGCAATCCACAACAAGAAAATCTAGGCAAAATTATTGAAGGGAATTACCCTTCCTCCACAAGAAAACTCGACACAACTTACCTTCAGAAAACTCAGCCTCCTGGACCCTCTGCATCAAATTTTGCGCTACTTTACACTATCTCTATGACGTCAAGCCTCCATCCAGTCTCTCATGAAGTCATTCTGCCTGCTTCTCCTAAGGAAATTGTCTCTTTGACACTCTAGAACCTCTGCTCAGCCTCTGGAACTGAGAATGAATTTTTCCTCAGCTAAATCGAACTACCAATATGAAGCAAATGCACAGTCCTTTGCGCTGCCTCATTGGGAATAACTCGACCCTCTTGTTGTGGCCTCTCCGAATCTTGAAATTTTCCTCTAGGGAACAATGAAAAAAGGGAGTGTTAGGAGGGGGATAATATGATGGGAATAGGGGTCATGGGGAGAAGTTTTGTTTAGGGATATATAGGAGGGTTTGGGTATTTGATAGGGTAGGGTTTTGGGGTTTTGATAAGGTAAGGTTTTGGGGTGTATATTTGACAAATAAGAGGAGGGGAAAGAGAATAGGGTTTGGTAGTGTTTTAGGGTATGGACAATAGGAAAAATGAGAAAGGGAGGATAGGGAAAAATGGAGAGGAGGGAAAAGATGAGAGGTGAAAGAGGAGCCTTGGCATCAACACCACAATTTTGCAACCCTAGCAACAATGGCTTTGGTGTTTTTAGGTGGTAGGGTTTAAGAGTTTTTGTGCAACCATAAGCCGCCATGAACTATCATCATACTAACATAAAAATGGATGAGACACTAAGAGATTGACCCCACCTGGAAAATTCAAGGGATTGAAGGCAATTGGTTGCAAATTCTGAGCAAAATCAGCCTTGGCAGCTCTATGCGCCGTGCCTTCCATGTGTGCCGCGCCAGTGTAAATTTACACTGGAAATTTTCTCCCAGTGTGCTGCGCTCCCTATGTGCGTCGCACCATTTTCTAGGTGACTTTTTGAGGCCTTCCCGGTGTCCAAATTGGGCGCAGAATAGATCTTTGGAAATATCTTCGAGTATAATTTCCAACCCAACTAGAATTTTTCAATTTGGAGTTCATTTGCCCTGTCAATAATCAAATCTCCCAAGACTGGTCAAAATGTGCCAAATGAGGCTACCTAAAGGCAGAGTGCTGTTACAGTCAACTTTTGAATGCCTTTCTCAACTCCAAATCGAGCTTATGAAAGCTCATTGGAAAGCTCGTTGTGTCTAGTTATCATTTGGCTCATCAAGCAAGTCATTTGGCCAACCAAGCTAGGAGAAAACGTGATTTTCCCAAGGTCACTTCAGAGGTGTATCAATTCTCTCGAGGTGATCGTATTTTTGACATTTCTCCAAAACCATGACACCTGTGTAAAAAGTGAAGGCGGTTTTTCTTCCTTGGTAGGTTGTGGACAAAACCCTCTTTCATTTTTCCCAACTTCATCTTTTACTGCTCAGAAACAGCATTGGAGTATAACTTATCGCGATGTGTGGAACAAGAGATTTGTCGAAATGAAGCGAAATGAAGGGGATAAGCGGATTCTAAATTCTTGGGAAAAATTTTGGAAGTAGGGAGGGATGTTAAGAAGTAGGGAAAAGTGAAATTTCAAAGATTGAGTGAGGGGAAGGTGTCCAAAAAGGCAAAACACAGGTCCAACCTAGAAAATTGCTAGGTTGTAGCAAGAAACTAGGGTTTGTGTGAAAATGAGGAATTTGGGGGATCTCAGTGATGGGAAGTGTTTGATAAGGTACTTTAAGGATAGGGGAAGGTGTATGAACATCAGGATACAAGTTTTTCCGATGATTTGACCGTCCAAGAGAAATTTCCTTCAAAACCCTAGGAGAGGGAAATGACCTTACTTAGGCGCAACTGAAGCATGAACAAGGTGTAAAATGACCGAGTGGAACTTGACATGATAATGACAACCCTCTTAATGATGGTACACTCAACTGAATGGTGACATGGACTGACATTTGGACAACTTTGACCGGAGTGAAAGCAAACCCTAGACCTAGTATCTAGTGACCAAATTTTGCTTGAAGACTCACTGAAATGATAAAATTTGACCTTGACACTGTTGGGTCCCTATAATACTAGTGATTAACCCATTACTATCTTTTCTATCTCTTCTTGAGCTGGTTTCATAACATTTGGTATCAAAGCTTTGGATTCTAGGGTTTCGCTGCTCCAAACAGGTCATCATGGAATTTTCGCTATAACTTTTTTCTGTGACGTTTCAGAAGTCACAAGAAAAACCCATTTGAGAATAAATCACGCTGAACCTTGGGTCCGAATTTTAGAGCTTTTCGCGCGATATTTGCGGAGATATGATCTGAGGAAGTTGGTCTTTTTGCAGACTCCTGAATTACATTCAAAACAGGTGACCTGGGGAAAATCATCATAACTTTCTCTCTGGGGATCGGATTGAAATTTCGTAAGAAGGTGCAGAAAGAAGACGAACTATAGTTTCTTGTGTATGTGTTTCAGATTCAAAGGTTGAAACAGTGACTCGTGGCACGTCGTACAAGTTCGCTCTACTGAACCAGTCTAAAAGCAAGTCACTCTGGGAGATTTCACATAACTCTTCCTTGGAGAATCCAATTTGGCTCAGACTTGTGGAATTGGAAAGAGGACACAGAAGGCTACTACAGGTAGAAATTTCGGAACTAGATGATCCGAAATTACAGAGATACATCAGATTCAATATCAGGCTTCTATAAAGTGAAAAAAGGTGTGTAGTTTTTTTTTTAATTTTTGTGTAAGCTTGGTTTAACGGAATTCAAAGGGCATAGTAAAGCATTATTATCGGTAACTGATGTCCCGAGGAAAGAAAATGCAAACACCTAGTAAGGAACCTGAAAGCTCTAGCATGACTCATGAAGAAGAGGAAGAAATGCTACATGATATATCAAAATTACAAGAACAAGTGCAACAAATGTCACGCTCACAAAAGTTAACAGATGCTAAGATAAATGGCGTGGAAGCTAAGATAAGTGGTGTGGAATCTAAGGTAAATGGTGTGGAATCTAAGATAAAGGGCATGGAAGCTAAGATGGATGATTTGAAGACAGATTTGAAGAGAGACATGGCAGATTTGAAGATAGATTTGAAGACAGACATGGAAGAATTGAAGAAGTTGCTACAAGAAAGGGTCACTAATGGTGAAAAGGTAGTAAAGGAAACTCATGATGAGAACAAAAGAAATGTTAATCATGATTCCATAGATGCTAATGTTGGATCGAAGAATCAATATATTCCAAAAATCGATATGAGGAAGTTTGATGGCAAGGATCCCGCCACATGGATATTACAGATGGAGCAATTCTTCGATCTCAATAATGTGCAAAACGCACAAAAGGTACGTATGGCAACTGTATATTTGGAACCAAATCAGTTTGTATGGTATCAATGGCTTTGTTCTCGTAAACAATTTATCACTTGGGCAATTTTTACGGAAGAATTGATAGCACATTATGAAGATACAAAAAGCAACACTTTTTTTAGCCAATTGATAAGTCTCAAACAAAAGGGTTCAGTAATGGAGCACATTGAGGAGTTCCAAAAATTGAACATAAGGGTAAAAGATATTCCAGAGGAGCATAGGATTGATGTGTTCATAGGGTCTTTAAAGGATAATATCCAACATGATGTTCGCCTTTGGGAACCTGATTCATTAGAGAAGGCATTCAGGTTAGCAAGAAAAATGGAAAGCAAAATTATGGCAACCAGGAAGCATACCACTCACAACTATAAAGACGGAAGTGTTGTTGCCCCTAGTCTTCCACAACCTATAAGGTTGACACCACAACAATTGGAAGAAAAAAGAGCAAAAGGGCTTTGTTACAGTTGTGATAGCAAATACACTAAAGGTCATAAGTGTGCTGAGAAGAAATTATTCTACATAGATTGTGAAGAGGAAGAAGAAAAGGAGCAAGAAAGGTCAAAAGAAGAAGATATACTCCAGGAACAAAGCCTAGATGAAGAACAAATAAATCCGACCATATCTTGTAATGCATTGGCGGGAATTACCACTCCTCAAACCATCAAGATAGAAGGACAAATCAAGAAGAAAAAGGTAATAGTGTTGATTGATTCAGGAAGCACCCACAATTTTATTCATTGTAGGGTAGCAAAAGAATTGAATTGCTTCCTATATCCAGCACCAGAGTGTCAAGTGATGATTGCAAATGGAGGAACAATAAATTGCTCTGGAAAGTGCCATAATATCAAGCTATCCATGGGAGAATATGTATTGACTAGCCCAATGCTTTCCATTCCAATGGGAGGTGCTGATGTTGTACTAGGAGTCCAATGGCTACAATCCTTGGGTACAATAGCTTTTAATTTTCAAGAACTTTTCATCAAATTTTCTACGGAAGGAAAGGAAGTTGAATTAAGGGGTATTGCAGGGAAACCAGGAAAGATAATCAGCTCTAATGGTATGACAAAGCTTCTAAAAAAGGAGCAAAGAGGTGTAATTGCACAATTATGTTCGCTAGATGTTTCCACATTGGAATCATCTATTTCTCCAGATCTCCAAAAAGTCCTGGACAATCATTCCAAGGTATTTGAGACTCCCAAAGGTCTCCCACCTATGCGTGATCATGATCATGCTATTCATCTGATTCCAGGAAGTGTTCCTCCAAACATCAGGCCGTACAGATATCCCTATGTCCAAAAGAGTGAAATTGAACGTATGGTTGCAGAAATGCTAGAGGCTGGTATAATTCAACCGAGTCAAAGTTCTTTCTCAGCTCCAGTAGTATTGGTGCACAAGAAGGATGGATCATGGCGCATGTGTCCGGATTATAGGGAGCTCAACAAGCTCACTATTAAAGATAAGTTCCCCATTCCTGTCATTGATGAATTACTGGATGAATTGCATGGATCAATTTACTTCACCAAGTTGGATCTTCGTTCGGGATATCATCAAATCAGAATGAAGATTGAAGACATTCGAAAACGGCATTTAGAACTCATGAGGGTCATTATGAATTTTTGGTCATGCCTTTTGGCCTTACCAATGCACCTTCAACATTTCAAGGTTTGATGAATTCAATTTTCAAACCATTCCTTAGAAAATTTGTGTTAGTATTTTTTGATGATATACTAATCTACAACAAGTCTTGGAAGGATCATGTTGAACATGTTGACAGGGTGCTACAACTATTGGAGGAGAAACAATTATATGCAAAAAGATCCAAATGTTTCTTTGGAGTCCAGGAGGTGGAATATTTGGGTCATATTGTATCTCATGAAGGAGTTAAGGTAGACCCTAGCAAAATTAAAGCCATTAAGGAATGGAAAATCCCCACATCCATAAAGCATCTGCGAGGATTTCTTGGGTTGACAGGGTATTATCGCAAGTTTGTTAAGAATTATGGGAGAATAGCAGCACCTCTAACAACATTATTGAAGAAAGATTCATTTTCATGGACTCCGGAAGCAACAAAGGCCTTTGAACATCTTAAAGAGGCAATGTGCCAAGCACCGGTCTTAGCTACACCGGACTTCACAAAAACCTTTATTGTGGAATGTGATGCTTCAGGAAATGGAATTGGTGTTGTTCTAATGCAAGATGAAAGACCCATTGCTTTTGAAAGTCGTCCAATCAAGGGAAAGTTTTTAAGCAAAGCTATTTATGAGAAGGAAATGTTGGCAATACTCCATGCACTTAAGAAATGGCGACCCTACCTAATGGGAAGACACTTCAAGGTAAAAACGGATCATGATAGCCTTAAATACTTTTTAGAACAAAGATTATCCTCTGAAGAGCAACAAAAGTGGGTCACAAAGATGTTGGGTTATGACTTTGAAATCATCTACAAAAAAGGGAAGCAAAATGTGGTGGCAGATGCACTCTCAAGAAAGGATGAGGATGTGGAAGCATTGTTGTGTGCCATTTCTATTATCCAACCAGATTGGATAAACGAAGCAAGGGAGGAATGGAAGAATGACGAAGAAGTGTGGGCACTTATTCGAAAGCTACAACAAGATTCCAGTACTTCTGATACATTTAGCTGGCAAAATGATTCGTTATGGTACAAAGATCGCTTATACCTCTGTAAGAATTCCCAGCTAAAACAAAAGATTCTTATGGAATTGCACACTTCTCCCTTAGGAGGGCACTCAGGATTTTTAAAAACTTACCACAGGGTTAAGAAGGAATTTTTTTGGGATGGCCTTAAATCAGATATTCAAAAGTTTGTGGCGGAATGTTTGGTTTGCCAAAAAATAAAGTTGAAACAATTAAGACACCGGGTCTATTACAACCTTTATCCATTCCAAGCCAACGTTGGGAGGAGGTTTCAATGGATTTTATCACAGGTTTACCCAAGTCTGAGGGAAAGAGTGTCATCATGGTGGTAGTTGACAGACTTACCAAGTATGCACACTTTTGTGCATTATCACATCCATTTAAAGCCAGTACAGTTTCTACTGCATTTATGGAAACAGTTCAAAAGCTACATGGAAACCCAAAGATTATTGTAAGTGACAGAGATCCCATTTTCACTGGAAATTTTTGGACAGAATTATTTTCTTGTCTTGGTACTCAGTTAGCTCATAGCTCATCTTATCATCCTCAATCTGATGGGCAAACTGAGATAGTAAACAAATGTTTGGAAGGATATCTTCGTTGCTTTGTATCTGATAAACAGACACAATGGGTCAAATGGTTGCCTCTGGCTGAATGGTGGTATAACACTTCCTTCCATACAGCAACAAAAATGACCCCATTTATGGCACTTTATGGGTATCAACCACCATCCATCACATCATATTTAAGAGAAAATTCTAAGGTTCAGGCAGTGGAACATCACATCGAACATCAACAACAAGTCCTCCAACTCTTAAAGGATAACCTCGTGTTGGCACAAAATAGAATGAAACAACAGGCAGATCAACATCGCAGTGAAAGAAGTTTTGATGTAGGTGATTGGGTATTCCTACGGCTACAACCATATAAGCAAATGTCCCTAAAGCAAGCTAAGAAGGATAATAAATTATCACCAAAGTATTATGGTCCGTACAAGGTGTTGCAAAAGATTGGTACTATGGCATACAAATTGGAGCTTCCTGCAGCTTCTCGATTGCACCCAGTTTTCCATGTTTCATGTTTAAAGAAGGTTATAGGTGACAAGCTCCCAATTCAAACAATATTGCCAGAACTTGACGAGGAAGGAAAAATTATATTGGAACCGGAAGCAGTCACAGAAACAAGAACTCGACAGCTACGAAATCGATCAATTTCAGAGTATCTTATCAAGTGGAAGAACTTATCCGCTGAAGATTCCACATGGGAGGATGAGAATTTTATGCAGAAGTATCCAGAACTACTCAAGCGTTGAGGACAACACTTTTTTGAAGGAGAGGGGCATGTTGGGTCCCTATAATACTAGTGATTACCCCATTACTATTGTAGTTATACCCCTTATTTATATTGTTGTGCCCCTATTACCCCCATATTGTTATTTCTGTGCCCCATAGAATCCCTCTATTGTTATTTTTGTGGCTTTATATTATTATTGTTAGGTCGGCTGGATTATATTGTGACTCCTTAGACTCCTATATATAGAAAGGAGGTTTTGTCATTTGTATCATCCAAGAATTGTTCATTTATGTAATGTAAAGGAGGTTGCCCCCTCGAAGAGGCTGAATTCTAAGGCGTTGATCTATCTTTTCTATCTTTTCTTGAGCTGGTTTCATAACAGACACCTTAAAATCACTTTGTAAGAGCATTTTTGATCTCTGCCGGAGGACTGACAAGACCGACTCTAACATTGGCTCCAATGGGGGATGGTAGCTCCTTGGAGGTGCCAAGAACAACAGATCTCTGAAAGAGCTAGACAGTGCCTTCGTCCATTGGGCTATGGAGTCATTATTTCGAAAAAAAACACAAGACTTCGACTCATTTATTGACTGAAACTTGACTGGAACTGACTTAATTATGAAACCAAAATGACTAAGAAAACCGACTCAATGCAAAAGGAAATGACTCATGACTGACTTAACTAAAACACGAACTGACAAAACGTTTTCAATGGCAGCAGTCCATCAAGATTCGAGGGTTTCAAATCATGATGACAACCACCTGCGTACTAATGCAATATGCACAATCACGTGAAATGTGCCTTCCAATATAACCAATCAAGTAGATGCCTCCTTGATTGATTCTCCTGATCAGATCTTCTGGTCAAGAATAGATACTGGTAACTGGGCCTCCAAAAACATAATTGACCATGATCTCCTTCGTCACTGAATACTGCAATAATGACCTTCACTGCTGTCTGCAACAAATCTGCGATTGGATCATGAAGAACATAAGGTCTTTCCCCTTGTTGAAGGAACAAGGTGTCGTTTTCTTGTGATGTTGATCTCTTTTCATAAATAAGAGTAGGTTCTTGGTCTTCAAACAATTCTGAACAGTAGATGAGCAGATTTCCTCTTCAAAGAAAATTTCAGAACATGAAACATAGGAAGAAGAATCTGAAATGGAATCCTGAATGGTCTGGCCTGCTGAAGTCTAAATACATTGTAGATCATCTTCATATGATATGACAGGTAGATTGTCTTTGCATCCATCAATCATGAGAGAAGAAACTTCAAATGATTCTTGAAACCCACCACAATCATTTATATCATCTACCATAAATTCACCCGGATCTTTTTCACTTACTTGAACAAAATTCTCATCTTGTTGTTCATGCGCTGACTGGACTACCTCTTTATGAAGGCTTTGTTTTGATGACATAAGAACATTTGGATTCAAAACTCTGTTTTCCTCATTCCAGGTGATTTTAACAGCAAAATTCTCTTTCATGGGACTTTGTACAAGGTTTTCCTGGTCACCATAATCCGAATCTGGATCTGAAAGGGTTGACTTAACATTATCACACTCTGAAAGTAGAACTGGACTTCCCTGCATGCTGTCTTCTTCTATGGACAGATCCGAAACGACACTTTTTCTTTCATCACTTTCAGCCATATGGAATTCTTCAACCTGCTAATCTATAAAGTTGTTCACCGGACTGTCATCCTTTTCAGAAGAGGAAGAAGTTCCGCCCTCACCTTCTTGACCATTTGCACACTGCAGATCTGTGTTAACTTGAGCTTTAACATGACCGTGCAAGAGTTGATATCTCTCGTCTTCTAATAAAGGAGATAAAACTTTTTGTTTTCTCTTGCTCAAGTAGCGATTGTCTTCATTAATTTCCAGTGAAGGAGTGTACAAATTTTCCTCATACTGCTGATCCATTTCATGTAATTCTTGTTGACTGTCAAGGTGAAAAATTCCTTCATCTTCCACGGTACTAAAATCTTGATTCTGCTGCAACGTTTCCTGAGCATCTTGATGGGACTCCTTTAGTTTCTCTTCATGTTGCTGAAATGGATTCTTGTACAAGGCTTCCATGATCTCATCATCCATAAAATTATCATCCTCATAGTATTTTTCAAGGCTTTCAATAAAAGTAGAAGCATGTTTGCAACAGTCATGAACTAGATTTAATGATGTATAAGAGTCTTTATATCTTTCAATGAACATGGCCTGAAAATCCTTTAAACAGTAAATACAAGCAGGCATCAAACTTTCATACCAAGATTGGGCTTCACCTTCTAGAGTGGCCATGAATATCTTCATTAAGCAATCTTCAGGAAAATCAACCTTCAACTTGCAAATATGCATGTGAAAACGAATTAGATGTAAAGCAGCGTCCTTCTTACCATCATCTTTAAACATAGGCAAATTCCTTGACCAATCTACTTTCGGAATCTTATTTGGAAAGCCTGGAATGTGATCTTGGCTCATGGGAGTGTATCTTCTTGCAACCCGATCCATCTTGAAAATCTCAAAGCTACTGACCTCTCTGAAGTGGAGTCACCATGAAGCGACGATTGCTGGATTCTTCAGTGAAAGGAGTAGGTGAATGATTTTAGCCGTCTTCTTATGTCTGATCATTGTTCACCATCAACAATCAGCTTTGAACTTGAGATATGTACTGAGGCAAAAAAATCTTCAAGCAAACCATTTTCGTCCCCCAGTGGAGTCGCGACTATGTTAGCTCCTAAATCTACCCTAGGCTGAAGGAAGGAAAAATTCAGGGTAACCACAAACCACGCTCAGTCTGGTAGCTAGCCCTACTAGAGTAGGAAAGGGCTCTCTCTGAGTCACGCTCAGTGAATAGATAAGCAAAAAACGGTCTGAGATTACTTACAGTGAAATATTGATCTTAGGCTAGTAAGTGAATAGGGATACAAGAAACAATTTTTATGAATGACTGAGCTTCTGGGATGCTATGAGACCAACGGTCAGCAAAGAACAGAGAATTTAATACAAAGGCACAGATTACTTCGTGAGGCAAGGCAGGCGGAAAGTGTAACAACTTAGTTTGAAATAACGCGGAATGGAGAGATTGTTTAGGAGAGTGAAAAGGGCATAGGAACATGAATCCTTTTCAACAGAAGAAGAACACTGAACATGAAATTTTCCCACAGGAAGAGCAATACAATTGAATTCTACCTTATCTAACTCAGAAAATTTCACTGGAAATGAACATGAATTGAATTATGAAACATAACGAAATACATATGAAAACATAAGAGACACATTTCCTACACTCACAACCACATGAATCTCATGAAACAAAGCCGCTGCCTTTCATTAACTCTCTGTCAAAATATACATTGAAGAAGCAGAGTTTCTTTCCCACAGTCTCCCAGAAGTTACAAGCCAACCAACCCTTTGCAAATAGTTTGCATACAATATATAGAATGTGCCTTGAAGAGATAGAACACCCAAGGGTTGGGGAGTTACTCGAATCATTACAAAATGGAGGTGAAGAGCCAACCATCAGCTACAGGTGCAGCGTTACAAACATGACAAATGGCTTGGGCGATTGTTTTCCTTCCTTCACCACTTGGATAGAAGCCAACCTGGAGAGAAAATACTTTAAATGCCGCCTTAGGTGCCAAAAAACTGAAATGTATATGAGCGGGCCCACTTGGAGAAGTCGCGAATCGAAATTTTGCGAAACAGAGGTAAAATTGGGCTTTTTTCCTATATGCGCCGCACCATTTTCTGTGTGTGCCGTGCCACTTTGGAGCATGTTTTGAGGCACTTGCAGGAGTCCAAATGTGCCCAAGTGTGCTTGTTGGAAATCCTGTCTTGTCTACTTTCTAACCCAAGTGGAATTTCTGAATTTGGTGCTCATTTTCCCCTCCAAATCTTCATTCTCCCAAGACTGCTTCCTGTGTGTCAAAATAGGGGCAGAGAGGTCATTTTTTGGGTGTTTTTGACCTCCTGGAGACTCAGATCTTGCCCAAATTTCTTGTCCAAGCACAAGTAGTTGTGATTTTGCATGCTGAATCCAAAAATGCAAATCATTCTTCATTTGGAGCTCCCAATTTTTAGCGCAGGGAGAAAAAACCTGTGCTTTGCCCAAAAATTTGTCATGTGACCAAAATTTCCCCAAATTTCTTGAAATTTGGGCTGGGGGTCCTCTATGAAGTGCTATGTTGTGCCAAGAGAGCTTCAGCCAAGATTCAAAGCTGATCTTGCTCTTTTTCCTCTTTTGTTGCTTTGCTCAATTTTGCCTTCAAGCTCTTTATCCGGGCCTTTGCACTCATACCTCACAACTGAAGTACTTCATGATCAATTTCCTGAGTGGAGCACACTCATCTTTCAAATATCTGAATGGAAAGACTCTTGTGAGCTGACTCAATAATCTGGCCTTAATTTAAGGCTCATAGTGTTGCCTATCCACCTTCTTCTTCTTATGCCACTGTTCTCCAACATTTGGTATGCCTGTTGCCACTGAGATAATTTTGGGTGTCAATGTGAAGGGGACCCCGACCAAGATAGACTGACCTCCATCTAGGTGAAGCACAAAAAGACGGGCCAACTCATGATGAACTCTAACATTAGCCACCCTTTGACAAAATTCAAAACATGCTAGGTGCTAGAAACATGACATGGCAAGAGGGCATGCTTGTAATTCAGTGAGGGTAGTGGGCTCATCCCTAACATGTTTGCCACTCCTGTGATGTCTCCTGGGAGCCTGCTCTTCCGAGGATGAGTCAATTTGTGTCTCCATCTCATACTATGATGAATGTTGTGATGCCATGACTACTGTGTGTACTGTATTTAGGCTGCCCTTTGATGATGGTGTGAAGCTAGGTGTTGTTTGTGATATCTGCCACCAAGGGGAACAATGAATAAAGGGAGTGTTAGGAGGGGGATAATATGATGGGAATAGAGGTCATGGGGAGAAGTTTTGTTTAGGGATATATAGGAGGGTTTGGGTATTTGATAGGGTAGGGTTTTGGGGTTTTGATAAGGTAAGGTTTTGGGGCGTATATTTGACAAATAAGAGGAGGGGAAAGAGAATAGGGTTTGGTAGTGTTTTAGGGTATAATAGGAAAAATGAGAAAGGGAGGATATTGAAAAATGGAGAGGAGGGAAAATATGAGAGGTGAAAGAGGAGCCTTGGCATCAACACCACAATTTTGCAACCCTAGCAACAATGGCTTTGGTGTTTTTAGGTGGTAGGGATTAAGAGTTTTTGTGCAACCATAAGCCGCCATGAACTATCATCATACTAACATAAAAATGGATGAAACACTGAGAGATTGACCCCACCCGGAAAATTCAAGGGATTGAAGGCAATTGGTTGCAAATTCTGAGAAAAATCAGCCTTGGCAGCTCTATGCGCCGCGCCTTCCATGTGCGCCGCGCAGTGTAAATTTACACTAGAAATTTTCTCCCAGTGCGCCACGCAGTGTAAATTTACACTAGAAATTTTCTCCCAGTGCGCCGCGCTCTCTATGTGCGTCACGCCCTTTTCCAGGTGACTTTTGGAGGCTGTATCGGTGTCCAAATTGGGTGCAGGATAGCTCGTTGGAAATTTCTTTGAGTCTAATTTCCAACTAAACTAGAATATTTCAATTTGGAGTTCATTTTCCCTGTCAAAAATCAAATCTCCCAAGACTGGTCAAAATGTTCCAAATGAGGCTGCCTAAAGGTAGAGTGCTGTTACAGTCAACTTTTGAATGCCTTCCTCAACTCCAAATTGAGCTCATGATAGCTCATTGGAAATATCTTTGTGTCGAGTTATCAGTTGGCTCATCAAGTAAGTCATTTGGCCAACAGAGATAGGATAAAACTTGATTTTTCCAAGGTCACTTCAGAGGTGCATCAATTCTTCTGAGGCGATTGTATTTTTGACATTTCTCCAAAACCATGGCACCTGTGTAAAAAGTGAAGGAGTTTTTTCTTCCTTGGCATGTTTTGGACAAGCACCTCTCTCAGTTTTCCCAAATTCATCTTTTACTGCTCAGAAACATCATTGGAGTAGAACCTATCCCGATGTGTGGAACAACAGATTTATCGAAATGAAGCGATATGAAGGGGATAAGAAGCTTATAAATTCTTGGGAAAATTTTTGGAAGTAGGGAGGGATTGTAAGAAGTAGGGGAAAGTGGAATTTCAAAGATTGAGTGAGGGGAAGGGGTCCAAAAAGGCAAAACACAGGTCCAACCTAGAAAATTGCCAAGTTGTAGCAAGAAACTAGGGTTTGTGCGAAAATGAGGAATTTGGGGGATCTCAGTGATGGGAAGTGTTTGATAAGGTACTTTAAGGATAGGGGAAGGTGTATGAACATCAAGATACAAGTTTTGCCGATGATTTGACCGTCCAAGAGAAATTTCCTTCAAAACCCTAGGAGAGGGAAATGACCTTACCTAGGCGCAACTGAAGCATGAACAAGGTGTAAAATGACCCAGTGGAACTTGACATGATAATGACAACCCTCTGAATGATGGTACACTCAGCTGAACGATGACATGGACTGACATTTGGACAACTTTGACTGGGGTAAAAGCAAATCCTAGACCTAGTACCTAGTGACCAAATTTTGCTTGAAGACTCACTGAAATGATAAAATTTGACCTTGACACCTTAAAATCACTTTGTAAGAGCATGTTTGATCTCTGCCGGAGGACTGACAAGACCGACTCTAACAGGGGGCATGTGAAAATTCTGAAAACCGAAATCTTATTGCAGCAACTAGTATTATTTCTTCTAACTGATAATTTAATTATTCAATTTATTGCTACAACAACATCGAAATAAACAAACTACAACCTTCACAAATAAAACTGCGGAAAATAAAATAGTATTGGAACTGAAAAAATACCAGCACACACATAAAAATAAAACCGTTGTTTTTGGACAAAAGTCCACGGAAAAACCCAATGCGAGAAAATTGGTGCAGCAGATGTCCGTTTTATTTTATTATGCAGTAGCGAAATCTGAGTACAATCTAGATGCGTGAAACTGGCAATCCACAACAAGAAAATCTAGGCAAAATTATTGAAGGGAATTACCCTTCCTCCACAAGAAAACTCGACACAACTTACCTTCAGAAAACTCAGCCTCCTGGACCCTCTGCATCAAATTTTGCGCTACTTTACACTATCTCTATGACGTCAAGCCTCCATCCAGTCTCTCATGAAGTCATTCTGCCTGCTTCTCCTAAGGAAATTGTCTCTTTGACACTCTAGAACCTCTGCTCAGCCTCTGGAACTGAGAATGAATTTTTCCTCAGCTAAATCGAACTACCAATATGAAGCAAATGCGCAGTCCTTTGCGCTGCCTCATTGGGAATAACTCGACCCTCTTGTTGTGGCCTCTCCGGATCTTGAAATTTTCCTCTGGGGAACAATGAAAAAAGGGAGTGTTAGGAGGGGGATAATATGATGGGAATAGGGGTCATGGGGAGAAGTTTTGTTTAGGGATATATAGGAGGGTTTGGGTATTTGATAGGGTAGGGTTTTGGGGTTTTGATAAGGTAAGGTTTTGGGGTGTATATTTGACAAATAAGAGGAGGGGAAAGAGAATAGGGTTTGGTAGTGTTTTAGGGTATGGACAATAGGAAAAATGAGAAAGGGAGGATAGGGAAAAATGGAGAGGAGGGAAAAGATGAGAGGTGAAAGAGGAGCCTTGGCATCAACACCACAATTTTGCAACCCTAGCAACAATGGCTTTGGTGTTTTTAGGTGGTAGGGTTTAAGAGTTTTTGTGCAACCATAAGCCGCCATGAACTATCATCATACTAACATAAAAATGGATGAAACACTGAGAGATTGACCCCACCTGGAAAATTCAAGGGATTGAAGGCAATTGGTTGCAAATTCTGAGCAAAATCAGCCTTGGCAGCTCTATGCGCCGCGCCTTCCATGTGTGCCGCGCCAGTGTAAATTTACACTGGAAATTTTCTCCCAGTGTGCTGCGCTCTCTATGTGCGTCGCGCCATTTTCCAGGTGACTTTTGGAGGCCTTCCCGGTGTCCAAATTGGGCGCAGAATAGATCTTTGGAAATATCTTCGAGTATAATTTCCAACCCAACCAGAAGTTTTCAATTTGGAGTTCATTTGCCCTGTCAATAATCAAATCTCCCAAGACTGGTCAAAATGTGCCAAATGAGGCTGCCTAAAGGCAGAGTGCTGTTACAGTCAACTTTTGAATGCCTTTCTCAACTCCAAATTGAGCTTATGAAAGCTCATTGGAAAGCTCGTTGTGTCTAGTTATCATTTGGCTCATCAAGCAAGTCATTTGGCCAACCAAGCTAGGAGAAAACGTGATTTTCCCAAGGTCACTTCAGAGATGTATCAATTCTCTCGAGGTGATTGTATTTTTGACATTTCTCCAAAACCATGACACCTGTGTAAAAAGTGAAGGCGGTTTTTCTTCCTTGGTAGGTTGTGGACAAAACCCTCTTTCATTTTTCCCAACTTCATCTTTTACTGCTCAGAAACAGCATTGGAGTATAACTTATCGCGATGTGTGGAACAAGAGATTTGTCGAAATGAAGTGAAATGAAGGGGATAAGCGGATTCTAAATTCTTGGGAAAAATTTTGGAAGTAGGGAGGGATGTTAAGAAGTAGGGAAAAGTGAAATTTCAAAGATTGAGTGAGGGGAAGGTGTCCAAAAAGGCAAAACACAGGTCCAACCTAGAAAATTGCTAGGTTGTAGCAAGAAACTAGGGTTTGTGTGAAAATGAGGAATTTGGGGGATCTCAGTGATGGGAAGTGTTTGATAAGGTACTTTAAGGATAGGGGAAGGTGTATGAACATCAGGATACAAGTTTTTCCGATGATTTGACCGTCCAAGAGAAATTTCCTTCAAAACCCTAGGAGAGGGAAATGACCTTACTTAGGCGCAACTGAAGCATGAACAAGGTGTAAAATGACCGAGTGGAACTTGACATGATAATGACAACCCTCTGAATGATGGTACACTCAAATGAATGGTCACATGGACTGACATTTGGACAACTTTGACCGGAGTGAAAGCAAACCCTAGACCTAGTATCTAGTGACCAAATTTTGCTTGAAGACTCACTGAAATGATAAAATTTGACCTTGACACTGTTGGGTCCCTATAATACTAGTGATTAACCCATTACTATTGTAGTTATACCCCTTATTTATATTGTTGTGCCCCTATTGCCCCCATATTGTTATTTCTGTGCCCCATAGAATCCCTCTATTGTTATTTTTGTGGCTTTATATTATTATTGTTAGGTCGGCTGGATTATATTGTGACTCCTTAGACTCCTATATATAGAAAGGAGGTTTTGTCATTTGTATCATCCAAGAATTGTTCATTTATGTAATGTAAAGGAGGTTTCCCCCTCGAAGAGGCTGAATTCTAAGGCGTTGATCTATCTTTTCTATCTTTTCTTGAGCTGGTTTCATAACATTTGGTATCAAAGCTTTGGATTCTAGGGTTTCGCTGCTCCAAACAGGTCATCATGGAATTTTCGCTATAACTTTTTTCTGTGACGTTTCAGAAGTCACAAAAAAAACCCATTTGAGAATAAATCACGCTGAACCTTGGGTCCGAATTTCAGAGCTTTTCGCGCGATATTTGCGGAGATATGATCTGAGGAAGTTGGTCTTTTTGCAGACTCCTGAATTACATTCAAAACAGGTGACCTGGGGAAAATCGTCATAACTTTCTCTCTGGGGATCGGATTGAAATTTCGTAAGAAGGTACAGAAAGAGGACGAACTGTAGTTTCTTGTGTATGTGTTTCAGATTCAAAGGTTGAAACAGTGACTCGTGGCACGTCGTACAAGTTCGCTCTACTGAACCAGTCTAAAAGCAAGTCACTGTGGGAGATTTCACATAACTCTTCCTTGGAGAATCCAATTTGGCTCAGACTTGTGGCATTGGAAAGAGGACACAGAAGGCTACTACAGGTAGCAATTTCAGAACTAGATGATCTGAAATTACAGAGATACATCAGATTCAATATCAGGCTTCTATAAAGTGAAAAAAGGTGTGTAGTTTTTTTTTTAATTTTTGTGTAAGCTTGGTTTAACGGAATTCAAAGGGCATAGTAAAGCATTATTATCGGTAACTGATGCCCCGAGGAAAGAAAATGCAAACACCTAGTAAGGAACCTGAAAGCTCTAGCATGACTCATGAAGAAGAGGAAGAAATGCTACATGATATATCAAAATTACAAGAACAAGTGCAACAAATGTCACGCTCACAAAAGTTAACAAATGCTAAGATAAATGGCGTGGAAGCTAAGATAAGTGGTGTGGAATCTAAGGTAAATGGTGTGGAATCTAAGATAAAGGGCATGGAAGCTAAGATGGATGATTCGAAGACAGATTTGAAGAGAGACATGGCAGATTTGAAGACAGACATGGAAGAATTGAAGAAGTTGCTACAAGAAAGGGTCACTAATGGTGAAAAGGTAGTAAAGGAAACTCATGATGAGAACAAAAGAAATGTTAATCATGATTCCATAGATGCTAATGTTGGATCGAAGAATCACCATATTCCAAAAATCGATATGAGGAAGTTTGATGGCAAGGATCCCGCCACATGGATATTACAGATGGAGCAATTCTTCGATCTCAATAATGTGCAAAACACACAAAAGGTACGTATGGCAACTGTATATTTGGAACCAAATCAGTTTGTATGGTATCAATGGCTTTGTTCTCGTAAACAATTTATCACTTGGGCAATTTTTACGGAAGAATTGATAGCACATTATGAGGATACAAAAAGCAACACTTTTTTTAGCCAATTGATAAGTCTCAAACAAAAGGGTTCAATAATGGAGCACATTGAGGAGTTCCAAAAATTGAACATAAGGGTAAAAGATATTCCAGAGGAGCATAGGATTGATGTGTTCATAGGGTCTTTAAAGGATAATATCCAACATGATGTTCGCCTTTGGGAACCTGATTCATTAGAGAAGGCATTCAGGTTAGCAAGAAAAATGGAAAGCAAAATTATGGCAACCAGGAAGCATACCACTCACAACTATAAAGACGGAAGTGTTGTTGCCCCTAGTCTTCCACAACCTATAAGGTTGACACCACAACAATTGGAAGAAAAAAGAGCAAAAGGGCTTTGTTACAGTTGTGATAGCAAATACACTAAAGGTCATAAGTGTGCTGAGAAGAAATTATTCTACATAGATTGTGAAGAGGAAGAAGAAAAGGAGCAAGAAAGGTCAAAAGAAGAAGATATACTCCAGGAACAAAGCCTAGATGAAGAACAAATAAATCCGACCATATCTTGTAATGCATTGGCGGGAATTACCACTCCTCAAACCATCAAGATAGAAGGACAAATCAAGAAGAAAAAGGTAATAGTGTTGATTGATTCAGGAAGCACCCACAATTTTATTCATTGTAGGGTAGCAAAAGAATTGAATTGCTTCCTATATCCAGCACCAGAGTGTCAAGTGATGATTGCAAATGGAGGAACAATAAATTGCTCTGGAAAGTGCCATAATATCAAGCTATCCATGGGAGAATATGTATTGACTAGCCCAATGCTTTCCATTCCAATGGGAGGTGCTGATGTTGTACTAGGAGTCCAATGGCTACAATCCTTGGGTACAATAGCTTTTAATTTTCAAGAACTTTTCATCAAATTTTCTACGGAAGGAAAGGAAGTTGAATTAAGGGGTATTGCAGGGAAACCAGGAAAGATAATCAGCTCTAATGGTATGACAAAGCTTCTAAAAAAGGAGCAAAGAGGTGTAATTGCACAATTATGTTCGCTAGATGTTTCCACATTGGAATCATCTATTTCTCCAGATCTCCAAAAAGTCCTGGACAATCATTCCAAGGTATTTGAGACTCCCAAAGGTCTCCCACCTATGCGTGATCATGATCATGCTATTCATCTGATTCCAGGAAGTGTTCCTCCAAACATCAGGCCGTACAGATATCCCTATGTCCAAAAAAGTGAAATTGAACGTATGGTTGCAGAAATGCTAGAGGCTGGTATAATTCAACCGAGTCAAAGTTCTTTCTCAGCTCCAGTAGTATTGGTGCACAAGAAGGATGGATCATGGCGCATGTGTCCGGATTATAGGGAGCTCAACAAGCTCACTATTAAAGATAAGTTCCCCATTCCTGTCATTGATGAATTACTGGATGAATTGCATGGATCAATTTACTTCACCAAGTTGGATCTTCGTTCGGGATATCATCAAATCAGAATGAAGATTGAAGACATTCCGAAAACGGCATTTAGAACTCATGAGGGTCATTATGAATTTTTGGTCATGCCTTTTGGCCTTACCAATGCACCTTCAACATTTCAAGGTTTGATGAATTCAATTTTCAAACCATTCCTTAGAAAATTTGTGTTAGTATTTTTTGATGATATACTAATCTACAACAAGTCTTGGAAGGATCATGTTGAACATGTTGACAGGGTGCTACAACTATTGGAGGAGAAACAATTATATGCAAAAAGATCCAAATGTTTCTTTGGAGTCCAGGAGGTGGAATATTTGGGTCATATTGTATCTCATGAAGGAGTTAAGGTAGACCCTAGCAAAATTAAAGCCATTAAGGAATGGAAAATCCCCACATCCATAAAGCATCTGCGAGGATTTCTTGGGTTGACAGGGTATTATCGCAAGTTTGTTAAGAATTATGGGAGAATAGCAGCACCTCTAACAACATTATTGAAGAAAGATTCATTTTCATGGACTCCGGAAGCAACAAAGGCCTTTGAACATCTTAAAGAGGCAATGTGCCAAGCACCGGTCTTAGCTACACCGGACTTCACAAAAACCTTTATTGTGGAATGTGATGCTTCAGGAAATGGAATTGGTGTTGTTCTAATGCAAGATGAAAGACCCATTGCTTTTGAAAGTCGTCCAATCAAGGGAAAGTTTTTAAGCAAAGCTATTTATGAGAAGGAAATGTTGGCAATACTCCATGCACTTAAGAAATGGCGACCCTACCTAATGGGAAGACACTTCAAGGTAAAAACGGATCATGATAGCCTTAAATACTTTTTAGAACAAAGATTATCCTCTGAAGAGCAACAAAAGTGGGTCACAAAGATGTTGGGTTATGACTTTGAAATCATCTACAAAAAAGGGAAGCAAAATGTGGTGGCAGATGCACTCTCAAGAAAGGATGAGGATGTGGAAGCATTGTTGTGTGCCATTTCTATTATCCAACCAGATTGGATAAACGAAGCAAGGGAGGAATGGAAGAATGACGAAGAAGTGTGGGCACTTATTCGAAAGCTACAACAAGATTCCAGTACTTCTGATACATTTAGCTGGCAAAATGATTCGTTATGGTACAAAGATCGCTTATACCTCTGTAAGAATTCCCAGCTAAAACAAAAGATTCTTATGGAATTGCACACTTCTCCCTTAGGAGGGCACTCAGGATTTTTAAAAACTTACCACAGGGTTAAGAAGGAATTTTTTTGGGATGGCCTTAAATCAGATATTCAAAAGTTTGTGGCGGAATGTTTGGTTTGCCAAAAAATAAAGTTGAAACAATTAAGACACCGGGTCTATTACAACCTTTATCCATTCCAAGCCAACGTTGGGAGGAGGTTTCAATGGATTTTATCACAGGTTTACCCAAGTCTGAGGGAAAGAGTGTCATCATGGTGGTAGTTGACAGACTTACCAAGTATGCACACTTTTGTGCATTATCACATCCATTTAAAGCCAGTACAGTTTCTACTGCATTTATGGAAACAGTTCAAAAGCTACATGGAAACCCAAAGATTATTGTAAGTGACAGAGATCCCATTTTCACTGGAAATTTTTGGACACAATTATTTTCTTGTCTTGGTACTCAGTTAGCTCATAGCTCATCTTATCATCCTCAATCTGATGGGCAAACTGAGATAGTAAACAAATGTTTGGAAGGATATCTTCGTTGCTTTGTATCTGATAAACAGACACAATGGGTCAAATGGTTGCCTCTGGCTGAATGGTGGTATAACACTTCCTTCCATACAGCAACAAAAATGACCCCATTTATGGCACTTTATGGGTATCAACCACCATCCATCACATCATATTTAAGAGAAAATTCTAAGGTTCAGGCAGTGGAACATCACATCGAACATCAACAACAAGTCCTCCAACTCTTAAAGGATAACCTCGTGTTGGCACAAAATAGAATGAAACAACAGGCAGATCAACATCGCAGTGAAAGAAGTTTTGATGTAGGTGATTGGGTATTCCTACGGCTACAACCATATAAGCAAATGTCCCTAAAGCAAGCTAAGAAGGATAATAAATTATCACCAAAGTATTATGGTCCGTACAAGGTGTTGCAAAAGATTGGTACTATGGCATACAAATTGGAGCTTCCTGCAGCTTCTCGATTGCACCCAGTTTTCCATGTTTCATGTTTAAAGAAGGTTATAGGTGACAAGCTCCCAATTCAAACAATATTGCCAGAACTTGACGAGGAAGGAAAAATTATATTGGAACCGGAAGCAGTCACAGAAACAAGAACTCGACAGCTACGAAATCGATCAATTTCAGAGTATCTTATCAAGTGGAAGAACTTATCCGCTGAAGATTCCACATGGGAGGATGAGAATTTTATGCAGAAGTATCCAGAACTACTCAAGCGTTGAGGACAACACTTTTTTGAAGGAGAGGGGCATGTTGGGTCCCTATAATACTAGTGATTACCCCATTACTATTGTAGTTATACCCCTTATTTATATTGTTGTGCCCCTATTACCCCCATATTGTTATTTCTGTGCCCCATAGAATCCCTCTATTGTTATTTTTGTTGCTTTATATTATTATTGTTAGGTCGGCTGGATTATATTGTGACTCCTTAGACTCCTATATATAGAAAGGAGGTTTTGTCATTTGTATCATCCAAGAATTGTTCATTTATGTAATGTAAAGGAGGTTGCCCCCTCGAAGAGGCTGAATTCTAAGGCGTTGATCTATCTTTTCTATCTTTTCTTGAGCTGGTTTCATAACAGACACCTTAAAATCACTTTGTAAGAGCATTTTTGATCTCTGCCGGAGGACTGACAAGACCGACTCTAACATTGGCTCCAATGGGGGATGGTAGCTCCTTGGAGGTGCCAAGAACAACAGATCTCTGAAAGAGCTAGACAGTGCCTTCGTCCATTGGGCTATGGAGTCATTATTTCGAAAAAAAACACAAGACTTCGACTCATTTATTGACTGAAACTTGACTGGAACTGACTTAATTATGAAACCAAAATGACTAAGAAAACTGACTCAATGCAAAAGGAAATGACTCATGACTGACTTAACTAAAACAAGAACTGACAAAACTTTTTCAATGGCAGCAGTCCATCAAGATTCGAGGGTTTCAAATCATGATGACAACCAACTGCGTACTAATGCAATATGCACAATCACGTGAAATGTGTCTTCCAATATAACCAATCAAGTAGGTGCCTCCTTGATTGATTCTCCTGATCAGATCTTCTGGTCAAGAACAGATACTGGTAACTGGGCCTCCAAAAACATAATTGACCATGATCTCCTTCGTCACTGAATACTGCAATAATGACCTTCACTGCTGTCTGCAACAAATCTGCGATTGGATCATGAAGAACATAAGGTCTTTCCCCTTGTTGAAGGAACAAGGTGTCGTTTTCTTGTGATGTTGATCTCTTTTCATAAATAAGAGTAGGTTCCTGGTCTTCAAACAATTCTGAACAGTAGATGAGCAGATTTCCTCTTCAAAGAAAATTTCAGAACATGAAACATAGGAAGAAGAATCTGAAATGGAATCCTGAATGGTCTGGCCTGCTGAAGTCTAAATACATTGTAGATCATCTTCATATGATATGATAGGTAGATTGTCTTTGCATCCATCAATCATGAGAGAAGAAACTTCAAATGATTCTTGAAACCCACCACAATCATTTATATCATCTACCATAAATTCACCCGGATCTTTTTCACTTACTTGAACAAAATTCTCATCTTGTTGTTCATGCGCTGACTGGACTACCTCTTTATGAAGGCTTTGTTTTGATGACATAAGAACATTTGGATTCAAAACTCTGTTTTCTTCATTCCAGGTGATTTTAACAGCAAAATTCTCTTTCATGGGACTTAGTACAAGGTTTTCCTGGTCACCATAATCCGAATCTGGATCTGAAAGGGTTGACTTAACGTTATCACACTCTGAAAGTAGAACTGGACTTCCCTGCATGCTGTCTTCTTCTATGGACAGATCCGAAACGACACTTTTTCTTTCATCACTTTCAGCCATATGGAATTCTTCAACCTGCTAATCTATAAAGTTGTTCACCGGACTGTCATCCTTTTCAGAAGAGGAAGAAGTTCCGCCCTCACCTTCTTGACCATGTGCACACTGCAGATCTGTGTTAACTTGAGCTTTAACATGACCGTGCAAGAGTTGATATCTCTCGTCTTCTGATAAAGGAGATAAAACTTTTTGTTTTCTCTTGCTCAAGTAGCGATTGTCTTCATTAATTTCCAGTGAAGGAGTGTACAAATTTTCCTCATACTGCTGATCCATTTCATGTAATTCTTGTTGACTGTCAAGGTGAAAAATTCCTTCATCTTCCACGGTACTAAAATCTTGATTCTGCTGCAACGTTTCCTGAGCATCTTGATGGGACTCCTTTAGTTTCTCTTCATGTTGCTGAAATGGATTCTCGTACAAGGCTTCCATGATCTCATCATCCATAAAATTATCATCCTCATAGTATTTTTCAAGGCTTTCAATAAAAGTAGAAGCATGTTTGCAACAGTCATGAACTAGATTTAATGATTGATAAGAGTCTTTATATCTTTCAATGAACATGGCATGAAAATCCTTTAAACAGTAAATACAAGCAGGCAGCAAACTTTCATACCAAGATTGGGCTTCACCTTCTAGAGTGGCCATGAATATCTTCATTAAGCAATCTTCAGGAAAATCAACCTTCAACTTGCAAATATGCATGTGAAAACGAATTAGATGTAAAGCAGCGTCCTTCTTACCATCATCTTTAAACATAGGCAAATTCCTTGACCAATCTACTTTCGGAATCTTATTTGGAAAGCCTGGAATGTGATCTTGGCTCATGGGAGTGTATCTTCTTGCAACCCGATCCATCTTGAAAATCTCAAAGCTACTGACCTCTCTGAAGTGGAATCACCATGAAGCGCCGATTGCTGGATTCTTCAGTGAAAGGAGTAGGTGAATGATTTTAGCCGTCTTCTTATGTCTGATCGTTGTTCACCATCAATAATCAGCTTTGAACTTGAGATATGTACTGGGGCAAAAAAATCTTCAAGCAAACCATTTTCGTCCCCCAGTGGAGTCACGACTATGTTAGCTCCTAAATCTACCCTAGGCTGAAGGAAGGAAAAATTCAGGGTAACCACAAACCACGCTCAGTCTGGTAGCTAGCCCTACTAGAGCAGGAAAGGGCTCTCTCTGAGTCACGCTCAGTGAATAGATAAGCAAAAAACGGTCTGAGATGACTTACAGTGAAATATTGATCTTAGGCTAGTAAGTGAATAGGGATACAAGAAACAATTTTTATGAATGACTGAGCTTCTGGGATGCTATGGGACCAACGGTCAGCAAAGAACAGAGAATTTAATACAAAGGCACATATTACTTCGTGAGGCAAGGCAGGCGGAAAGTGTAACAACTTAGTTTGAAATAACGCGGAATGGAGAGATTGTTTAGGAGAGTGAAAAGGGCATAGGAACATGAATCCTTTTCAACAGAAGAAGAACACTGAACATGAAATTTTCCCACAGGAAGAGCAATAAAATTGAATTCTACCTTATCTAACTCAGAAAATTTCACTGGAAATGAACATGAATTGAATTATGAAACATAACGAAATACATATGAAAACATAAGAGACACATTTTCTACACTCACAACCACATGAATCTCATGAAACAGAGCCGCTGCCTTTCATTAACTCTCTGTCAAAATATACAGTGAAGAAGCAGAGTTTCTTTCCCACAGTCTCCCAGAAGTTACAAGCCAACCAACCCTTTGCAAATAGTTTGCATACAATATATAGAATGTGCCATGAAGAGATAGAACACCCAAGGGTTGGGGAGTTACTCGAATCATTACAAAATGGAGGTGAAGAGCCAACCATCAGCTACAGGTGCAGCGTTACAAACATGACAAATGGCTTGGGCGATTGTTTTCCTTCCTTCACCACTTGGATAGAAGCCAACCTGGAGAGAAAATACTTTAAATTCCGCCTTAGGTGCCAAAAAACTGAAATGTATATGAGCGGGCCCACTTGGAGAAGTCGCGAATCGAAATTTTGCGAAACGGAGGTAAAATTGGGCTTTTTTCCTATATGCGCCGCACCATTTTCTGTGTGTGCCGTGCCACTTTGGAGCATGTTTTGAGGCACTTGCAGGAGTCCAAATGTGCCCAAGTGTGCTTGTTGGAAATCCTGTCTTGTCTACTTTCTAACCCAAGTGGAATTTCTGAATTTGGTGCTCATTTTCCCCTCCAAATCTTCATTCTCCCAAGACTGCTTCCTGTGTGTCAAAATAGGGGCAGAGAGGTCATTTTTTGGGTGTTTTTGACCTCCTGGAGACTCAGATCTTGCCCAAATTTCTTGTCCAAGCACAAGTAGTTGTGATTTTGCATGCTGAATCCAAAAATGCAAATCATTCTTCATTTGGAGCTCCCAATTTTTAGCGCAGGGAGAAAAAACCTGTGTTTTGCCCAAAAATTTGTCATGTGACCAAAATTTCCCCAAATTTCTTGAAATTTGGGCTGGGGGTCCTCTATGAAGTGCTATGTTGTGCCAAGAGAGCTTCAGCCAAGATTCAAAGCTGATCTTGCTCTTTTTCCTCTTTTGTTGCTTTGCTCAATTTTGTCTTCAAGCTCTTTATCCGGGCCTTTGCACTCATACCTCACAACTGAAGTACTTCATGATCAATTTCCTGAGTGGAGCACACTCATCTTTCAAATATCTGAATGGAAAGACTCTTGTGAGCTGACTCAATAATCTGGCCTTAATTTAAGGCTCATAGTGTTGCCTATCCACCTTCTTCTTCTTATGCCACTGTTCTCCAACATTTGGTATGCCTGTTGCCACTGAGATAGTTTTGGGTGTCAATGTGAAGGGGACCCCGACCAAGATAGACTGACCTCCATGTAGGTGAAGCACAAAAAGACGGGCCAACTCATGATGAACTCTAACATTAGCCACCCTTTGACAAAATTCAAAACATGCTAGGTGCTAGAAACATGACATGGCAAGAGGGCATGCTTGTAATTCAGTGAGGGTAGTGGGCTCATCCCTAACATGTTTGCCACTCTTGTGATGTCTCCTGGGAGCCTGCTCTTCCGAGGATGAGTCAATTTGTGTCTCCATCTCATACTATGATGAATGTTGTGATGCCATGACTACTGTGTGTACTGTATTTAGGCTGCCCTTTGATGATGGTGTGAAGCTAGGTGTTGTTTGTGATATCTGCCACCAAGGGGAACAATGAATAAAGGGAGTGTTAGGAGGGGGATAATATGATGGGAATAGAGGTCATGGGGAGAAGTTTTGTTTAGGGATATATAGGAGGGTTTGGGTATTTGATAGGGTAGGGTTTTGGGGTTTTGATAAGGTAAGGTTTTGGGGCGTATATTTGACAAATAAGAGGAGGGGAAAGAGAATAGGGTTTGGTAGTGTTTTAGGGTATAATAGGAAAAATGAGAAAGGGAGGATATTGAAAAATGGAGAGGAGGGAAAATATGAGAGGTGAAAGAGGAGCCTTGGCATCAACACCACAATTTTGCAACCCTAGCAACAATGGCTTTGGTGTTTTTAGGTGGTAGGGATTAAGAGTTTTTGTGCAACCATAAGCCGCCATGAACTATCATCATACTAACATAAAAATGGATGAAACATTGAGAGATTGACCCCACCCGGAAAATTCAAGGGATTGAAGGCAATTGGTTGCAAGTTCTGAGCAAAATCAGCCTTGGCAGCTCTATTCGCCGCGCCTTCCATGTGCGCCGCGCAGTGTAAATTTACACTAGAAATTTTCTCCCAGTGCGCCACGCAGTGTAAATTTACACTAGAAATTTTCTCCCAGTGCGCCGCGCTCTCTATGTGCGTCACGCCCTTTTCCAGGTGACTTTTGGAGGCTGTATCGGTGTCCAAATTGGGTGCAGGATAGCTCGTTGGAAATTTCTTTGAGTCTAATTTCCAACTAAACTAGAATATTTCAATTTGGAGTTCATTTTCCCTGTCGAAAATCAAATCTCCCAAGACTGGTCAAAATGTTCCAAATGAGGCTGCCTAAAGGTAGAGTGCTGTTACAGTCAACTTTTGAATGCCTTCCTCAACTCCAAATTGAGCTCATGATAGCTCATTGGAAATATCTTTGTGTCGAGTTATCATTTGGCTCATCAAGTAAGTCATTTGGCCAACAGAGATAGGATAAAACTTGATTTTTCCAAGGTCACTTCAGAGGTGCATCAATTCTTCTGAGGCGATTGTATTTTTGACATTTCTCCAAAACCATGGCACCTGTGTAAAAAGTGAAGGAGGTTTTTCTTCCTTGGCATGCTTTGGACAAGCACCTCTCTCAGTTTTCCCAAATTCATCTTTTACTGCTCAGAAACATCATTGGAGTAGAACCTATCCCGATGTGTGGAACAACAGATTTATCGAAATGAAGCGATATGAAGGGGATAAGCAGCTTCTAAATTCTTGGGAAAATTTTTGGAAGTAGGGAGGGATGTTAAGAAGTAGGGGAAAGTGGAATTTCAAAGATTGAGTGAGGGGAAGGGGTCCAAAAAGGCAAAACACAGGTCCAACCTAGAAAAATCCCAAGTTGTAGCAAGAAACTAGGGTTTGTGCGAAAATGAGGAATTTGGGGGATCTCAGTGATGGGAAGTGTTTGATAAGGTACTTTAAGGATAGGGGAAGGTGTATGAACATCAAGATACAAGTTTTGTCGATGATTTGACCGTCCAAGAGAAATTTCCTTCAAAACCCTAGGAGAGGGAAATGACCTTACCTAGGCGCAACTGAAGCATGAACAAGGTGTAAAATGACCCAGTGGAACTTGACATGATAATGACAACCCTCTGAATGATGGTACACTCAGCTGAACGGTGACATGGACTGACATTTGGACAACTTTGACAGGAGTAAAAGCAAACCCTAGACCTAGTACCTAGTGACCAAATTTTGCTTGAAGACTCACTGAAATGATAAAATTTGACCTTGACACCTTAAAATCACTTTGTAAGAGCATGTTTGATCTCTGCCGGAGGACTGACAAGACCGACTCTAACAGGGGGCATGTGAAAATTCTGAAAACCGAAATCTTATTGCAGCAACTAGTATTATTTCTTCTAACTGATAATTTAATTATTCAGTTTATTGCTACAACAACATCGAAATAAACACACTACAACCTTCACAAATAAAACTGCGGAAAATAAAATAGTATTGGAACTGAGAAAATACTAGCACACACATAAAAATAAAACCGTTGTTTTTGGACAAAAGTCCACGGAAAAACCCAATGCGAGAAAATTGGTGCAGCAGATGAGCGTTTTATTTTATTATGCAGTAGTGAAATCTGAGTACAATCTAGATGCGTGAAACTGGCAATCCACAACAAGAAAATCTAGGCAAAATTATTGAAGGGAATTACCCTTCCTCCACAAGAAAACTCGACACAACTTACCTTCAGAAAACTCAGCCTCCTGGACCCTCTGCATCAAATTTTGTGCTACTTTACACTATCTCTATGACGTCAAGCCTCCATCCAGTCTCTCATGAAGTCATTCTGCCTGCTTCTCCTAAGGAAATTGTCTCTTTGACACTCTAGAACCTCTGCTCAGCCTCTGGAACTGAGAATGAATTTTTCCTCAGCTAAATCGAACTACCAATATGAAGCAAATGCGCAGTCCTCTGCGCTGCCTCATTGGGAATAACTCGACCCTCTTGTTGTGGCCTCTCCGGATCTTGAAAACTTCCTCTGGGCTCACTGTCCCTGCCCTTCACTCAGTGCTTCAATCTCTGACTCTCCGGCAGCTGATTGTCACTACTCTAGAAATCAATCTGCCAAGGAAATCAAATTTTTGGTGTTCTCAAGTGTATTCTCCAAGTGTTATAATCCATTGTTGGAGCACCAACGACCAAGATTAAAACTTAATCGATGGCTAGGATCATCTTGGGATTGATCCGTGTGAGTTTCTAGATGATTATCACCTTGAATTAATTAATACTGATTAATTAACCAATTTTCCTAAGTTTAGACTTGGGAAACATTAAAAAATTGGTTAATAATCTAATGAAGTCACTTCTAGGTGGAATTTCCATAAACGATTTCTGGGTATTGGAGATCTCATATATTCTAGCTTCTCCACCAAATTATGTGGCTATAACACATCTGATGCTACAAAAAATGACATTCCCACTTAGTGAGGAATGTGTTCTAGTGCTGCACACCCTGTCACAACACTTTGTCTCTTTATCATCTCCTATCACCCTGTCGATGTCTGGATGTTTCCACCCACCAACTACTGTGCAAATCTTATTCTACATCTGTGTTGCCGCTAACACTGCCATACTACTTCCAACTTTGCATCTGCATTGCAACTGCCTCTCATTTTTTGTTGCTGCAACTCCAACATCTACAACTGAAAAGCATCCAAAATACTGAATCAAATGGGTTCAATATGATGCATCTATCTTCCGAGTCATGGATGCTACTAGCAACTGCACTTTCCACCAAGGAATTTGTGCTACTGCTGATTCTGCACTCTGCCACTTCTGCATTGCTGTCAACTCTGCACTGCACTCCCCAACACCTAAGTGCTACTAGTCTGCAACTGTCACTCTGGTACTTACTACATCAACTGCCACTGATCCATCCTTCTACTGAATATTATGGGCCCCTGTAGCAACGTATTGATCCATGAAGTGGACTCCTCAAGGACCCCGCCCAATATTTGTAGTTCTCTGTGTTAGTTTTTGTAGCATTGGATGTGTTCTAGCCACGAAATTTGGTGGAGAGGCTGCTTTGAAACCAAACAGGCCATGATACTTCTAGCTAGGCGTGCGAACTGATATCAACCTGTTACCTGTGCATACATCTCCCTTATCAGTGCCAAACTGTCTCAGATTTACTAGAGGAGTTCTATACGTGTTGTGGAAGAGGAAGACAGAGATTAGGAGGGTTTTCTTCCACCTTATACACAGAAATATTTCCAACAATACAGGACTATCCACTGCCTTAAGAATTCACTGATTATTTCAGATTCTCCTTACCTCCTTTATTTTGTCTATAAGGCTAAATTAAATGTAAGGTCCATCTCTTCTTAAATCTGACATCGGTCTCTTTTTGTCAGTCTTTAATGTAATTCTGGCCTAATATGTATATCAGAACAACATGTAGAATGTGCTTAATTCCCATTATGCATATTTGGTTGGCAATGTATTTCTAAAGAAATACCTACAACACTTGAGGGGTTTATTTCAGTTATGCAAAATCACCATTGTGTAACTTCCTAGAGTCAAGCAATTAAAAATCATCCCTGCAGTAGTGTGTATTAACAACCTATTTGGATGGGACGAGTTGGTCTCAAAAAATATTTCTAGATCGATCATTTCAAAGTCCAACCCATTGGCATCAAATTCCAGGTGTATTCTCTACAATGATGTTATAAAAGTTGGCATTTTCTCACAATAAGAAACCAATCTTTTCCTCATCTTTGTTGCACATAAATTGTTGACAAATTCCCTGTGATAACTATTGGAATTGAATTTTTGAGTTTGCGCTCAAATTATTTGTCAAAGTTGTCAACGAGAATTTATAAATATTTTTGGAAAAATTTGCTTGAAACAGTTATTGGTGAGCTCTAAATTGATTAGAAGATTTTCTTGGGTGGAAATGTTAATGTTGTAGCATAGGACATGTCTGGTATTTACTGTAAATTCTCCATTAGGAATATTACACCAGATTTCTAGGAAACCTTGATCTATTTTGTCAGTGACAAGAAAGAAGATCGCTGAATTTTTCTAGCATTTAATAATGAGATGGCTGCAATGAAAGAAAAACAAAAGTCAAAATATAAAAGATGGTTGAGACATAAGTTAGCATGTGGGGAAAATCCTAGCATGATTTCATCCCCCCTCATTAGCCATCACCCTGTTCTTGAGCACTCGATGATCCATCCATTGAAAGGAACCCTTGCATGTCCCAACCTTGATGAGCGAGAAACTGTCTCATCTTAAGAGGTGAAATAAATACTACATCATAAAGAACAAGATTTGATACTTGAGCTATGCATCAATTAAAAAGAATTATATAAAAGAAGTAAAAGGCACATTAGAGGGGTGGAAAAAGCAAGTTGTGAGGGGTGACTCGTGCCACAATTTCTCCCTCCATTACGCCTATGTACTCAGGATATAGACTCTCATTAGCTAGTGCCCTGTCCATGGCACTTGGCCATGAAGTCCTTCCCCTCCATTGTCATGTCTTCTCATTAACACCTATGGATTGAAGGGTTGACCTTGGAAATTTGAACTCCCCTTGGGGTTTGGAAGCACCTAATAGAGTTGAATACTTAGCCACCCCTACAAAGTTAGGGAACCCTTTTACGAGACTTGGTCTAGTTAGATATTTGAAGGTGACCCTAGTTTGAAGTACTAATATTCCCTTAACACTTAAGCATGGTCCACTTAGACACATTTATGATCTTAGTCTCTAATGAATGATGGTTTTTTAATTTGAGTTTGAGATAGCTTTTCCAAGTTTTCTAGAGTAGCAAATCACTTGAGGGCACTCTACTCCACATGATTCCCACACCATACTACACTCCCGAAGAGTATGATGATCTGGCGGCTATAGCATTGCCCCTTTCTAGTAGTGTGTTGGCCACTTTTCTGACTTGAGCAATTGATGGATACCCCATAGCACCCCCAGATACTAGAATGTTGAGATTCTCTTGCTTGGCATGGAAGATTCTTGATGATGTACTAGTAGACCTAGTGTGCCCTCAGGCTGGCCTTGAAACTACTTGATGGGCATGCCTTGATCTAGACCCCAACAAATGATGATGACTATCCCCTAGGATGATTGAAGAGGGCTTCTTGCACTTGATGGAGCCCCAACTCTAGATATAGAGAGCACCATGTTGTCTACTTGGCACCCATGGAGATGAAGTAGGGAACCCACAACTGGATTTGGAGACATGGAGATGCTTTGAGGCTTGATATGAGTATTTTTCCTCAAATGGAGGATGATCATGATGCTTGGAGACCTTTGTAGCCCTTACATTGCATTGATGGAGCATTTGGAGCCCTATAAGGGCGTGATATCATCCCTTTTTGAGGTTTACAACTCACACATGTGGGTTTCTATTGGAATATTTTGTTGTTGAGCTAGTGGGTTGGCTTGTAACTCAATTTTACTTTATGTATACTAAAAAGTAAAAATAATTGTAGGGGATTTTAGTCATTAATTAGAGGTGATAAACCTCATATAAGTAGAGTATCACCTCTATCATTTATTCATCATCACATTTATGGAATTTAACCTCTCTAGAATATATTCGACTTGCTTTTTGTACTTCACTACTTGTGGAGATGTGATCTTATGTGGATTTTTGCTATTGGAGACTAGTTTTTGTTGTTGAGACACCATTTTGGGATTGAAAGAAGACATGTTCTTGGATATATTGTGAGTATTTTTGTTGAATATCTTTTATGGTTTTGCATGTAATGGAATATTGCTAGGGATTCTATTTTCATTGTCTAAATTAATATGTTTACATGAAATTCTTGGTAATTATTGCATGCTTAATATTGTTTCCTTGAACTCCCTATAGAACCTCCTATGTAGCCTTTTTCTAATGAATTTCTCCCCTTATAAAATGATTTCTAGGGTTATGAAGTGAAAACTAGGGTTTTCCCCCTTACTCCCTTCAAGGATTTGATATTTCCATTGTTAAAGTTTCTAAGATTCCATCACCCAAGTAGGGAAAAGGAATTGGAAACCCTCTTGATAATAAAAAACTCTATAACTTTATCTTTTACCTTTATTTTCCTATTTTTGGACCTTCAAGGCAAGTCGCTAGGGCTAGAGCTAAGGACAAATTCAACTAGGGCTTGAATTATTGGAATGTTGGAGCTGATTTGGAATTCTCCTGCCTTTGCTTGAACTCACAAAATGAAAATATAGCATATTGCATGGTGAAAAGTGCCTCATTAGGGTTGACATAATCAACCCTGGGTAATTTAAGGCCTTACAAAAACCCTAATTTTATATAAGCCTTCAACTTAGAGCTATTTGAAGGTTTGCCGCTCCATTGGTTGATCATATTTTTCAAATCAAACCCTTTCTATGTGCTTGTATGCCTAGATGTACCATTGTTGAGCTACATCTTGAAACCCTAGGCTTCAAGTACCATTACCTAGGCTTCTTCATAGGTACGTTGTTCCTTTACACGAAGAATTGTTCCTGGTTCCAAGTGAGAAGTACCTTGATCAAGCCTCTCAAATATCACCTTGATTCTATCAACATAGAATACCTTTGAGTAATTTATACTGGGAAGCTCCCCATGTGGTGAAATTCCACTAAATAGCAAGAGGTGGAGTGCTAAGGTGGCAATGGAAGCCACCTCATTGTTGTAGTAGGGTCTGGGCCTTGCCTTGTGAGCACTCTCACAAGGCCTTGTAGATTTTGAGGAAACATCTTTGGCACTGTTGTCAGGGAGGATTTGAGTCAACCTCCTTGTTATCTAAAGATTGAGCTTCAATAAATTTTAAGAGAACATTTAAAAATGACAATGTAGATTCTCTTCTCGCAACTTCTAAAATAAATCCTATTATCTCCACTAGTAGTTCTTTTGACGATACCATAGCTCCAAGAAAGAAAAGAAATACTCATAAAACAATTGTTGACACTACCACATCTTTCTTGCTTCAAAAGACTCTTGTTGTTAGAATCTTATTCATGGATACAACCATGAACAAATCCTATCTCATTGCAGCATTCAAGCCATTGGATGTGAGTAAATTCCCTGGTGCTCCCCATTCATTGCCTAATAAATATGAGGAATTATTACCCAAATTCAATCGTACTAATGCTATTACTACAAAAAAACATATGCATGAGTTATATTGGGATGTTAGTGCTAGGTTGGTCCAAGATGAGGATGTGATTATGAAGCTTTTTGCCTTGACCTTAGAAGGATGTGCTAGGGATTGGTACCTTATTTTTCCTCAAGGTAGTCTTACGAACTAGGGTACATTTCACCAAGCCTTCAACAAAATATGGGCCATGGTAAAAGAAGGAATTATGCTCCTTGACAAATTCTAGGAGGCTAGAAAAACTGACAATGAAAATGTTAGAGAGCTCATGCATCATTTTGATAATCTACTCAGGGAAGCGCCTAGTTTATATAGACCAATTGATGATACCATCCTTGATAGATTCATTAAAGCATTTCCTAGACACATGTCATATGCTCTGAGAGACAAGAATCTTAAATCTTTAGATGAGAGTAAAATCTTGCATATTTGTAATATTCCTAATAAAAAGTTTAATAGTAGCTACCAGAAATGAACTTGAACTAGTCACAAACATGCTCACAATTTCGACTTCTCTTAAGAAAAATTGATAGACTTGAGACTTCAGAATTTTAGCTTCTTCAATTTGGATTTTGACTTTGCAAAATGTGCTCATAAATTTCTTCATGTAGCTTTAACTTCAAAAATTTGGTAACCTTTGACAGTGGTCTCAAAATAGGACTAATTCCCAACATAGACCTTCAACTAATGCATATGAGTGGATTTTTTGGAGATTGTCCTTCTAGGGCTTATGCACAAAACCATACACAAATTTCAAACTATAGACAAAGGGTTTTACTCCTTTCTAGGATTGATATAGTTTCCAATAGGAGGGCCTTAAGTGCCTTGCAAAACTAGAACAATCCATTCTTAATAATTTCACTGATCAGTAATGTACATACCAAAGTCTACGTAGATGTTCATAAATTCGGTGATTTCGAATATGCATACCTAGGGGGCACCTTTTTGTTTTTCGCTCCAATGTGAAGAGGTGTGGCTTCTATTATGTTGCTAGATAATTCCTTTGACTCTTCACAAATATGGTCCTTACGCCTTTTCTCTACTAAAGAAGGTTTGCAGTCTTGATTGTAGAGATAAGAGGACTGTTGATTTCTGCTTTTCATTGTTCAAGACTTGGGGAAATTGGTGTGAAAAATAGAAATACTTGTGTTCCTCTAGAGCAACAAATTCATCATCGAGGATTTCATAACTTGTGTAATGTTGATACTCATTATCAGAAATGCCAATGTTTGGTGCAAAATTCTTATTGTTGTCATATTTGGAGCAAAGTCTCTTGTCCTCGGAGGGATATTCTATCCTCAATTCTTGTGACAAGTCTAGGGAGGTTAGTCCAACACTGTTATAACATGACATAGTCTCAAAACCCTCCTGACGGATGCTTGTGAAGGGCTCAGAATCAGACTTCCCCTCTTCTTCATGATCACCAAACATCAGTGGTCCATGCAAGTAGTGTATAGGACTTGCCTCTACCCAACCCCAAATATATGCTTTGATGATTGATCCATACTGATGAGAGGATCATTATGAGTGTCTAGGCTTATGTTTTCATTATTATGACTATCATGTACATAAGCCATAAGAGAAGGGAGTTTTCTTTTTTTTAGTTTTGAGCATAAATCCCATGCCAAATTCATCTCAAAATTGCTACTACTTTCTTCTTTTGTATCTGCAACATTGTTTCCTATGGGGAAGCCAATAAAAACATCACCAACCTTATGCCAATCCTCACCAGAAAGAGTGACACATGTATCATTTGAAGGTGGTGTAATAATGCCATCACAGTTTTCATGGTGGTACTCATTTATGTGTTAAGCAATCACTTTAGATGCTAAAATGGCCCTCCTTCTTGTCATTGTTGCTGCAAGGTTGTTCGTGCTACAAATATATAGTGTTTTCATATTCAAATTTTGAGCATAATCCCTCTTCCATAGATGCTCCACTTTCATCGCCAACAATGTTATCATTTCCTTCAAAAATTCCAAGGAGGCCTTCCTCTTGTAGGGTTGTCAACAACTCTTGATATGTACCATCAAATTTCTGAACCTTGGGTGGCAATGCTTGAGGAAGATTTCAACTAGAGATTTGAGAGAATGTATGCTGTTTGGGATGCAAGAATGCTTCAGCTAGCCACCATGCCCTTGTCCTAAAGAAATCATAAATAACCTATCATGAAATCTTCATGTCTTTCCATCAATTCCCATATATGCTTCATAAATTCCAAGACATGTGGGGTAGTAGAAAAAGAGTTCCCCTCAAACTGTGGAAGGTCCTTGCTATAGATAGGAGGACATGATTTTTGTGTGGCAACCTATTATTCTCTGATACACGGAAATAAAAATATGCCCAAAAACTTAAGATGTGTATAAACTCATCACATGAAACTCCTATTCTATAATCTCTCATACTTTCCATGAAAATTTCATTACAAAGGTGAAATATTTATAGTGCAACCTACAACTACCTTGAGCGATGTATAAGATATTCCTTTAATAAATTGTGGATGGAAACTTCAACCATAATTTCACCTAGAGAAGTGAGGTGATCTTACATCCCAGTTGGAAATCCCATAGAGAAGGGAACCACCTGTATCACTTTGAAATGAGATCTTCTAAATCGTCAATATAAAGTTGAAAGAGTATGGGACCTAGGCGACAATGGACATCTTTTCTTTGACATGTATGGTTCTATGTATTCCATTTGTTTCTCTACCTTGCTACTAAATAGTTTAGTATGTCTAATTTATATATGCTAATTTTATTGGTTTTTGTGGGATGGTAGTGGCACACCAACTTGGGTTTTGCACACAGACACCAGCAGAGGGAGAATGTAAAGATAAGTAGGATAAAATCACAGTTGTCAGAGCATTTACACAACATAGGTCCAAGCAGATAACATTGTCCCAATAGTTGAAACAACAACACTCAACATCCAAGAGAAATATGCTCACCCAAAGAGAAAGAGAGTAGTAGGCATTTTGTTGAACACCAACATTATGAACCCTGGGCTAGAGGAACATCACAATGGGTTTAATTTGATTTTCCCGCAGAAGTTTTTTCGAGCTTCAGTTCTAGTCACAATCATCATTTTCAGCAGCAGTTGCATCGTCCTACTCTACCATTGTCTGGGTCTAGGGGTTTGATCAGGCTCTCTTTATGATTCACCTTCATCCTCCTCTATTTCAAGGGAAGTTATTGCATCTAATCAATCTCCTATTGGTGACTGTGTTGGGAGCTCTTTGCATGAGCCATTTCCATTAGCACTATCTAGGGAAGCTATTGTAGCAAACAGAGTTGGTGCAAAATCTTAGGTGCCCATTGACTCTTCTACACCATTGATTAGCCTCTTTATAGTCATTGGTTGGTAGTTGGGTGTATATCATATGCCCTTTAGGTATAATTATTTACTCAGATTGATAAGATGTAATTAATGTCATATGCATCCAATGCCTCTTTATATGCCATTTTTGGAATCAGTGTCTGCTAGACTAATAAGATGAATCTAGAATATTTTTCTCATTAGAGAGATATTAATTCAAGACATTAATAAGTATACATTATTCAAACTAGAGGTATCTTCTAGTAAAGATGAAATATATTCTCATAAAAATAAATCAGAGTGAACTCTGGAAAATATCGATAAAGCAATCAAAATGGAAAATTTCATATTTTTTTGTAGTTAGTTGTTATATTTAATTCTAACATAACCCAAGGGGTTAGCTAAATGGGTTGTTTCCAATGTTTTTAGTCATTAGCTAGTTCCATGTCGACAGACACCTGGTTTGAGTCCCATTGGGTTAGGTGCAATAGTCTATGTGGATGGTTTTACTGGGAGTTCCATCCAGTAATGGTCTGCTCCTTTAATTTGGACTCAAGAGATGAAATTATTGTTTCTTGATCATCCCTGCAACATTTTTGTTCCTTCAATTCTACCTCTAAATTTCTCAAATTTTCTTGTAACGTCTAAGCTCTTTATCAAGTTTGAATTTTTCCTGGTAAGATTCTTGTAAAGTAGCCTCTAACTCTATCTTCTCTACTCTGGAACTATCTAAGGCTATTTCAGTTGCATCTAAGGCTATTTTAGTATATTCTAGGCCAGCTTTCAGATGCTCATACTCATGAGCCTTTTGAGTAAGTTCACTCTTTTCATTCATAAGGGTTTGAACTTCACTTTGTAACGTGGCTAGCTTCAGAGACAACTCTTCAATCTGACTCCTATAATTAAGTTCATTCTTCACTTGTTTCTCAATCTCATCCAACGTGTTTATAGCTTTGATGACAATTCTTCACTCTCTTTCTTTGAGAGACCTAATTGGTTCATAAGTTCTTGCAGATTGTCCTGATATTGCTTTTTCATAGATGTAATCTCTTCTTCAGCCTTTCTCAGTGATTCTTGCAGATTGGTTTTCTGTAGGGAGAATTCAAAAGCTTCTTTAAGTGCTTGTGTTGCTAGTTTCTCATTAGCATCGAACGTTGATGACATATGTTGAGAAAGCCTCTTAAATTCTTCCTGAATCATTCTATTGTAGTAGAATTATTCCATCGAGTCATTCTTAGTGCTTCTTCTTCCCTTTTGGCCCTTTGTTCCTGTTCCCTTTTAGATTGCAACAATGCATCCAAATCTACTGCAAACTTTGTTGTCTTTGTATCTATCTCCTACTATAATTGTTCAACCTTACTCTCTAGGATACTTATGGTTGAAAAAGAAGTTGCATGCTCATCTCTGATATTTTGTAATTCTTCTTGTAGTTGTTCCTCCAATTTTTTAGATGAACACTTCTCATGCTCCTATTTTAGTGCTTCAAATTCATGCTCTAATTGATCCATCTCTTTTACCAAATAGTCCCATGCTTTTTTGTAGTCTTCAACCTCTCTAGAGAGTTCAATAATATTTGCCTCTAATTCAAGTGTTTATGCAAGCTTCCCCTCCATTCTCATCAATTCCTCTCTTCTTTCTTTTGTTGTTTCTTTAGATCCACCTTTTTCTTCATCATGATTTATTTGTCTCAAGCTCAGAAATTCTCTTAAGAAGTTGATCATTTTGCTCCTGTAGATGTAGTAGTGTGCTACCATTGTTTCTGTGATCACCCTCTACTTCATAAGTTTTCTTATCTAAGATTTCTCTTATTTCATTTTCAGATTCATTCTTTCCTGAGTATAATGACATTTCTTCCATTAGGTCCCCAATCTGTTCCCGTGCTAGCTTGCCAGCTTCTTGGCTTGCATGGAGGCAATTTTTCAACTTGAATTTTTCTGCCTCCAAAGTTTCAATTTTTGCTTCCAGATGCTGGTTAGTTTCTGTAAGTTCCTAGGCTTACTCATCAACCATTGCAAGTTGAGATTCTAAGTCTACAATGTCAAGCTTATATATCCTAATTTCCTCCTCTAATTTCTTGTTCATGTTTTCCAATTCAACCTGTACTTCATCAAGCTGCAAAATCTTATCCTGCAAAGCTTGTATATCACATATAGCTTCTTGGCTTGCATGGAGGCAATTTTGCAACTCAAGGTTTTCTACCTCCAAAGTTTCAAGTTTTGCTTTCAGATGCTGGTTAGTCTCTCTAAGTTCCTGGGCTTCCTCGTCAACCATTGCAAGTTGAGATTCTAAGTCTGCAATGTCAAGCTTATATATCCTAATTTCCTCCTCTAATTTCCTGTTCATGTTTTCCAATTCAACTTGTACTTCATCAAGCTACAAAATCTTATACTGCAAAGCTTGTTTATCACATATAGCATTTTTCTTGAATGGGTGGTTGTATTCCAACCTTTCATCCTCTTTCAAGTCAAGAGTAAGGTTTTTGACATTTTGTTTTTGGTCTTCTAGATTATCTTCACTTGTTTTGACAAGATGGATTGTCTTGGATGAATTATGCATACCATATTCAAGCTCAGATATTCTTTTGTTTCTTGTATCTATTTCATTTTTTAAGTTACAAATCAATCTTCTACTTTATTTTTCAGCCTCTTAAAAATCTGTCTCTAAAGTCTCCATGTCACCTCGCAGGAATTGGAAGCTTCTTCCACTATTACTGTGGATAATTTTGTTAGTGATCTCTCTGATTTTTTTCTTTGAAGATGATAGTGTTTGTAGCCACTCCATTTCAATATCCCCAAATTTCCTTCCTTTATTATCTTCACTAGATTTTGAAACATCACAGGATCTGCTAGAGATCTCCTCAATCTCTTTACTTTTCTTCTGTAATAACACTTCTAAATCTTGAACTTCTAGAAGAAGCTCGAAATTTGATTATTGTGTCTTCTATAGCTGCAAATTGAGATTTATATTAACCTATTTCTCATAGTCTATCTCTTGCTCAAGCTCCTCTATGATACACTTGGCATTATCCATCTCATTTGATGCTTTATTTGTAGCTTTAAGCTTTTCATTTCCTTGTCCTAAACCCTTGAGTTGTTCAACTTCTAGTTTCATGTTATCTTGCTCTACTTTGAGAGAGGAAATTTTGCTTGCAAATTCTTGTCCCTGTTTAGTCTCCTTTGCGAGTTGTCTCTTTAGTGTTTCCATTTCCATGGATAGTTCTTCTACCTATCTATCCAGTGATGAAACATCATTCTAGAGTTCCTCAATGGTTGTTTCAGAAGCTTGCAACTTTGCTTTCAACCTTTCAAATTCTTTGTATATATTTTTTGTCGGCCGGATAAGTCGTTCTTGTGGACAAGACTGACCTCCCTAGTATCTAATGATATCTAGCGACAAGCAAACCAAACAAATTCTATCTCTCCCTAAATATGCAATTTATAAATAAAGGCAAACAAGTGTTTTAGGCCTACCTTGGGTCTAGTGCAAGTTTGTGGAAGCCACGCTCCGTTGATCCAAATGATCTCCATTGTAAAGAATCTACAAACACAAACAAGCACACAAATTAAATAGCACCTGAAAAGCCAATATAATAAAGCATATTTATCATGATGATCAAGGAATTCATGAAACAAATCACATAAGACAATTTGTTGAGAAAAATGAATCTGATTGTATTAACTTTAATAAAAGAATAACTTTAAAACCTTGGTGCCTTGATGGTGTACAAGCTCCTCCTAGGGTCCAGCAAGAATCTCCTCTACTTTGACAAGTTTTACTCTCTTCCCAATGAAGCCAAAAGGTATTTGATCTCTCTTCTCAAGCTTAACTAGGAAGTCTCAATTCCAACAGCATTTACCCTCAAAAATGTTCAACTTCTAACCTCCCTAGCAACCAGCCCAATGCCTTAATTTATAGTGCAATGGAGGGAAGTTACTAGGTCCACCTTCAAAGGGATAAAGCCCTCCTTCAAAGGGATAAGCTCCTCTCATCAAGGGATTAGCTCCTTTACTTTGGGATGCATGAACCACCTAGGAGCGAACCATCCACGTCAAGATTCCTTCTAGAATCATCCAAAATTAACCACAAGTGAGTTTTTAAGAATAAACTTGCGCCTTTTTGACTTTCACAAGGGTCCGCACCCACTCCTTTAGAGACAGAGCGGGCAGGTCCGCAGGTAACATGAACAAGGGGTGCGGGACCGCAGGTAACAGTAAGAGAAAGTGCGGAACCAGAGCTTTATTGATTTTCAAAGTCTTTCTCTCATTTTTAAAGCTTGACATGAAGAGATGAGGTTTGAGACTTACTTAGGAGGACAGTATGAATGATGATAGACCCATACTGACTACAAATAGTCATGGTGACAATATTTTGTGTAACAGATTGCCCCCTAAAGTGCGAAGTCTGTAGTAGATGAGGATTTCATTTATCATCTAAGAAGAGTGAAGTACTTTATCATTTCGAGGATCATCTTGTGGAGAGCCTGGTTGGAACCTGTAAAAACATTCAATGGAAAATATATATATGAGATCATATCATCACTGAGGTAGGCATTCCCATACTCAGATCAAAACTGAATAGAAAACTAACTACTGCTCTGATATAGGAATGATCTTGTAATACATCACAATTATAGACACATGTAGACATAGTATGGACGCAGCCATCTGTTTATGAATAGTCTACTGTATAATGAATACAAAATTCCTCGCAGCCTGGATGGTGGAAACTAGATCCAGGGTCTTGATTTCTACTTCCCGAAATAGTACGATTCTATCCATGTGAATGAATGTGTCGAAGTCGAACATGGTAGAAACCACTTGATTATCAGTCAATGATGTAAACTGTTAACAAGTGTGAGAGAAACCACCATTAATGTCAATGGCTCTCAAAGTACTCAGTACAATCCATGAGATGTGAATAGATGTGTTGATGTCGAACATGTCACGAAATCCTTTGATCGAAGGTTAATGATGCAACCTATCGTCGAAGGCGAGAAACCTGCCATTGAGGCATGTAGATCCAAAGGTACTAACAATTTCTAGATCATCTTTCTAGATAATGAGCTGAAGTCGATAGAAAGCGATTCGTCGTAGGCAAGCCCACAGCACGAAATCGTAGATCAAGTTTGAAGAAATTTAGTTGCAAGGACTGACTCAGGGATGGTCAAGATGGATGACAGATATTTTGCAGATGAATGGTTTATTTGCATTGACCTCTTGAACACATAACGACACATCAGATGGTTTGGTGACAATTGACCCAAAGTTAATACCCAGAAACTGGCTGAAGACTTTCAATATGGTTTGATCAACTGTTAGGCAAAGGATTTCCCAACCCAGGTGAATAAAAAGTGTCGTGTTCAAGAGTGGTTACAAAGTATGACAAACAGGCTCATTTTTCTCTCTTTTCCCCTACCATTTCTGGCAAGTACCTCTTTATTTTTTGACAAGCTTGAGGAGGATAACATTTGCTTAATTATAAGCTCATTTTTCGGATGAGTCCAACTTAGTTTAAATTCGAACCCTAAGAAGGAGTGGTCTGTTCCTATTTGTAATTGAACAGGTCCTTTACTGTTAAATTTTAACAAGTCCAGTATAGGAGAAACTCGACGTTTTTCAATTTTAGAGAGTCTAAAAAAACTTAAGAAAACTCCATGGTTGTCCTTTTTCGTAAATTTGTGTCTCCCAAGCCCGAAAAAGTATAAAATAATACTTGAGAGAACCGCTTGACCATTACGATCAAGGAGTACTTTTCATAATTAGTGCCTCTGATCCAAAAAAGTAAAAAAGTGATCAATGACACGTCGTTTTATAAGCAATATCGAATTTGAAACGACAAAAATCCTGCAATCTTTTCATGTTTTTACGGTCAGAAAAGGGCTGTAAGTGGACCCTCTTTTTAGTTCCGTTTTAACGAGCTTAAAAGAAAAACTCGGCAATCTTTTCATATTTTAGGAGTCAGAAAAGAGCTTAAAGGTGACTCTAATGTTTTTTGTCGAAAATGACCAATTTTGCCTGAAAAATTCGTTATCCTGCACAAAAAATCAAACATTACTCATACCTGTTTAAAATAGATAAAATGCTTCAAAAGTTACCTCTTTAAAGTGAAAAATAAACAAATTGAAAACTCATTTATTCAAAAAAGCTTATAAAAAGGGCTTTTGTAAATTCATTTTTACCGTTTGACTTCAGAGTGAGAAAAGAGAGCTTTTGGTCATAAACTTCCCGTGAAGATTGTGGAAAATCTGTCTGTTGGAATCGAACGCCGTCTCCTCCAGGTAATCCACATCATCATACTCTTTCATTTCATCCATTTGAAAATTGTTTTTAGGGTTTCATTTTGTTTTTTAGGAAATTTCTAGGTTAAAAACCCGCACGCGGGGGTCCGCAGGCATAGCATAGGCAACCTGCGGACCCTGAATTTTTCATAAAAGGAAACAGGTCGGGGGTCCGCACCTGCCGTGAAGGAAAAGTGCAAACCTACGCACTGTCTCTAACAGAGAGGGTGCGGTCCCCATAGCATAGGTTTTGAAACCTAGATTTTTCAAATTCCACCCAAAAATTTTGATTTTAGATGTTCTAATCTGCCTTTTTATTGAATGTAGAGTATACTTCATGCTTGATTGGCAGGAACGGGAGCACGAGGATGTATATCTCGCCGCGATTAATCATCAACCTTCGATTGATGCATTGAAGGCATGTGGTTTATACAAATTCTAGGCCATACCTGGCATGAGGGCTCAGGTGGACTTTTTGCAGTGGCTGGTAGACAGGTGGAATATTCAGGACCAGTGCTTGATTATTGGTGGCCACCAGCTCGAATTGGAGCCATAAGACATTTACTTTCTGACTAGTTTGCCTAAGAGAGGTGAACATTTGACTCTATTCGGGACTAGGCCAGGTGGCCAGTCTGTCGATAGCCTCTGGCTAGAGTTCTGTAACGACCAAACTAGAGACAAAGGGATAGATATCAAAACCATATCCCATCCTGAGCTCAAAGTGATTGCGTTTACTGTTACCAGGCTCTGCGGAAGCGCAACACTACATGTAGCCACTGGATCCCAAATGCGGATGGCAGTAGACTGCTTTCGAGGCACCATCTTCAACTGGTGCGAGGCTGTGTTGGCTAATATAAAAGGCCAACTGACTAGAGCAAAGAACGGACAACTGAAGACCTTTGGATATGGTGCTTTAGTTGTGAGCTTTGGTTTGGAGAGGGTCCCAATGTTGGTCCCACAACATCTTACTGTTGGAGCTGGACTTCCCCGAGAGCCCAAACTGATGTGTTGGGTTGCAGTTATGGCCCGTCATCCTGAGGAGGGAACAAAAGTCGCTCGATTCACTCCTGAGTATTTTCATTGGTTGGAAAACCAAGTTTTCGCTATTCAGGACTTCTCTTATGCTGGGGTAGATTATTTTGGTGACCCAAACATGGCTCTTCCACCAAGAGAGCAATGGGATGACTCAGGTAAAATCATTTTCAACATTTTATAATTTAATTTTTTTGTTTTTGTTTTTATCTTGTCCAAAAATTGATAGTAAAAGTTTCAAATGCAGATGTAGGTCCACGGCGACCAGCCACTCTCCGGCCCTATGAGAGGAAACAACTAGCTGCAGCAGCACCAGCCCCACAGGATGAATCTACAGAGACCTTGGCCGAATTGGAGAGTCATCTAGAGCGTTTGACAACAGACATTCCAGAGACTAGCATAGATGACATTCCTCTTAGGTTACAACGCTATGTGATTGGGGTCCCAGGACCTTTCAGGAGGTTCCTTTGTAGGGTGGCCCGTACAGTGGTTTCTTATCGTGATGTTCACCAGTGATAGGATGATCGCCTGTTGTAGACTCATATGACATCTTTTGCTTTTTTGTACTATCATTTTTGCCAATCATAAGGTGTTTTTCAACCTATGATCGAAGACGATGTATATTTGACACACTTCTATGCTATACTATATCACTATTACCGGCTTATCTTGTAAAACATGTTATGGAATGTTTTTAAATTTACTTGTATGATTATTGCAAATGTCTACTTAAAATTCGAGAAGCAATTGCATCTGCTAATGTATTTAAATATCTTGGAATATGCTGATATTCAATATAGTCAAATTCATGTTCCAAGAGATGAACTCTCAAAAATAATCTCAATAACACTAGATTTCTAATGGCATATACTCTATTAAACTGTAATACAATGAGTTCAGAATCTAACCTAACTATCAAACTTCGAATCCCAAATGAGATGGATTAAGATAATAACTCAATCACTGCACTATACTCTGCAATGTTGTTCGTTGTTTAACCGAGGCTTACCCCATGCATAGATACCAACTCGTCAAAGGGCGAATAGATGACCCAAGTTGCGGAAGAAATGTTTTGTGTATTATGACAAGCACCATCAGCAAAACCAATGTATGTTTGGAGAGGTTTTGACATCTGCAATATCAAGAGTAAAATCAAGATAAGCAGGAATAATGACAAAAAACACTCTCTAAGCTAAGCACACTTTTTAATCTAAAACACACCAGCTAGAAAGAAAACTAACCTAACTAAAAATCTCCACACCCAGATTTAAGCATAATACCTCTTCAAGTAAAGACCATTTCTGGGTTTACCTAAAGAGACCTTGTCAAAGTCTACCAGTTCATAGGCCCCTTTTGCCAGCTTTCGCTTAACAACATAAGGACCATGCCACATTGGTACGAATTTTCTAGCGCATAATTTATCATTTGCTTGATCGTACAATAAGACTAGGTCTCCTTCCGAAAAATTATGAGGGGTAACATTTCGATCATACTAAGCTTTAATACATTTGGCATGAGTTTCGATTGCTAATGCAACATCATGTCGATTCTCATCTAGTTGAGCCAAGTATAACAAACTTTTTTCCTCTTCGGAAGTGGCTGGAAGTAATTCGATGGCCATTTGCAATGACGGGATTTCGCATTCAATGGGTAACACAGCTTCCAAACCATAAACTAGTTGGAAAGGAGTGAAACCGGTTGACGTTTTTACTGAGGTTCGATACGCCCAAAGCGCTGAAAATAGCATGTTATGTCAATTCGACCTATGAATCCCAATGATTTGTCAGATCATGATGACTAGAACTTTGTTGATGGCTTCAACCAGACCATTAGCCTGTGGATAATATGGAGTTGAACTATCGTGACGCAAGCCAAGTTGGTCTGTAACTTCAGTCATCATAATGTTTCGAAAATGACGCCCATGATTAGTGATAATCGCTTGTGGAACACCAAACCTAGCAATTATATGATTGAACACGAAAAACGCAGCAGTTTTGTTGTCTGCCTCAAATGTAGGCATTGCCTCGGCCCACTTGGTAAAATAATATACCGCAAGGATAATATACGCATGCTCCCCAGCCGAGTGAGGGTTACATGTAATAAAATCGATACCCCATTTCGCAAAAGGACAAACGACAATTATAGGGTGGAGAGGAGCAGGTGGAGAGCGCATCTTTCGATCAAAAATTTGGTAGTTGTGGCATTTTCGGACCGCGTTAATACAGTCTTTAAACAAAGACGACCAGAAATAGCCAGCGCGCAATATCTTTTGGGCTGTGGCAAACCCAGACATATGACCGCCACACGCTCCAGAGTGACAGTCATTTAGAACCCTTTCAGCTTCCTCATGAGTTAAACAACGTCAGAAAACAGAGTTCGCCCCACGACGATAAAGTGTATCTCCAATAATTTTGAATTGTTGGGACTGGAATCGTATTTTTCGACGTTGTGATCTTGAAATTTCTGGCCGAAAGGATTGGGTTTGGAGGTAAACTATGATATCCCCATACCATGGATCTAAAGTGCTGATTAGAAACAAGGATTCGTTTGCAATGGGCTCCTCCGCCACAGTTTCCGTGTCAGCATACGAGAAGTCACACATCAACTCCGCAAAAACTAAAGATTTCTTTGACTTAGACTTTTCAAATTCCAAGTCGAACTCTTGCAGGATCACAATCCATTTGGAGTACTTGCCCCCTAGCAATTGTTTGGTCAAAATGTAGATCATAGGGTTGCAATCAGAAATTACTGTAGTTTTGCGTAGTAAAATGTAATGACGAAAACGTTGGACAGCTTGAACAACTACCAATGCCAATTTCTCCACATGTGAATATTTTAGCTCAGTCAGATTTAAAGTTCGACTAAGGTAATATATCACATGTTCACTACCGAATTCATCTTCCTGAACTAACACCATTCCAATGGTGGAATATGAGGCGGCGAGATATAAAAAGTAGTCCTGGCTGTAGTTGGGAGGATGCAATAACGATGCATGGGTCAACGCGTGTTTTAGTGCATCAAAAGATTTGTCAGCTATCTCATCCCAAAAGAATGGAGTATTCTGCTTCAACAACCTGGTAAAACCCTTTGTGATCTCGGCGTAGTTAGGAATGAATCAATGTAAAAAGTTTGCTTTCCCTTTCAAACTTTGGAGTTGGCGAAGACTCGAAGGAGGAGGCAATTTGACAATAGCTTCAACCTTCAAGGGATCGACGCGAATGCCGGCTTTCGAAACAACAAACCCTAGTAACTGACCTGTTTCTATACAGAAAACACACTTGTGTGGATTCAACCTAATTCGATAATGCCTACATCTCATAAAGAGGGCTCGTAAATGGATGAGATGATCAGCTCGATGTAATGAATGAGTAGGTAAATCATCAAGATAGGGTTGCACAATGTGCTTGATGTCATGAAACGCGTAAGACATGGCTCTTCGAAAAGTTGCCCCGATGTTCTTGAGCCCAAAAGGTAATTTGCAATAAGCAAATGTACCCCATGGACAAATGAAAGCCGTTTTTGGTTGATCGGCAGGTAGAATATTTATTTGATTGTATTCGGAAAAACCATCCATGAAGGAGAATATTTCACTACCGGCACAATCATCAATGATTTGATCGATATAGGGAGTTGGGTAATTGTCTTTTGGACAAGCTCGATTAATATCCCAATAATCGATACATATTCTTATTGTTCCTTGCTTTTTTTTAACAAGAACAATATTCGATACCCAATCCGTTAACGGAATTCGATAAATGAAACCTGATTTAAGTAATTTTTCAACTTCTGCCTTAATAGTAGCAGCTTTTCGCGGGTGGATCTGATGCAAATGTTGCCGGACGGGTTTATCATCCGGGTAAGTTTTGATTTCATGAACAACAATTGCTCGGTCAATTCGTGGCATTTCCTCATATGACCAGGCAAACACGTCACGAAATTCTTGAAATAGGGCCTTATATGTTTGAATTTCATCTTCCGTACAAGAGGCACCTATATGAATGTTTTCAACAATTCCATGCTTAACCGAAATATCAATAGGAATAGTTCGAGAAATGTTTCCCAAATTTAACTCAGAATCAGGATTTTTCATTGGATTCTGAGGTTCCTTGACATAATCAATCGTAAAAATAGATGAAAAATCATTTTCAAAGCGAGCAATCTCAGGTAAAAACGAAGATCTATGATGAAGATCTTCCCATGGTAAATCATCAACACAGATGATTTCACGAATTTTCTCATCAGTGTGAACAAGTTCGGAAAATGTTGTTGAATCTGAGTTTGATGTTGAAAGTGATTCCTCATGGACCACATTCATTAAGTCAATTTCGGTTGAAGAAGGGTCGGAAAACGACTACACGGCCTGATACGCAATTTCATATGGACTCAAAGGCATAGCATCACCAAATGAAGCTATCTCAGATTCGGAAGGTAGGATCCAAGGATCATCATAAACAATAGTGTCTGATGAAATCATATGAATGGTTGCAGTAGAAGACGATGTGTTGATAGGAGGAAAAGGAAAAGTTCCTAGTAAACCAGAATCTTTAACTAGTCCTACTCCAACATCCTTATAATGGATAGTTGTTTTGCTGACATGCTGAATACTTTCAGAAGAGGCTGGGTCGGATGAAAAGTAAGTTAGCTGGTCTATAGTTACATTATTTCCATTATGAGGGAACTTTATAAGTCGAAAAACCGATGAGATAACAACAATCATAGCGTAAGACCAACTAAGACCCAAGAGAAGGTTGTAATCTAGAGGGGCATCAACCACCTCCACATCTAGATTAACAGTTTTTCCTTCAACCCCTATAGGTAAATCCTGTAGAATGCCAAAAGGATGGAAACCACGGCTATAAAAGGCCTTTAGGATCATCGGGGATTGATTAAGTGTAGAAGAACCAAGCGATCTCCAACACTGGATCGACATAATACACGTTGAGGCTCCCTCATCAATCACAGTCCTATAACAAGGTCTGTTTTTGACTAGCACTGGAATCTGGAAAGCCATTTGATGAGGTAAGCGAGGTGTACTGTTTTCTAGATCGAAAATTATAGGGTTCAAGTCCTGAATGTCAACAGCTCCTATAGCCGACAATAGCAATTTACGCTGTGCTGGACATGATTGCAGCACCTCCAAAGCCGACATTGATGAAGGCGAAATAGCCAAATTTTCAACAATGTTATAGTTCTGAGCCGCTCTCGCATGTGGATTGAAGGCTGACTTTCGAAGTATACCCTTGGCGGGCGGTTTGATTACTAAGTCTGGGTTAGGTTTCTCGATCTGTAGTGGATTGGAACCGGGAGTTGAAGTTGATGGGTTCGAATGAGAAGATTCTGCTTCCTTACCACCAACAGGACTTTTACTTCCATAATCTTGCGATCGAGTCGCAATCCTAACATGGGACATCATCATTATGGGTTCTTCAGAGGAATTTGAGGAAGAACCTATCATCTTACTGTCTTGACTAGGAAAAGGATCCTTCAAAACAACAGGCGTTTGGGAACCTTTGACGATTTTCGTAACCTCAGCGCGATGAGGGCAGTCTCTTGTAAAATGATCTTCATCACAAATGAGACAAGGATAACGAGGTTTGCGTTTCTCATCAGTTGATTCCGTTTTTTCTGGTTTCTCTTTCGAATTTTTATCTATTTTATTTTTCTTCTTCCCTTTCTTTTTACTGCCGGATTTTGATTTGGCTGTAGATGACTCTACAACATGAATATCGGCGGAAATTTCCGTGGAAGAATCTCCTGTCGGGGAATCTGGTAAAGTTATGATAGGAGAAGAATTCTTGGAAGATTTCTTCTTACTTTTGGTATTAACCGTACCAATCATACCATCAGTGGCATGAGACCCTGAAGGAGCTGCAGTTATTTGATTTTGTTTAGGAAGGTCGGGGATTTTCTCATGTAACGTACCTGACTGCGTATAAACTAAGTCAAGGTACTGAGCTTGAGCAATTACTTGCTCTTCAGTAACGACTCCTGCCTTAGCTACATCCTCAGTGATTTTCGGTAATAAATATTTGACAAACCATTCAGCTAAGATCTGATCCAGAATAAAAACTTTCACTAAACGCTGTCGACGTCTCCATTCATGAATGTGATCTGAAATGTAAGTGGACGTTGACTGTTTTAATGAAGTTAATAATTCCGTGCCATTGTCACATCTGACTGGAAATTGAAAATGAGTTAAAAATGAAGTAGCTAACTCACTAAAGTTATAAAAAGTGGCTCGCGGTAACTCAATGTACCACTTGGCCGCAAGACCAATTAGAGTGCGTTGGAAAAGCCTTAAACGGATTGAATCATCTGAAACGGAATTAGACGCACACCAGAGGTGATAAGTCATCACATGGTTCGACGGGTCCTCTCCTGATTTGCCTTCAAACTTAGGAATATCACTAGGCAACTTATTCAACATTAGCAGCCAAAACGGAAGATAGTTAATTGGATCGTTCATAAGGCGTGACAAATCAGGCAAGTCCAAAGTTGCAATGAACGGTAATTGACGATTAGGGTCCCTGAAACCCTGGGTCATGAGACCAGCCCGAGGAGGAGGATATCTAGGATAACTAGGAATTGGAATTGCATTTGGGATATTATATCCTCCCGGAAAACCACGATTAATCGGACCGTACTGGGGTTGTTGAGGTTTCTGATATGTATATCCAGGGTACGGTTGATATTGATAGAATGGCTGCTGCACAGCAGGACCGAATTGGTATTGTCCTTGACACGGTTGATAAGTAAATTGAGGTTGACTTGTGACAACCGTACTTGGACCAGGTTGTCCTACAGGCATTTGAACCAAAGTATGAATTGTGGATCCAGACTGAGGTAAAGATGCTTGAGGAGTTGATACAGGAACAGTAGAAACCAGAGCTGTTGATACTCCAGAAGTAGGTGGGGTAGATTGAATGGATGTTGCAGCAGTTGTAGCAGTGGTTTGAGGCGGAGTACGAGGTGTACTAGGCCCAGGCTGAGAAACTACAGAAGGTGCAGAAGTTTGAATAGTAGACTGGATAGGTTGTTGGGTTGAACCAGAAACCAAAGGTTGTCCAGATTGAGATGACAACTGCACATTCAGTTGCAAGATCTGTTGAGATTGAGATGGATCCCACACTAAATTCATTCTGGGGTATGGACCCATAGCAGGTTGAGAATATTGAGGACCATAACCGGATTGAGGGTAGGATTGATAATTCAAAGGTACATTTCCAGCTCCTTGGACAAATGATTGACTGGAAGGTGGTTGGAAACCTTGGGTTGGGTACTGACCTTGAGGTTGATAACCTTGAGGCACATACTGATACTGGGGTTGACCTTGAGGTACATATTGATACTGGGGTTGACCTTGAGGTACGTACTGTCCCGTAGGTATGTACTGTCCTTGAGGTTGCCCCCCAGGCGGTAATTGGGTACCTTGAGGTTGTCCCCCAGGCGATAATTGAGGACCTTGAGGCTGCCCCCCAGGCGGTAACTAGCCACCTTGAGGTTGCGGATTAGGAATAGTACCTGACATCATAAGAATATCTTATACACTCAACGGCTTAGTTTCGTTATTACCAGTTAATAACCCTTGTTCAATAGGTTGAGGAGATGCTCCCGAAAAAGTACCAGTAAGTGACTGATACCCAGAGGGAACAGAAGGACTGCCATATAAAAAGGTTTCTAGAGATTGAGAATACATGGACGACTGTCTTGACATATCTAACAGAGGATAATAACCCCTAGGTGTTGGGTGAAAAGGGAAAAACTTAGTCCCGGGTTTTCCAAAAAATTGGTCAATGAAAGATACCAAGCGTCGCTCCTAGGTGGACTATAAAAGATTGATTCACGCTCCCTAATTTCTATAACTGGTTGATTTTCAGGGATAGGGATACCTTCTTCAGAGTAACAAGTTCTTCAATAGCAATAAGTCTAGAAGGAAGATTTTGGGTAATGACTCTTTCTACCCTGGGTGAACCAGGACCACTAGAAGTTGGAGAGGCAGATCCTGATGTTGGAGTAGCAGCAGGTTCAGTTTCAGGTTTAGATATTTCAGGTTCCTCAGCTAAATCACTAGTAGATGAAAAACTACCAGTAACTTCGGAAAATGAAATAGATTGTGGATTATAATCTGCTACTAGAGCTTGATAATCAGGATGTACAACCAATGAAGACTCTCCTTCTTCAGGTGACCCAACTCTACTGTCACTAGGAGTTACAAGGGCTCGTAGCCCTTCAAGTTGGCTCGGTGAAAACTCAGGAGGTTGGCCTTGAAGTCTACGGGACTTCTTCGGTAATTCAGCCACGATGAAATATTTTAACTACTTCACACGCAAACAAAGAAAAATCTCAATGAAAACCACCTACAGCCTCTAAAGAACCAAACAATTTTGAATCACACGCCTAAAGAATCCAGGAGGTCAAACCACGCACAAACAGTAACTTTTCGTACCGAAAACACTAGTTGGTGATGAAATCCAACGTCGCAGAATTCAATACAGAAATGGCGGTTGGAACAGTTACCCCGGCAACCTGCTTAATGAATAGACTGGCACAAGTTTCTCCACTAAACCGTCTCGAGTGAAGAGAACCCCCCAGAAAATCCAAGTGAGTCTAGCCGACGTCTGCTCCAGGTACAGTAGGATCTTCCCTCCACCGTCACCTTAGGAAAGAATCCTATAGAATATGGTCACTATGGTTATCAATGGAAACAAATATACTTGGGGGAATAGTCTACGATCTGATACGCACGCAAGGGTAGAGTAACAAGCTCAATCCCCTTGAAGGCTCCTTGAAATAATCCAAGGTTTACCAACAAGTGACCCCAGGCTCCTCGACAATGGTTAATCCGAGGTTTACCGTTTTTAATACGTGAATATCTTCTATCGTTCCCAATGAAGAAGGATTGATTCCCACACTGGTTGAGATATGATCTCGTGCTTCTCCTTTAAGAGGAGCTTTCCCAGAGCATAGATGTAACAATCGGAATTTATCTCCTACCGCAAGATACAGCTACTTGTTTTTTTTAGTGTCTTGGAGTGTTAATTACTCCCTACTCCAAGATACTAGCCTAAGCTATGTTGGTGATAAACAGCCCTAGAAATAAAAAGATTACTAGATAGATTTTACTTTAAGCGTTATTTTTATTGGTTTTTTCTTAAGTCAAAAGGTGCGGAGATGAAACTTATGGTGTGAAGACTCGACTCCAAATCACTAAAAAAATGCACTTAAGATGATAAGAAATCTTTTCCCTTCAATGAATTTCTAGCTAAAGAGAGAGTTGAGAATGCAAATGCTTGTAAAAACAAATCTTTCCTTAACAAACAAATCTTTCCTTAACAAAAAAATCAAAAGAAGAGCTTTTTGTCTTTTCGAATACACTAAAAAACGAGACAACTAGTTATGCTCATGAAAATTTCCCTTTCTTTTCAACACTCAAATACTACTAAAACAAACTTTTTCAAAAGAGATTTTATTTTTATTTTTATAAAACACTCAAAACTATTGAAAAATCTAATCTTCAGATCTATAAATTCTAAAAAGATAATTGAAGTAAAAGCTTACAAGATTTCTTTTCAAGGATGTTTTACTTAGCTATAAGCAAACTAAGGACCAATTTGTCCAGAATCACAAATCAGTCAAAAAACAACCAATTTTTGTTTTCTTTTCTAAAAATGAAATCCAAAACTTTCAACACAAGTCCTTTCGAAGTTTCACAAAGAGAAAAACAAGATGGATTCCTCAACAAAGGCAGATTTTGCAAAACGGTCAGACTCATAAGAAAGCCAACAATAACCAAGGTGATCTGAGGTTTCTAAGGATTCTAAGCTCTGAGTTACTACAAGACCAAAATGAAAATCAAGCCCGGCACACAAAAATTCTAGGAATTTCACCTAAAACCCTAATGCCAATGGAATTAATCTAAGAAAAGTTCTTGACAAGTCACGTGTAGATCTGGGCAGAGAATAAAAACATATAAACAAATCCTAAGCTGACTGAAAGAGAAAATCTTAAGTTTTTCAAAATTTTGACAGGGTCCGCAGGCCCCCAGTTTACCCAGGTGCGGTACCGCTCTGTGTGTAAAGCAAAAGTGCAGGTATGTCCGCACTGTGTTACAAGCAGAGGGTGCGGTCCTCTCCCAAAAGTATGAAAAACAAAAAATAACTCAAGGTCTACTAAACCTACCCAATCCCACACACATCAAGCCAAAAACAGAAACAAAGACACAGTTTCTCAAGTCAAAGTAAAAGCAAAGGAAAAAATCCAAAAATTCAAGTCCCCAGTATGGTCGCCATTTTGTCGGCCGGATAAGTCATTCTTGCGGACAAGACTGACCTCCCTAGTATCTAATGATATCTAGTGACAAGCAAACCAAACAAATTCTATCTTTCTCTAAATATGCAATTTACTAATAAAGGCAAACAAGTGTTTTAGGCCTACCTTGGGTCCAGTGCAAGTTTGTGGAAGCCACGCTCTATTGATCCAAATGAGCTCCTTTGTAAAGAATCTGCAAACACAAACAAACAAACAAATTAAATAGCACCTGAAAAGCCAATATAATAAAGCATATTTATCATGATGATCAAGGAATTCATGAAACAAATCACATAAGACAATTTGTTGAGAAAAATGAATCTGATTGTATTAACTTTAATCAAAGAAGAACTTTACAACCTTGGTGCCTTGATGGTGTACAAGCTCCTCCCAGGGTCCAGCAAGAATATCCTCTACTTTGCAAGTTTCACTCTCTTCCCAATGAAGCCAAAAGGTATGTGATCTCTCCTCTCAAACTTAACTAGGAAGTCTCAATTCCAACAACATTTACCCTAAAAAATGTTCAGCTTCTAACCTCCCCAGCAACCAACCCAATGCCTTAATTTATAGTGCAATGGAGGGAAGTTACTAGGTCCACCTTCAAAGGGATAAGCTCCTCTCATCAAGGGATTAGCTCCTTTACTTTGGGATGCATGAACCACCTAGGAGCGAACCATCCACATCAAGATTCCTTCTAGAATCATCCAAAATTAACCACAAGTGAGTTTTTAAGAATAAACTTGCGCCTTTTTGACTTTCACATGGGTCCGCACCCACTCCTCTAGAGACAGAGCGGGCAGGTCCGCAGGTAACATGAACAAGGGGTGTGGGACCGCAGGTAACAATAAGAGAAAGTGCGGAACCAGAGCTTTATTGATTTTCAAAGTCTTTCTCTCATTTTTAAAGCTTGATATGAAGAGCTGAGGTTTGAGACTTGCTTAGGAGGACAGTATGAATGATGATAGACCCATACTGACTGCAAATAGTCATGGTGACAATATTTTGTGTAACATTTTCTTTATTAATTTCCATGGAGCAATCTGAATTCCACCTCCACCTACACCTCCTTCCATCCCTCCACCTCCACCTCCACCTGTCAAGTCTGCACCTTCCCCTGCACCTTCCAGCCATGGTAAGCATCTGAAATCATTTTAAAATCCTTAAATTCTCTTTTTGAAAAGGTAATTTTGTTTAAGTATATGTTATCTCAATTACAGATTCCATTTTTTTTTAAGTATTCTTTGAAACATAATTGATTTTCATTAGTATTCTTTGAAACAAAATTGTCATGAGAATCGTGACTCATAAGTTTGCATTATCACTCTGCCAGCATACTCAAAGAGAGGGCTTTATATAGGAATATGTTCAGTATTATTAACATTAATCATTAAATCACAGGCTTGGTCTTGGCCTTGCCTTTAAGTCACTCCATATGGGCGAGAATGACTTTATAGTTTTATAGAGATGGTTCTTACCAAAAAACCAGGGTAAATATTTTTTAGGATACACATCTATCAAACCATAAGATACATATATGTTAAACCTTAACACAGATAAAATATTCAACTGTAAATCTGTCAATTTTGGAAAAAACTATTTAAAATAAATATAGTTTTAAATTTTGGAGAAGGCATTTATCTTAGTAAGTGCAGATTCTGAAATATTTGAGAACTTTCAATTACACCATCAAATTTTCAAAAATTCTCTTTTTCAAATTTGGATTTTGAAATATTTTAGAAATCCAAAGTATATCATCAAATTTTCAAAAATTCTTTTTTCTTGATACAAATTTTGAAATATGTCAAAAATGTTTAGTACACCATAGGAGTTAAACTTCCTCCAAATAGTTCTCTGAGCATCATGGCTGGCTAAGACTTGGTTGCCATAGGAGCTACAATAATGCTACAATAATCTTCCCCATAGGAGCTGTCCAAAGTGGAATTTGGCCCTAGTTGCCAATTTTAACATGTATTTACATGGTTGAAACAATTTCAAGATGCACAGATGTTTGGCCTATCTAACTTAATAATGGGAATTTTTAGAAAATCATTTGAAATTCTGGTTACAAATCATGTTAAGATTATGAATTAAAAATAATTGTACAATGTTTTGCCAAGTTCTGGTGCAGCAATAAATCAGCTCTCAAATCTATTTTAGTAATATGTTTTATTTCGGGTTTCAGTTCCATTTGAAGAATCCACCGATAGTACATTTTGAATCAAGGTGTTTCATCCAAATAGTAATATTTCTTCATGTTTTTTGGAGCTTTGAATTGAAATTTCATACCTTGCTTCCTTGCTCTTTTTTTTTTTTTATAATAACCAATATGCTTGTGGAATTTTACTTTCTTTTTCATTTATTTATGTGCAAAAGCATATGGAGTTTTTTTATAAAATTGCTACTGGTGAAGAGAATTCTATCATTGGCGTGGTCAAGTGTCGAGAAGGTTGTACATTTGCTGAAATTCATGATGAAATTGTGGATGATGAAATCATTGGATACCCTTTTGATTTTATCCAGGATGGAACAAGTTTAAATCCAAAGCAAGAGAAAAAATGGAAAGTTTATACAACACTTTTAGGCATCAAGAGGAAACTAGGCACATTTGATGTGGAAAAAAAGTGTTCAAATGTAGTGGAAACAATACCAATCTTTGAAAACATTGAAGTGAATGTGGAGGGACCTATGCATAAACAACCAAGAGTTGAAAATATGTCTTTTTCAGTGGAACAAGCCATAGTTGTTGATCCTAGTGTATTGGCATCTTGGGAAAAAAAAGTTAAAAGTTTAATGGAAGAGTTTGTCAATGAGAAAATTACTCTCAAAGTATATTCAGAAAAGGGAGAATCTAAAATAAAGATCCATTGTGAAATTTGTGGCATTGATTATGGAACAGGTGATGTATCCTTGGTAGCATGAACAACACGCAACTTCAAAAACCATCATATGAAAATAGGGGCCCATCAACAACGCCTATCAATGCCAAGTGGTAGTGAAATTCCTTCATGTAACGAAGTACAACAGACAGTGATGGTTGGAGATCAATTTCATATTGATCAAGCAATCAAACTTCTAGATGATTTCAACAAGACACAAGAGCCTAATTTGTTCAAGGTGGTGGAAGCAACACTTGCAGACTATAAGGACATGAAAAAGTGAGAGTGGAATGTATACGATGCAATAAATGGTTTTGCTTAGTTTCGACAAGTGGTAATATTGTCAGTTATCTAAATGAACACATGAAATCAAAGAAGCACACTGCTATTACTACAAATAAGGGCTCACATGAGGAGATTGGGCTTAGGAGTGGCATGGTTGGGAGACCCAAGAAGCCTACCAATGATAAGTCCCAACAAAGTTTGACTAGGTTCTTGGTCCCATTATCACCATCAGTATTACATATCGGTTCTACAAGTGCAGATCCTTCTACTTTAGGTGTGTTAATTAACAGCTTAGACTAAACTTGAATATGAATTTGTAGATTATTTTATTTATCTTACTTCAAATTTATTTGTTTGTTGTCATCTTATCATAGCTCAATTATCTCCCTTGTTACCACAATGTTGGGGGTATTGGTATCCTTACATTGATAGAAATGGGGAGAGAATGGAAACAAAGGTCATAATGGATGATCAAAGGAGTGGAAAATTATGGGCCCTAGAGAAGCATACCAAGATCATGTTATGTTATAAGGGTATTGAATGTCGTATTGATGGTACATATAGGCATGTTCATTGCCAGAGGGATTCTGAAACAAGGATCCCATTTGATTCATTAACATGCAACTTTTGTAAGTTGGTTCTAGAATGTGATGAATTCAGGATGCGATTATATCATGAATCAATGTGCACCAATAAAAGAAGTGAACGAGATACAGGAAAAGGTAGAAGACTCGAGTATTTGACTCAAAATGAACTAAAGAATGCTGCAAGGGTTACAAATTCTAACCATAGATCAACAATGCGATCTCTTTGGTGGGAGAGGACAAAGGTTGCTACACTCTCTATTAGAATGAGATCCCTGAAGGAAAAGTTGTTTGAATCGATAGAAAGGAAGGATGTATTTAGGTTTTGCAAGGATGTGTGTGAGGCACATAAGCAAGGAAAATTACAAGGTAAAGGTGCATTTTGGGAATTTGTCAAGGATATTTTTCATAACTTGATGCATGCAAAAGCAAGGAGAAGGTATACTACATCCACAAAATCCCTTTATGAGATAATCAAATTATGGGGAGGTCCTAGATTGCATAGCTTTATTAGCTTGAATCTGGATGGTCCTTCAATATCTACGACTTTAAGGCAAGTTAGAAAGTCATTAGCATATATCCTAGGGGAGAACGAGCATATTTTTGAGGCAGTCATAAAATTTTATGCTTCTTATAAATCCAAGCATGGTATAGATGGCCCAATTCCTATATTGCTCGCTGAAGATGAAACAGTTGTGAAAAAATATGTTAGGTTGGTAGAAAAAAGTGATACACTGGTGGGGTTTTGTGGTACGAAAGAAGAACATCAATGCCAATCACATTTCTTGGTGAGATTTGGTGAGGGAGTTGTAGGCTATGAGATTATAACAGATTCTTTAAGAACAATGTTATTGGTCATTATGCATGTGTTATTATTGCAAACCCTTTACATGAAAAGCTTCCTCGTTTGGTTGTGGTTGTTCATCCAACATGCAATAGGTTCAATGCAAATTTTGTTTATCAACAATGGGAAAAGGTAGAATCTATGTGGAAGAAACACATGGAAAATAATTTGGGACCTATTGTTGGTCATTCCTCGGATGGGGATAGCAGAAGAAGACAACTTATGTTGAAGGATTATTCTTCAACATCAAGTCTTCGATATCAAATTCCTTGGGAAGGGTGGAGGCTAACCGGGTTGTACAATGGTTGCAATGTAACAGGATTGCATGACCAAGATTACATCCACAATGAAAAAAAGCTAGTGAATCCTTTGTTTAGCGGTCGATGAGAATTGGTTTTAGGAAATGATTACATAAGTTTTGGTCATGTCAGAATGGTTTATCACACTTTTAAAGTGGATGATCACAAGCTTAAGGGTGAAGATATAGAGAGGATGGATCGACAAAATTGGGGATCTGCACAACGCATTGCTTCAAGGCATGTTCAGAGGTGTTTGAAAGAGTTGAGAAGTACACCAAGTGGAAAGTTAGAGAGGACACTAGCTATAGAGACTTATCTAATGATTGTTACTGACTACATTGACATCTTTGTGTCTCATAGTTTGAGCCTTTGGGAAAGGGTGTGAAATGCTTCACGAGTTCATCATTTCTTCACATTATGGTTATGTTGGGTACAGAAACAATCTCATACTAATGTCAACATAAATTTCATCAGCAGAGAAGCATATCAAGATGTGAAAATTTCTTGCCATTTTGCAGTTTTGTTGATGAGATTTTTTTGGAGATCATTACTCTAACTTTCCATGTGTTTTGCACCTAACTGGGTTAGATGTATGTGAGAAATTCTTTAGTAAATTTGGTGGGATGGTTGGAGTGGAGAGGGCCTATGATTTCACTGACTTGCTTCATGTTGTTGGAACCCTTAATAGAGTTGTTGAAGAAGAATCAAATCCCCAAGGGCTTCATTTTAATAAATCTCATAAGAAGCAAGAAAGAATTTGGAATAGATTGCACCAAGAAACGATACAAAACATTCACATATTGTTGCAATATTATTCAATATCCACAAACGCTAAAATTGTAGAAGCCCTTAAGATTGGATTGAAGGATGCACAAGACATTTTATAAACTATTGGAATGCAACCAGAAAATTACACTCAATCTTATTTGTGGGTTAAACCATGGACAGAGGATCAAAATTATCCAACATTCCAAATTGTGGATGTAGTTGATGCTTCTCCACCGAGTTGTTCCAACTCTATATTCTAATCTTCATCATCATTGGTACATAATGAAAGTGAATTGAAAATAATGGAAAGTGAGGGGAGACATGATTTGGATGAAGTTTTAGATTCCATTGATGAAAATGGAAGCAAAACGATAAAACCAATGGTGGATCTTGATGGTAAGGATATGTTTAAAGCATGTTTGGTTTGTCAGTTGAATGGAAATCTGGCATTATCCAAAGATAGGTTAACAAAAGTGAGAAATGGGGTCTACTTTAGGCGAGATGGGAAGGCTCCACAAAAGGGTGTTTCAATTGGCTTTGGAATTGGATCAGATTGTGGGGTGTTGTTTGAAAGCAACTCAATTCCCCCACTGAACGTACTGCAAGAAAAGGTGTTCCTCGAAGTACAAAACAAGGTGTTTCTTTTGGAACGTGGTACATTGGAAGGGTTCAAAGAATAAGGAAGAAGGATGGTAATAGGGTGTTTGATTACCATAATGACATTGACCTTTTGGATAGATTGGAAGGCATCGAGCTTTAATTATGTTGGTATAGTAGAATAAAGGGGAAACACATGTATAAGTATGATTTAATAGATCATGTTTTTGTACAACTTGAATCTGTTATAGCAATCGCAAAATTATGATACAATGCTAGGAATGATACATACAAATTAGAAGAATGTGATTATAACGTTTTTTCAAATTTTGTGAAAAATTTGAACAAGGTAGATTTTCAAAACATTCTACTTTCTCTTTCCTTGTGTATTTCCATACGTTCGATCATTTATAAATAATTATTGGTTGTAATTTTGTTGATTTGTTTGTATGAATCTGATGTTAATTTTGTACTTTTTGGTTTTAGGTCTAGTGAATAGTTCAAATGGTGAATGTTCGGGATAACTCAACCTTTTTTGCTACCTGCTTTTTGGTGTAAGTTTCTTTCACTAGCCATTCATCCTTTTGTAGTTGTGTTTCATTCAAACGTTAATTTGGTATTTCCTCCATAAAAACAATATAATTACATACCTATATAACTATATGTACCCCTTACCTCAACACATATATACAATTTGGAGATAAGGGTACCCCTTACCTCAACACTTGTGTTGGATGCCTTCCACTGTGGTTCCTCTAAAGTTGGTCCATTTAATCATGAAAAACAAGAAGAGGTGGTTCCTTTTTCATGAATATGTTTTGTGGATAAGTATGTGGTTCTTCTCACTAATGTTAACATTTTCCTTGAATTTTTAGATTAATGGTTCGCTTGCTAGAAAGGATATCAAGGATCTGATGGCACGAGCTTTAGTCAGGATGGTTTCTGCTCACTCAAGTCAACAAATTTACACCAGAGCAACGTCTAGCACATGAAGTGCATTTTATTTTGAATGTTTATGTGGTAGTTGGATTTCCTATTTTTTAAATTGGACATATAAATCAGAGTCTGTAGTTCAAATGTGCCATCAGAGTCTTTTTGGAAGTATTTATGTTTTGGCCATATGCATGGGGTCTACAACAGTTAAATTGCACTTGGTTATTATTGATAATTGAGTCCTCAATCATATTTTGGGCATTTCCTTTCAGTGATTTCACTAAATGAAATTAACATTAATTACTATTTGTAAAGGCTTTTGGACATGTGATGGTAGTTTGTTTTTAAATTGTTTGCAACTTTATTAAGATATGTGCTTCTGGTAGATTGGAAGGGTGATGGAACTTTGTTTTCCCAGAATCTCCAAGATGGTTGGTAAGCTTTTAGAATTCTTGAATCCTTGCAATAAATGATATGAATTACATAAGCACTTTGAAAGGGCACTTCTGAATCAATTTGAATATCATGTAGTTTGGACCCTTGTTACTGGGAACTTCTGAATCAATTTGAAAGGATCTTGGGTCATTATGAAATGATTTATTTTATGAGGCTAATTCGTATCTATCTTTAATTTCCTTTTGGCTCATTTAAGGCACAGACTAACCCTTTCTTGAGGCCCTTCTCGACCTTTCTGAGACCCCCCCCCCCTGTCTGAGGCATTTTTGTATTAATTTCAGGCATGTTCTAGGACCTATTTGGGCCCTCTTCTTGGTAGACCTCAATAGTATTTGACCTAAGTATTTTCAATGGCATCTCTGTGGACAAAATTTGGGATTATTCTGAGTGAAGTTGGAGGACATTATTGTGTTATCTCTCTATGGTTTCTAGAATAATATGATGCTCATTTAAGCCTTTGTTCTGGGCTCTTCTGAAAGCAATCTATATATATTCAAAATACCTCCAAGGCAGATTGTTTGTAGCCTTATCCTCACCTTTTGTAAGATTTATCATTTCTGCCAAATTTGAAGGGTTTGCTGAGCTATATCTAGACCTCTCTGGAGTTTCATCTAGGGCGGATCAAGGGCTTATTCAAGGAAATGATAGAAGCCTGTAAGGAAATGATGGCTATAAGCAAATTAGGTCTTGTTTATGAAACAATTACAAGAAGTCTATTATTGGCCATCTCAAGGGCAGATCTCTCATCGCTACTGGTATTTGTGTATTTTCTTAAATTTCAATTTGATTTTATGTTGTTCAATAATGATTATTCTATTAGAAAGTGTATTATGTACAATTTTGATTACTTTCTATTGCCTTCCATGAATTGAATATTTTTTTTATCCACAATGTTTGACTATTTAAAGGTTATCGTGTAGTCATATCCTAATATTTTACATATTACTTAACTATTTTTACACAGTAAATGATGGTGCAACGGAGAGCATGGGACTTCCATCCTAGCAACATGTTATATATAGGTGGATGTGGCAACATAAGGTAGATGTGTTGTAAATGGCCATCTTTTAGTTAACTATTTGGAGCATTACTAAGAATAACTTGCTATTGGATACAATAACTATACCTATTTTATTTTGCCTTTGCAGCACCTTGTTGACTGTTTATGCATTGTATATGTGCAAACTTCTTTGCTCTTGAAAATGGTAGGAAGAATCCATAATTGTCCTTTTACAAGTCTTGGTGGGGAGGTGAACAAATTACAAGTCTTTGTTGATAAATTTATCCCTTCGTTGAACAATTCTGAGGTATGAAAAAGTGTTGTTGGGACATTGTAATTTTATTTAAGGTTTTAACTTTAAATTTATTATTGGTTTGAACTTTGTATTGATAGACATATGTTCTTGGCAGGATTCTTTAGATAAGTATCTTCTTGGAGGTGAGTTTATCACTGTTGACTCCACAAAGAATTATGCACATTTATCATTTCAAAACAAATGGAGGAAGTGGTGTATCAAATCTTTTTGGTGAAAAAGGAAATGCAAGCAGATGTTTTAGCATTAGTTGAAGAGTGCATTAGAGAAGACAGTGTAATGCCCACCTTGAGTTAGATATCAGACCTCCTTTTTCAGTTGATTTTCAACAAGTGATATTTTTGTGCTTACTGCAAGACATTTTCCCTGATATTTGCTGCTTAGATCTGCTTGAAGGCTTCAGATTAATACTGCATACAAAAACAAGTGTGACACTTCAGAAGGGGATAAAGCAACAAAATTTCCAGATCTCGCATAGAAGAAGGCATTCATTTGTCCTGAAGCTTATTGCATGCTCATTGAAGAAGACTTGAGAAGAGAAGGATAATGTTATGTTTAAAGTTTTCACTGGTCTCACAATTCTACTGGGAAATTTCAGTGTTGAGCTCATCTACAGGGTTAATTTCGTAAGTCATTATGTGCTCAGCATTAAGGGTTCTCTGTGGTCCATTTTCTTTTGTGTATAGCATCTCTCATCTCCCAACAATGTACAAATCCATAATGCAATGGCTGTTGGCTTTGAATCTCATTCATTAATGCAATTACAACTTGCTCATATGTACCAAATTCTAGCACTATGACACATTCTACTTGTATGTGTTCAACGACTTATCAATTTAGTTTATTTATGGGTACAATGTGGTTATGTTACAAGAGGTACGATGTGCTTATGTTATAAACAAAATATATTGTTATGGGTTTATTTTGCAAGCTCTATACAAGCATTCATGCTTTGAAGCCCAAATTGAAGAGTAAAGTGGCAATTTCAGAGCCTATTGCTTTAAATGAAGGCCCAAGAAATACGCTTGTGACCTCTCCTACCCCACTTCAACCATGCCAAACAAATATGAGAATAATATTCAAGATCTAAGCATAAATGTCGCTTCAATAGAAGCTATAGGAGTTGGTGCATCAACATTTCATAAGAAGAAGGATCTAGCTTTTACCAGAGTGCACATTGATAAGAAAAAACTCGATTCAATTTAGGAGGGCATGGTAGACTATGAATTGTATGATATGTACTTTTCAACTAACAAATGAATATTCTAACACCAGGCTTTGTAATGTGTCTTAACAATGGTCATAGGTTTTTCACAGTAGTCATAGGTTTTCTGTAGTGCTTTTACAAATCTTTTTTTGACCAGTGCTTAACAAGCTGACTTGGCTCTAGGTCTATGGAGTTGTTTCATAGATTCAATTTATTCTAGCATGAAGCACGATCCTAAACATGCAATATTTGAGTTTGTAGAAGTGGACATTTCTAGAGTTGGATGTACAAATCTATTGTTGGTTGTATCGTCATCCCATAAACAATTGTTTGATGGAGATGTTTTTTTAAAAGATATATCATAATATTTTCAGGCCTTGGCATATATTCGTTGTTTAGATTTAAACTGTGGAATGGTTGGAAATTTGGAATTTGGTTTTTGATGGTGCACAACCTAGATATTTTGACTTCATGCTATATAGTTGGGAACTTTCAAGTGCAATATGGTCAGATAAAGAAACTTTTTTCTTCATTATGGGGTAGATATACAAATTTAGTCTTGTTTATAGTGGAGACTATGTTTTTTCACATTATTTCATGTTATTGTGTATTTAATTTGTGTTTTGAGTCTTGAAAATATGATTTTTGTTTACACCATAGTGTTTAAAGTAATTTTGCTTGGCTTGTCCAAGAGTTTGATTCTTCTCAAGGCTCTTACACTAGAGTGGACATTGTAGGTGGCACAATTTTTATGAAAAATCCTTGTATGACTGTTCGTTGTGTTGCTACAACAATGCTTGAATTCTACTGGAAGGTCACCCACTTGCATTTTTTGTTAACTGTAAGAATATCATAGTTTTAGACTTTAGTATATTGTTTTATGTATATTTATATTTGTCTAGGTACACCTTACCAGTGCAAAAAAAAAAAACAATCCAAATTTTTCTGAAAGTTTTTTCCTGTGAAGGCTTTTGAGACATGATTTTCTTCATAGTCTACATGCAACTATGTATTGCTGAGGTCAGTCTGTGATATGTAATGAGAAATACTGGATATGGTTGTATTTCACATCTGTTAACTTGTTAATGCTTTTTCATTATGTTACAACTAATAAGTGAGTGTATCTTTAATAATAAGTGATGTTTTTTTGTTTTTTATCATTTAGTTCTCCTTAATAATGAATTTAATTATTGTCATTTTTAGCAAATAGGAAAAGATTTCTTGCTAATGTTGTCTATGTAAAATGCTAAATTATGTCTAACATTTACAACCACACATAGAGATCCCCTGCTTCAATTATGCTAGGGCTAAAATTGCCTCCAATTGCAACTTTTGTATATCATTATTGCCAGAAATTTCTGCAGTGTTGCTGCAAAGCCACTTCTGAACATTATCATTCGATGTAGATTCATCTAGAGCTGCAAGCTCAAGACCTGTGCCCTGCAAATAAATGCATCCTACTTTAACAACAGAAACCAAATTCGAGCGAAGGATATCAACCTTCATAGCAACACGTTCGAAATCTACAGGGGACCAACCCTTCACTGCTATTTGGGCTATAACAAGTTTTGAATCCCTCAAGAAGGCATGGCCACTCTCATAACTATGTTCCAGATCTTCCTCTACAGCCAAAGCTATATCACAAGATGAAACATCAACCATTGATTCCTTGATGCGAACAAGTACATTGAAATAACAAAAATCTTATTTCTCACAAAAAGTTTTGATTCTTCATCCTTTATCCACTTCAATGCCTCCACCTCCATCTTGATCTTGTCAAAATATAATCGGTAACCTCTTTTGCTATTGTGATCCTCCACTGGATTTATGCCATCATCAATCACCACAGCTCCAGGCTTCAGGCAGTCACCATGAACCAAATTGGCCATACCTGCGGTAGAAACAACAATATCTGCCTCCTGAGTAATATCTTGGACCAATTTCAAATGGCATGAATGCGAATGGATGCTCTACGGCTTTTGCAGTTCCCACACCAAATCGTGATGGGTTAAATTCCTTTACATCATTTCCCCGCAACGACGGATCATGGTGGATTGCAAGGATGGGCAGTAGAGGGCCAGTGCCTGCAGGAATTGAGAGGTTTCCAAGCTCCATTAGTTTGTGTGTATGTCGTTCTCGTGGCAAAGATAGATGTTGCGCATCTGAATCATGGCCACACAGGATCGTATTTCCACTTTAACCAGTGTTGTTATTGAAAACACCAACAGATTTCGGAGGGGGTCTCAAAGGGTAAATGGTTTTGGACGTGGGGGATCCTCCCACTGATGCCACATAGTATCAAAATGGTTTTGGAAAAACAATATTTCAGACCCCCCCAGCTGTTAAAGCTCAGATGACTTTGGGGGGTCTGAAATGAAATGACAACCTTTGATCTTTATGCGCTAATTTTTTACCATTGAAAAGTTATCGATATTTATCCCATGTACTTAGAATATTATTTAATGCACTGACCAAGGTATGTAAAGATCATGAAAGCGTCATAAGTGAGTTGAAATTGGACGAATCACTATTATCCCACCTATGTATTGCGTACAGAACCCGACTACTTTTGGTATCAGAGAGGGGGAGAAGCATTATGTCCACCTATGAGAAAACAAACCTTTGGCTTCCGTCTCGGTAGGTGTATTATTCATCACTTGCCCCACTATCCTTGATAAGCTAGGCATAATAAAAAATAATGAATCCAGGTCTCTCCTGCACTTTTTATAACTCATATATAAGATCGACTCCCTGATTTGTGAGGTCAGTTCATATAACTTGGAGATTGGATGTTTGGTCTAATAATTTTAACAAAAAGTTTTAATAATAAATAAATAAAATTTATAAAAATATATATAATATTTCTATAGATTTTACATTCATTAAAACTTTTATTAAAATATCATCATTTACAAACAACAATTTTATAATTGTTTCAAAAGAATGGGCCAGGAACAACCGATAAATTCCACTGAAAATTAATTTTTGGTGTACCGAAATATGTTACAACAGATCCCTTGTCCCACAAGTAAGGGGGTCTCATACACCAATGTGGTGTCTGGCTTGGTTGTGACCTTAAAATTGGATAATCAAAATATCCTCTAGAAATTTTAGAATTGTATTTCAAAGGTATGAGAGTGCAAGGAAGCCTTGTCTTTAGTGAGGTGCATGATAAGGTAATGCTTGCCTTCAACATGTAGAAAATATTGTAGATGTTTGGAGGTTTATTTTTTAATACACCATTGTTTAGAGCTAGCCAAATGGAGTAGATCACCTCTACAACCAAAATTTTGTCTTATGTTCTAGTTGTAGTCCATTTATTTAATGCCTTTGTGTTATCTCCAATCCATTGTTACATTTTACATAGTCTATGACTGATAGCCCATATCTCATTGGTGAGATGAAAGTGAGTCAAAAGGTGATTTCATGCTTTCGTGTTATTCCCTTAAGAGCGCATGTGTTGGGACTTGTCCATCCTCTTCTTCTAAGCATGTCTAGGTTGGGATTGCACCCTTGATTTGAGATTTGGGGCCCCAACCTTAGTTGTAGATAGGCATCTTGCATCTAGAGGGTCTAGACTTGTGCTTGAACACGTTATTCAGCGCAAACCTATTCATAAAGATTCATTAATTGATTTTTAATCATCGTATAGATCAATTTATATGTTATTTTATATACATGCACATAATCAATCTTCCTAAAACATGGTTGATCTTTGTGTGCCTTAGACCATTAAATGCCAAAAATCATAGTGAGATGTGCTTGAGTGTGGGTTAAGTAATTACATTGTGGGAGAACTAATATGCATTTACAATGTATATAAAAACAAGAAAGGTGCAACTAATATGCATTTACAATGTATATCAAAAGAAGAAAGGTGCATTGTAGAATGCATGTGGGATCATAAGAGAGGCATCATGTCACTATACCAGGGATATAAAAATAAAAGGATATATAAAATGTGAATAAAAAAATGGATACATACAATATTTAGTGAAAATAGGGGTTTTATAAATTGGGAAGGTGTATTGGATTTATATTGGTAGGGGGTTAAATAATGTGATTTTTAGAGGTATTTTCCAATATGTTGTCAAATTAAGGGTATTGTTTAGTATGCCACGAACACACGTGCTATGTTATAGGTTTAATGAGTGAAGCCCCCATGAGGGCCCTTTAAGAGGCATAATGAGGTTTGTGGGTTCCATAATGAAAAGTAGGACCCTCAAAAGTAGCGGACAAGGGGTTGGCCCCTTGTAGTAACCTGTGGTGCTCCAAATGACATGTGGGGGGCACACAAGTGTCCTCATGGGTCTCCAAACAAATCGAAGATGCTTGTAGATCGCCTGCAAGGTCTAGGATGATGGTGTAGGTGATGCCACATCATCCTGCAAGTCCTTGACCATCTGCCAAGTGTATGGTGCAAATCTGGGGTCAGCTGGGCATGATGGATTAGGTGCATCTTCCTCCTCTAATAAGTGAACCACAAACAATCTCTGAATGGTTGTGGGAATCCATGGAGTGTTGTATGTTGTTGTGGAGGCCCATGGCTCTCAACGCACACCCTAAATGTGCCAATGTATCCCTCTAGAAGATTAGGACCCCGTATAGTGAGACTAAACCAAAGAGGGAGACCATTTGCAATCCTGCATAAAATCCAATGTGTCCCCAGACTTCCAGTACAACAAGTCATTAGATAAATTTAGTAAATGAGCTTACAAATCATGGACCACAGGCGGGGAATTCATAATGTCTTTCCCTTCCATAATGGGCTTCAGAATGTGCCAATGTCTCCTAAACTTCAAATGGGTTAACCAAGAATCCTATTAGGTGGTTTTTACTTCTAAAGGGGATAATATATTCAAGGTACATCCTTCAAAAGGTGGTGCCATGTGACAGATAGGTGAATGAAGTAGGGGATGAGAAGGGGTAGCCCTAGGCCACATGTTCGGGTACAAGGGTAGCTAATAAAACGAAAGCCCACACTTGGGTTTATAATGTATAGGAGGGAGAAATCGTGGTACATGAGGTGCCCCAATCTTCATTTTTTTACCCTTCTTTATATGCCTTTTTCCTTTTTATGATTTTCTTTGATTATATTCTTGGGGCTCAAGGGGGAAGAGCATGATGAATAAGGTATTGCATTGAATACCCCTTTTTAAGGTAGGGTGGTTCATTGCCCACCAGGGATTGGGACAATCGTGGGTTCCTATATAATGAAAGAGGCTCGTAGACCCTGTAGGAACTAGGGTGATGGTCATCATGATGGGGTGGAGCTCATGTATTGGCTTTTGCCCATGTCCTAAATGTGCTTTTCCTTGCCATATTTTGCATTTTGTGGTACATTTTCCTATTGAATGTGGCAAAATATGATTTTATATTTATTTTTAGTTGCATCAACCTCTGGGTACCATTCCAGGCCCTGACCCATGTGCGGGAAAGGGGAAGGGGTGAGCTAACCCTATGTGGACTTAGTGAAGGAATGTGGACCCAGGTCAGAGAGATGATGAATGGGGTAACAGAGTGGAAAGAGGGTAATATAAGCAGATAAGGGAGTGGGACCACGCAACCAAAGTCGGGGTTTCCCATGAAATACCATCCTTAGAGCCAAATGGTCGGTAAAAGAGATCCCACGGGACTAGAATGCAAGGTTAGTATCCAAAGGTGTCTAGGGGACAAGGGCACAAACCTAGCCCATTCTTTCCACCGAATCTCCCCATTAATCCATGCCCAGAAGTGTCCATGATAAGAAAAATACAATACTAAATTTCCAAATGACAAGGCATACCTTTAGGTTTGGGAGGCCCACCTTCAAACATACGATCATGGCAGATGGGCGAGGGACCACATGGATGGCTCAAGTTGTGGAGAAATGTCATAATGAGCTAGCTGGTGGCTGCAAGGGGTTGTTGGCTACTAACTAAGGACCATCTTGGAGAAAAAAATCCTCCTATGGATATTACCCACAAAATGGTGGGTAACAGAACCTTTTCCATTCCTAAGTCCTTGTTACCCACCACCAATGGGTGACCCCATAGGAGAATTTTTCTCCTAGATTTGTCTTCAGTTAGCAGCCAACAACCCCTTGACAACCACCAGTGTAGCCAATGTTGTGCCATATGTCTCTTCTCTTTGAGCCAGTCATATGTCCCTTCGCCCATCTGTCAAGATTGTATGTTTGAAGGTGGGCCATCCAATCCTGAACATATGATTTTTCATTATGTAATTGGGTGCATATGCTTGTTTTTTTTTTAAACACTTGGGTATGGATTATTGGGTGACTTGGAAGGAGGAAGAGTTTCGACTATAGTATTGTTCATCTTAACTAGGGGGTTAATCCTCAACCCTAGTCAAGTGGGATGTCCCTTACTAGCTTACAGCTTTAGGATGGACACTACATGGGAAAACCATTTTTTGGTAGCATGGTCTCGTTTTCCCAATCCACATTTTTCACTCCCATCCACACATTACATGCCCTATTTCATCATCTTCCCTCTTTGGGACCACATGACCACTAGGTCCACAATGCTCTAGTATCCCCCTCCCCTGGTCCACATGTCTAGGTCACGCCTCGAAAGACGCCCCATAGGTTGATGCAGCTAAAAAAATAGATAAAAGTATAATATGGCTGCATACAATAGGAAATGTACCACAAAATGCAAAATATGGCCGAGACAATAAAATTTAGCACATGGGAAAAAGCTAAACATGAGCTCTACCCCTTATCATTATGGCCATCACCATTGTTCCTAGGGCCCCTATGAGTGCAACTTGCATCGTTAAGGAACCCATGTATGTTCGAACCCCTGGTGGGAGATGAACTTCGCCATGTTAAGGGGGTAATCACTGCAATATCATTCACGTCATGTTATCATCCCCTGGAGCCTCAAGCAGTAAAATAAAAGAAAAATCAATATAAAAGAAAAAGCAAAATGAAAAAGGGTTGAAAAACAAAGGTTGGGGTAACTCATGTACCACGATTTCTCCCTCCTACATTCATACACCAAAATATGTGGACATCCCTCATCATTACCACCCTTGAGCCCATGTCACTTAGCCTTGAGACCCCTGTGTCCTAATCCACCTCATCATCATTCACATGACACCTACTACTTGAAGGATGTAACTTGGACATGTCCTTCCCTTTAGGGGTTGGGAACACCTAATAGGGTGATTTAATAACTACTCGTACCTATTGAGGTAACACCATTATGTGCTCAAAGCCCCAAGTCTGGAAGGGAAACCCACTATGAAGTATCCATTTTTTCCCTTGATCAACAAGCTTATTTACTCAATTTCTCTAATGATTATTGTATCTAAAGGTGAGGAGATGCATTGGATCTTATACATGATTGGCAAGTGGTTTCACTTTGTGTTTGGCCTCCCTATATGGGATCCAAGCCCACCAGAAGATCATATTGACACGTGTAGGGGATGACTTGAGAACCACGGGTTTCTATCATGTGATAGAGCATTATCTCATGCCATGGGCAGCCTTTGCACCTTTAGTAGCTTGTTCATTGCCAACATTATATGAGAGATGATGCACTTGGACTAATAGTGCCCCCAACTGGATTAGCAGGGTATACAGGGTTTGGCAACTGATCTGAGGCCTAGAGGAGGTTTGTCTCATCCATCCATAATACATGGGAGGGGAAGCACCATCTTCTGCACCCTCATTTGGAGCAGTCTATAGGCTTATCTTACACTAGGAGCCCCATGACACCACTACTTGTGCCCTAGAGCTACTTTGGAGCACCACATGATGTTTTGCTTGGAGATCAAGGGATGTGATATTCCCACTAAGCAATATTGCTAAGTAAAATATTGATTTTGATCAATTTTGTCAATTTTGGGTTTCAACTTAGGAAAACTGGGTTATGGGGCCCCACTTGCCATTTTGGGCCAAAAGAAGACTCCAACATAAGGGAAAAAGGAAAAATCGAATTACTAGTGGATGGTGGGGGCCACTCCCAAAGGGAAAAATTCTCCCCTTGGCTAATACGCACTCATGGAGGGAAGAGAGATGAGGAGGGTCGATGTATGAGTCCCACATGGAGAATTGGAGGCTCAAGATTAAATAGGAGGTGCATTCATCACTTTGGGGACTTTTGATCATTTGACATTCACACTCACTTAGCACGCTTGAGTTGAGAGCCAAGTCAACATGTGATGTTGAGCACATGAGATTTTCATGCGTGAATCTAACCGTACCTTCGGTGGATTTCGAGTGCTAGCCCAAGGAGGTGATCTACACTATGTTGGGAGTTGCCCAAGAGTTTATCTAGAAAATTTGTGGAGTTGGTTCAGCATATTGGGCACAGTGAAGGAAATACGCATCACTTAGAGGTGCTGGTTGTGGAGCTGAGAATTCATTGGGCCATTCGAGAGTGATTTGGGCCACCATTTGCTGGAGATTTGGAGTGCTAGCTGGGCACGAATTTGAGTAGGTTATGTTGTGCCATTGAGCCATCATCAAGGATTGCATGGGCCTGCACAATGGTGTTTTCGTACCACAAGTGGGAGCTTGGGAGAAGGCCGATTTAGGTGATGAGACATGCTGGTGCTTGTGGGGACTTCTGGAGGGGAATTTCATTGAGCCTTGCTACCATTTTGGGGACTTCTAACAGTGCAATTTTCTGGAGGGTCGATTTTCCCATCAGTTGGAGGATAACATGGAAATTGGGGCCGATTTCAGAGATCAAAACTAGACCAAACCCTTTCTAGGTTTTGGTGGGTTATTTGTGGGGAGACCTGGATTAATTTCTCAAAATTTTTTGAGCATCAGAGGAGGGCCAAACAATAGTTTATTCCAGCCAACAGTGCAATTTTCTGGGTCTAGCACAAAGCATTTGAGGGGAGCATCTTCCTAGCAGCTGAGCAGGCATTTTCATCACCTGGGCCTTGTTAGCTTACCTTAGGTAAGACCAGTTGCATACATTTTGAGCTTATATTGTACCCCCCTTTGCATTATAAGAAAATGGCTCAGTTCTGCGCAGTTTTGAAGTATTTCTGAGTATTTAATTTTTTGTGAAAATTGTGTTTCGTTTACTATGAATGCTTTGTTTATCATTGTTAATTTTCCTTAGGGATATTATAGTGGTATAAGAGCTCATAGTCTTGACACAGCATGTAAGAGCAAATGTCAGTATATGACACCAGAGGATAGGAAGAACATCATGTACAAGGAGGCAAAGGTATAGAAGAAGGAAAAGGCGACTACAGATTACTCCTGATACAAAGACCCTTGAGCCAGAGGTTGAGGGGCCAAATATGGGGGATAACCCGAATGATAAAGTGAGTAAAGAAGAGGAGTTTTCCCAACATCTCTTGAAGGCTATCCATGACTTATCTAGGGGTATTGATGAGTTGAGGTAGCAGAACAACAGTAACAACAAGGGCAAGGGCGTTCAGGGAGATATTCATTTGGGTGAGGGCTTGAGTACCTCGCACCACCAAGCAACAAACCCACCCAATGTGCCTCATGTCTCTAGCACACCACCCAGGTCGACCATCCCTACATTTTTAGCATCAGGTGCCGGAGGGCCACAGGGGCAGGAGGACATGCCCATGGGAGACTATTTCGTGGAGTACCAGTCCTATGGGGCTGATTTCAGAGATGCCATCACCTTCAAAGACTTTTTCCAACTGAAGGAAAACAATAGGAGCAAGGAGTAGAGTGGAGGAGGTTACACGCATGGCACCGATTTGCAGTGCATGGTGGGATGGTTATTCCTTCCAACTTTTGATGGCTCACCTAAGAGCTCAGCCAGGGTGTGGGTTGAGAAGTTGGATGTTTATTTCCAGCATAACCAGATGACAGAGGTGGAGGCAATCAAAATTGCCACTTTACACTTGGAGGGAGAAGCCCATGATTGATGGTTCCATGGATTGATCACGATGGGGCATGCGGGCATCATGACCTATGAGGATTTCACATGGAGGGTACTTGAGCATTTTGAGAGGAGAGACCTAAAGGAGCACTTTGGGGAGTTGATGTGCCTCAAGCAGAGCGGTAGTGTAGAGGCATACATCTCTGAGTTTCTGAGAGTATCAGTGATGGTATCGTATCTATCAAAGGCCAGGAGGGTTTTCCTATTTTTGGAGGGGTTAGCAGAGCCATTGAGGGGCTTGGTGAGGTTCAATAAGCCCATCACTTTGCAGGACACAGTCGGGAGAGCCTGGGACTTGCAGGATGCTCTACCAAGGACGAGAGCGCAGATACCCATTAGACCTGTATTCTAGCAGAGGGGAAGAGACACTAGATCCTCACCACAACGAGATATTCAGGGGTGTGGGTAGTTGGATGATGAGGCCAAGAGGGACCTCTGTTAGAGGAAGTTGTGCTTCACTTGCCAGGAGCCATGGACACCAGGACATCAGTGTACCAAGGGCAAGGCACATTTCATAGAGGTATTTTCTGACAGTGAGTCAAAGGATGATGTGGAGCAGGAGATAGGCATTGGAGATGATGATCCACCGACGGCTAGAGGAGGAGGTGGAGGCCCACCACCCCCACCGGGGAGAGCCCCTTTCTTACCAGTAGTAGGAGTCATTGCTTCACTTCGGGGAGTGCCGAAGTACCTCACTTTGAGGATTAGGGGGATGATACAGAGGAAATGTGTTTCAATGATGGTAGACAGTGGGGCCACCCACAATTTTGTAGATTCCCATATAGAGGAGAGGAGGGGCATACGCACAGAGTCCTTTGAGGGATTCTTGATTTTGGTGCCAGGAGACCGTACCATGCAGTGCACTAGATACATCCTCGGGATGACAGTGGTGATGGGGAACTACTCTATGACGGACCACTTCTTTGTGGTTGATGTTCCAGACACCAACGTGGTGCTTGGTGTGTAATGGTTGTACTCTCTTGGGTGTGTTACTACTGACTAGCAGAAGTTGGAGATGGAGTTCATGGGGCCTGACAGGAAGATGGTTTTATTGAGGGGCATGCACTCATAACCCCCACAAACGGTGTTAGCACATAGGATGGAGGTAGATTTGAGGCATGGTGATATAGAGTGGGCCATGGAGCTGAGGATATCTGATGCAGGGGGCAAACCCCAACCACCACACTTGGACATCCAGGCCATTCTAAACAAGTACCCAACATTGTTTGGAGACATTCTGCTAGGACGACCACCTGATAGGGGGTTTGAGCACACTATTGAGCTAGAGCCAGGGGTGTAGGTAGTGATCACGACCCCATAATGACATCCCAAGGCTTACCGGGATGAGATTGAGCAGGCTATTCATGAGTTGTTGGCTTTGGGGCACATTAGGCCTAGCTCCAGTTCGTTTGCTTCATCAGTTGTCCTAGTGAAGAAGAAGGATGGCATGCTGAGGATGTGTATTGAGTATAATTCCCTTAACAAGAATACCTTGAAGATCCGATACCCCTTTCCCTCCATAGATGAGCTGATTGATGAGCTTAGAGAAGCCTAGTACTTCTCTAAGATAGATCTGTGCTTGGGGTACCATCAGATTCGGGTGAGGGATCAAGATATCCCCAAGACAATGTTCAGATGTCACTATGGCCATTTTGAGTTTTTGGTTATGCCCTTTGGGCTGACCAACACCCCAACCACCTTCCATTCTTGCACGAACCACGTGCTCTGCAAGAAACTATGTGTAGAATTTTCGTAGAATTTTTCTACAAATCAGCTAGCTCTGATACCATGTATAAATTTTACTTGTAGAACAAACCAATATATGCAATGTCCTAAAGCATAATACTTTTTCTACTTCTACAAAACATTAAGCGGAAGCATAATCGAATTCATGAGCAACATCAAGTAGAAACATGCATAATTGATCAAGAGAAATAATCACACATAGCACAAGATATATCCAGGGGAAAGCACCAGCATAAAACCCCAACCATGTATTATCAATCAAGTGGAAATCCTCTTCAACATACAAAAAGAATAAGCTCAATAGCTATCCTGCTCTCTCTGTACTTTGATGATCTTCAATCAAAAGATGAAAATCATGGACTACCTAGGCCTCAATATATAGGCCACAATTCCTCCAATCTCCTATAATAGATCCTTCTCCATGCAAGGAATACTTACTAGAAATATCCAAGCATCTGATAGTACACTGTCCCACATCTGATCTCAACCGGGTCTCTGAAAGAATTGACATGCAATAGTTATCCATGAGTGAATCCTTAGTTATCTAAAATAATAGTTGTCACATGTATGCAAGCATTAACAAACTATATTTTATTATTATAAAAACTTGTTAAAATAATCTGACTGGACTTGACTAGTTAGAACTAAGTCAACTGATTCTCTCATTATAGAACTCATACTTATTCCCTCAATCAGTGGAGGAAATGAAGGATAAATTCCTCAATCAGTGGGACAACTCATGTGCATGCTCACAAAGACTTCAAATTCGAATTTCCTTAACTAATTAACTCAACTGAATTAATTAATTAATATTTCCAACTGTTGTTAAGACCAAAATTAATTTTACTTCCTATAGATAGACTAGGGATTGCTATAAATAGGAAGGGACCCAGAAATGTTATTTTTAGAACTTTCTATTTTTAGCAGTTTCACCTCTCACCCAATGTGGCCAATGACCTCACTGGCCAAACTGCTATTTTTAGACATGCTATTTTTAGCACATTCTAAATTTAACATTTCTTGTTGCACATTTTTCAACACTCCCTCTCAACAAGAAAGGCTTTCTCTCGAACCCGATCCTGTAACTCTGGAATGTTCTGCATGCAACACATCTACCCGGTCTACTTGCTCCAACAACACTTGGAACAAAAACACTCCCAACTGACCACTCTATTGGGCTAGGAACATACTCTGATGCTAAAGCTCTACCTGCTGCTGATGAGTGCTCCCTCTTTGACATCTGCGCTACTGCAACATCTCCATGCATCTCACACCATTTCACACCTCTCTCTGCCACCTAGCACTATGCAAAACACTTGTGCCTCTCGCATTGTTGCATCCTGCTAGCTATGCGCTATCCTAGGATTCCCTCCACTGTCGCTCTCTCTGTTGCTCCATCCGCATCTGTCTCTACCCAATCAGTTAGTTCCTGGTACTCCACATCGGGGCTCCTATAGCAAGGTCTCATCCAAGAGGTTAGGAACCTCAAGGATCCTGCCCCACCTCTTGCCTGGAGGTATGGCTACATGTGATCCCTCTACCCACCTGGCTCGAAGTTTCCCCCTACTGGAGGTCTTTGCATGAGTAGATGTCTCTACTTGATCTCCTCTCAGCTTCTCTAGTTGTGGCTGCTCCACAACCTCTTGAAGCTGCTGCACCAATCTTGGCTCCTCCACAATTGTGTGAGACTTCTTCTGGCTCTGCATGTTGAGAGGTAATATACCCTCCCTCTCAACCACCAAGTCTCCATCAGTTGCCTTGCTGCTCAAGGCTTTGCATGCATCTTGAACCTCAAGAGCATACATGTTCTTGACCCGTGAACCAATCTGCTTCACCTGTCTAGTGATGATGTGTCTAAGGAAAACCTTTCCCTTACTGAAGACTACATCATAGCCTCTGTCTTCTAGCATCGCGATCGACACCAAGTTTCTCTTCAATCCTGGTACATACTTGACATCAGTCAAGGCAAGGTGAGCTCCATGCTCCCTCTGAAAAATAACCGTGCCTACACCTGAGTCACTATGCTTCTCATCATTACCCATCGCTATGAGTATCTGGGGATCTTTCTTCTCCAAAGTAATGAACAAACTCTTGTCATTGGTCACGTGGAAAGAAGATCCACTGTCAAGAAACCAACCACTTCTCACCATGGATGAAACCATACATGCGAAGAGTGTGAAATCCAATTCAAACTGTGAAGCAAGTGCCTCACCTTTAGATCCTTCCTCGGATCCCTTCTTGGATTTCCTCCGTGGACAATTTGCAACATAATGGCTCACCTCATGACAACGAAAGCATCGCACTTTTGATTTGTCAACCTTCTTCCCATCATTGGAAGAACTAGATTCGGAAAGAGAAACCTTCTCCTTCCCCTTCTTCGCCTTACTCGCTAAGGCACAGTTCTCCTCATCATGCATGTATGAAGAACTGTCTTTGGTGCTTCGTCTAGTCTCCTCCTGCATCAGATCCGACCATAGTCGTTCCCAATCTGGCAGTTTCTCACTTCCATTCACCGAGTCTTGGTAGCTATGCCAGCTCTTAGGAAGGCCAAGGAGTGCTAGACTCACCATATCCTCATCTGATGTCACGACCCCTACACTTGCAAGCTCATCCCTGCATGTGATGAGCTTGTTCAGATACATAGAGATCGTCTCATCCCTTTCACACTTGATCTTTCGAAGTTTGTCCTTTAGTGCCAGCTTCCTCTGATCACTGCTATTCTGATATAAATATTTCAATATTTTCCACATTGCATGCGGAGTCTCCTTCCCATGGAGGCTCGAGACAATGTGATCTCGCACTCCCTCCAAGAGAATTCTCCTAGCTCTAGCCACACACTTCCTCCATTCCACCTTCTCAGTCTTGTTAGTAGGCTTAGGAATTTCTTGATCAATGAAATCCTTAAGGCCATTATCTTCCAAAACTGCGTCCATGTGATCCTTCCAAGCTATATAGTTTGAGCTGCCATCAAGGGCATACTCAAGCCTCAAACCATTGAACGCCATCGATGAAATAGATGCGATAAGAACTTGAGATCTATATCAAGAATAAGAAACTTCGAATTTCTCTTGCTAGTATATTGTTCTTGCTTGATCACCTGTGCTTTGATACCATGTAGAATTTTCATAGAATTTTTCTACAAATTAGCTAGCTTTGATACCATGTAGAAATTTCACCTGTAGAACAAACCGATATATGCACTGTCCTAAAGCATAATACTTGTTCTACTTCTACAAAACATTAAGCAGAAGCATAATCGAATTCATGAGCAAAATCAAGTAGAAACATGCATAACTGATCAAGAGAAATAATCACACATAACACAAGATATATCCAGGGGAAAGCACCAGCATAAAACCCCAACCATGTATTATCAATCAAGTGGAAATCCTCTTCAACATACAAAAGGAATCAGCTCAATAGTTATCCTTCTCTCTCTGTACTTTGATGATCTTCAATCAGAAGATGAAAATCATGGACTACCTAGGCCTCAATATATAGGCCACAAGTCCTCCAATCTCCTATAATAGATCCTTCTCCATGCAAGGAATACTTACTAGAAATATCCAAGCATCTGATAGTACATTGTTCCACATGTGATCTCAACTGGGTCTCTGACAGAACTGACATGCAATAGTTATCCATGAGTGAATTCTCAGTTATCTAAAATAATAGTTGTCACATGCATGCAAGCATTAACAAACTATATTTTATTATTTTAACAACTTGTTAAAATAATCCAACTGGACTTGACTAGTTAGAACTAAGTCAACTGATTCTCTCATTATAGAACTCATATTTATTCCCTCAATCAGTGGAGGAAGTTAAGGATAAATTCCTCAATCAGTGGGACAACTCATGTGCATGCTCACAAAGACTTCAAATTCAAATTTCCTTAACTAATTAACTCAACTGAATTAATTAATTAATATTTCCAACTGCTGTTAAGACCAAAAATAATTTTACTTCCTATAAATAGACTAGGGACTGCTATAAATAGGAAGGGACCTAGAAATGTTATTTTTAGAACCTTCTATCTTTAGCAATTTCACCTCTCACCCAATGTGCCAATGACCTCACTGGCCAAACTGCTATTTTTAGACATGCTGTTTTTAGACATGCTATTTTTAGCAGGTCTATTTTTAACACATTCTAAATTTAACATTTCTTGTTGCACATTTTTCAATACTACGCAAATTTGTGCTAGTGTTGTTTGGCGACATATTGATCTATAGCAAGATGTGGGAGGAGCACCTGTAACATCTTAAGGAGGTGCTTCACATTTTGGAGCAACAACAGTTCTATGCGAAACTATCCAAGTGTGAATTTGGGTTGACTGAGATGCTCTACTTGGGGCTTATCATTGGAGAGGATTGCCTGCGAGTGCATGAGGAGAAGATTAGAGCCATCCGAGATTGGCTAGTTCCCCAAAATGTGACTGAGCTGAGGGGGTTTGTAGGCATTTGCACCTATTACAGGATGTTCATAAAGGTATTTTTACAGCTAGTAGCACCCCTCACAGATGTGACCGAGAAGGGGGCATTCACATGCACTGATAGGGCACAGACAACATTTGAGCACCTTGAGCAGGTGATGGGCAATTTCCCGGTATTGGCAATACCTGATTTCACACAACCCTTCACCTTGGAGTGTGATGCATCAGGTAGGGGCATTGGCACAGTTTTGTTACAGAGGGGCCATCCTATAGCTCTTGAGAGTCAGAAGCTCCTTAGTCATGATAGGTTGTACTCAATCTACGACAAGGAGATGTTTTCCATCATGCATGCTTTGGCTAAGTTCCAATAGTATTTGGTTGGTAAGAGGTTCAGAGTGAAGACTAATCATAACAGTCTTCGCCACTTTCTAGGGCAGAAGGGCCTCAATGATAGGCAGCAGAAGTGGGTCAGCAAGATTCAAGCCTACGATTTTGACATAGAATATGTCAAGGGCAAGCATAATGTGGTGGCAGATGCCCTATCTAGGAGGCTCGTGACACTTTCCCTCATGAGCATCTGCCATTATTGGAAGGCATAATTGTTGGTGGAGTACTCCAAGGATCGACAGGCGTGTGAGATCTTGGAGGGTACCCATGGGGATGAGCACTACCGTGTGATGGCAGATGTCATTTACTACAAGGGGCGCATCTATTTGGTTCCTGGTTCGCAGTTGAGGGAGAGAATCCTCCATGCAGTGCATGATTCACCACTATTAGGACACCAGGGATTCCTGAAGACTTACAGGATAGTCAGGGAGCGCTGCACGTTGAAGGGCCTCAAGGGGGATGTGCTGAGACATGTATAGGAGCACGAGGCCTTCTAGAGGAAAAAAGGGGAGTTGACTCATCCAGGTGGGTTATTATAGCCACTGCCTATCCCGGAGGGGAATTGGGAGAGCATCTTGATGGAATTCATCATAGGACTTCTCACAGTGCAAGGTCGTGTTGCATCAACGTGGTGGTGGACAGGTTGAAGAAGTATGCCCATTTCTTTGCTATTCCTACTAGGTACTCTACTTCACAGGTTGTGGAGCAGGGAGTTTTTCCGGTTGCATGGTCTTCTCAAGACCATAGTGAGTGACAGGGACAACCGTTTCATGTGGGCTTTCTAGCAGGAGCTCTTCAAGCTGGTGGGCACAGAGCTCACACCAAGTACCAACTACCACCCCCAGACGGAGATTGTTAACAAATCGCTGGAGCGCTATTTGTGGAATTACGTGACAGGGCAGCAGAGAACTTGGACAAGATGGCTACACTTGGGGGAGTATTGCTACAATACTACCTATCACATGTCTATCGGTATGTCACCTTTCCGAGCTTTATATGGATATGATGCTTTATCTTTTGTTGACCTTGTTTTTGGAGACAGTCAGGCCCCAAGGGCCAAAGATTGGATACAAGAGAGCCAAAATATTCTTAAAGCCCTCAAGGATAATTTGCAAACAACCCAAAATCAGCAGAAGATGTATGCAGATAGGCATAGGGTTGAGAGACATTTTGAGGTGGGGGACTTAGTTTTCTTGTGCCTCCAACCTTACAGGTAGTCCACGTTGAAGCAGAAGGGGGCCGAGAAGCTACAGCCACGATTTTATGGCCCTTACCAGGTGACCAAGAGGATTGGTGAGGTGGCATACAAGTTGGAGCTTCCGCTTGGGAGCAGGGTGCATAATGTCTTCCATGTTTCATTCCTCAAGAAGGTATTGGAATAGCGTGTGACAACATCCGTTGAGCTACCTCCATTGGATGATGAGGGGCATCTAGTTCTTGAGCCTGAGGCTATCTTGGAGAGCAGGGAGAGGAGATTGAGGAGTAGAGTCATCAGGGAGTTCCTGATCAGATGGAAGAACCTGCCCGATGAGGATGCCACTTGGGAGGGTGAGCAGATACTACAGCATCCAGCATTGCAGTTGCTTGAGGGAAAGCAACATCTTGGCGGGGAGGACTGTGATATTCCCACTTAGCAATATTGCTAAGTGAAATATCAATTTTGATCAATTTTGTCAATTTTGGGTTGCAACTTAGGAAAAGTGGGTTGTGGGGCCCCACTTGCAATTTTGGGCCAAAAGAAGACTCCAACATAAGGGAAAAAGGAAAAATCGAATTGCTAGTGGATGGTGGGGGCCACCTCCAAAGGGAAAAATGCTCCCCTTGGCTAATACGCACTCATGGAGGGAAAAAAGATGAGGAGGGTCGATGTTTGTGTCCCACTTGGAGAATTGGAGGCTCAAGGTTAAATAGGAGGTGCATTCATCACTTTGGGGAATTTTGATCATTTAACATTCACACTTAATTAACACGCTTGAGCTGAGAGCCAAGTATGCATGTGCTATTGAGAACATGAGATTTTCATGCGAGAATCTCACCCTACCATCAGGGGACTTCGAGTGCCAAGCCAAGGAGGTGATCTACACTACGTTGGAAGTTGTCCAGGAGTTTATCTAGCAAATTCGTGGAGTTGGTTCAGTAGATTGGGCATAGTGAGGGAAATACACATCACTTAGAGGAGCTAGTTGTGGAGCTGAGAATTCATTGGGCTTTTCGAGAGTGATTTGGGCCACCATTTGCTGGAGATTTGGAGTGCTAGCTAGGCACAATTTTGAGGAGGTTCTACTGTGCCATTGAGCCATCATTAGGGATTGCATGGGCCTGCGCAGTGGTGTTTTCGTACCACATGTGGGAGCTTGGGAGAAGGCCAATTTGGGTGTTGGGGTAGTGTGGTGCTTGTGGAGACTTCCAGAGGGGAATTTCATTGAGCCTTATTGCCATTGTGGGGACTTCTAATAGTGCAATTTTCTGGAGGGTCGATTTTCCCAACAGTTGGAGGATAGCGTGGAAATTGGGACAAATTTTGGAGGTCAAAACTAGCGAAATCATTTCTAGGTTTTGGTGGGTTATTTGTGGGGTCACCAGGGTTAATTTCCCAGAATTTTCTGAGCAGGAAAGGAGGGCCAAACAACAGTTTCTTCCAGCCAGCAGTGTAGTTTTCTGGGTCCAGCGTAGAGCATTTGAGGGGAGCATCTTCCTAACAACTGAGCAAGAATTTTCATCACCTAGGCCTTGTTAGCTTGCCTTGGGCAAGCCTAGGTGCATACATTCCGAGCTTATATTGTACCCCCCTTTTCATTATAAGAGAATGGCTCAGTTTTGCACAGTTTTGAAGTATTTCTAAGTATTTAATTTTGTGTTGCTTTTGCTATGCATGCTTTGTTTATCGTTGTTAATTTTCCTTAGGGATATTATAAGGGGCCACCCCCTTGGCCATCATTCATGGAGCCCTCTTCTTCATTATGGCACTTGAGGACTTGATTAGGCCTTCCAATGACCCCTCCTACACCATTGATACATCATTTTGGCTTCATTTTGGATGGCTTATCATACATTTTACGACTGTTTGGTGGGCTTGTCACCACGGTTATTGTTATTTTCCACATTAAAGTGAATTTAGGGGCATCTTAGGCTAATTCGAAATCCTAGAGGCTTGTAACCCACCATTTTTTGGGTAATATCCATAGGAGAATTTTTTTTTTCTTGAAGATGGTCCTCAATCGGTAGCCAGCAGCCCCTTGCAGCCACCAGCTAGCTCATTGTGCCATTTTCTCCACCACCTGAACCAGCCATGTGGTCCCTCACCCATCTTCCATGATCATATGTTTGAAGGTGGGCCTCCTGAATCTAAAGGTATGCTTGTCATTTGGAAATTGAGTATTGTAGTTTAATTATCATTGACACTTCTAGGCATGGATTAATGGGGGGATTCGACATAAAGAATGGGATAGGTCTATGTTTCTGTCCCTTAGACCCCTCTTAGGAATTAACCTTGGATTTTAGTCCTGTGGGATCTCTTTTACTAACCATTTCGTTCCAGGGATGGTATTTCACAGAAAACTCCAATATTGATTGCGTGGTCCCGCTCCCTAATCCGCCTATATTACCCTCTTTCCATTCATTATCACCCCATTCATCATTTCTACTGCCTGGGTCCACATTCCTCCATTGGGTCCACATAGGGTTAGATTTCCCCTTCCTCTTGCCCACACCTTGGGTCATGGTCTGGAATGAAGCTCGGAGGTTGATGCAGCTGAAAAGAAAGATAAAAGTATATATGGCCATATTCAACAGGAAAATGTACCACAAAATGCAAAAGATGGCTGGGACAAATATATTTAGCAAGTGGGAAAAAGCCAATACATGAGATCTACCCCATCATCACAACCATCACCCTATTTCCCACAGGTTTTATGAAGCTTTTTCATCATATAGGAACCCATGATTGTCCCAACCCCTGGTGAGCAATGAACCTATTGATTTGGGGTAGCATAGGATGCTCTAGCCATGAAAATTGGTGGAGATGCTAAAGCACATGAGATCTCCAAGACCCAGAAATGGTTTGGGCAGATTCTAACTGGTTTAGGAGATATTAAATTAATTAATATTTTTAATGCAGTTCCTAAGTATAAACTTAGGAAAAATAAAATATTAATAGGTATTAATATAAAACTGGGTTAGAAGGTTCCAAAATTCATAGATCAAGCCAAATATAATCTTAGCCATTGATTAGAGATGTAATCTCGGCCATTGAAGGACCAACAGGAAAAGTATAAGAGGAGGCTTGAGGGTCAATTGGAGAACACACCAGAGTGATCAATCATTCAATTTACTAGAGCGGGGTTTGCTAAGTAATGTCAAATCAGTGATTAGTAGCGAGGGGCAGTGAGTAGTGGACAGAGAGGTAGAGATAGTGCTGAGAGACCAGTGCAGAAGCAGAGAGGCAGACACAGAAGCCAGAGCAGACCACAAAGAACCCAACAGAGACAACGCAGAGGCCAAAAGGCCTACGTCATCCATGCAGAGGGTAGTAGGAGTGACACATAGGGTCCCAGAGGCTATGCAGTGCCTCAGAGGGCTGACGCAGAGGGTTATTAGGCTGACACAGAGGCCAAAAGGGCCAGCACAGTGCTTCAGAGTTGCTGGAGACGGTTTCGTGGGACAGGTTTTCTGAATACCTATTTCCAAATAGAGAGGTATTACTATCGGTTGTTTTTCTCTATCAGGTGAGCCAGTTGGTCACCCAGTTGTACTCAAGGAAATACTGCATAATAATAAACCCTCAGAATTGCTGCACCAGTTTTCCCGCATTGGGTTTTTCTAGGGACGAGTTGTCCAAAAATAACGCTGTCACTTGTCTGTTTGTTTTCTTTTGGTTGTTGATTTGTAGATGGTTAAGACTGTATTGTGTTTATTTCGTTATTTATTTGTTTTAAATAACTTGTTCGTAATTAAGAAGTAGAAGAAATAAACCAAAAGAATACAAATTAAATTTCTAATGGATAGATTTAGAAATTTCAACATGGTATCAGAGGGTGTTTATGGATCACAAGAGAGCTGAAGGCATCAGCTAAGTAGAGAATTTGCAATAGAATCAACTGTCCCGAGTGACAGAAACTGATCCTTGCAAAAAGCGACAAAAGAATGGTTGACACAGAGGGACTGCATCATCAGTTCGGGCTAGAGAGAGGCCAGCGCAAAGGCTGAGGAGGGCAGAAAAGGCTCGTACAAAGACCAGGAGGGTTGACACAGTTGGCTGAGGGAGCAGTTTTGCCAGTGCCGGGATTGCACAGAACCTAGAGGCTCAGTCCTTCAGTTGTTGGGGCATAGGAAGCTGTGGGAAGTTTGTGGGAGTGAAGCTGGTGGGGTACTGTGGGCAGAACATTCCCTGACAGGGCAAAACCAAGGTAGAGGGAGTTGCTATCGAGGCGGATTTCTATCCAAGGAATCTGGATCAGTGTTGCAGGAGCACAAAAGATCGGAGACGTGCAACTTGACGATTGGTAGAAGGACTTCCAAAAGGGAAATCGAGACTCAGAGGGAGTCTAGCAGAGAACTTCTAGAGGGAAGTAGAGAGACTCGGAGGAGTCAACAAAAGGAGTAGAGAGATGGCCATGAATTGGCTAAGGGATCAGGACAGGCTGGACGGGACATCCAACTTTGTGGTCTGGAAGGCCAGGATCTTGTCCATTCTAGATAAACATCGCATCAAGGTCTTCACCTTGAGAACAGTGGCGATCCCAGTTGACCTGGCTGATAATGAGAAGTACGAGGAGGCAATGGCCAAGGCGAAATGCATCATCCTTTATGGGCCCAAGGATCATCTGGTCCAACATATTTCCGAGAAGGAGATGGCAAAGGAAATGTTGGACACCCTAAAGAAATTGTACCAGCATACTTCTGTGCAGAGGAAGATGTTACTTGAGAATCAGCTGCTGTCATACCAGATGCAGAAGGGGGAGCAGATAGATCACTTCCTTAGTCGGTTGAAGGAGATCCTGGACAAACTGACTTCCATAGGGGCCACACCGGATGAGGAGATGTTGGTGAGGACCGCACTTAATGCAGTCTCCGAGGAGTGGGAGACATTTTTCCAGAGCATACTCGGCAAGGCAGATCTTCCAGATTGGGAATAATTGTGGGCGGCTCTTCGCTAAGAGAAGATTAGAAGGCTGAGCAAGACGAAAGTAGCAGCAAAGGAGTCTGGATCAAGAAGGAAGAGGAAGAGGATGTAGCTCTAGCATCTGCGAGAAAGCAGGAGAAGAGGAAGAAAAAGGACCTTTCCAAGGTCAAATGCTTCAATTGTGGGGAACTGGGTCATGATGCAAATCAGTGTCCGAAGAAGAAAAGTAAGGGAGAGGCGCCTGACTCTAAGGCAGTGCTAGTGAAGGTGGAGAAGGAGGTGGAGGAGGATGATGATTGTGCCATGAGTGCTCATGTGCCCCTAGAGAAGAGGTGGGGAGACATCAAGTTGTAGTCAGGAGGACTACTGGCAATGAGGGAAAGATCTTTTTGGAACCCAACCTCTTGGATTATACCTTGCTATAAGAGCCCCGAAGAGAGAGTAGCAGGATTGGCAGATGTCGGTAGAGATGGATGCAAATGAAGTAGCAGAGAGTGCTACAGTGCAGGAGTCCCTAGGCAATGCGAGGCTAGCAGGCAATGGTACGAGAGGCATGGAGAGCGTTGCAACAGTGCAGGATGGCACATAGAGGTTTGTAGCGGTGCGAGATGTAGGGAGTTGTTGTAGCAGCGCATAGGTCAGCAGAAGGAGCACTTGTTAGTGGCAGAGAGAGCTTCAGCATAGGGAGTTTTTATATCCTAACAGGGATGTCAAAAGTTGGGTGGATCAGTTACTTACTTCTCAGTAACTGAGTTGCAGTGCAGTAGCAGTTGGCAGTAGCACGATGCAGCATGATGAGAGGGGGATGCAGTGTTGGGAGGATGGACTAGCAACAACACGAATGCAGAGGGTGATGCCGTATGGATGCAATAGTGGTAGTGGCAAGGCCATGGGAAGTATTACAGGATGTAGCAATGCAAAGGATGTTGGGTGGGGAGACTTAGCATCAGCACAGGTACCAGTGCCGAATAATCAGAGTGATGCTTAGTGGAGAGTATTACTAGAGAACAGTCCTCGCTGAGAGGGAGTGTTGATTTGGGGTAGCATCAGATGTGCTCTAGCCATGAAGATTGGTGGAGAGGCTAAAGCACATGAGATCTCCAAGACCTAGAAATGGTTTGGGCAGATTCTAACCAGTTTACGAGATATTAAAATAATTAATATTTTTAATGGAGTTCCTAAGTCTAAACTTAGGAAAAATAAAATATTAATGGGTATTAATATAAAACTGGGTTATAAGGTTCCAAAAGTCATGGATCAAGCCAAATATAATCTTATCCATTGATTAGAGATGTAATCTCGGCCATTGAAGGACCAATAGGAAAAGTATAAGAGGAGGCTTGAGGATCAGTTGGAGAACACACCAGAGTGATCAGTCATTCGATTTACTAGAGCAAGGTTTGCTAAGTAATGTCAAATCACTGATCAACAATGAGGGGTAGTGAGTACTGGACAGAGAGGCAGAGATAGTTCCGAGAGACCAGTGCAAAAGAAGAGAGGCAAACGCAGAAGCCAGAGCAGGCCACGTAGAACCCAACAGAGACAGCACAGAGGCTAGAGGGCTTGCGTCATCCACGCAGAGGCCAGAGGGCTTGCGTCATCCACACAGAGGGTAGCAGGAGTGACATAGAGGGTCGTAGAGGTTGCACAGTGCCTCAGAGGGCTGACGCAGAGGGTTTTGAGGTTGACATAGAGGCCAGAAGGGCCAATGTAGTGCTTCAGAGTTGCTGGAGAGGGTTTCGTGCAACAGGTTTTCTAAATACGTGTTTCCGAATAGAGAGGTATTACTGCCAGTTGTTTTTCTCTGTCGGGTGAGCTAGTTTGGCACCCAGTTGTACTCAAATAAATATTACATAATAATAAACCCTCATAATTGTTGCATCGGTTTTCCCGCACAGGGGTTTTTCCGGGGATGAGTTGTCCAAAAATAATTGTCACTTATGCGTTTGTTTTCTTTCAGCTGTTGATCTGTAGATGGTTGAGACTGTATTGTTTTTATTTCATTATTGATATGTTTTAAATAACATGTTCGTAATTAACAAGTAGAAGAAATAAACCAGAAGAATATAAATTAAATTTCTAATGATAGACTTAGAAATTTCAACAGAACCGCCCCACTATAAGAAGGGGAATTCACTGCTACATTTTATACATCATGCTCTAGCCCCTTGAGCCTTGAGCAATTAATTTAATGAAATCATAAAAGGAAAAAGGCACATAAAGAAGGGTGGAAAAATCAAGGTCGGGGCACCTCATGTACCACAATTTCTCCCTCCTACACATTATAAACCCAAGTGTGGGCTTCCCTCTTATTAGCTACCCTTGTACCCCAGCATGTGACCCAAGGCTACCCTTCTCATTCCTTCTTCATTCACCTATCTGTCACATGCCACCACCTTTTGAAGGATGTACCTTGACAATATTATCCCCTTTAGAAGTAGAAACCACCTAATAGGATTATTGGTTAACCCCATTTGGAGTTTAGGAGACATTGGCACATTCCGAAGCCCATTATGGTAGGGCGGGCCATTATCAAGTCCCCACCTGTGGTCCATAACTAGGTAAGCTCATTTACTTGATTTCTCTAATGAGTTGTTGTACTGGAAGGCTAGGGGATGCATTGGATCTTATGCACGATTGCAAATTGTTCCATCTTGGGTTTGATCACTCTATACGAGCTCCTAATCCTCCTATGTTGGCACATGTAGGGTGAGCATTGAGAGCCATGGGCCTCCACATCAACAGATTGCACTCCATGGATCCCCACAACCATTCAGAGATTGCTCGTGGTTCACTTACTGGACAAGGAAGATGCACCTGATCCATCATGCCCAACTTGCCCCAGATTTGCACTATACACTTGGCAGATGATCCAGGACATGAACAATGATGTGGCATCACCTACACCATCATCCTTGCCCTTGCAGGCATCTACATGCATCTTCGATTTGTTTGGAGGCCCATGAGGACACTTGTGTGCCCCCACATGTCATTTGGAGCACCACATGTTATTACAAGGGGCTGATCCCTAGTCCACTGCTTTTGATGGTCCTATTCTTCATTGTGGCACCCATGGAACTCATTAGGTCTTTTAGAGGACCGTACGACAAGGATATATTATTATTTGACCTCTTGAGAGGCTTACTATTTCATTTATGAGCTAGTTTGGTGGGCTTGTCATCAAAAGTTGAATTATTAGAACATTATTTTATTTTGGGGCTTATGTAGGTAAAGGAGGCTGATTCGAACTCCTAAGGTGTGTATAAATACAAGTGATATGATCTCATTTGCACATCATCACTTTGGTTTGGATCTCTCTCTTCTTTAGCGAATTTCACACTTTTTCTCGAGGATGAATTGGATCTTTTATGGATGAATTTTGATGTATGGATATTGGTCTGTCTTCTCTTGTATTTTCTCTCTTGTTAATTTTGAATTGTTGGATATATTATATTACATGTAAGTACACACTTTTAATGTTATTCTTGTTTTACTTTGTCATATACATTGGACTGGGATTTCCGTTGTTCTAGGGCTAATTGAGGCATGCATTTACTGCTTAAAATTGTGGAATTTTGTCTCTATTGTAGCATCTCTCAATGTATGGGCCATGTAATATTAACAAAATATCCTAGGGGTAATTCTATCAAAAAATTCGACCTTGACAAGCCATTTCTTTTGCACATCGAAGTATAAAAGCTGCAAGTTTGCTTCTTCTTGACCTAGAAGGCTCGTGAAGTGATCTTGAGGCCTCCTTCACTGGGAACCAAGATATCCTACTCATATTCATCATAAAATCCATTCTCCCAATGATTAAGGTACTGATCTACCAAGGGTGGTCACTAAAAATCATATTCTTTCACCTCCTTCTATGTCTAGCCAAGTTGGGGTATCTAGGGCATCAATTTCACGACAAGTTAGCCATCCAGAAAGTTCGATCTCTTAGGGTCTCCTGCGCTGGCCTTTATTCAAGCTCTCCTCTAATTTTGAATTCATTTCGATAGTGGAGTTGGGAGAAAAGAGAAGCCCTAGCTCCGGGATCAAACCTTGCCTTGCCATCCCCAAGGCTAGTACCTCGTAGGGTCAAAACAACATCTTCAAGTGAAAGATCTTTCTTTGATCCTTTCCCCACCTTGTCTAGGGTAAGAATATCATTGGTTGCTACATTTTTTCCTCATACCTTAGATCAGGTCCACTTGGCCTCGTGTGATCCCGATCCTTTGAAAGATCATTCTTCAGAAACCATCCAGGATACCAATTCTAACAAGGATTTTAGGTATTGGGGAACTCCTTCTCAAGTCTTATCGCATAAACCTAGCCCTCAAATCCTCTCTTCCTTTCCCTAGAATACATAGTACCTTGCTTGGAAGCAAGCAACTTCCATCCTTCAAACTCTTGTAGGAAAGGGTTTATTTGGGTCACTCATATCCATTAACTTATCCTCATTGGTGACTCCATACATACCGGGTCTCCTCCCATCGGTGAAATTCCGTAAATAGAAGGAAGCCTTAGCTAAGATGACAATGGGTGAGTCTCCATTTGTTTACCTTGGCCTAGCATTTTCCCTTTAGGGATCCCCCTACTAGTTTGAGCGGTAATATTTTGGCATCGTTTCTAGGGACACGAAATGTGTGTTTTGTTCCCCATATGACATATGGAGATATCATTCTTGGCGACTTCATTGAAAGAACGAATCCCAATTTCTTCATTGAACTTTAAGGTCGATGCTTGTAGGGTGAAGCAAGAATTTTTCTAGGTATCTTTAATTTCATCCTGGCGACTCCTACATTGTTTCATGTATACCTCAAATAGATTGTCATTATTTCTTAAATTTCCCGCTTTGGACATTGCTAGCATCCCTGGACATCCTAAGCATGTCACTGGAAGGATGCTACGTGGGATTCCTGTGTTTAATGGTGATCCACTCTCCGCAATTAACCACATAGAAATATTTAATTCACATGCTTCAGAGAGAAGGTTGTCCACCAAGATGTCCTTATGTTATTATTCATGGGATCTCTTGGTGGTCATAACTCATGGCTGCATGATCATGAACCTCGGAGCATCTAATCTATTGAAGAGTTCGTTGATGGCTTTCTTAGACATTTTCAAGTACACCCTGCATTAAGCATCCAAGAGGAATCCCTCATCGAGCATCATCAAGACATTAAGAATCTAGGTAATGAGAAAGAAGATGGGTCCTCCTTGGGTCCGCATGATGAAAATGATGATTTTGAGGACACATGTGCTGGGAAGGATGAATTTATGGAAAGTGAAATTGAGACCAGCCCTACCTTTCTCAGGGAGATTACTCCTGATGAATCCTCTTTTGAAAATCTTAAGAGAGATGATCCCATTAGCCCTGTGAAAGATGACATTGAAGATTATTTTCACATTGAAAATGAGAACTGGGAAATTGCTGGTATTCAATTTGATTTGGCTCCCATTTACATCACTGACAAGGAGGATGAGGATGAGATTGGTCTCCCCTTCCCCTCAAGCATTATTTACGATGACATACCCATTGATACCCTTGGGAAGGAGAATCTTCATTTTCCTTTGCATAAAGAGGGGCAGTTGGAAGTAATCAATTTTCCTTTTAGGAGAAACCAAATCTTTGATACTAAGGAAATTGATAAGGCTCCCACCTCTCCTGAGTATGATTCCATGTTCAAATCACTTGAGCCTTTAGATTATGATTTTGGGAAAGCACAACCTGTTGAATACGATACTTCATTCTCACTTTTTCCTATTGGTCATCATCTTGGGTCTTAATCAAGTGATTCCCTCACCCGTGGTCATATGATCTCAAGTAACTGTGAAACCTTTTCCCCTCCTGAGTATAGTGTCAAGGAAAATCCCATCACTGATTATACTTTCCTCCTTGGATGCACCCTCAGGGTTTTGATCACTCTATAGTCTCCCCTCTCCAGTGTAATCATTATGCAACCTACTCATGTTTCTCCATTTCCCCGGCCTCCCTTTCTTGCTAATCATAACCCAATGAAGGCCGTAAGCCGTGACGTAAATAATAAGGACAATAGTGGAAGTGATATGCCAAAGGTCGCCATCCATCAAAAGTTTATGAGTTTGGTTGTTGACATCTCTATATTTTGGTTGCAAGAGAAGATCTCATGGACTAGATTACATTCTTTTCTTACCTCTTCTCACATAACTATCCATATGTGGGCATCATATTTTCCCACCTCCCACACACAGCATCCTCCATGTGTTTGGGTTTGCATTCACTTTGGGACTTGTTGCATGAATAATCATATAGGCAGACATATTTATATTGACTTGATGATATGTTGGTTGCACTAGCTTTATGATTACACTTAATAATAGCTTCGTCATATGCATGTTAGGGTAGGATGCATTGCATGCTCATTTCCACATTAGAATTAACGTCATATGATATTTCTCATGGTAGATAGACACATATTATATTTTATTTTATGTTGCTTTTATGGCCTAACATATAGCATGTGCGATCATGAGACGTCACGAAAGCATGTTGCCCTGTGTTTTTCATCTATCATATGTGCAGGTGACAGGTCTATAGTAACCAAGAGATTTCTAGAGTTCTCGTGACCTCCCGTTCGAGTAGCTTCGCCCACTTCTTCGAGAGATCACGTCCTAGTTGGAGCTAGATGTTACCCATCATTTTGTGGGTAATATCCATAGGAGAATTTTTTTTCTCCAATATTGTCCTCAGCCAGCAAGCAATAGTCCCTTGCAACAACCATCTAGCTCATTGTGCCATTTCCTCCGCCACCTGAGCCATCCATGTGGTCCCTCACCCATCTGCTATGATCGTATGTTTGAGGTGGACCTCCTGAATCTAAAGTTATGCCTTGTCATATGGAAATTGAGTATTGTAGTTTTCTTATCATAGACACTTATGGGCATGGATTAATGGGGGGATTTGGTGGAAACAATGGGCTAGGTCTGTGTTTCTATCCTCTAGACCCCTCTTAGGAATTAACCTTGGATTCTAGTCCCATGGGATCTCTTTTATTGACCATTTGGTTCCACAGATGGTATTTCATGGAAAACCCCAATATTGGTTGTGTGGTCCCACTCCCTAATCCACCTATATTACTATCTTTCCATTCATTATTACCCAATTCATCATTTCTCCCGCCTGAGTCCACATTCCTCCATTGGGTCCACATAGGGTTAGCTTGCCCCTTCCCCTTGCCCACACCTTGGGTCATGGCCTGGGATGAAGCCTGAAGGTTGATGCAGTTGAAAAGAAAGATACAAGCATATATGGACACATTCAACAAGAAAATATACCACAAAATGCAAAAGATGGTCGGGACAACTACATTTAGCATGTGGGAAAACGCCAATACATGAGCTCTACCCCATCAACGTTCCTATAGGTTCTATGAATCTTCTTCATCATACAGGAACCCATGATTGTCCCAACCCTTGGTGAGCGATGAACCACCCCACCTTAAGAGGGAGAATTCACTGCTACATCTTATACATCATGATCTAGCCCCTTGAGCCCCGAGCAGTTAATTGAAGAAAATCAGAAAAATGAAAAAGACATATAAATAAGGGTGGAAAAATAAAGGTCGGGGCACCTCATGTACCACGATTTCTCCCTCCTACACATTATAAACCCAATTGTGGGCTTCCCTCTTATTAGCTACCCTTGTACCCTAGCATGTGACATAGGGCTACCCCTTCTCATTCCCTACTTCATTCACATGCCACCACCTTTTGAAGAATGTACCTTGACTATATTATCCCCTTTAGAAGTAGAAAGCACCTAATAGGATTATTGGTTAACCCCATTTGGAGTTTAGGAGACATTGGCACATCCTGAAGCCCATTATGGAAGGCCAGACCATTATGAAGTCCCCACCTGTGGTCCATAATTAGGTAACCCTGTTTACTGGATTTTTCTAATGACCTTTTATACTAGAAGGCTAGGGGGTGCATTGGATCTTATGCAAGATTGCAGATGGTTTCCATCTTGGGTTTGGTCTCCCTATATGGGGTCCTAATCCTCTTGAGGGCTACGTTGGCACATGTAGGGTGAAATTTGTGAACCATGGGCCTCCACAGTAGTAGATTGCAGTCCATGGATCCCCAAAATGATTCAAATATTGCTCGTGGTTCAGTTATTGGATGAAGAAGATGCACCTGATCCATCATTCCCAGCTGGCCCCAGATTTGCACCATACACTTGGTAGATGATCGAGGACTTGTAGAATGATGTGACATCACCTACACCATCATCCTAGCCCTTGCATGTGATCTATAGGCTTCTTCTCTTTGTTTGGAGACCCATGAGGACACTTGTGTGCCCCCACATGTCATTTGGAGCACAACGAATTATTACAAAGGGCCAACCCCTTGTCCACTCCTTTTGAGGGTCCTATTCTTCATTTTGGCACCCATGGTCCTCATTAGGCCCCTTAGAGGGTTGTACGACAAACATGTATTCTTATTTGACCTCTTGACAGGCTTACTCTTTCATTTATGAGCTAGTTTGGTGGGCTTGGCACCAAAAGTTGAATTATTAGAACATAATTTTATTTTGGGGGCTTATGTAGGCCAAGGAGGCTAATTCAAACTCCTAAGTTGTGTATAAATACAAGCGAGATGAGCTCATTTTCTCATCATCACTTTGGTTTGGATCTCTCTCTTCTTTAGAGAATTTCACACTTTTTCTCGAGGATGAATTGGAGCTTTTATGGATGAATTTTGATGTATGGATATTGGTCTATCTTCTCTTTGATCTTCTCTGTTGTCAATTGTGAATGGTTGGATATATTCTGTTACATGTAAGTAGACACTTTTAATGTTATTCTTGTTTTACTTTGTCATATACATTGGTCTGGGATTTTCGTTGTTCTAGGGCTAATTGTTGCATGCATTTACTGCTTAAAATTGTGGAATTTTGTCTCTATTATAGCATCTCTCAAAGTATGGGCCATGTAATATGAAAAAAATCTCATAGGAATAATTCTATCAAATAATCCGACCTTGCAAAGCCATTCCTTTTGTACATCGAAGTATAAAAGTTTCAAGGTTGCTTCTTCTTGACCTATAAGGCTAGTGAAGTGATCTTGAGGCCTCCTTGATTGGGAACCAAGAAATCCTACTCATATTCATCATAGAATCTATTCTCCCAAAGATTAAGGCACTGATCTACCAAGGGTGGTCACTAAAAATCATATTCTTTGACCTCCTTCCAGGTCTAGCCAAGTTGGGGTGCTTAGGGCATCAATTTCCCGACAAGCTAACCATCCAAAAAGTTTAATCTCCTAGGGTCTCATGTGCTGGTCTTTCTTCAAGTTGTCCTCCAATTTTTAAGCCATTCTGACAATGGAGTTGGGAGAAAAGCCAAGCCCTAGCTCCAGGATCAAACCTTTCCCTGCCATCCCCAAGGCTAGTACCTCATAGGGTCAAAACAACATCTTCAAGTGAAAATTATTTCTTTGATCCTTTCCCCACTTGGTCTAGGGTAAGAATAGCATTGGTTGCTACTATTTTTCCTCATACCCTAGACTAGGTCCACTTGGCCCTATGTGGTCCCGCTCCTTTGAAAGATCATTCTTCAATAACCATCTGGGATACCAATTCTAAAAAGGATTTTAGGGATTGGGGAACTCCTTCACAAGTCTTATCCCATAAACCTAGCCCTCAAATCCTCTCTACTTTTCCCTAGAATACAAAGTACCTTGCTTAGGAAGAAAGCAAGCTCCAGCCTTCAAACTCTTCCGGGAAAGTGTTTATTTGGGTCACTCATATCCATTGACTTATCCTCATTGTTGACTCCATACATACCGGGTCTCCTCCCATCGGTGAAAGTCCGTAAATAGAAGGGAGCCTTAGCCAGTGACAGTGGGTTGAGTCTCCATTTGTTGCCCTTGGCCTAGCATTTTCCCTTTAGGGATCCCCCTTAGGTCCTCTGCTAGTTTGAGCGGTAACAAGGATCATATAAACAAAGTATAGCCCCATTTGTATCAAACATCATCATCATTTTTTGGATCTCTCCCTTGAGAATTTCACACTTTTTCTTTGGAATGTCTATTGGATCTCTTTTGATGCATTTCGATATTTTTGGGAGCTGAAGTTTCATTCTCTCTTGGAGCTGCTATTTTGGTTTTGGATTGGATATATCTCTTGCAATTTTTAAGTGATTTTATGTTGAAAAATTTTCATCTAATAATGTGTAATGTGTGGAAATCTTTCAATTAACTAGTTCTTTTTATGTGTGGAAATCTTGTAATTAGAAGTCTTTGTTAACATCGGCAGCCTTGATCCTAGGCATCCTTCTCATTATTGAATATCATTAACCCTAGGTCTGGGTTTTTTCCTCATAGGTCTTTCTTGGAGAGCCATTTTCTTCTCTTGAAGCATTGAGCCCTTATTTTGAGCATCTCCTTTGAATGGGCCTAGGAAATCACATCACACCTTGTCATTAATCATATCATCATTGGTTATTTCCCTAATATCGCCACTCCTCCCATCGGTGAAAATCCGTAAACATCAAGGGACACTGACTGAGGTGAGAGTGGGTCTTTATCTCATTTTTTACATTTGATCTAGTAGTTGTCCCTTAGTACTCCTCCTACGACCCCTGCTAGATTGTGTGGCGACATTTTTGGCACCGTTGTCGAGGATACAAGATGATTGTTTTATTCCCATATCACAATATTGACACATCTTTTTGTGACTCCATTGGAAGAACGAAGCCCTTGTTCTTCATTGAACCCCAAAGTCAATGCTTGTAGGGTGAAGAAAGCATCTTTCAAGGCACCTTGAAGTTCATCCTCGTGACTCCATAGTTATTTATTATGTGAAGATTAAGGAAATGTCTCAAATTATTGTTTCCTATTGCAAATAGAATCAAGGGACCATTGACTATCATAATTAATCATTCAAACCATTAAATTCTGATGCGTTCACTGGTTCCCTTCACAACTACCTGAAAAACATGATGAGTGGTGTGAAAAATCGGAAACTCGATTCCTATTGCAGCAATTGGAAATTATTATCCTAATTGTTAATTAAATTTAACAATTTATTTACTGTTTCCTACAACAAATACTAAATAAATCACATTGCAACCTACAAAAAAAAAACTGCGGAAGAATAAACGCTGGAAGAAATGCTAGCACACACACACATAAATTTACACAGTTATTTTTGGACCAATGTCCCTAAAAAAACCGAACTTGGGAAAACTGGTGCAGGAGTGAGGGTTTTATTATTATGCAATAGTGAAATAATCTGAGGAGAACTGGATGCCGAAACTGGAAATCCTACAAATAAATACTGGCAAGAAAAATTTGGTGATGAAATGTCCTCAATCCATATGCTAATCTAGGCTCTTACCTCAGCTCAATATGAGTCATCCAAACTGGCTCTATGGAGCTACTACATCACCTTAGTGCAGTCACTTCTGCACTCAGCTCGAACCAACTTCTCCTCAAGACTCTGGTCTGCTATTGTCTGGGAAAGTTTCTCTCCTGGCATTTTGAACCTTTGCCTGCCTTCTGGCACTGAAACTTTGCTTTTCCCCAGCATATTCGAAATTGCCTCTAGAGGCTATTGCATTGCTCTGCATCAGCTGATCCAGGTGGATCTTGGTGGCCACCTGCCAAGCCCACCTGGACCCCCACCATTGTTCTTCTCAGCATTTTCAGTTTCCTTAATTTTAGCACAACTTACTATTTTTAGCAGTTTTTCGGGTCCTAAACTTCCGGAGCCGTTTTGAGGCCCTAAACGACGTTTTTTGGGAATCTGGGGGCAACATGGGTCCATGGAATGGGCTGATGTTGCACGTTCCAACAATGGTATTGCTCAGATAGATCTTTCTAACGAGCTTTTGTATGCGTCAAATGGAGATCGTATGCCAAAGTTACGACCCCGGGAAGTTGATGTACCAACTTACCCCAAATGGGGCCCATAGTTTGGCGTTTCATCTTCTAGGGTTAGGTTTTTGAATGTTAAGGGTTTTTCCACTGTTTCTCAACAATAAATAGGCCTTCGAGCCTCATTGTAAGACAGTTCAGAGGCATGTAGCCACCACATCTCTTCTCAGAGATAAGCTACCATCGCCCTAGCTGGGTTATTTCCATTACTGTTTGTAAGCATATTTTAGTATTCTACATTAATGAAGTAAAGTATTATTCCCGCTGCATATCTATGTTTATGGTTATCTCTGTTTTGATGGTTATCGCATCTATGTATTTATGGTTATCTCTGTAATCTATTGCGTTCTTGCTTAAATCCGGATCAGTGGTATCAGAGCGGTCTGCTTTTTCTCTGTTTTTCTTTGCATGTCCCCAACGAGGTCGAGATATAAGGAGTTAGGGCTTGAACTAGTCGAACCTTTACAAGACCAGCCTCGCAAATCCTGACGGCCTCCCATGGCAGACGAGAAGAAAGACGAGGGGGCAGGAGATCCTATCAAAATCTTGCTCGAAGAAGCCCTCGAGCGACAACGGAACGCAATGATGGACAGTTTCGCCCAGATCCTTCAGCAGCTACCCAGAAGTGACGCTTTAGCTTCTAGCAGCTACTCTGGAAATGCCACGCCCTTTAAGGTACAAGTTAATTTTGAAATCCCCATCCTCGAGGGTAAAATAGACACAGATGCGGTAGATAAATGGTTAAATCTGCTAGAAGGGTATTTTTTTGTTCATGAATTTTCAAGTCGAGAAAATATTGTTTTCGGTCTTCTCAAAGCAGCCCCCCACGTCAAGGACTGGTGGGAAACCTACTGCGAGCAAAAGGATGAAACTACCGGCTCGCTATTTTCAGCCGCACCCACTTGGGATTCATTTCGCGATGCCATCAAGGAGCAGTACTACCCTGTCGGAAGCTATGATGATGAATACATAAAATGGACCACGCTGCGACAGGGAAGGGACCAAGATGTGCCGGAGTTCACCAATCTCTTCCATAACCTTCGCACAAAGTTGGGTATCAAGGATACGGAGCAGCATTTTATACTCAAATACCGTGGCTGCCTGCACAAGTACATTCAGGAAGAAATACAATTCCTGAACATCCCCTCGCTCGGCACAGCATACCGATATGCCGTCAAGGTTGAGCAGAAGTTTAAACAAAAGAAGCGAGACTTTGGATTTGCGACTCCGAAGCAAGGGAAAGGTGCCCCTAAAACGCAGAACAAAGGGCAAAGCCAAGGCGGGGCAGCCCAAGACAACCCACCAAAGCTGCAGACAAAGAACGACACCGCGAAGACGAAAAAGGACACGGGAAAATGGTGTGAGTTCCATAAGAGCTCCACTCACAACACCAGTGAGGGTCGGGCCAAGCAGTCACTGGTGGCCGGGCTAAAGGGTCCAGAATCAGATACCTATTCCGACTCTGAGTCAGAACTCGACAAGGGGAATGAAAAAGGGAAGCAGATCATTGACGCGGATCCCAACGTCACTGTTGCTACCGCCAAGATCCAGAAAAGTGAACCCGAAGATCCAGAGGAGGAGGAGCGTCTCTTCCACTCCCAGATGTGGGTAAAGGGCTCCCCGCTACAGTTCATTGTCGATAGCGAGAGCCAAAAGAACCTCATTTCGGCGGAGGTCGTGAAGCGGTTGGGCTTACCGACCACAACACACCCACAACCATACACCATCAGCTGGCTTCACCAAGGACGAGATCTTCGTGTGAGCCAACAATGTCGCCTTCCGTACAACATCAAGCCCTTCACGGATGAGGTATTGTGTGACATCGCTCCCCTTGAAGTTTGTGATGTATTATTAGGACAACCATACTTGTGGAAGCGACATGCTGTGTATGAATCAAGGCCCCGAGCTGTTATTGTTACATTGGGGAATAAGTTGTACAGGATACCAGAGGTAGCACCGCCTACCGCCATCTCCTTGATTACTGCAAAACAATGTAGTAAGCTCATTTCCAAGACTGGGAAGTTTGTTTTCCTGATGATACGCCCTCAAGGAAAGAAGAAGCTGGTGGCCACGACCTCCAGACAAGACCCCTCCGCACAACAACTACAGATGGATAAGGTCGTGAAGGAGTACGAGGACATCTTCACCTCCCCCACAGGGGTTCCTCTGCACTGTCAGGTCAAGCACTCCATCGATCTAACCCCAGGTGCGCCGCTACCCAATGGACCAATTTATCGGCGTTCGGTTCTAGAGAATGATGAAATCAAGAGGCAGATTCAGGAGTTGCTGCAGAAAGGTCACATCCGTCCGAGCTCATCGCCTTGTGGGAGCCCGATCGTGTTGGTACAGAAGAAGGATGGGACTTGGAGACTCTGTATTGACTATCAGGCGTTGAACAAGATCATTGTTCGTAATAGGTACCCGATCCCACGGATTGATGACCTCTTGGACCAACTAAAGGGGGCAAAGTACTTTAGCAAGATCGATCTGAAGTCAGGATATCACCAGGTACCGATCGAACCCTCTGATGTGTGGAAGACTGCCTTCAAAGCCAAGGAGGGCCTCTTCGAATATTTGGTCATGCCTTTCGGATTGACGAATGCTCCTGCAACCTTCATGAGGCTAATGGATGACATCTTGTGGCCATTCACCAACTCATTTTTAGTGGTATACTTGGATGACATTTTGATCTTCAGCCAGAGTTGGGAAGAGCACCTCCACCACATCCGACAGGTTCTTCAAACACTGCGACAACATAAGCTGTGTGCCAATTTAGAGAAATGCACTTTTGGCATGACCCAGGTTCAGTATCTGGGATACATTATTGATGAACAGGGGGTGCATGTGGATTCAACCAAGATCCAAGTCATTCATGATTGGCCAGCCCCGACCACTCTGACAGAGCTCCGCAGCTTTCTAGGCCTTACCAACTTCTATCGCAGGTTCGTGTTGGGGTTTTCTCATATCGCTTGGCCCTTGAGTCAAGTCACCAAGAGAGGAGCGAAAGCGAAATTCTTTTGGTCTGAATCTCAACAGAAGGCATTCATAGAATTGAAAGATCACCTTTGCACGGCACCAGTGCTCACATTACCAGATTTACAACAACCATTTGAGGTCGAGACGGATGCCTCTGACTATGCTATTGGGGCAGTCCTTACTCAACACGGGCATCCAGTGGCATATCACAGTGAAACACTTTCAGACACAGTCCGGAAGTATCCAACCTATGATAAAGAGATGTACTCCATCCATTGTGCAGGCCTGCCGACAATGGAAGCATTACATTTTGGGGAAGGAAACAGTCATCCACACAGACCACCGACCCCTGCAGTTCATACAGACCCAAGGGAAATTGCAGAATGATCGCCATCAGAAGTGGTCTACATATCTGCAACAATTCCATCTGAACATCAAGTACAAGAAGGGCAGCACCAATCATGTTGCAAATTGCCTCAGTCGACCACCAATCATGGCGTTAACCACTGTGCTCAACTCTTGTGGGCATGAGACTTCTCATTGGCCACTTCTCTACAAAAGTGACCGAGAATTTGGCCACACATACCAGACACTCTTGGGGGGTCAGCATGTTCCAGATTTTCACCTCCAAGTTGCACTATTATGCCACCTGGGTCATCTTTGTGTTCCTTCAAGCAAGCGTGCTAAGATGATTTGGGAAGCACACTACAGTCGGGCTGCTGGACATTTCGGGGTTGAGAAAACAGTGGCAGTACTAAAAAAGTATTTCTATTGGCCAAATCTTCGACAGGATGTCGGGAAGTACATCAGATCATGTACTGCCTATGCCATTGCCAAACCAACCATCAAGAAGCAAGGCCTCTATACCCCATTGCCTACCCCTAGTCGACCTTGGGAATCCATCTCCATGGATTACATGTCAGGGCTTCCTTCCACCAAGCATGGAAATGATTGTGTTTTTGTGGTCGTCGATAGGTTCTCGAAGATGGCCATTATGGCGGCCTGCAAGAAGAATATCACAGCAGAAGCCACTGCTAAACTCTTCTTTGAACGAGTGTGGGTGCACTTTGGGATCCCACAGTCTATCATCTCAGATCAGGACAGTCGGTTCCTCAGTACATTTTGGTCCAGTCTCTGGTCAATGCTGGACACCAAACTCACTAAGTCCACAGCCTTCCATCCTCAAACTGATGGCCAGACCGAGGTTGTCAATCGAAAGATTGTACACATTCTGCGCATGTACAACTCAAAGCATCCACGCACATGGGATGAGAGCCTCCCCTATGTTCAGCACAACTACAACCAAGCTCTTCACAGCTCGACTAGCCACAGCCCTTTTCAGGTGGGCTTGGGATTCCAACCACTATGCCCCATTGATGTGGCCCTGCCACTTGCAGCTACTCACACAGCTTCAGCTCATGTCCAGTCCGAAATAGATAAGGCAACCAGCTTCATTGAGCACATCCAACATATTCGCCAGCAGGTCCATGACATTCTGGAGAAATCAAATGCCAAGTACAAGCAGCGACATGATCAACACCAGGTGCCACCAAAGTTTCAGGTGGGCGACAAAGTTTGGTTGCATCTGCAAAAGGAACGCCTTACTGGAGCCTATCGGAAATTGAGACCACTCCGATATGGTCCTTACACCATTACTAAGGCTGTGGGGGACAATTCATTTGAGCTCAACATTCCCCCATTCCTTGGCCTACACCCAGTGTTCAATGTGGATCGCCTTCGGCCATACTTTCCACCATTGCTAGACACATCCGACATTGCAGAGCAGCTCACACCCACAGAATTAAACCCAGATTGCATGGAACAGGTTGCAACTGATCGGATCATGGACACACAGATCAAGAACACTCGCCAACAGAATATCCAACTATATCGAGTTGTCAAAGCAGGCCAATTCCTTCACCAGTGCAAGTGGTTCACCAGGGACCAAGTTTAGCAAAAGTTTCCTCATCTCATGGAGGAACTCAACACAATGGGGACCATTGCTTCCTAAGGGGGGAGGAATGATCCAGGTGGATCTTGGTGGCCACCTGCCAAGCCCACCTGGACCCCCACCATTGTTCTTCTTAGCATTTTCAGTTTCCTTAATTGTAGCACAACTTACTATTTTTAGCAGTTTTTCGGGTCCTAAACTTCCGGAGTCGTTTTGAGGCCCTAAACGACGCTTTTTGGGAATCTGGGGGCAACATGGGTCCATGAAATGGACCGATGTTGCCCGTTCCAACATTGGTAGTGCTCGGATAGATCTTTCTAACGAGCTTTTGTATGCGTCAAACGGAGATCGTATGCCAAAGTTACGACCCCGGGAAGTTGATGTACCAACTTACCCCAAACGGGGCCCATAGTTTGGCGTTTCATCTTCTAGGGTTAGGTTTTGGAATGTTAAGGGTTTTTCCACTGTTTCTCAACAATAAATAGGCCTTCGAGCCTCATTGTAAGACAGTTCAGAGGCATGTAGCCACCACATCTCTTCTCAGAGATAAGCTACCATCGCCCTAGCTGGGTTATTTCCATTACTGTTTGTAAGCATATTTTAGTATTCTACATTAATGAAGTAAAGTATTATTCCCGCTGCATATCTATGTTTATGGTTATCTCTGTTTTGATGGTTATCGCATCTCTATATTTATGGTTATCTCTGTAATCTATTGCGTTCCTGCTTAAATCCAGATCATCAGCCTCGCTGTGGTTCTTATGCCTCTTTGCAAATGCACTCATCGGATTTGGAATCCTTCCTCCAACTTCACTATCTCTGCCCATCTCTAACTGCTTCGATATCACTAGCTCTTTGCGCAACTCTAATATCTGTTGCATCTGTGCTCCTACTGACATTACCATGCTGCTGCCAACACTACATTTGCACTGCAACTCCCTCTTCATCTCCTGTTGTTGCAATTGCAACATCTATAAATGAAAAGCATCCTAAATTATGAATCAACTGTGATTAGTATGATGCATCTATCACCTGAGTCTCTAACTGCTGCTAGCATCTGCGTTGTCACTGAGGAATCTGCGTTGTTGCTAACTCTGCACTGTGCCACCTGCACTATTGCCAAATTTGTATTGCGCTCCTCAGAATCTGACTGCTAGTAGACTCTGCAACTTTCACTCTGGCATTTGACTGCATAAACTGTCACTAATCCATCCTACTACTGAATACTGTGGGCCCCCATAGCCAGGTATTGATCCATGAGGTGGACTCCTCAAGGATCCTACCCATTTGGAACACTCGAGTTTCATATGTTAGTTTTTGGTAGCATCGGATGTGCTCTAGCCATGAAAATTGGTGGAGAGGCTAAGGCACATGATTTGTAAAGAAACCAGGAATCGTTTGGTGAAATTCCACTTGGATTGTATTTTATTAAAATAAATAATATTTTTAATGGGTTTCCTAATAAACTTAGGAAAATTAAAGTATTAATGGGTATTAATCAAAATATCGGTGAGAATGATCTAGAAGGCGGATCAAGTGAAGTTTTAATCTTAGTCGTTGATTAGAGACTTAATCTCGGCCATTGAAGTCTTAATGAGAAAAGTAAAGAAGGACGCTTGGGGTTCATTTGTAGATACACGAAAGTTGATCAGTTAGTTCGATATTCCTAGGGAAGGGTTTGCTAAGGAATTCGAACAACTGATCAAACAGTGAGGATCAAAGGCAGTACTAGAAGGAAGTGATTTCCAATTCCGGTGATTATACTTCAGATAAGACAATTAAGGATCAAAGAGCCAGTGCAGTACCAAGGAGGGACAACGTAGCAACTGGAGGACGTTGACGCAGAGGTTGATGTAGAATTGTTGGGGGACAACAGAGATTAGAGCCAGGAATCACTGTGGGTGATTGGCAAGAGAAATCTCAATTTCTCTGCAGCAGAAGCAGTAACAGCTAGGGTGACACAGTCAGAGGGAGTCTCCATGCAGAAGCCATGTAGTGACTGTGTAGGCTCACGTAGAGATTGCATAATGGGTCATCCAGGAGCTGGGGCAAGTGTAAAATCTTCAGATTCAATTTGAGAAAATTCTCACTATTTATCTATCAGTTATCTTCTCTGAGTGGATTGCCAATTTCCTCTAGGGCATCTAGATTGTATTCATAAATTTACTGCCAAGAATAAAAACCCTCAGATCTACTGCACCTCTTTTCCCGCATTGGGTTTTTCCAGGGACAATTGTCCAAAAACAAGTGTGTCAATGTGATTGTTCACATGTTGGTGTTTCTCTTGCCTATTTAATTTTTAGTTCTTAATTTGTGAAGTCTGCAACTGAATTTGTTTTGATATTTACTGAAGCATTGGTAAATAACTTATTATTGTAAATAAGTAGGAGAAATAAATCAATCAATGCAGTGAAATTTTCACATGGTATCAAAGCAAGGTTTAGGCAAGACGGTAGTAGAGAAAGTGAGCATGGAGAATAATAGGGATCAAAATATTTCCGAATTAGCTTCCAGGCTGGAAGAGTAATTTTCTTGCTTATCAAGTTTTGCATCAGTCAAGGATTGGTGCATTGATAGCGGGGCTACAGCTCATATGACTGCAGAACGAGAATATTTCTCAAGCTATTAGGAGGAACAGATGAACTTCCAAATCACAATGGGTAATAGGCTGAAATGCACCCCAGTAGGAAAGGGAACCGTTACATTCTAGACAGCAACAGGAGATAGTCTTTGGGCCACTAACGTACTACATGTGCCAGGTATGGGAATGAATTTGATTTCTATATCTCAATTACAAGATAAAGGATATGATGTGTACTTCATCAGTAATAGAGTATATGTCAAGCATCCTAAGTGGAAAAAGAGGGCCTAGATTGGAAGTTGAAGCAATAAGTTATACAATTTGTAGCTCGAGTCTCCTATGGCACTAATGAGCAATAATGTCAGTGGAGAAAATGACTTAAATGAACTATGGCATAGAAGGATGGGGCACTTACATCATTGGGCATTAAGGATGCTGAAGGAAATAGTTACGGGGATTCCAGTGCTTACTACCAGGCATGATGATACCTGCAGAGGATGTGTACTAAGAAAGTATGCCAAAGCAGCTTATTCCATAAGCAACAATAGAGCTAAGAGTGTATTGGGTTTAATACACTCAGACATCTGCAGTCTAATGTATACAAGAGCTATCAGTGGTGTTGATTATTTTATCACCTTCATAGATGACCATTCCAGGAAAACTTGGATTAATTTCTTAAGAACCAAGAATGAAGTCTTTGATCAGTTTAAGGAGTTTAAGGCTCTAGTGGAAAACCTAACAGGAAGGAAGATCAAAATATTGCACGTAGACAATGGTGGAAAATACACGGATAAAAAATTCATAGATTTCTGCGCAAGGGAAGGGATAAAAAGAGAATGGAAAACACCTTATAATCCAGAGTAGAATGGAGTCGTAGAAAGAAAAAGCAGAATTATTGTTGGAGCGGCGAAGGCGATGTTATATGATTAGAATCTACCCAAGTTTTTATGGGCAAAATCTTGCAGCACGGTTGTATAAATTCAGAACATGACTCATCATAGGGATTTAGGAAAGAAGATGCTAGAAGGTGTTTTCACGGAAAAGAAGCTAGAAGTGAGATACCTTAGGATATTTGTAAGTGTTTCTTATTGTCATATTCCAAAAGAGAAGCAGAGCAAGTTAGAGCAGACTGCTGAAATTTGATATCTCATGGGTTACAATGAGACTTCCAAGGCGTATTGAATCTACATTCCGAGTAGGAAGATTGTAGTGAGGCGAGATGTAAAGTTCATGGAAGACAGAGAATTCACGAAATATGGAGAGATGCCTTTTGAAGAACAGGCTAAGGACGTTCCTCTGGTCTAGCAACAGGGATCAGATCTAGCAGGAAGATAAGTATTTGGTTCAAGCACTGTCACCAGTACTAGCATCTCCTTAAGTGAAGAGGAGCCAAGAGTGTCACAATAGGTACAATAACATGAAGAGGAATAGATGGAACCTCCCACCACAAGTGGTAGAACTAGCTAAGAGGTATGACAGACTTTGAGGGACACAGAGGAATTCATTGGAGCTCCTAGAGCTGAGAAAAGGAAGTGTAGACAACCTGACAGGTACCAAGCCTTGGTAGCTCAAGTTGAAGAAACTTCTAGTTTTCGTGAAGCCGTACAACACCAGGTATCGGTGGATGCCATGGTAGAAGAGTACAGTTCAATTATGACAAATGATGTCTGGGAAATTAAACCAAGACTAGAGAATAGATCAGTGGTGGGTTCAAGATGGATCTACAAGATCATGTTGCAGATGGTAACGTAGACAAGTATAAGGCTAGGTTCGTAGCAAAAGGATATGATCAAAATGAAGGAATAGACTATGAAGAGACCTTTGTCCCAGTAGCTTAGTATACCTCTATCAGATCCATTATATCGCTTGCAGCACAGATGGGATGGGAGATTCACCAAATGGATATCAAGACAACGTTTTTGAATGGGGTGATAGAAGAAGAGGTACATATCAAACAACCAAAAGTTTTCGAAACACATCAAAAGAGAACTCATGTGTGTAGATTGAAGAAAGCCTTGTAAGGGCTGAAACAAGCACCTAGAGCTTGGTATGGTAAAATTGACAACTACTTACAGTAGTTGGGATTCATCAAGAGGGATTTCAATCCCAATCTTTATTACCTGTTGGTAGAAGGTGAGCCGTTAATTCTAGTGTTATATGTGGATGATCTATTTTTGACAGGATCATCCAGACTCATAGAGGATTGCAAGAAGAACCTGGAAACATAATTTGACATGAAAGATTTGGGGCTAATGCACTACTTTCTGGGGTTGAAGTTTGGTAGTAGGATGGTGAGATCTTCCTTGGCCAAGGTAGATATGTGTTAGAAATTTTGAAAAGATTCAGAATACAGGATTTTCGACCTATGGCTACGCCTATGATTACCAATTGGAAGAAAGTAGATGCTTTCGAAGATAAGGAAGTGGACCCCACCTTATATAGACAGTGCATTGGGTTGCTTATGTATCTGGTCAACATCAGGTCAGATATATGTTATGCTGTCAACAACCTTAGTCAGTTCATGGTGGAACCAAAGAGGGCACATTGGGCAGCAGCAAAGCACATTCTCAGGTATGTGGGGGGAATAGTCAATTTGGGATTAAGATACACCAAGGGCGATGATATCGAATTGAGTGGATTCACTGATGCAGATTGGGTAGGAGGTTACGTAGACAGGAAAAGTACCACTGGGTATTGCTTTGGTATTGGATCTGAGATGATCTCCTGGTGCAATTAGAAGCAAAAGTCTGTAGCACTAAGCTAGGCTAAAGCAGAGTATATGGCAGCTAGCAAACCAACATGTGCAGCTATATGGCTTAGGAAACTTCTTGTAAATCTATTCAAGAAAAGGATGGAAGCAACGAAAATCTTCTATGATAAATAGAGTTGTATCAAGCTCTCTTCAAATCCAGTGTTTCATGATCGCTCCAAACACATTGATATTCGGTGTCACTTTCCAGTGACTATGTTCAACGTGGGGTGGTACAGTTGGAGTATACTCCCACAGGAAATCAGGTAGTAGATGTACTCACCAAGGCTCTTGAAAGAACAAAGTTTGTTCAATTTCGGGAGTAGATGGGTATGATGGAAAATCTCTTTCAATAGCGTGATTCATCATTTGAGAGGGAGTTGTAGTACAGATGCAATAGTGGTTGTGGCAGTGTCATGGGTAGCAGTACAATTGTAGCAATACCACAGTGTTGGTGGCAGCAGTAATGCGGAAATGCTTCAGAAACAGAGCAACATGCAATTGGATTGTTGCTAGAACACATTCCTCGCTAAGAGGGAGTGTTAGTTTTTGGTAGCATCGGATGTTCTCCAGCCATGAAAATTGGTGGAGAGGCCATGAGACATGAGCTCTAAAGAACACAAAAACCGTTTGGTGAAATTCCACCCAGGTTTTATTTTATTAAAATAATTAATATTTTTAATGGGGTTCCTATGTCTAAAATTAGGAAAATTAAAGTATTAATGGGTATTAATCAAAATATGGGTGAGAATAATCTAGAAGGCGAATCAAGTGAATTTTTAATCTTAGCCATTGATTAGAGACTTAACCTTGGGAATTGAAGTCTCAACGCGAAAAGTATAAGGAGGCTTAGGGTTCATTTGTAGATACATAAAGAGTTGATCAATCAATTCGATATTCCTAGGGCACGGTTTGCTAAGGAATTTGAACAAGTGATCAAGCAGTGAGGATCAGAGGAAGTACTAGAAGGAAGTGATTTCCAATTCCAGTGAATATACTTCAGAGAAGACAGTGAAGGATCAAAGAGCCATCACAGTGCCAAGGAGGGACAATGCAGTAACTGGAGGAGGTTGACACAGAATTGCTGGGGGATAGAGATCAGAGACAAGAATCACTTGGGTGATTGGCAAGAGAAATCTCAATTTCTCAGTAGCAAAAGTAGTAGCAGTTAGGGTGACACAATCAGAGGGAGTCTCCACACAGAAGCCACACAGTGACTACATAGGATCATGCAAAGACTGCATAGTGGGTCATTCAGGAGCTGGGGCTAGTGTAACATCTCCAGATTCAGTGTGAGAAAATTCTCATTATTTATCTATCAGTTATCTTCTCTGAGTGGATTGCGAAATTTCTCTGGGGCATCCAGATTGTATTCAGAAATTTACTACAAATAATAGAAACCATCAGATCTGTTGCACCGATTTTCCCACATTGGGTTTCTTTGGGGACGATTGTCCAAAAACAAGTGTGTCAATGTGATTGTTCATATGTTGGTGTTTCTCGTGCCTATTTAATTTTCAGTTCTTAATTTTTGAAGTCTGTAGTTGAATTTATCTTGATATTTACTGAAGCATTGGTAGATAACTTATTATTGTAAATAAGTAGGAGAAATAAATCAATCACTACAGCGAAATTTTCACAAGGTATTGGAGCAAGGTTCAGGCAAGATGGTAGTAGATAAAAAGAGCATGGAGAACAATAGGGATCCAAATATTTCTAATTAGCTTCTAGGTTGGAAGAGGAATTTGCTTGCTTATCAAGTTCTGCATCAGCTGAGAATTGGTACATTGATAGTGGGGCTTCAGCTCATATGACTGGAGAACGAGAATATTTTTCGAGCTATCAGGAGGAACATATGAACTTCCAAATCACAATGGATAACAGGACGAAATACACCCTAGTAGGAAAGGGAACTGTTACATTCCAAACAGTAGCATGAGATAGTCTTCAGGCCACTAACGAACTATATGTGTTAGGTATGGGAATTTGATTTTTGTATCTCAATTACAAGACAAAGGATATGATGTGTACTTCATTAGTAATAGAGTATATGTCAAGCATCCTAAGTGGAAAAAGAGGGTCGAGATTGGAACTCGAAGCAACAGGTTATGCAAGTTGCAGCGTGAGTCTCCTATGGCATTGATAAGCAATAATGTCACTGGAGAAAAAGACTTAAATGAACTATGGCATAGAAAGATGGGGCTCTTACATCATGGGTTGTTAAGGATACTGAAGGAAACAGTTATGGGGGTTCCAATGCTTACTACCAAGGATGATGATACATGAAGAGGTTGCATACTAGGCAAGTACGCCAAAGCAACTTATTCCAGAAGCAAAAATAGAGCTAAGAGTGTGTTGGGTTTAATACATTCAGACATTTGCAATCCAATTTCTACAAGAGCTATCAGTTGTGTTGAGTATTTTGTCACCTTCATAGATGATCATTCCAGGAAAACTTGGATTTATTTCTTAAGAACCAAGGATGAGGTCTTTGATTGGGTTAAGGAGTTTAAGGCTCTAGTGGAAAACCTGACAGGAAGGAAGATCAAAATATTGCGCTTAGAAAATAGTGGAGAATACATAGATAAAAACTTCACAGATTTCTGCATAAGGGAAGGGATCAGAAGAGAATGGACAACACCTTATAATCCAGAGCACAATGGAGTCGCAGAAAGGGAAAACAAAACTATTTTTGGAGTGGTGAAGGCGATGTTATATGATCAAAATCTACCCAACTTTTTATGGGTAGAAGCATGCACCATTACTGTATACATTCAGAACAGGACTCCTCATAGGGATTTAGGAAAAAAGACGCTAGAAGGTGTTTTCACAGAAAAGAAGCCAGAAGTGAGTCACCTCAGGATATTCAGAAGTGTGGTTTATTGTCATATTCCATAAAGACAAGCGGACAAAGTTAGAGCATACTACCAAAGTTGGATATCTCATGGGTTACAACGAGACTTTAAAGGCGTACTGAATCTACATTCCAAGCAATAGGAAGATTGTAGTGAGGCGGGATGTAAAGTTCATGGAAGACAAAGCTTTCAGGAAATCTTGAGAGATGCCTTTTGAAGAACAGGCTGAGGACGTTCCTCAGGTCCAGCAATAGGGATCAGATCTAGTAGGAAGACAAATATCTAGTTCAAGCACTGTAACCAGTACTAGCATCTCCTTAAGGGAAGAGGAGCCCAGAGTGTCATAGCAGGTACAACAATAGGAAGGGGAACATATGGAACCTCCCACCACAAGTGGTAGAACTATCCGAGAGGTACGATAGACTCTGAGGGGATGCAGAGGAATCCATTGGAGCTCTTAGATCCTAGAAAAGGCAGCGTAGACAACTTGACAAGTACCAAGCCTTGGTAGCTCAAGTCGAAGAAACTTCTAGTTTTCGTGAAGCCATACAACACCATGTATGGGTGGATGCCATGGTAAAAGAGTATAGTTTCATTATGACAAATGATGTCTGGGAAATTGTACCAAAACCAGAGAACATATCAGTTGTGGGTTCGAGATGGATCTACAAGATCAAGTATGCCACAGATGGCAGTGTAGCGTCATAGACAAGTATAAGGCTAGGTTCGTAGCAAAAGGAGATGTTCAAAAGGAAGGAATAGACTATGAAGAGACCTTTGCCCAGTGGCTCAATATACCTCTATCAGATCCATTATATCCCTTGTAGCACAAATGGGATGGGAGATTCACCAAATGGATGTCAAGACAACGTTCTTGAATGGGGTGATAGAAGAAGAGGTATATATTGAACAACCATACGGTTTCGAAACACATGGGAAGAGAACTCATGTGTGTAGATTGAAGAAAGCCTTGTATGGGTTGAAACAAGCTCCCAAAGCTTGGTATGGTCGAATTGATAGCTACTTACAGCAGTTGATGTTGATCCCAATCTTTATTATCTTTTGGTAGAAGGTGAGTCGTTAATTCTGGTGTTATATGTGGATGATCTATTTTTGACAGAATCATCCAAACTCATAGAGGATTGCAAGAAGAACCTGGAAACATAATTTGACATGAAGGACTTGGGGCTAACACACTTATTTCTGGGATTGGAAGTTTGGCAACAAGATGGTGAGATCTTCCTTGGCCAAGGTAGATATGCGTCAGAAATTCTGAAAAGATTCAGAATGCAGGATTGTCGACCTATGGCTACGCCTATGATTACCAATTGGAAGAAAATAGATGCTTCTGGAAATAAGGAACTGGACCCCACCTTATACAGACAACTCATTGGGTCACTTATGTATCTGGTCAACACCAGGCCAGACATATGTTATGCTGTCAACACCCTTAGTCAGTTCATGGTGGAACCAAAAAGGGCGCACTGGGAAGCAGCAAAGCACATTCTTAGGTATGTGTGGGGAACAATCAATTTTGGATTAAGATACACCAAGGACGATGATATCGGTTTGATTGGATTCACTGATGTAGATTGGGCAGGAAGTTCAGTAGACAGGAAAAGTACCACTAGGTATTGCTTTGGTATTGGATCTGGGATGACCTCCTAGTGTAGTAAGAAGCAAAAGTTTGTAGCATTGAGCCCAACTAAAGCTGAGTATATGGCAACTAACAAAGCAACCTGTGAAGTTATATGGCTGAGGAAAGTGCTTGTAAATCTACTCAATAAAAGTATGGAAGTGACGAAAATTTTCTGTGATAATCAGAGTTGTATCAAGTTCTCTGAAAATCCAGAGTTTCATGATCGCTCCAAACACATTGATATTCAGTGTCACTTTATTAGGGACTGTGTTCAACGTGGGGCGGTACAGTTGGAGTATACTCCCACGGTAAATCAGGTAGCAGATGTACTCACCAGGGCTCTAGGAAGAACAAAGTTTGTTCAATTTCGAGAGCATATGGGTATGATGGAAAATCCCTTTCAATAGCGTGACGCAACATTTGAGAGGGAGTTGTAGTACAGATGCAACAGTGGTAGTGGCAGTGTCATGGGTAGTAGTACAATTGCAGTAGCAGCAAAATGTTGGTGGCAACAACAGTGCAGAAATGCTTCAGAAATAGAGCAACATGCAATTGGACATTTTGCTAGAGCACATTCCTCGCTAAGAGGGAGTGTTAGTTTTTGGTAGCATCGGATATGCTCTAGCCATGAAAATTGGTGGAGAGCCTAAAGCACATGAGTTCTAAATAAAATAGAAACTGTTTGGTGAAATTCCACCCGAATTGTATTTTATTAAAATAATTAATATTCTTAATGGGGCTCCTAAATCTAAACTTAGGAAAATTAAAGTATTAATGGGTATTAATCAAAATATGGGTGGGAATGATCTAGAAGGTAGATCAAGTCAAGTTTTAATATTAGCCATTGATTAGAGACTTAACCTTGGCTGTTGAAGTCTCTGCATGAGCATACAATCTCCACAATGACAAAATATTGCACTTAGACTACCTCTGAATGCGTCACCCTAGTTGCTACTGCCTCTGTTACTGAGAAATCAAGATTTCTCCTGCCAATCACACATTGATTCCTGGCTCTGATCTCTGCTATCCCCCAACAATTCTGTGTCAACCTCCTCAAGTTACTGCACTGTCCCTCCTTGGCATTGCGCTGCCTCTATGATCCTTCATTATCTTCTCTGAAGTATATTCACTGGAACTAGAAATCACTTCCTTCCAGTACTGCCTCTGATCCTCATTGGCTTGATCACTTGTTCGAATTCCTTAGCAAACCCTGCCCTAGAGATATTGAACTGCCTGATCAACTCTCTGTGTATCTACAAATGAACCCCAAGCCTCCTTCTTATACTTTTCTCGTTGAGACTTCAACAGCCGAGGTTAAGTCTCTAATCAATGGCTAATATTAAAACTTGACTTGATCTGCCTTCTAGATCATTCCCACCCATATTTTGATTAATACCCATTAATACTTTAATTTTCCTAAGTTTAGATTTAGGAGCCCCATTAAGAATATTAATTATTTTAATAAAATACAATTCGGGTGGAATTTCACCAAACAGTTTCTATTTTATTTAGAACTCATGTGCTTTAGGCTCTCCACCAATTTTCATGGCTAGAGCATATCCGATGCTACCAAAAACTAACACTCCCTCTTAGCGAGGAATGTGCTCTAGCAAAATGTCCAATTGCATGTTGCTCTATTTCTGAAGCATTTCTGCACTGTTGTTTCCACCAACATTTTGCTGCTACTGCAATTGTACTACTACCCATGACACTACCACTACCACTGTTGCATCTGTACTACAACTCCCTCTCAAATGTTGCGTCACGCTATTGAAAGGGATTTTCCATCATACCCATATGCTCTCGAAATTGAACAAACTTTGTTCTTCCTAGAGCCTTGGTGAGTACATCTGCTACCTGATTTACCGTGGGAGTATACTCCAACTGTACCGCCCCACGTTGAACACAGTCCCTAATAAAGTGACACTGAATATCAATGTGTTTGGAGCGATCATGAAACTCTGGATTTTCAGAGAACTTGATACAACTCTGATTATCACAGAAAATTTTCGTCACTTCCATACTTTTATTGAGTAGATTTACAAGCACTTTCCTTAGCCATATAACTTCACAGGTTGCTTTGCTAGTTGCCATATACTCAGCTTTAGTTGGGCTCAATGCTACAAACTTTTGCTTCTTACTACACTAGGAGGTCATCCCAGATCCAATACCAAAGCAATACCTAGTGGTACGTTTCCTGTCTACTGAACTTCCTGCCCAATCTACATCAGTGAATCCAATCAAACCGATATCATCGTCCTTGGTGTATCTTAATCCAAAATTGATTGTTCCCCACACATACCTAAGAATGTGCTTTGCTGCTTCCCAGTGCGCCCTTTTTGGTTCCACCATGAACTGACTAAGGGTGTTGACAGCATAACATATGTCTGGCCTGGTGTTGACCAGATACATAAGTGACCCAATGAGCTGTCTGTATAAGGTGGGGTCCAGTTCCTTAATTCCAGAAGCATCTATTTTCTTCCAATTGGTAATCGTAGGCGTAGCCATAGGTCGACAATCCTGCATTCTGAATCTTTTCAGAATTTCTGACGCATATCTACCTTGGCCAAGGAAGATCTCACCATCTTGTTGCCAAACTTCCAATCCCAGAAATAAGTGTGTTAGCCCCAAGTCCTTCATGTCAAATTATGTTTCCAGGTTCTTCTTGCAATCCTCTATGAGTTTGGATGATTCTGTCAAAAATAGATCATCCACATATAACACCAGAATTAACGACTCACCTTCTACCAAAAGATAATAAAGATTGGGATCAACATCAACTGCTGTAAGTAGCTATCAATTCGACCATACCAAGCTTTGGGAGCTTGTTTCAACCCATACAAGGCTTTCTTCAATCTACACACATGAGTTCTCTTCCCATGTGTTTCGAAACCGTATGGTTGTTCAATATATACCTCTTCTTCTATCACCCCATTCAAGAACGCTGTCTTGACATCCATTTGGTGAATCTCCCATCCCATTTGTGCTACAAGGGATATAATGGATCTGATAGAGGTATATTGAGCCACTGGGCAAAGGTCTCTTCATAGTCTATTCCTTCCTTTTGAACATCTCCTTTTGCTACGAACCTAGCCTTATACTTGTCTATGACGCTACACTGCCATCTGTGGCATACTTGATCTTGTAGATCCATCTCGAACCCACAACTAATCTGTTCTCTGGTTTTGGTACAATTTCCCAGACATCATTTGTCATAATGAAACTATACTCTTTTACCATGGCATCCACCCATACATGGTGTTGTATGGCTTCACGAAAACTAGAAGGTTCTTCGACTTGAGCTACCAAGGCTTGGTACTTGTCAAGTTGTCTACGCTGCCTTTTCTAGGATCTAAGAGCTCCAATGGATTCCTCTGCATCCCCTCAGAGTCTATCGTACCTCTCAGATAGTTGTACCACTTGTGGTGGGAGGTTCCATATGTTCCCCTTCCTATTGTTGTACCTGCTATGACACTCTGGGCTCCTCTTCCCTTAAGGAGATGCTAGTACTGGTTACAGTGCTTGAACTAGATATTTGTCTTCCTACTAGATCTGATCCCTATTGCTGGACCTGAGGAACGTCCTCAACCTGTTCTTCAAAAGGCATCTCTCAAGATTTCCTGAAAGCTCTGTCTTCCATGAACTTTACATCCCGCCTCACTACAATCTTCCTATTGCTTGGAATGTAGATTCAGTACGCCTTTAAAGTCTCGTTGTAACCCATGAGATATCCAACTTTGGTAGTATGCTCTAACTTTGTCCGCTTGTCTTTATGGAATATGACAATAAACCACACTTCTGAATATCCTGAGGTGACTCACTTCTGGCTTCTTTTCTGTGAAAACACCTTCTAGCGTCTTTTTTCCTAAATCCCTGTGAGGAGTCCTGTTCTGAATGTATACAGTAATGGTGCATGCTTCTACCCATAAAAAGTTGGGTAGATTTTGATCATATAACATCGCCTTCACCACTCCAAAAATAGTTTTGTTTTCCCTTTCTGCGACTCCATTGTGCTCTGGATTATAAGGTGTTGTCCATTCTCTTCTGATCCCTTCCCTTATGCAGAAATCTGTGAAGTTTTTATCTATGTATTCTCCACTATTTTCTAAGCGCAATATTTTGATCTTCCTTCCTGTCAGGTTTTCCACTAGAGCCTTAAACTCCTTAACCCAATCAAAGACCTCATCCTTGGTTCTTAAGAAATAAATCCAAGTTTTCCTGGAATGATCATCTATGAAGGTGACAAAATACTCAACACCACTGATAGCTCTTGTAGAAATTGGATTGCAAATGTCTGAATGTATTAAACCCAACACACTCTTAGCTCTATTTTTGCTTCTGGAATAAGTTGCTTTGGCGTACTTGCCTAGTATGCAACATCTTCATGTATCATCATCCTTGGTAGTAAGCATTGGAACCCCCATAACTGTTTCCTTCAGTATCCTTAACGACCCATGATGTAAGAGCCCCATCTTTCTATGCCATAGTTCATTTAAGTCTTTTTCTCCAGTGACATTATTGCTTATCAATGCCATAGGAGACTCGCGCTGCAACTTGTATAACCTGTTGCTTCGAGTTCCAATCTCGACCCTCTTTTTCCACTTAGGATGCTTGACATATACTCTATTACTAATGAAGTACACATCATATCCTTTGTCTTGTAATTGAGATACAAAAATCAAATTCCCATACCTAACACATATAGTTCGTTAGTGGCCTGAAGACTATCTCATGCTACTGTTTGGAATGTAACAGTTCCCTTTCCTACTAGGGTGTATTTCGTCCTGTTATCCATTGTGATTTGGAAGTTCATATGTTCCTCCTGATAGCTCGAAAAATATTCTCGTTCTCCAGTCATATGAGCTGAAGCCCCACTATCAATGTACCAATTCTCAGTTGATGCAGAACTTGATAAGCAAGCAAATTCCTCTTCCAACCTAGAAGCTAATTAGAAATATTTGGATCCCTATTGTTCTCCATGCTCTTTTTATCTACTACCATCTTGCTTGAACCTTGCTCCAATACCATGTGAAAATTTCGCTGCAGTGATTGATTTATTTCTCCTACTTATTTACAATAATAAGTTATCTACCAATGCTTCAGTAAATATCAAGATAAATTCAACTACAGACTTCAAAAATTAAGAACTGAAAATTAAATAGGCATGAGAAAAACCAACATATGAACAATCACATTGACACACTTGTTTTTGGACAATCGTCCCCAAAGAAACCCAATGTGGGAAAATCAGTGCAACAGATCTGATGGTTTCTATTATTTGTAGTAAATTTCTGAATACAATCTGGATGCCCCAGAGAAATTTCGCAATCCACTCAGAGAAGATAACTGATAGATAAATAATGAGAATTTTCTCACACTGAATCTGGAGATGTTACACTAGCCCCAGCTCCTGAATGACCCACTATGCAGTCTTTGCATGATCCTATGTAGTCACTGTGTGGCTTCTGTGTGGAGACTCCCTCTGATTGTGTCACCCTAACTGCTGCTACTTTTGCTACTGAGAAATTGAGATTTCTCTTGCCAATCACCCAAGTGATTCTTGTCTCTGATCTCTATCCCCCAGCAATTCTGCGTCAACCTCCTCCAGTTACTGCATTGTCCCTCCTTGGCATTGTGATGGCTCTTTGATCCTTCACTGTCTTCTCTGAAGTATATTCACTGGAATTGGAAATCACTTCCTTCTAGTACTTCCTCTGATCCTCACTGCTTGATCACTTGTTCAAATTCCTTAGCAAACCGTGCCCTAGGAATATCGAATTGATTGATCAACTCTTTATGTATCTACAAATGAACCCTAAGCCTCCTTATACTTTTCGCGTTGAGACTTCAATTCCCAAGGTTAAGTCTCTAATCAATGGCTAAGATTAAAAATTCACTTGATCCGCCTTCTAGATTATTCTCACCCATATTTTGATTAATACCCATTAATACTTTAATTTTCCTAATTTTAGACATAGGAACCCCATTAAAAATATTAATTATTTTAATAAAATAAAACCTGGGTGGAATTTCACCAAACGGTTTTTGTGTTCTTTAGAGCTCATGTCTCATAGCCTCTCCACCAATTTTCATGGCTAGAGAACATCCGATGCTACCAAAAACTAACACTCCCTCTTAGCGAGGAATGTGTTCTAGCAACAATATCCAATTGCATGTTGCTCTGTTTCTAAAGCATTTCCGCATTGTTGCTGCCACCAACACTGTGGTATTGCTACAATTGTACTGCTACCCATGACACTGCCACAACCACTATTGCATCTGTACTACAACTCCCTCTCAAATGATGCATCACGCTATTGAAAGGGATTTTCCATCATATCCATCTACTCCCGAAATTGAACAAACTTTGTTCTTCTAAGAGCCTTGGTGAGTACATCTACTACCTGATTTCCTGTGGGAGTATACTCCAACTGTACCACCCCACGTTGAACATAGTCACTGATAAAGTGACACCGAATATCAATGTGTTTGGAGCGATCATGAAACACTGGATTTGAAGAGAGCTTGATACAACTCTATTTATCATAGAAGATTTTCGTTGCTTCCATCCTTTTCTTGAATAGATTTACAAGAAGTTTCCTAAGCCATATAGCTTCACATGTTGGTTTGCTAGCTGCCATATACTCTGCTTTAGCCTAGCTCAGTGCTACAGACTTTTGCTTCTAATTGCACCAGGAGATCATCTCAGATCCAATACCAAAGCAATACCCAGTGGTACTTTTCATGTCTACGTAACCTCCTGCCCAATCTGCATCAGTGAATCCACTCAATTCGATATCATCGCCCTTGGTGTATCTTAATCCCAAATTGACTATTCCCCGCACATACCTGAGAATGTGCTTTGCTGCTGCCCAATGTGCCCTCTTAGTTCCACCATGAACTGACTAAGGTTGTTGACAGCATAACATATATCTGACCTGGTGTTGACCGGATACATAAGCAACCCAATGCACTGTCTATATAAGGTGGGGTCCACTTCCTTATCTTCGAAAGCATCTACTTTATTCCAATTGGTAATCATAGGCGTAGCCATAGGTCGAAAATCCTGTATTCTGAATCTTTTCAAAATTTCTAACGCATATCTACCTTGGCCAAGGAAGATCTCACCATCCTACTACTAAACTTCAACCCCAGAAAGTAGTGCATTAGCCCCAAATCTTTCATGTCAAATTATGTTTCCAGGTTCTTCTTGCAATCCTCTATGAGTCTGGATGATCCTGTCAAAAATAGATCTTCCACATATAACACTAGAATTAACGGCTCACCTTCTACCAACAGGTAATAAAGATTGGGATCGAAATCCCTCTTGATGAATCCCAACTACTGTAAGTAGTTGTCAATTTTACCATACCAAGCCCTAGGTGCTTGTTTCAGCCCATACAAGGCTTTCTTCAATCTACACACATGAGTTCTCTTTTGATGTGTTTCGAAAACTTTTGGCTGTTTGATATGTACCTCTTCTTCTATCACCCCATTCAAAAACGTTGTCTTGATATCCATTTGGTGAATCTCCCATCCCATCTGTGCTGCAAGAGATATAATGGATCTGATAGAGGTATACTAAGCTACTGGGACAAAGGTCTCTTCATAGTCTATTCCTTCATTTTGATCATATCCTTTTGCTACGAACCTAGCCTTATACTTGTCTACGTTACCATCTGCAACGTGATCTTGTAGATCCATCTTGAACCCACCACTGATCTATTCTCTAGTCTTGGTTTAATTTCCCAGACATCATTTGTCATAATTGAACTGTACTCTTCTACCATGGCATCCACCCATACCTGGTGTTGTACGGCTTCACGAAAACTAGAAGTTTCTTCAACTTGAGCTACCAAGGCTTGGTACCTGTCAGGTTGTCTACACTTCCTTTTCTCAGCTCTAGGAGCTCCAATGAATTCCTCTGTGTCCCTCAAAGTCTGTCATACCTCTTAGCTAGTTCTACCACTTGTGGTGGGAGGTTCCATCTGTTCCTCTTCATGTTATTGTACCTATTGTGACACTCTTGGCTCCTCTTCACTTAAGGAGATGCTAGTATTGGTGACAGTGCTTGAACCAAATACTTGTCTTCCTGCTAGATCTGATCCCTGTTGCTAGACCAGAGGAACGTCCTTAGCCTATTCTTCAAAAGGAATCTCTCCATATTTCGTGAATTCTCTGTCTTCCATGAACTTTACATCTCGCCTCACTACAATCTTCCTACTCGGAATGTAGATTCAATACGCCTTGGAAGTCTCATTGTAACCCATGAGATATCAAATTTCAGCAGTCTGCTCTAACTTGCTCTGCTTCTCTTTTGGAATATGACAATAAGAAACACTTACAAATATCCTAAGGTATCTCACTTCTAGCTTCTTTTCCGTGAAAACACCTTCTAGCATCGTCTTTCCTAAATCCCTATGATGAGTCCTGTTCTGAATTTATACAGCCGTGCTGCAAGATTTTTCCCATAAAAACTTGGGTAGATTCTAATCATATAACATCGCCTTCGCCGCTCCAACAATAATTCTGCTTTTTCTTTCTACGACTCCATTCTACTCTGGATTATAAGGTGTTTTCCATTCTCTTTTTATCCCTTCCCTTGCGCAGAAATCTATGAATTTTTTATCCGTGTATTTTCCACCATTGTCTACATGCAATATTTTGATCTTCCTTCCTGTTAGGTTTTCCACTAGAGCCTTAAACTCCTTAATCTGATCAAAGACTTCATTCTTGGTTCTTAAGAAATAAATCCAAGTTTTCCTGGAATGGTCATCTATGAAGGTGATAAAATAATCAACACCACTGATAGCTCTTGTATACATTAGACTGCAGATGTCTGAGTGTATTAAACCCAATACACTCTTAGCTCTATTGTTGCTTATGGAATAAGCTGCTTTGGCATACTTTCTTAGTACACATCCTCTGCAGGTATCATCATGCCTGGTAGTAAGCACTGGAATCCCCGTAACTATTTCCTTCAGCATCCTTAATGCCCCATGATGTAAGTGCCCCATCCTTCTATGCCATAGTTCATTTAAGTCATTTTCTCCACTGACATTATTGCTCATTAGTGCCATAGGAGACTCGAGCTACAAATTGTATAACTTATTGCTTCAACTTCCAATCTAGGCCCTCTTTTTCCACTTAGGATGCTTGACATATACTCTATTACTGATGAAGTACACATCATATCCTTTATCTTGTAATTGAGATATAGAAATCAAATTCATTCCCATACCTGGCACATGTAGTACGTTAGTGGCCCAAAGAGTCAAAATATTGCACTTAGACAATGGTGGAGAATACACGGATAAAAACTTACAAATTTTTGTGCAAGGGATTAAACACAACACCTGTGACTCAGCTGAATAGCTTGAGCAACAAAGTGTAAAATATCAAATGATTAAAAAAAGTGCTCAATGATGTTGCCTTCTGCTTATTTATAATTGTTGCTCTCTTCCTTCACATGGACCCCTTCACCAAGCAATTTGAGCCCCCTCCTTAGCCATTTGAATTTCTTCCATCAAGGGGGGTGTATTTCATCATGGGGTGGTCCCCACATTCCACTATGTGATTAATCTTCCCTTTGTATAATGTTTGGGGCCTCCACTACCACACAACATTAATATAATTAATGTCCACCCACTTTTCCTAAGTTTGTATCCAAATTTTTCCCCATCCATAATTTACAAAAATTGAGAAAGGCACTTAGCAGATTTTTATGGGTAGGGATATTACAACAACAGACCTTGCAATCAGATCTTGGGTGAAAATTAGTATAGATGCCTACAAAATCAAACCCATGTCAGATTTTTTATGAGGAAACTCAAAAAATTGTTTGCAAATTTTCTAGATTTGAAACCCCTTCTGAATTTCCAAGTTTGCAATGAGATTAGGGCTTCAAAAGCCTAGCTGTTGCCTTAGAGAATCTTCTCTTGAGGAATAGAGCCACAAAATTGCATATCAAACCCTTTGGAAGGCCTAGAATGGCATCAAACCATTGTGGCATTGCTGAAAAATACTCATTAGCCTCTACAGAATGAAATAAGGGTTAGATTAAGAGCAAATAAGGCCTGTTAGGCTTGCAACTAGGTTAAAGATATTCAACAAAATATTAAGAAGCACAAACCCAAATTTTATATGAAAATTCTCCCTTTTGAGATGCTAGAAGAGCCTCTATGGCTTGGGGCCTTGAAGGAGAAAGATCAGAGGCCTAACAACCCTATAGATATGTGATGTTGGGCTCAAGACCCTATCCGTCTAGGCTAGGTGAGGTCTAGAAACCCTCCTCCTACCCTTTAGTCCTTGATGAAGTGACCTGCAAAAACAAATAAAATCCCAAAACCCTATGTTATCCTATTCAAACCTGCAAGAAAAACAAATGAAATCCACACATATATACAAGACAACTATAGATACAAAGGGTTAGAGGAAAAATTATCCACAATTATTTACAATATTTACAATGATAATGTCTCTTTAAATAGCAAATATTCAATAAAAGCGCTTGAAAATAAATGAGATAGAATTTTTAAATGGATGATGTTGGTAGAGATCGGTAGAGAAAAAGGCAAGAAACTCCCTTCAAAGCGTCTTATGATAAGCCCTTGGGAGTCCCACTATGGGTTCTTAGTTGCTATGTGCCAAGGAGATCGAGATCCAAGCAAGGATTACTCCAAATTCTTGACTTGAGGAGATGAAGATTCAAACAAGAATTACTTCAAATGCTCGATATCTAATCATGAAATATTTTCTACACAGCTTTGAAAGATTTTGTTATTTTCAGTAGGGATTAGTTAGCAAAGAAAAAAGGAAGTCTAGTGTCCAAGAAAGGATCCACTAGATCTGCCTAATCAAATGTGTTTCCCCAATCCCAATATAGGTGGTGTTGCACTCAAATTGTCAAAGTTCCAGGGAAGCGGAAGTACCAACTTTTTTCAACAAGGATTGGATCACATATCAGCAGTCCATGTGTCATGGTCATCCCATTCTACAATTTATATATTGTAAATGATCTTAGTAAAACCATGAGTCTATGTAGCAACCTAGGTAAGCCTATAATTTGATGACGAATTCAATCCTAGGAGGTTTTTTAACCTCACTGATTGCATGTGTTTTTTGACACAGCTAACCAAAAGAGTTTTTCCCCCCCAGCTTAAACACCCAAAGCTAGAGTGAAATTTATTGTTGAATTATTAGGTGAGTCCTAGTGTTTTAGTTGAGTCTGATGTAAAATTGGTTTGGGAATAATTTAAGCTAATTGGCTAAATTATTTTATTACAAATCACTTTGTTTACCAGATCATATTAAGTCGCAAATGGGTTATGTGCCTTGAGTGTCTAAGACGAATGTGTATTCCCTCTTTGAGTCTTGTAAATGAAAACTCATATATATTATAGGGCTGGAAAAATAATTAATCCCCTCATGTGTAAATTAAATAATTTTTTTGGCAAAATAAAATTAAATCCTAAGCTAGAAAATTAATTAATTAGAGTCAAAATTAAATTGTCTAGGAAAATAAATTTTTCAAATGGATAATTCATGGGTCTTGAAAGAATCAATTTTTAAGAAGTCCTTCACTAAGGGAATATTGTCTTTTTCAGGTAAGTTTGGACCCTTCGACCTTAATGGTTAAATCAAAGTCAATTTTTTGAGGAAATTATCTCTAAATAATTAATTTTGAGCTAATTAAAATGGAATTAATTGATAAATTCGAAAATTCCTCAAAAATAAGAAATCAAGGGCCAATATTAAAAGATCTTGAAGTATTTATCAATGTCCGAGATTATTTTGATATGGATCAAAGAAACTAGCCATTATTTTTCCATTTGGAGGATTTATCTATAAATTAGAGAGTGATTTGAATCTCTAGGTATCTTGATATCTAGTTAGAATTGTTGCTAAAGCATTGTGTAAACTATTGTCCCACTATGAACTATTTTTTCTACCACAATAAAAGACTTTGGGGTACAACTTGAGGTGTTCTTTTTCCGATGATCTGTGGTATGTATTGACTACGAGCTTCCTATGCGGTGCTTTATGATTATTATTTTGAGATAATACATAGTGTTTGTAGGTACTCGATCCTTGGTCTCCAAGTTCACAGATTGTGGGCAAGGGTTACTTTGCTTAGATCTCTAGTTTTTATATGGTGGATTTAATCTTTGCTTGAGCTATAGTGATCATTAATTTTTCTAAAGCATTTTAACCATTCTTTTAAGTAAAAAATATTATAAAAATTATTTTCTCAAAATCCATTTGAAAACCCATGTATATTTTGTAAACAAAATTGTAAATTTCAATGGTAAAATATTTTTCTAACTTGGGTTGGGGCTTTTAGATTCATTTTGTATATATTTGGTGTTTGGGTGTCTCCATTTTCATTTTTTGTAGGTTAGATCAAGGAGTTAAGTGAAAGAAGAGCTAGATCTAGGCCCTTGAGGGTAAGATCTAGTCTCTTGGAATTTTTTGCAGGGTTTCCAAGAAAGAATTTTTAGAAAATCAAAGAGTTGAAGCATAAAAAATTTTGGAGCAAGGGTTTCAAACCTTTTAGGGGCCTTAGCCCCGGTTTTTACCTCCAAACCCTCAACGTCCCCCCTCCTTCCCTCTGCGGGGATAAATGGGCTAAGATGATAGATCGGGGCACAAGGAGGCTGGAAAAGGCCAAGAAGGACCAATGCTTTGCCCAGTGAGGCTAGCATTTGGGAAAGAGAGGGCTTAGGGGCTTAGGGAAAGGCCCAAGGCTTATGGCCTAGGACTTAAAGGCCACAAAAAGAAGGTTCGCAATCCCTTAGAGGGTTGCGGCTTAGGGAAAGACGAGAGGAGGCCGAGGGAGGAGGGTCGAGGGGAGAAAGCAGAGGGAGAGGAAGAGGAGAAGGCTGGATGGAGGGCTGAGGAGGCCTCATGGAGGAGGGTGGAGGTAGATTCCATGGTAGAAGAGTAAAGCTCTATCATGATAAATGATGTTTGGGAGGTAGTGCCAAGGCTGGAAGATAGATCAATTGTAGGTTCTATATGGAGCTATAAGATCAAATATGCGGCAGACGGTAGTGTGGAAAAGTAGAAGGCTAGGTTCGTGGCAAAGAAGAGATAGAATTTGAAGAGACCTTCGCCCCAGTTGCCAGATACACTTCTATCTAGTTAGTTATAACTCTAGCAGCTTAGATGGGATGGCAGATTCACCAGATGGATGTCAAGACAACCTTTTTGAACGGGGTGTTAAAGGAAGAAGTGTACATAGAAAAACTAGAGGGTGTTGAGACTCATGAGAGGCACACTCATGTGTGCATATTGAAGAAAACTCTATACGGACTCAAGAAAACTCCCAAGGCATGGTATGGTAGGATTGACAACTACTTGCAGCAAATGGGATTCATCAAGAGTGACATAGATTCCAACCTTTACTATTTAATGGTAGAGGGTGAGCCACTGATTCTAGTTTTGTATGTGGATGGTCTCATTTTGACAGGATCGTCAGGGTTCATAGATGATTGCAAGAGGAACCTAGCAACAGAATTTGACATGAAAGATTTGGAGTTGACGCACTATTTCCTAGGATTGGAAGTGTGGTAGAAGGATGGGGAGATCTTCCTTGGGAAAGGAAGATACACTATAGATATTTTGAAGAGGTTCATGATGCAGGATTGCAGACCCATGTCTATGCCCATGATCACCAATTGGAAGAAGATAGATGAATCAAATTACAAGGATGTTGACCCCATCTTGTATAGACAACTTATTGGGTCTCTCATGTATTTGGTCAGCACTAGGCCAGATATCTGCTTCGCAATCAATAACCTTAGTTAGTTCATGGTAGATCTGAAGAGGGTACATTAGGAAGTAGCGGGGCATATTCTGAGGTATGTTCGTAGCATAGTCGAGTATGGATTGAGATATACTCGAGGGGATGACGTCAGACTTTGTGGCTACATAAACGCATATTGGGCAAGCAGTTTAGTAGACAAGAAAAGTACCTCCGGTATTGCTTCAGTGTTGGATCAGGGATGATTTCTTAGTGTAGTAGGAAGCAGAAGTTAGTAGCACTGAGCTCTGCAGAAGAAGAGTATATGACAGCGATCACAGCTATTTGCAAAGTTATATGGATTCGGAAGTTGCTACTAAGCTTTTTTAGGCAAAAGATGGAGGCAACCAATGTCTATTGTGATAATCAGAGTTGCATAAAGCTCTCTGAGAATCCAGTGTTTCATGATAGGTCGAAGCACATCAATATTCGGTGTCACTTCATCAGAGATTGTGTACAACGTGGAGTAGTCTAGCTACAGTATGTTCCTATGGAAGAGCAGGTTGCATATATACTCATGAAAGCTCTAAGGAGAGCTAAGTTCGTCTATTTTAGAGAACAAATGGGTATGGTGGAGAACCCGTTCCAGAAGTAGGGACAAACTATTTTGGATGGCTTTCAGTTGCAGTAGCAACAGATGAAGAGGGAGTTGCAGTGTGGATGCAATGTTGGCAGCAGTTCAACAAAGTCAGCAATAGCACAGATGCAACGTATATCATAGTTGCCCAGTGGTTGGTGGGAAGTTTGGCCAGACATCAACAATGTGACAGGAGATGATGCAGAGAAAGGGTGTGCAGTAGCACTAGAACACATTCCTCGCTAAGAGGGAGTGTTAGTTTTTGTAGCATCGGATGTGTTCTAGCCACAAAATTTGGTGGAGAGGCTAGAATACATGAGATCTCCAAAATGCCGAAATCGTTTCTGGAAATTCTTCCTCGAAGTGTCTCAATTATATTATTAACATATGTTTAAATATTTTCAGAGTCTAATTAACCAGTGTAAATATTTTAATAAGTTTAAATATTTTTAAATGGTTAATTAATCAGTATTAATTGAGATAAGGCGTGAATCATCTAGAAACTCACATGGATTGATCCAGAGATGATCCTAGCCATCAATTATGTTTTAATATTGGTCATTGGTGCTCCAATAGTGGATTATAAGAGGAAGTCGATGTGGTGATGGAGAAATCATCTAGTTTAGATTCTCAGTTTCCCACGCAGTTCGATTTTCTTAGTAGTAGTAGCCCAGCAGAGAAGATAGAGCCAGATGGTAAGTAGCAGGTGGAAGAGGGGGGAAATAGTATTCCGAGAGGAATATTTCCAGTGCCCGGGAGAGGCAAAGGAAGGAAGGCCGAAATTTCCAAAGGGCCAGCGTAAGCTCTACACAGAGGGTGATGCAGGGAGCTCAGCGCAGAGGCTAGGGAGGCAGTTTTGGAGGCAGAGAATAGCTGTGGGGTGAGAGAAAATTCTTGTGATATTTTTGCTAGTATTTTCCTCAAATTAGATTGCCAGCTGGTTATATAAATTATGGTACTCAGAATTGCTGCTGAAGATTAATAATAACACCCTTGTCCGCTGCACCGGGTTTCCCAGGTTGGGTTTTTCCGGGGACAATCATCCAAAAATAACTGTGTCAAAATTATTGTGTGTGTGCTATAATTTCTCAACTTCTAGTATTTTATGTTTTGCAATATTTTTATGGTGAAAATTGCAGTTGTGATTTTATTTGTCGTTTTATGTAGAAAATAAACTACATAATTAAATTTGCAGTTAAAAGAATAATTTCCAGTAGATGCAATAGATAAAATTTCACACCAATTAGATTCCAATTATCACAAGATCAGATCTAGAGCTTAAATGTAAGAGTGCTTTAGGTGCCAAATTCCAGAAATTTTACAAACTTAGAGTAAACCACACAAGTGTTAGATCTCAACAGTTAAATCAGCAGTAGTACTTCAGAAAATTTCAGCGCTTATTAATGTTATGACAGCAGTAGAAAAATCACTCTAAATTATAAAATTTGCCCAACATATGAAGTACAAAACTTTCCAATGACTAGTAGAAGTAAATTTATGTGTCTAGCTTACTTTATGAAGATGTATTCAGTAATATTTCAAACTTTTAATAAGTTATTACAACAATAAATTGACCCACAAATCAGCAAGCTAGAGATGTCAAAAACAATACCCAATATACCAAAAAATAGTAAAATTCACCCAACTTGAAAAAAAATCAATTTTTAGGGTTTTTAGAGAGTGTGATTCAGAAAATTTCGGACCTGATCTATTTACTACAACAATGAATAATTGACAAATCAACAAGCTGATGTGATTACAATCAATGCCAAAATTGCCTAGAAATAGAAAAAATTACTGGAAATTGAAAATTTCAAGTTTTAGACCCTTATTAAGTGTATGTTTTAGAAATTTCAGATTTGAAAACTTCAGTTATGCAGTAAATTTCAGCAAGAATAAAATTTAGATCTAGGTTAGATCTAGGATGCCCAAGTGGCCAAAATTTATGAAAATGAAGATTTTGCAATTTTAAACAATTTTGACCATGTAGCATGTGATTTTAGTGCTTAATTGTTATTGATTTGACTGCTGTAATAAATCAAAGATAAAACTAGGGTTTAGAGGTCAAACCCTAGACCCAAAGCCTTGACGATTACTTGCCCATATTCGCCAAAATTTCTCCAATGTATTTGGCACCTGAAAACACAATATTTGAGGCAAAATTGCTGCAAAACAAATTGATAGAGATAAAGTGCCAATCCTTTGAAGAACTCCTTGTTTGCAATGAGATATAGCCCTTGTAGGGCCCATGGCCTTCTTAATGCTTGCAAAACAGATCCCAAACACTAGCCTTTTAGGTTGCGTAAGAGCTACGACCTTCAGAAAATGGGTTTTTTTCCCTAATTTGAAAATAAGCAACTTGCAAAAGTAGCCTGGAAACCCTACACATCTAGGGTTTCTGAGGTCTTCAATGTCAATTGCTTCCTCACTCCTAAAACAAATTTAGAATAGAAACCCAAATAACTAATATAAAAAATATAAATTTCAAAACCCCAAATACTGTACAAAAATTCAAAACCCCAAAACCCAAGTTAGAAAAAAAATTCACAAGTTACATCTACAAAATTATTCACAAGATCTACAAATATACAAGGGTTTTAAAAAAATTTAAATTTTTGAGAAAAATATTTTTATGGAGTTTTTCATTTGAAGAATGGCTAAAAATGTTTTAGAAACTCCAATGTATACTATAGCCTTAGCGAATATTTTATCCACCATATAAATATTTGGAATCTAAGCAATTGTTGATTTGTGGTAGCATCGGATGTGCTCTAGCCATGAAAATTGGTGTAGAAGCTAAAGCACATGAAATCTCCAAGGCCTAGAAATGGTTTGGGGAAATTCCACCTAGTTAGAAAGATGTTAAAATAATTAATATTTTTAATGGAGTTCCTAAATCTAAACTTAGGAAAATTAAAATATTAATGGGTATTAATATAAAATTGGGTGAGAATGTTCTAAATGACATGGATCAAGCCAAATCTAATCTTAGTCGTTGATTAGAGACTTAATCTCGGCATTTGAAGACTCAACAGGAAAAGTATAAGAGGAGGCTTGAGGGTCAGTTGGAGATACACCAAGATTGATCAGTTAGTTCGATTTTCTAGAACAGGGTTTGCTTAGAAAGTCGAACAAGTGATCTATTGCGGCAAGGGGCAGTGAGTACATAGCAGAGACGTAGAGATAGTACCTGAGGGTCAACACAATGACTGAAGAGGATGATATAGAGGTATCTAGGGCTACGCAGAGGCAGCTAGAGACTGCGCAAAGGCTGAGGGGCCTGCATGGGTAATGCAGAAGGCTAGAGAGCTGATGCAGAGGGTTCTAGAGTTGCGTTGAGGCTAGCAGGGCTGATTCAGAGCCTTGGAGAAGCGATGTAAGGATTTTCGTGGGGAAGACTAGTGTTGAGACGTTGAATATCTATCTCTGAGAAGAGGTATTACTACCATGTAGAAATCTCTGTTGGGTGAGCCAGTTTGGCACCCTACTTGTACTCAAGAAGTTTGCATAATAATAAAACCCTCAAAACTACTGCATCGATTTTCCGGCATTGGGTTTTTCCATGGACGATTGTCCAAAAATAATGGTGTCCGATGTTTGTTTGTCTAGTATTTCAGTTGTTGATCTGTATATGGGTTAAGGCTTCATTTGTGTTTATTTTCAGTATTTATATGTATAAATAACTTGTTAATGGAATAAACAAGTAGGTGAAATAAACTAGATAATGGAGTAGGGATTTCTAATGTGTCAGACTTAGAAATTTCAACATGGTATCAGAGGGAGGATGCAGATCATAGGAGGACTAAAGGCTCCAGCGTAATCAGAAAAATTTGCAGCAGTAGCAGCTACCCCGAGAGACAAAGTTGCTCCTAAGTAGAAACCAGCAGAGACAGAGTGATGCAGAGGGCCTGCATCATCATTTTGAGCCAGAGAGAGGGCCAGCATAGAGGCAGAGAGAGAAAGAAGAGGTTCACAAAGAGCCACATCATCCTACTTAGTCAGGTAGGCTTGATGCAGTTGGCTAGAGGAGTGATTCAGCCTTTACCGAGATTGCGTAGAGCTGGAAGGCTCAATTTCTTCAGTTGCTCGGGCATAGGGAGCTGTGGGAAGATTGTGGATTAGGAAGTTGGTGGGGTGTTGTTGTTGTTGAAGCAGAGCAATACCTAACGGGACAGAACCAAGGTAGAGGGAGTCGCTGCCTTGATGGATTTCAAGCCAAGAAATCTAGATCCGAGTTGCAGTTGCAAAGAGGATTGGAGAGGAGTGTTTTGATAGCTGGCAGGAATATTTCCAATAGGGAAATCAGGACTTAGAGGGAGATTTCCAAGAGGGAAATCGAATCTCAGAGGGAGTATAGAAGAAGAGTGGAAATGGCAGTGAACAGACTGAGGGATCAAGATATGTTAGATAGTGCTTCCAACTTTGTCATCTGGAAGGCCTGGATCCTGTTAGTGTTGGATAGACATCGCATCAAGGGCTTTGCCTTGAGAACCGTGGCTATCCCATTAGACCCAACTGATAATGAGAAATTTGAGGATGCAATGGCAAAGGCAAAGTGCATAATCCTTGATGGGGTCAAGGATCATGTCATACCACATATTGTCGAAAAGAACACGGCAAAGGAGATGTGGTATACTTTGACGACATTATATTAGGGCAATTTCGTGCAACGGAAGATGCTATTAGAGAATCAACTGCAATCGTATCAGATGTAGAAGGGGGAGAAGATAGATCTATACCTCCTCAAATTGCAGGAGATTCGGGACCAACTTACTTCCATAGGGGCCACACCAGATGACGAGTTCATGGTGAGGACTGCCCTGAATGCAGTCTCCGAGGAGTGGGAGACATTTTTCTAAGGAATTTTGGGTAGAGCTATTCTTCCAAGATGGGAAGAGATGTGGGCATCTCTTTTCTAAGAAGAGATCAGATGGTTGACCAAGGCAGAAAGTAGCAGCAAAGGAGGATGAATCAAAAAAGAGGAGGAGGAGGAGGATGCGGCTCTAGCATCTATGGGACAGCAGAGGAAGAGGAAGAATAAGGACATCTCCAAGGTAAAGTGCTTCCATTGTGGGGAATTGGGTCATTAAGCAACCTATTGTCCCAGGAAGAAGAATAAGGGAGATGCTTCTGACTCCAAGGAAGCTTAAGCAAAGTCAGAGAAAGAAGTTGATACTGATGACGACTGTGCCATGAGTGCTCATGCACCTCTAGAGAAGAGGTGGGGTGACATCGAGCTGTAGTCAGGAGGACTACAGAAGATGAGGGGTAGGATCCTTGAGGTACCCAAAATATTGCATCATATTCGGCTATGGGAGCCCCGAGTGATAGTAGCAAGATGACGGATGTCGGTAGAAGCAAGATGCGATCAAGTGACAAGGCAGTGCTAGAGTTCTGGGATCTGTAGCATTGCATTCGGGGTTGTAGTAGTGCGAGAAGCACAGAGGTGTTTGCAGCAGTGCGAGATGCACAGAGGTGGTTGTAGCAGTGCGAGATGTGGTGTTTGTAGCAGCGCAGAGGCAGCAAAGCGAGCATAGGATAGCAACAGAGGTAGCTTCAACACCAGGAGGCTTCTAGACTGACAAGGATGTCATTAGTTGGGTAGATCAGTTACTTACTTCTTGGTAAATGAGTTGTAGTGTAGCAATTAGCAGTGGCAGTGCTATGGGAAGCATGGGCAGCATTTGAGAGAGAGTTGTAGTGCAGATGCAGTGTTGGGAGGAAGGACCAGCAACAACATGGATGTAGAGGAGTTGCAGTACAGATGTAGCAGTGGTAGTGGGAGAGCCATGGGCAGAAATACAGGAAGCAGCAATGCAGTGGATGTTGGGCAATAGGGTAAGCATCAGCGCAAGTACCAAGGCGGAAGGATCAGTGTGATGTTCAGTGCTGGAGCATTACTAGAGCACATTCCTCGCTAAGAGGGAGTGTTGATTTTTGGTAGCATCGGATGTACTCTAGTCATGAAAATTGGTAGAGAGGCTAAAGAACATGAGATCTCCAAGACCCAAAAATGGTTTGGGTAAATTCAACCTCATTAGAGAGATACTAAAATAATTAATATTTTTAATGGAGTTCCTAAGTCTAAGCTTAGGAAAATTAAAATATTAATGGGTATTAATATAAAATTGGGTGAGAATGTTCTAAATGACATGGATCGAGCCACATATAATCTTAGTTTTTGATTAGAGACTTAATCTCAACCGTTGAAGACTGAACAGGAAAAGTATATGAGGAGGCTTGATGGTCAGTTGGAGATACACCAGGATTGATCAGTCAGTTCGATTTTCTAGAGCAGGGTTTACTGAGAAAGTTGAAGAAGTGAGCTGTTGCAGCAAGGGGCGGTGAGTACATAGCAGAGAGGTAGAGATAGTACATGAGGGTTAGTGAAGTGACTAAAGAGGCTGACGCAGAGGAATCCAGGGCTACACAGAGGCAGCTAGAGACTGCGCAGAGGCTGAGGGGCCTGTGTGGGTGACGCAAAAGGCCAGAGAGCTGACACAGAGAGGCAGAGGGCTAACGTAGAGGGTTCTAGAGCTGTGTTGAGGCTAGCATGGCTGACGTAGAACCTTGGATAAGCTTCGGAAGGATTTTCGTGGGGCAGACTAGTGTTGAGAAGCTGAATATCTGTCTCTGAGAAGAGTTATTACTGCGGTGTAGAAATCTCTGTTGGGTGAGCCAGTTTGGCACCCTACTTGTACTCAAGAAATCTACATAATAATAAAACCCTTAGAACTATTTCACTGATTTACCTGCATTGGGTTTTTCCAGGGACGATTGTCCAAAAATAATTGTGTCCCTTGTGTGTTAGTCTAGTATTTTAGTTGTTGATCTGTATATGGGTTAAGGCTGCATTTGTGTTTATTTTTAGTATTTCTATGTACAAATAACTTATTAATGGAATAAACAAGTAGGTGAAATAAACCAGATAATGCAGTAGGGATTTATAATGGGTCAGACTTAAAAATTTCAATAGCAACAATGATTCTTGCCCAAGTTTGTGAACTTGGAGGCCAAGGATTGAAGTACTTGCAAGCACTATGAATTTATTTCAAAATAATGTTAGATCAAATGGGGAATCAAACCACCTAAGATTAACCCAAAACTATCAATATTATGGTTCTATCTGCATCTAATGAAAAACAAATCTTACCAATATTTAGCACAACATAGAGATGCTTGTAGTCAGAACATACCACAAATCAATAAGAAAGAATACCTTGAGTTGCACCCAAAAGTCTCTATTATGATTGAAGAAAAAGTTCCCAGCAGGATAATAAATTTTCTAGCCAGAGATCAAGATGCTAGAGACTCAAATGTTTCTCTAATTAATATATTTATCCTCCAAGTGGAAAAATAATAGCTAGTTTCTTTGATCCTTGTCAAAATAATCTTGGTCATTGATAAACACTTCAAGATCTTTAAATCTTTACCCTTGATTTTTTATTTTTGAGGAACTTTCGAATTTATCATTTAATTCAATTTTAATTTCCTAAAAACTTTGTCTTTGACTTAATCACCAAGGTCCAAGGGTCCAAATTTTCTTGAAACATACAATATTCCCTTGGTGGAGGACATTTAAAAATTTATTCCTTTAGGACCCACGAATTTTTCCACTTGGAGAATTATTTTTCTGAAGACAATTTTATTTTGACTCTAATTAATTAATTTTTTGGCTTAGTATTTAATTTTATTTTTCCAGAAAAAATTAATTAATTTACACATGAGAGGATTTAATTATTTTTCCACCCTTTAATACATGAGATTTTACATTTACAACCCTCAATGGGGGAATACACATTTGGATTAGACCCTCAAGATACATAATTCATCTGTGACACAATATGATCTAGTAAACCAAGTGATTTGTAATAAAATAATTACGCCAACTACCTTAAATTATTCTCAGATCATTTTTACATTATACTCGACCAAAAACACTAGGACTCACCTAATATTTCGAAAATAACTTTCACCCTAGATTTGGGGTTTAAGCTGGAGGGAAAAAAATCTTCTGATTAGCCGTGTTTAGAAACACAAGTAATCAATGAGGTTAAAAAACCTCCTAGGATGAAATTTATTATCAAAATCATAGGCTTACTTAGGTTGTTACATCTATTCAAGGTCTTACTAGGATCATTTACATTAGATAAATTGCAGAGTGGGTTTAGAATGTCATATAGACTGCTGGAAAATGATCTGATCTTGTTGAAAAAATTTGGCACTTCCACTTCCTTGGAACTTTGACAAATCTGGTGAAATAGTTCCAAGACCTAAAGACAAAAATGTCATTGGAACAAAATGTGTTCTCGAAAGAAGTTGAGTGAGGATGGAAAAATAACTAGGAATAAGGCAATATTGGTATGTGATGGATATGCATAAGTTGAAGGAATAGATTTTGAAGAAACATTTGCACCTATTGCTAGAATAGAAGCTATCAAGATGTTCTTGGTTTATGCTTTCTTAAGAAGGATCAAAGTGTACCAGATTGATGTATAATTAGTCTTTCTAAATGGAGATTTAGAAGAATAAGTCTACTTAGAACAACCGGAAGTGTAGCTGCTAACTGAAAAGGAAGATTATGTTTGCAGATCGAAGAAGGCCCTACATGGGCTTAACCAAGCACGTAGAGCCTGGAATGAAACAATGGAAAATTATTTACAACAATAAGGATTTAGAAAAGGAAGTGCAAATAGTAATTGAGACAACCTAACCATTATTGAAGTATACATGAATGAGATCATCTTTGGAAGCGATGATGACAAGTTGAGTTAGAAGTTTTCCAAGGATATGTAGAATGAGTTTGAGATGTCTCTACTTGGAGAGTTGACCTTCTTCTTGGGATGCCAAATATCTCAGGAAGATGATGGCATATTCATTTCCCAAACTAAGTACATCAAGGAAATGTTGAAAAGGTTCCAAATGGAAGATTTTAAACCAATAAGAACTCCCATGGTGACTGGTTGCAAGTTAAGCAAGGCCGATGAATCCAAAGAAACTGATCATAGACTCTCTAGATCGATGATTGGTATGTTACTGTATGTGATAGCTTCAAGACCAAATGTGATGTAGACAGTTGGATAGGTGGTAAGATTCCAAGCAACACCAAAAGAATCCCATGTTATAGCAATGAAAAGGATCTTCAAATATCTCAAAGAAACAACATAATTTGGATTGTGGTATCTAAAAGGGAATATACTGGATAATGCAGTAGGGATTTCTAATGTGTCAGACTTAGAAATTTCAACATGGTATCAGAGGGAGGTTGCATATCACAGGAGGATTGAAGGCTCCAGCGTAATCAGAAATATTTGTAGAAGTAGCAACTATCCCGAGAGACAAAGCTGCTCCTAAGTAGAAACCAGCAGAGACAGAGTGACGCAAAGGGCCTGCGTCATCATTTCGAGGTAGAGAGAGGGCCAACACAGAGGCAGAGAGAGAAAGAAGAGGCTCATGAAGAGCCACATCATCCTACTCAGTCAGGTAGGTTTGATGTAGTTGGCTAGAGGAGTGATTAAGCCTTTACTGAGATTGGGCAGAGCTAGAAGGCTCAATTTCTTCAGTTGCTCTGGCATAGGGAGCTGTGGGAAGATTGTGGATTAGGAAGTTGGTGGGGTGTTGTTGTTGTCAAAGTAGAACAATACCTAATGGGATAGAACCAAGGTAGAGGGAGTCGATACATTGACGAATTTCAAGCCAAGAAATCTAGATCCGAGTTGCAGTTGCAAAGAGGATTGGAGAGGAGTGGTTCGACAGCTGGCAGGAATATTTCCAGTAGGGAAATCAGGACTTAGGGGTAGATTTCCAAGAGGGAAACCGAATCTCAGAGGGAGTATAGAAGAAGAGTGGAAATGGTAGTGAACGGACTGGTTGAAGGGAAAGTACCCCTAGAGTCCTTTGGGCTGAGACTCTACCAGACTGAAAATTGCTTATACAAAGAAACACTCACACACAGCCATCTTTTTTACTTTTAAGCAAATCCTAATGTTTTAGGGTACATACCTAAGGTCCTACGTCTGAGAAGACCGTTAGGGTGCAAACCCTTCTTGGAGTTCCCTTCTTCTTTCTCTGATCTGCAAGACAAACAAATCAAAGAAATCAACAGTACATGTATAGAAGTTTATGTATAAATCATCTTTATGCTATAAAGTTAGTTATAAATAATCTTTAAGTAACTACTTTCATAAGTATTCAACACAAGAATCTCATAAGCATAAAGAAAGATTATTCGGGAACAAAGACGTGTTTCTTTATATATAAAGGCAAATAAAGTACATATATCGGAAAGATATCACCTGAACACCTTCAGCAGGCTCCAAGCAAGCTTCCTCCCGGATTCGTTCCAGCCTCCAGCCTTCAACAAGAGCTCCTTCCAAGTCTTACTCAATGATGATGTCAAGGATGAATGATCACCAATACACATGGAAACAAGGGTTTCCTATGCAAAATGGGGGAAGTGCAGGATGCACCAAGGACTTCAGACCTGGTCTAAGGGAAAAATCTCAGCATAATAATCTTGCTCTCCTTTCTCTCCTTGGCCTTCCCTTTGATGTCTTTTTATACCCTCTCCAAAGTAGTTTTTTAGTTAGGAGTTGGTTGGGAACAGTTGGGCCACGGGCACTAACAGGTGATCCAGCAGGTAAACCCGCGATCACCGCCCGAAAAAGAGGAAATTATATTTTTTTAAGTGTTTTAATAGATACACGCGGGTTGGGTATGACAGACCCGCGTGTACACGCGTTTAACACAGGGCAAAGTCGCGTACAGGGAATAAAACACTGTTTTTTAAATTTTTGGACCAGGTCTGGAAGGAGGGGTTGCCCTAGGCCATAAGTGCAGCATCACAAACCATAAGAGTGAGATTTGGAGCTATAACAGATGCCCCCTAATGTATGAGGTCAGAAGGGGAACATGATGGCCGAAATACATTAAGTAAGTACAAGGAAAGGAACTCCGCCAAAAAACCGAGGAGGACTTCACCGGAATTCAGCCTGCCAAGCCACCGAAAGGAGATCAGAAAGAAACACTGTCTGAGGCGGGCATACCCATGCTCAGGAAAAGTAAAGCATGTCCGCATATCAAGTACAAGCGGATCCACTAAGTATACAAGTATAAATGACTGTAAAAATACATAATGGATCATCTGATCATAATGAGTAAGTACATGTCTGAATATCACATATAAAACTGTCAATGATGCTGAAAGATGCAACGGATCACTGAAATCAAAGACTGATCCCATAAGGTACCAACTGAACATGATGGAATAGGATGGTACTACACTGCAAACTCAGGTGCCAGCATATAGAATGTCGCCAAGACTGACTGCAACATATAAGGTGGAATGGTATCAACTAGCAGTAACAGGAGCAACTGTCAAGTGAACCAATGAATGCTGATACAACCTGAGGTCTTCACCGACCGCCGTGGTACATTTCTACACCACGGGAATAAATGATCTGAAGTCGACCATGTGAGAAATCGTTTGATTACCGGTCATTGATGTATACCGTTAACAAACGCGAGACTACTCACCGATAATGATAATGAGCGTCAAGGTACCCAGTACAATCTAACAAGTGTGAATAAATGAGCTGAAGTCGAACACCTGTAAGAATCTATCAATCAGGAGACAATGATGGTTTCCCACTGTCGATAGCGAGGAATCTGCCACTAATGACTGCAAACCCCAAGGTACTGCCAAATGGACTCTAGATCTTTGCCCCAGAGCAATGAGTCGTAGTCGATAGGGAAAGATCCGCTAGAAGGAAGGCATTAAGGCATCCTCCATCAATCTAGCGCGAGTGTAACCCGTAGGCCAATAATGTGGAAGGAATCGGACGAAAAAGATGTAGTAACCCAACCGAAAGTACGTTTCCGGCGTACACAAGATGTGGCTAGCGCACGGCAGAAACCCTCTGAACCAACCAATAATGAAAGCTGACACAGAGGCGAGGTATCCACCAATAGGGTCAAATGGAAACCAAGGTACTGCACGAATCCCAATGTGTGATAATGTATGCTGATGTCGAACACAAGGGAAACCACTCAGTCAAAGACCCATGATACTGATCGATGCTGAGCACAAGGTGACCTATCAATAATGAAAATAGGGCCAGGGTGCGGTCTCTAGGTCTGCCCTCAGAGCAATGTGTCGTCGTCGATAAGGACAAGACCCGCCAGCAAGAAGTCAATGGGGACCTTCTCAAACCGGCACGAGTGAAGGACCAATATAACTGATGTGATAATAGACATGACACTGACAACCAGGGATGGCCGACTGAAAAATGAGTCAAGAGACACCGCAGAAAGGCCGACTCAGGCTAACTTCCCTTGAACAAAAGCACGACTCAATGTGACTATGTGGCAGCATATAATGAATCTGTATAAGTTCGTCATGCAGGAGGCACGAACGAACCCTCCATATGATTGGAAGAGATAACCAATCGGGGGAGAACTGACTCGATAACAAGGTTATGGCTTACCTAAGTCAAACTAAATCCCACCCATGCGGAGGAGACTTTGTTTTGAGTGCTTTGTTCAAGGGCGACACGACTGACTCTAGCTGCCAACAATAAATGGAAATAATGTCCCTGTTCCCGCTCTTTTTGGAATATTTAATTTTTTTGTCTTTTTCTGATAAGCCGGAAAAAGAATAAAAGAATGCTATGGTACAGTGGAAAGAACGAGTGTCGGTGAAACAGATGCTCTAGTTCCTGGGAAAGGAACGTTCCTATGCTCAATGCAGGGAGGTGAAAAACTGGTCAGTGACACTCAGAGGTATGTTCCTTCCACGGATCTGGGTATGTCAAGCTGCAGAGGTCAAGGGGATGCAAGGTTGATTTTTGCAGACGCCATGGTCAAAAGTGGGCTTAAACACGAGTCCAAGTGAAGCCGGCTATAGGCCAAAAGGTGCAAATGGTCAACATGCAATGTAGAAGTACAACTCAACACACATAGGAGCCTCTAGGGTATAAGGCCAGAACGAGGCGAGGAAGCAAAGAGGAATGAGTCTTCAACACACAAGTCATGGCGGGACTACAGAGGACTCCCGAGCCTAGTGACAAAAAATCAGCATGAGTGCCAAGTGACAATCAGGTACTAACTAGGGCACCCATGATAAGGTAGGCTCTACCACACAAGTCATGATACTTCTAAGCAATGAGAAGGTTCCGCATCATAACTTGGTGGGGTCGATCCTAAGGCCAAAATGGAAAAGGAAACTGATAAATGCACAATGCAGGCGGAAAAACCTAACCTATATGCCAAGTTCGAGAACCAATACCTGTCAGAACGGACCAACCATAAACTTCCAAAGGAGAAATCTTCCAAGTTCTGTAGACATAAATAGGAACACTAGACACGAAGTTAATACATCCCACATATAAACTTCATATAAGATCTTTGTGTTATAGAATACAAAACTTGAAAATGCGTACCTCATATATACAATATGGTACAGGGAACCACGCAGCCTTGCGGCTTACGCATAATAGTTCTGCTGAACAAACCCCTTGCAGGGCTCAGGCCAAGGGCTCCTTTGGTAGTCATAACTCATGGCTTCAAAGAGTTCCTCCTGTGAAGGCAAAACAAGTTCTAAGAAATCATGAGAACTACAAGGATCAAAAGAGGGAATTAGAGGGTCCCATGTCCCTATAGGAAGAATCTCTCGGTCAACTCTCGGGACCAAGTCCCAAGAAGGAGAATAATAAGTCAAAGGATCCTTCTTAGAAGCAATTGAACATTGAGGCTTCAATGCCACATAATTGACCCGTGGCGGGGTAGAGTCTACTTGAACACTTGGAACAAACCAAGGGGCATTCTGCAGTAAAGTCGAATTAGGGTGGTGATTATCAGATGCAAGCTGATCAACAGTGACAATATTCCCATTATGAGGAAAGCACATTACTCGAAAGAGTGAAGACACCACAGCATTCATAGCATAGACATAATCACGCCCAAGTAGCATATTAAAGTCTAAAGGGCTATCAACCACCATCATATCGATTAAGACAGTCTTCCCACCTAAAGTGATAGGCAATTGAGGAAGAACACCCATAGATTCACCAGGCCTTCTATCATAGGCTAACAACTGACTCTGAGCTGTCAACAACTTTGGGGAACCCAAAGCTTTCCAAGTCAAAGAGGATATAATACTTGTAGAGGATCCTTCATCCACCATACATCGATAGACATTTGTGGAATTAACTCTGACCTTTATTTGAAAAGGTACAGCGGAAGGAAGACGAGGCTCAACAAGACTATCCCAATCAAAGGAAACACTCTTAGAACTTGGAGGGGGAACATTCGAAGAAACCGGAATGCCCCCTATACTAGAAGACTCTGTACTAGAGATCAAACAGACTCTTTTGTTAGGCACTTCACCCCCCAAAAGAGGAGTGTAATCGGCCAGCGATTGCACTGGCTTTACCCCATTTTCAACCGATGGTTGATGGGATTGATGAGAAACCATATCAGATCTAGGAGTAGAAGTACTTTCAGACTCGGACCATATCCTTTGAACCTCTGGAATACCAGGGCATAAATGAGTAAGATGGTCTCCCTTGCATATCTTACAAGGGAACTTAGGTTTAAAACTTCTACGTCCAGGTTTCTTATCAACCTCCATTCCGCCAACATGACTAGCAGTGGTTTGCGGAGAGTTCTGAACATGACTTGCAGAGGTCGGTGACTCTTTGCTAGTATGACTCGCATTGACTAGACTCATGCCCCCAGCATGACTCGCAGCGGCTGAAGACTCATCTCCAACATGACTTGCAGAGGTTGAAGATGAAGTGCTAGTATGACTCGCATTGACTAGACTCATGCCCCCAGCATGACTCGCAGCGGCTGAAGACTCATCTCCAACATGACTCGCAGAGGTTGAAGATGAAGTGCTAGTATGACTTGCAGTGACTAGACTCGTGCCCCCAGCATAACTAGCAGCGGCTGAAGACTCATCTCCAACATGACTCGCAGAGGTTGAAGATGAAAGGATAGAATTATTCTTCTTCTTTGACTTCCTCTTTTTCCTCTTTTTAGATTTCTTGTTACAAGAAGGAGGGATCAAGATATGTTGGACGAGGCTTCCAACTTTGTCATCTGGAAGGCCTGGATCCTGTTAGTGTTGGATAGACATCGCATCAAGGGCTTTGCCTTGAGAACCGTGGCTATCCCAGTAGACCCAACTGATAATGAGAAATGTGAGGATGCAATGGCAAAGGCAAAGTGCATAATCCTTGATGGGGTCAAGGATCATGTCGTACCACATATTGCCGAAAAGAACACGGCAAAGGAGATGTGGGATACTTTGACGACATTATATTAGGGCACTTTCGTGCAACGGAAGATGCTATTAGAGAATCAACTGCGATCGTATCAGATGTAGAAGGGGGAGCAGATAGATCTATACCTCCTCAAATTGTAGGAGATTCGGGACCAACTTACTTCCATAGGGGCCACACCAGATGAGGAGTTCATGGTGAGGACCGCCCTGAATGCAGTCTCCGAGGAGTGGGAGACATTTGTCTAAGGCATTTTGGGCGGAGCTATTCTTCCAGGATGGGAAAAGATGTGGGCATCTCTTCACTAAGAAGAGATCAGACGGTTGACCAAGGTGGAAAGTAGCAGCAAAGGAGGATGAATCAAAAAAGAGGAGGAGGAGGAGGTGGCTCTGGCATCTATGGGACAGTAGGGGAAGAGGAAGAATAAGTACATCTCCAAGGTAAAGTGTTTCCATTGTGGGGAATTGGGTCATTATGCAACCTAGTGTCCCAGGAAGAAGAATAAGGGAGATGCTTCTGACTCCAAGGAAGCTTCAGCTAAGTCAGAGAAAGAAGTTGATACTGATGACGACTATGCCATGAGTGCTCATGCACCTCTGGAGAAGAGGTGGGGTGACATCGAGCTGTAGGCAGGAGGACTACAGAAGATAAGGGGTAGGATCTTTGAGGTACCCAAAATATTGGATCATATTCGGCTATGGGATCCTTGAGTGATAGTAGCAGGATGATGGATGTTAGTAGAAGCAAGATGCGATGAAGTGACAAGGCAGTGCTAGAGTGTTGGGGTCTGTAGCAGCGCATTCGAGGTTATAGTAGTGCGAGAAGCACAGAGGTGTTTGCAGCAGTGCGAGACGCACAGAGGTGGTTGCAACAATGCGATATGTGGTGTTTGCAGCAGCGCAGAGGCAGCAGAGCGAGCACAGGATAGCAGCAGAGATAGCTTCAACACCAGGAGGCTTCCAGACTGACAAGGATGTCATTAGTTGGGTAGATCAGTTACTTACTTCTTGGTAAATGAGTTGTAGTGCAGCAATTAGCAGTGGCAGTGCTACGGGAAGCATGGGCAACATTTGAGAGAGAGTTGCAGTGTAGATGCAGTGTTGGGAGGAAGGACCAGCAGCAACATGGATGCAGAGGAGTTGCAGTACAGATGTAGTAGTGGCACTGGGAGAGCCATGGGAAGCAGTACAGGAAGCAACAATGCAGTGGATGTTGGGTAGCAGGGTAAGCATCAGCACAAGTACCAAGGCGGAAGGATCAGTGTGATGTTCAGTGGTGGAGCATTACTAGAGCGCATTCCTCGCTAAGAGGGAGTGTTGATTTTTGGTAGCATCGGATGTGCTCTAGTCATGAAAATTGCTAGAGAGGCTAAAGCACATGAGATCTCCAAGACCCAAAAATGGTTTGGGTAAATTCAACCTGATTAGAGAGATACTAAAATAATTAATATTTTTAATGGAGTTCCTAAGTCTAAGCTTAGGAAAATTAAAATATTAATGGGTATTAATATAAAATTGGGTGAGAATGTTTTAAATGACATGGATTGAGCCAAATCTAATCTTAGTTTTTGATTAGAGACTTATTCTCAGCCATTGAAGACTCAACAGGAAAAGTATATGAGGAGGCTTGATGGTCAGTTGGAGATACACCAATATTGAACAGTCAGTTTGATTTTCTAGAGCGGGGTTTGCTGAGAAAGTTGAAGAAGTGAGTTGTTGCAGTGAGGGGCAGTGAGTACATAGCAGAGAGGTAGAGATAGCACATGAGGGTCAATGAAGTGACTGAAGAGGTTGACGTAGAGGAATCCAGGGCTATGCAGAGGCAGGTAGAGACTGCGAAGAGGTTGAGGGGCCTGTGTGGGTGACGCAAAAGGCCTAAGAGCTGACGTAGAGAGACAGAGGGCTAACGCAGAGGGTTTTAGAGCTGCGTTGAGGCTAGCATGGCTGACAAAGAACCTTGGAGAAGCGTCGGAAGGATTTTCATGGGGCAGACTAGTGTTGAGAAGCTGAATATCTATCTCCTAGAAGAGGTATTACTGCGGTGTAGAAATCTCTGTTGGGTGAGCCAGTTTGGTACCCTACTTGTACTCAAGAAATCTGCATAATAATAAAACCCTCAGAAGTGTTTCACTGGTTTTCCCGCATTGGGTTTTTCCGGGGACGATTGTACAAAAATAACTGTGTCCCTTGTGTGTTTGTATAGTATTTCAGTTGTTGATCTGTATATGGGTTAAGGTTGCATTTGTGTTTATTTTCAGTATTTCTATGTATAAATAACTTGTTAATGGAATAAACAAGTAGGTGAAATAAACCAGATAATGCAGTAGGGATTTATAGCGGGTCAGACTTAAAAATCTCAATAGCAACAATGATTCTTGCCCAAGTTTGTGAACTTGGAGGCCAAGGATTGAAGTACTTGCACGCACTATGAATTTATCTCAAAACAATGTTAGATCACATGGGGAATCAAACCACCTAAGATTAACCCAAAACTATCAATATTATGGTTCTATCTGTATCTAATGAAAAACAAATCTTACCAATATTCAACACAACATAGAGATGCTTGTAGTCAGAACATACCACACATCAATAAGAAAGAATACCTTGAGTTGCACCCCAAAGTATTTATTATGATTGAAGAAAAAGTTCCCTGTGGCATAATAGTTACAAAGTTGTTTCAACATAAATTTTATAGCTAGAGATCAAGATGCTAGAGACTCAAATGTTTCTCTAATTTATATATTTATTCTCCAAGTGGAAAAATAATAGCTAGTTTCTTTGATCCTTGTCAAAATAATCTTGGTCATTGATAAACACTTCAAGACCTTTAAATCTTTACCCTTGATTTTTTATTTTTGAGGAATTTTCGAATTTATCATTTAATTCAATTTGAATTTCCTAAAAACTTTGCCTTTGACTTAATCACCAAGGTCCAAGGGTCCAAATTTTCTTGAAACATACAATATTCCCTTGGTGGAGGACGTTTAAAAATTTATTCCTTTAGGACCCACGAATTTTTCCACTTTGAGAATTATTTTTCTGAAGACAATTTTATTTTGACTCTAATTAATTAATTTTTTGGCTTAGTATTTAATTTTATTTTTCCAGAAAAGATTAATTAATTTACACATGAGAGGATTTAATTATTTTTCCACCCTTTAACACATGAGATTTTACATTTACAACCCTCAAAGGGGGAATACATATTTGGATTAGACCCTCAAGATACATAATTCATTTGCGACACAATATGATCTAGTAAACCAAGTGATTTGTAATAAAATAATTAAGCCAACTACCTTAAATTATTCTCAGATCATTTTTACATTATACTCGACCAAAAACACTAGGACTCACCTAAGATTTCGAAAATAAATTTCACCCTAGATTTGGGGTTTAAGCTGGAGGGAAAAAAATCTTCTGATTAGCCGTGTTTAGAAACACAAGTAATCAATGAGGTTAAAAAACCTCCTAGGATGAAATTTGTTATCAAAATCATAGGCTTACTTAGGTTGTTACATCTATTCAAGGTCTTACTAGGATCATTTACATTAGATAAATTGCAGAGTGGGTTTAGAATGTCATATAGACTGCTGACAAATGATCTGATCTTGTTGAAAAAATTTGGCACTTCCACTTCCTTGGAACTTTGACAAATCTGGTGAAACAGTTCCAAGACCTAAAGACAAAAATGTCATTGGAACAAAATGGGTTCTCGAAAGAAGTTGAGTGACGATGGAAAAATAACTAGGAATAAGGCAATATTGGTATGTGATGGATATGCATAAGTTGAAGGAATAGATTTTGAAGAAACATTTGCACCTATTGCTAGAATAGAAGCTATCAAGATGTTCTTGGTTTATGCTTTCTTAAGAAGGATCAAAGTGTACCAGATTGATGTAAAATCAGTCTTTCTAAATGGAGATTTAGAAGAATAAGTCTACTTAGAACAACCGGAAGTGTAGCTGCTAACTGAAAAGGAAGATTATGTTTGCAGATCGAAGAAAGCCCTACATGGGCTTAACCAAGCATGTAGAGCCTGGAATGCAACAATGGAAAATTATTTACAACAATAAGGATTTAGAAAAGGAAGTGCAAATAGTAATCGAGACAACCTAACCATTATTGAAGTATACATGAATGAGATCATCTTTAGAAGCAACGATGACAAGTTGAGTTAGAAGTTTTCCAAGGATATGTAGAATGAGTTTGAGATGTCTCTACTTGGAGAGCTGACCTTCTTCTTGGGATGCCAAATATCTCAGGAAGATGATGGCATATTCATTTCCCAAACTAAGTACATCAAGGAAATGTTGAAAAGGTTCCAAATGGAAGATTGTAAACCAATAAGAACTCCCATGGTGACTGGTTGCAAGTTAAGCAAGGAAGACGAATCCAAAGAAACTGATCATAGACTCTCTAGATCGATGATTGGTATGTTACTGTATGTGATAGCTTCAAGACCAAATGTGATGTAGGAAGTTGGACAGGTGGCAAGATTCCAAGCAACACCAAAAGAATCCCACGTTATAGCAATGAAAAGGATCTTCAAATATCTCAAAGAAACAACATAACTTGGATTTTGGTATCCGAAAAGGAATACATTAGCTATGATAGCTTCTACAGATGCATATTGTGTAGGTAGTGTTGATGACTGAAAAAGTGCAAGAGGAGAAGCCTTCTGCTTAGGCAATTCTCTTGTATCATGGTTTAACAAGAAGTCGTCTTCAGTATCCTTGTCTACAACAGAAATTGAATACATAGCAGTAGCAACATGTTGTACTCAAGTTCTCTAGATGAAGCAAACTCTACAGGATCTTCAAGTGAAGTATGATAAGCCCATTCAAATGTTTGGTGACAACACTAGTGCCATAAGTCAAAGAATCTTAGGTAGCACTCCAAGACTAAACATATTCCATAGAATATAACTTTCTTCGAGAACAGGTTGCAAAAAATGAATATCAAGGTTGAGTACATTGGAACAAAGGAAAAAATAGCTAACAGCCTCACCATGCCTCTTCCATGAGATACATTTGATTATCTTTGGTGAAAGCTCAAAGTTCTTCTGGGTTCACATTGATCTTCATTCCATCCAAACAAGAATACGGGGGAGAAAGGTAGATAGACGAAGATATTTCATTAGGGGGAATTACCCTTTTCCATTGATATCAAAGGGTGAAAGAAATCAGCAGATGAATATTAAAGGCATGTAGACAGGAGGAGAAACAATTGCAGGGGAAGTATGAGAGTTTTCATCAATGCCAAAAGGGGAGATTTTTGAACATGGTTGTCATTGATGTCAATCAAGCAGCATCCAAACAAAGCCCCTCATTTGATTAGGTAAATATAGGAAGATCAGTGAATTTGCTAGCAATATCATCATCAGCTGATGGCACTCATCATGCTATTTCAAACGCTAGGTGGAATGCCACGTAACTCCTTATAGTTGGGGAAATATTCCTTCTCAAAGTTGAAACCCCAGAAGTGGAGTCATGGTGTTAGGGTGCCCCAAAGTGTATGATGTCTTGGTCCAAAATTTTGGCATAAAAATTAAACGAAAATATATTGGATTGTGATAAATTTTATTGGGTCCTAGTAGTTACAATTTTTTGACCAAGTCGACCCTTAAAAAGAGGATTTCTATTTTTTATAATGATTTTATCATGGATGCTTCGGTCGACCTTATTAAGGGGTTACTTTTTAAATTTAAATTTAAATTTTTGGGACAAGTCGGCCCTCCTACTTTCCCTCCTTCACTTCTATAAATAGGGCACACATATTCCCTCCAAATGCGTCATTATTCTATAATTTTTCTTGTAATTTTCTCTAATATTTTCTGAGGATGAGGGAAAAACTGGTTATTTGAAGAAGAAGTTGAATTATTCTGTCTAGACCACAGAGAAGAAGCTGAATTAGTTTGTTTAGATTAGAGAGAAAAGAAGTTGAATTAGTCTTTCTAGACTACAAAGAAAATAAGTCAAATTAACCTATTTAGACCGCAGAGAAAAGAATCCGAATTAGTTTCTGTAGACCATAGAGGAAAGAAGACGACCTAGTCCATAGAGAAAAGAAGCCAAATTAGTTCGCCGAGAAAAGAAGTTGAATTAGTCTATCTAGACTACAGAGAAAAGAAATTGATTTATTCTATCTAGAGAACAAAGAAAGGAAGTTGAATTCATTTGTCTAGACCACAGAGAAAAGAAGCCAAATTATTCTATCTAGACCACAAAGAAAAGAAACCTAATTAGTTTGTCTAGACCGCAGAGAAAAGAAGCCAAATTAGTTTGTATAGACCATAGAGAAAAGAAGTCAAATTAGTCTGTCTAGGCGATAGATAAAAGAAGTCGAATTAGTTTGTCTAAACAACAGAGAAAAGAAGCCAAATTAATCTATCTAGACCATAGAGAAAAGAAGCCGAATTAATTTGTGTAGACCAAAGAGAAAAGAAATTGAATTAGTTTGTATATACCGTGGAGAAAGGAAGTCAAATTAGTCTATCTAGACTACAGAGAAAAGAAGCAGAATTAGTTTGTATACACCTTGGATAAATTTGGAAGGAAGATGAAAGTTGGCTTTGACATAGGAGAATGGGTCACATGCAGTGTAATGTCCCGAGCTACAAAAAATAGTGATATGCAAAGCAAACAATAAAAACAACACCATAAAATTGAAACATTCAATGCACACCCATAAAAAGTCCAGGAATAACCATTAGCTGAGCCATTTTATTATAATCTGGGAGAAAAGTACAATAATGTGGAAGAGGTGCACGTAGACTTGCCTCAATGGCAAGCGTGATCAAGCCTAGGTGATAATATGTCAAGACCAAATGGTAGAAATGGCTGCTACAATGATGCCCTGCGCTGCTCTTGTGAAAGGATGTTGTCTGCTGCAAAGACATTGTTGGAAACCCCACCTCCAGTGCTCAGAAAATTATGGGAAATTAACCACAGGCTCTCCACAAAATGCGTAGCATAACCCATGAAAGAATTGGCCAAATGTTGACCTCAGAATTTCGGCCCAATTTCCCCTAGCTCCTCTAGCTGTTGGCTGAGTTGGTACCCTTGTTTGACCCCACAAATATGCCCAGAAAATTCTTCCAAATTAATCTTGGCCTCTCCTTAATAAACCCAGAAAAACCCAGAAATTTTTTGGCCTGGTTTTGACCCCATAAATTTGGCCTCCTAAGAGCCACATCCTCCTTCAATTGCTGAAATGTACGGCATGCTTGTAACTCCATAATAAGCCCTCCAAACACACCAAAATGGCCGAGATAATCTTCCCTGAACTTTCCCTTATCTCTCCCGATAAATACTCGCTCCAAAAACTTACCCACGAACTCTCATTTGTGCCTAATGAGAACCTCCTGTGTAGGCCCTAAGTGTTGTCAATCATGCTGCTCTCAAACAACAATCTCTAGCTCCAAAAATCTTTCCAAAGGATAGTGTTCCCCTATACTCCCTTCACCAAAATTCCTCTGCCAATTGCTCCCCGGGGCCCTGAAATAGCTACTATGTGTTCCAATACAACATCCTCCTAGAGCACGCACTGGCTGAATGATAGTTGAGTTGAGTGCGTTGAATATCCACCTCAAATCTCCCGGAATGATAGAAAGAAACCTCACTAGGGTGGCACTCGTGGTCCATCGAAGAGAGGGTGAGTTCTTCGCTCAGAGAGCTCGTGCTAAACAACGAGTGACCCAGTTAAGCAGCTCGAGCAACTAAGGTTCAGTTCAATATGTCCAAAAGATACGAAATGAGGCTAGGCCTCTATTTAATACTCATGAGCCACTTTTCCCATGTGGGTCCCCTCCAACTAGCAATTCGACCCTCTCTCTCTAGCCATTCGAACTTCCCTCTAAAGTGGTGTGTATTTCCTCTTGTGGGTGGCCCCCTGTAATATCTCGTTTCAAAGATATTCCCCAAACCCCAATAAACTCCAACCAAATACACACAAATATAATAACCGGAAAACTCAAAATGATAAAAATAGCAGTGGTGCAACATGTAATAATGTAAACATGAGATATAAGCAGATACTCGAGAAATGCAAAGAGAAATGCTAAGCCATTTTATTATACTGAGTAATGGAATGAGTACAGGAGGTGATAAGAAGGATGGCACCTCGACTTGCACCAGGCAAGTGAAGAAATACACTTAGAATAGCAAAGGAATGGCCTCTCTCTGAACTGCGTGGATGCTGTTGGAGAACTACCGTGCTGTTGCTACTACTAGAAATAAAATGAGGATTTGGGGCTGTTCCCCTCCTCAGAAAATGCTAAAACTCTGGAATCCGCCTCTACTCAGAAAACCCAGAAAAACCCAGAAAGATTTTCTGAAATGGCCGACCCCCGAAAATCGCCCCCTTGGGGAATCATGCAATCCCTCAAGGCGCTGCGCTGCCATTGAGTAGAATCCTCCGAAATACTACCTTAAACTCTGTCAAACTCCTCCAATATGCAAGATTTGATCCCTTGCTCAATATCCCAGCTCAACTCCTCCACAAACCCTCAATCTGGAACTGCTTCCAGAAGAACTGCGTCCCTCTCTCTCAAGACTATGCAGTCCTCCATTGCTCAACTCCACCTAAATGCCAAAGAACGAAACTACTACAAATACTGCTGAAAATACCTTTCCTGAGTAGGCACTCAAAGTCCCCTGGGGCTAAGGATGAGATCTCCGAACAGAGACACTCAGTGCACTAAACAGTACTGCAGACAAGCTAAACAGCCGGCGTGCTTCAAGTCGAAGTGACTAGCTCAAATGCTCATAATCGAATGCCAAAACGAGGAGGCTCCTCTTTCCTTTATAGCATTGGCCTCTCTCAATCCCAAGGCTCACCTCCTCCAACGTAATCTCCTCTTGCCACGTGTTCCTTTTCCCATCTGCGCAATCCCTCCAAGTGTCTGCGTGGGCCCCATCTCTGTGTGGTCCTTTGGCCCCCTTGGCTCCCCTTTAAGTCACAACGTTGTGCTACTAGGAGTGACTTTTATTCTAAAAGTGAGTTATGTCCCCTTTTCCTCACCTTTATATTTATAAATAACTATAGAAGGCAAAATTGAGCAAAATCGAATATTCCAATTAGCCATAGCTAATTAGGAATATTACAGTCTCCCCCAGCAAAATGTTGCTTGTCCTCAAGAAACTGAAGTGATGGATGCTGAAAAATTTTCTCACTCTCCCAAGTGGCATCCTCATCCAGCAAATTCTTCCACCTCACCAAGAATTCCCGGATTGTCCTGGTCCATAGCTGCCTCTCCCTGGTATCAATAATAGCCTCTGGCTGCAACACCAAATGCCCCTCATCATCCGTGGGTGGTAGCTCATCTGTCACTGTCACATGCTGCCCTAATGCCTTCTTCAGGCATGATACATGAAAGACGTTATGAATCTTGCTGCCTTGGGGCAGCTCCAACTCATACGCAACCTGTCCAATCCTGTGTTCTACCCTGTATGGCCCATACAAGCAGGGCTTGAGCTTCTCAGCCCCCTTCTACTTCAGTGATGACTGTTGGTATGGCTGTAATCGTAGGTAGACCAAGTCTCCTACCTCAAACTGTCTCTCCACCCGACCCCTATCAGCATACAGCTTCTGCTGGTTCTGTGCTATAGCCATATTATCCTTGAGAGCTTGGAGAATATCTTGACTCTCTTGGATCGAAATCTTGGCTCTCGGAGCCTTGCTAGCACCAAACATCATGTCAACAAAAGATAAAGGATGATATCCATACAAAGCATAGAATGGTGACATATCGATGGACATGTGATGTGTAGTGTTCTAGCAGTACTCTCCCAGATGCAGCCACTTCAGCCATGCTCGCTGCTGCCCACTGATATAGTTACGCAAGTAGCCCTCCAGCCACTTGTTAACTATCTCTGTCTACCCGTCTGTCTGTGGGTGATAACTGGTACTCGGTGTCAACTCTGTCCCCACCAACTGAAAAATCTCCTGCCAAAACCATCCCATAAAACGGTTGTCCCTGTCACTGGTGATGGTCTTAGGAAGACCATGTATCCTGAAGATCTCTCTGAAGAACAGCTCGGCCACCTGCGCTGCTGTGTAGTGTGCGGATATGGTGAAAAAGTGGGAGTACTTTGTCAGCTGATCAACGATGACAAAGATGCAGTCCTTGCCCTGTACCATGAGCAACCTTGTGATGAAGTCCATCGAAATACACTCCCATTTCCCCTCCAGAATGGGAAGAGGCTTCAATAGTCCTGCTGGATGGTTCATCTCCCCCTTGTTCCTCTAGCAAACATCGCACTCCCGGACATGCTCAAGTACGTCCTCCTTGAGGCCCTTCCATGAGAACCTCTCTCTAATGGCCCTATAGGTTTTGGTAAGCCCCTGATGGCCTACCAATGGTGAATCATGTGACGCCTGAAGTATCTTCTTCTTGAGCTGATATCTCTTAGTCAAGAAGATCCAGTCCCTGTAGTAGATGTTCTCATCGACCACCCTGTACCTGTCATCCACCACCTGCCCATCTAGAACCTCACATGCAAATCTGTCCTTGGAGTACTCTACTAAGAGTCGAGCCCTCCAGTCTATGTCCAAGCTCATAAGAGACAACGTGGCTGGTCTACATGAAAGGGCATCTTCTACCACATTGTTCTTACCCTTGACATACTCAATGTCAAAGTCATACCCTTGGAACTTACTGATCCACTTCTGCTGCCCCTCCTGTAGCTGCTTCTGCTCCAAAAAGAACTTGAGGCTGTTGTGATCAGTCCTCACCCTGAACGTGTTACCCACTAAATACTATCATTACTTGGCCAATGCATGCATGCTGGCCAGCATCTCCTTGTCGTATATAGAATACAACCTCTCGTGTGGAAGGAGCTTCTGGCTCTCAAAGGCTATAGGGTGACCTCCCTGCATCAACATTGCGTCGATCCCCTCTCTTGACGCATCACACTCCAAAACAAATGGCTATGTAAAATCCGGCAATGCAAGCACTGGGCAGCTGCTCATAACCTCCTTGAGCATGTCAAAGGCTCGCTATGCTATATTGAACCAACTGAATGCCCCCTTCCTCGTCAAATCTGTCAGGGGTGCAGCAAGTTGTGAGAAACCCTTGATGAACTTCCGGTAGTAAGTACAAATGCCAATGAATCCTCGAAGTTCTGTCACGTTTCTCGGCTCTGGCCAATCTCTGATGGCCCTGATCTTCTCCTCGTGGAATCTCATTCTATCCACCCCTATGATGTGTCCTAAGTGTAAAATCTTCATTAACCCAGACTCACACTTGGAGAGCTTGGCATAGAACTGCTGCTCCTCCAAGATGCGCAATACTGTCTCAATGTGCTGGATATGCTCCTCCCAAGTCTTGCTGTAAATGAGGATATCATCAAAGAACACCAACAAAAACTTCCTTAAGTGACTGCAGAAGATGCGATTCATGCAAGACTATCATGTAGCTGGGGCGTTGGTTAGCCCAAAGGGCATCACCAAAAACTCAAAGTGCCCATAGTGACACCTGAAGGCGGTCTTGAGAATGTCCTGTTCCCTCACGCGAATCTGATGGTACCCATATCTCAAATCAATCTTTGAGAAGAACTGGGCTCCTCTCAACTCATCCATCAAATCCTCGATCCTAGGTATGGGTACCTGTTCTTCAGGGTCTTCTTGTTGAGGGCCCTGTAGTCAATGCACATCCTCATTGTGTCGTCCTTCTTCTTCACCAACACTACAGAAGAAGCAAAAGGACTCGTGCTCAGCCGAATGTGCCCAGGAGCCAGAAACTCCTAAATCGCCCACTCAATCTCATCCTGATAGGCCTTGGGATGCCTATAGGGGGTAGTAATCATTGCCTGTATTCCCTACTCAATCTCAATGGTGTGCTCAAACCCCTGGTCCAGTGGTTGTCCTGGCAGAATCTCCCCGAATACTGTGGCATACCGGTCAAGGATGGACTGTATCTCTGGGTGCACTGTCTGCCCTGTAGTCCCTGCCTCTGATGCACGTAGCTCCACTGCCCACTCTATGTCTCCCTTCCAGAAGACTGCCTCCATCCGATGAGCCGAAACAGTCTGAGGCGGATATGTGTGCTGTCCCTGTATCTTCTCATGCTTCCCTGTCCTCTCATCATCCCACTCCATCTCTAGGGTCTTCCAATCTATTGTGACCTTCCCTAGAGTGATAGGCCACTGAACACCCAACATCATGTTGGTGTCCAGAATATCGACCACGAAAAAGTGGTCAGTCAGTGTGTAGGTGCCCATCGTCACTGATAACTCTGGGACATAACGAGCACACACCATGGTCTGATATCCTGGGACCAAAACTAAAAATCCATCGAAGCTCTCTATCTGTATACCTCTCCGCTCAACCATCTGTGCATCGATGAAGTTGTGAGTTTCCCCACTATCAACCAAGACTGGTACCCGCTGGCCACGTACTGTCCCCCATATGTGTAGTGTCAAATACTTGGGAACTCCTTGGAATGCCACAAGGGCCCCTCCGGTAGGTGCAAAAGCTATACCACCTGCTGCTGCTGGTGGAGGTGGCAAACGATCTTGCGCAGCATGACTACCTCCTGCCTCCACATCATCCTCCTCATCCTCTTCCCTGCTGCTCTCGGAGAATACCTCAATAAGATGTGCTTTGCCAACAACACATCTATGTCCCGGTTCCCACGACTCCTGACAGGTAAAGCACAATCGCTTCTTCTTCAACTCCCTCCTGGAATCATCGTCAATCTGTACTCGTCCTAGATTCCCCTTCGGAGGTGGAATCCTCACATCCTTCCCCTTAGGCTGAAAAGCCTGTCGCTGGGGGTAAGGTGTCCGGGTCCTGGGTAAGACATCCTGTAAGTCCTGGGTCCTGCTAATAGCATCCTGAAGTGTGGTTGGTCTAGCGGATCTGACTAGACCCCGAAGTGGCTCTGCTAACCCCTCAACATACATGTAGATCCTCCGTGCTATGGATAGATCTGGCACCATCACTGAAACCCTCAAAAAGTCCGCAATGTAGGTTTCTGGGGTCCCTGTCTGTTTGAGCCTCGTCAGCTCAACAAAGTGCTGTTCCGGATCCCTTCGGTCAAACCTCTCCATCAATCTCCTGTTGAACTTGGCATATGTCGTCATTGTGGAATACCTGAGTGTAACCATCCCATGGAACCACCAATCCTGGGCCTCATCATCCAAATGTAATGTCGCCACCTTGATGGCCTCTACCTCCAACATCTAGTTAAGCTCGAAATAGATGTCCAGCTTCTCCACCCAAGTCCTTGTCGAACTGTTTGATGAACCATCAAATGTAGGCAAGTGGAATCTACTAGCTATGTGGTGGGTGTCTCCATCGTGATAATGCCAGTGTCCTCTATGATGGTCACGGGGTCTACTATCCTGCTAGAGCTGAACAAAATCTCTGAATGGAAGAGCATCCCTAAACTCTTGCCCATAGGTCTGGTACTCTGCAAAATAATCGCCCATATGACCGATCTCTGCCTGCTGCTGTGCTCTGGCCCTCGTGTCTACTCCTAGGAAAGTGGGCATGGTAGAGCGTATAGGGGCATGTGAGGCCACCTGCTGAGTAGTATCACGCTGAGTGGCACCCTTCTCTGGAAAATGGTGAGATGCACCTGATCCCTATCCAACATGGAAACCCCGTGGGCTCTCATGCTGTCTAGCCTCCACTGCCGTGAATCTCTGCCCCATCACCTCGATTTGCCTCGATAGATCCTGCACTGATTTGAGGAGCATGTCAGCAAATTTCTTCCCGTCATCATCTGCCATCGGATCCTCCTGCTCTGTGTCCACCACAGGCTCCTCCTGTCCCGCGTCCACCACAGGCTCCTCCTGTTCTACGTCCACTATTGGAACACAGTCTCCCTCTCCGTAGGTGTTCTCCAACCTATGCCCAGTGTCTCTGTACCTCCTACCTCTGTAACAGATGTAGGGCTTTTCCCCCGGTGTCATAGATTGCTAGCTCCACAGGCTGAGCCAGATCTATGCTCTGATACCACTGTAATATCTTGTTTCAGAGATATTCCCCAAACCTCAGTAAACTTCAACCAAATACACACAAATATAATAACCAAGAAACTCAAAATGATAAAAATAGTAGTGGTTCAACATGTAATAATGTAAACATGAGATATAAGCAGATACTCGAGAAATGCACAGAGAAATGCTAAGCCATTTTACTATACTGAGTAATGGAATGAGTACAGGAGGTGATCAGAAGGATGGCACCTTGACTTGCACCAGGCAAGTGAAGAAATACACTCAGAATAGCAAAGGAATGGCCTCTCTCTAAACTGCGTGGATGCTGCTGGAGAACTGTCGTGCTGCTGCTACTGCTAGAAATCAAATGAGGATTTGGGGTTGTTCCCCTCCTCAGAAAATGCTGAAACTCTGGAATCCGCCTCTACTCAGAAAACCCAGAAAAACCCAGAAAGATTTTCTGAAATGGCTGACCCCCGAAAATCGCCCCCTTGGGGAATCACGCAATCCCTCAAGGCCCTGCGCTGCCACTGAGTAGAATCCTCCAAAATACTGCCTGAAACTCTGCCAAACTCCTCCAATATGCAAGAGCTGATCCCTTGATAAATATCTCAGCTCAAATCCTCCACAAACCCTCAATCCGGAATTGCCTCCAGAAGAACTGCGTCCCTCTCTCTCAAGACTACGCAGTCCTCCAATGCTCAGCTCCACCTAGATGCCAAAGAATGAAACTACTTCAAATACTGCTGAAAATACCTTACCCGAGTAGGCACTCGAAGTCCCCTGGGGCTAAGGGTGAGATCTCTGAACGGAGACACTCAGTGCACTAAACAATGCTGCAGATAGGCTAAACAGCCGGCGTGCTTCAAGTCGAAGTGACTAGCTCAAATGCTCATAATCGAATGCCAAAATGAGGATGCTCCTCTCTCCTTTATAGCATTGTCCTCTCTCAATCCCAAGGCTCACCTCCTCCAACATAATCTCCTCTTGCCACGTGTTCCTTTTCCCATCTACGCAGTCCCTCCAAGTGTCTGCGTGGGCCCCATCTCTGCGTGGTCCTTTGGCTCCCTTGGCTCCCCTTTAAGTCACAACGTTTTGCTACTTGGAGTGAATTTTATTCTAAAAGTGAGTTATGTCCCCTTTTCCTCACCTTTTTATTTATAAATAACTATAGAAGGAAAAATTGAGCAAAATCGAATATTCCAATTAGCCATAGCTAATTAGGAATATTACACCCCCACGCTTGGCCAACAAGACATCGGTCGCCATTTTCCTTCATGGGTCTCTCTCCAAAATTCCCATGGGCCTCATACTTCCAAAATTGCCAAAATTGTAGAGTAGATAAACCCATAACAATTTAATTTAGGAAGGGAAATTACAGTCCTCCCCTCCCAAGTGTTTCTTGTCCCCAAGAAACTTCAGTGTTGGATGCTCACGTATTTTTTCACCCTCCCAGGTGGCATCCTCATCCGACAAGTTCCTCCAACGCACCAAAAATTGCTCGTCCTCGAGCAATGCCTGAGCAAGAATCTCCTTTGACTATGGACCCCCACTTTCACTGCAAACTTCACCAGGGTCCCAAATGTTCCATTGGATCGTCCCTGATCTCCGTACTATCCTATAGTGAAGCAGTCCCTCAATACCAGGATCCCACGCCAACCTGATCAACAAGAAGCACCCCTTGCTCCACTCATTATCTTGCCAGATATGGGTGTTAGAACCCCTCTGTCTACTGCCAATAAGTAGAGCATCCTGACGATGTAAAACTCTATCCAAATCCTCATGAAGATTCCCTACCGAATAGTCCCCATCATGCACTCTGATTATGGGCCCTTGAATATAAAACTCAATCCCTATGCGAATGAAGTCTCTCCTGCTTGAGCTCCTCCTGAAATCCTCTTGCTGGCCAGCATGCCATGTTGATGAAGTCTTCAACACCATTAGCCAATCACTGAAATCCGATGGAAAATCTGGATGACCCTCCCCTGTAGAAACCAGCTCACCCCTATGGGTAGCTGAACCACTCAATACTATGACGCTATGGCCCCATGCCCATCGCAACAATAAGTTATCTTATTGACCTCGTGATGCCCTGGTCATCACTAATTGTCTAGCATGCTCGTACCAGAGCCTCGTCTCACATAACTCTCAGTCATAATCTATGCGATGATCGAGTTTAGGCCCAACCTGCCAAAGCGCCTCAATAGTGCCAGCGCCTATCACTCCCTGGCTGGCCCCAATCCTGAGCAACAATCTACCTCACCCTATGGTGAGGGCTTCGATGACTACCCACGTATCTGCTTGTGAATGAATCAGTTCACCTATTATCCTAACCAAGCTCACTGAGGAGTGTAGTATCCCACCAATCCAATGGATCCCTAGATCTCGTAACCATACTGGAGATCCACAACCCCCAATCCTATCTACCTATTGTTGTGATATGCTGCTAGCTGCTAGGAACCCTCTGTGCCCTGTCTCTGACTCCTGGAGGCATCCAATAGGTAGGCATCGAGCATTAAGAATCTGAGCCATGAATAACCAACTGCTCTGCGCCTGCCAGATCACACAACAAGATCTGTTGTCCCATCTCCTGATGATGTGCCTGGGTATCGTTGGAAGCCTAGGCATCATCCTCCCAACAAGGACTATCATCCACCGCACCTCATGCTCACCTAATGCCTTGAGTTGTCTAGTCAAAAAAGCATCATGCAACTCCCTCTCAGTCACCTCCCCAAGTGTGAGCCCAGGGGTGGAACATAGACTACCTCGACAATCAACCACGCCATCCCTAAGCTTGTATATGTCAACTCGTGCACCTACCAAATCTCTTAATTAGAGAGTTTCTTCCTAGCTCATGACTACGGTGTCTCATCTAACTGTCTAGGGTGAGCCTTCCATGCCCTGCTGCCTGAATGGAGAGTGTGAAGGGGCAACAACCAAACACTCTGTGACTGTGAGCAACACTAGAGGATGATGGGTGGGTATGTCCTAATGGGTATGATCAAAAGTCTACCAGAATGCTCAAGAGTAATCCCACGGAAGACACTCTCTCCACCTTGGATCCGTTGATAGCCCCCTCGAAGCCTTGTCTCCGCTTAACATTGTGTCCCCAAATGCTCAACAATGTCCTCATCGATCCTAGGTGGGATGCATCAAATGGTACACCCAATGACCCGCCCCATCAGTCTCCTTGAAGGCAATGCTCCAAAAGCCCGCTACACTACATCATGTGTCACTGCATACCACCAAGTATCACCATACTCCTTGACATGCCACTATGCACCGCAACCTGCCCCTATACACCACTAGATACCCCGGGCTACGACTATACCATCTTGTACCATTTTGCATCCTGTCTATGTCAAGGCACCAGTCACTCCCCACGTGTACTCAATGTGATGTAAGGCACTCCTACTCCACAACACAATCCAACACAATACGGTACACCACCATGCACCTCCATATCCACCTATAGTCCACTTCTCAATGTTAGATGCTCCCACACATCCCTCGATGTGATGGTCTAGAGCTATGTCTCTACGTGTCGGCCCATACCTGATCAGTATCATCACCTCCACTGTCACATCACTATACTCATTGATGAATGGATCTTTACTCCAATCCTCCTTGAGGGATCCGAGATGAATCTCCCTATGTGTCAGTAGTGATGCCACCACTACTCTGCGTCCTTCATGCCCCACACAAAAGTGAAGAGTCCTCAGCTCCATACAAGGTAGCATTTGGTGGCCTGCCAATGCCACCTCCTCTGAAAAACTTCGGCAAGAGTATGTTGATCACCTCGTGATCCCGTGCACAGACGTCATACCAAGACAACAAGAGTGTGTCCATAAACTGGTTGGCCATTGGTGCTAAACGAGACTCCCCTAGTGAATGTACACGCTCAACTGTACCATCTAGGTCATAGCCAACCAACATACCTAGGAAATGATAGGTAGTCCCACCCAGATCCCAATGCCAGTATGGGATTTTGGTATCCCCAATTCCTAGAAGCTCATGCTGAGCTTCTCCCACGTCCACTACCATCTCCATAGCCCACTCCACTAGGTACCAACTCAGAACCTCTTGCCATCCAACCCCAAGAGAGGGATTGAATGTACGAACTCCCATACACAGGACAATCCCTCCATCCTGTGAATGTTGCACCCTGCGCTGCTCATGTCGCCTCATCTCATCAGCCCGGTCAACACATAAAATATGTCGAGGTGGCTCTGCCTCTCCCTCTCCAAGGTGCAGAGGTAAACTACGAATGCTACAAGCCCCATTTATGTATGTATGAAGAGGGATGCTCTGATGCTCTAATGTGCACTCTAGTTGTACCGTTAGGGAATCCAACCATTCCCCAACACGAGTTAGTTTGGCCACGGACTCGACACAAACCACTCATGCACTCCAACTCCCCGTTTTGCTGTAGAATGGCCTCTCCTACTATCGTGGCCTTCTCTCTCAATGTTAGAAAGTCGGCCTGAAACTGATGAAACTATCATGCGTATCTATCACCTGCAGACTCGGTCACAAATTTGGATACCTTAGCAACTATCAACATCTTATCCATGGGTGGCGCCTCATCAATAGATGGTTCTATGTGAGTAGGCTATATCCTCTCCACCAAGGTGTCAACTGGGGCTATCAAAGAGGTCTCTAAGAAAGGTGACTCCTATGCCACATCAGGTATATCAATGTGCTCCTCACCATCATGTGGGATCTCAGCATCATGCTCAACCTCCTCCTTAGGCTCCGGATATCTAAAGCCAGGTTTCCACTAGCAAAAGTGCCCCCTAGTCTCACCCTCTAACTGTCCCTGTCCTGCCTGCTCCTTTTCAAGAGATCTGGTGCCCTGATTTTGTTGACTTTCCGCACATGATGTAGATGGTTGCACCCCCACAACCTGCTCACCTCTAGCATCTTTGTTGTAAGGGTGAGGATGGGTATGGTCTCTCACCCTCCTCAACTGGGCCAACCTCTCATCATCCCAGCGGATTTCACCCCAAGATTTCTGCATACTGGATTTCCCTTGAGCCATGGGTTTGTCTCTAGTTTCACCCGTCACTGGGCACTCATACCCAAATCTCCCATGCTCTTGTTGGCTACCCAAAGCTGGGCCAAGAACTTGGCTTTGATACCACTGTAATGTCCCGAAGTAGAAAAAATAGTGATATGCAAAGCAAACAATAAAAACAACACCATAAAATTAAAACATTCAGTGGACACCCATAAAAAGTCTAGGAATAACCATTAGCTGAGCCATTTTATTATAATCTGGGAGAAAACTACAATAATGTGGAAGAGGTGCACCTGGGCTTGTCTCAATGGCAAGCGTGATCAAGCCCAGGTGATAATATGTCAAGCCCGTATGGCAAAAATGGCTGCAACAATGATGCCTTGTGTTTCCCTTGTGAAACTATGTTGTCTGCTACAAAGACACTGCTGGAAACCCCAACTTAGGTGCTCAGAAAATTCTAGGAAATTAACCTTGGGCTCTTCACCAAATACCTGGAATAACCCACAAAGGAATTGGCCAAATGTTGAACTCGAAATCTAGTTGTTAGTTGAGTTGGGACCCCTGTTTGACCCCTCAAATCTGCCCAAATTTTTTTCCAAATCAATATTGGTCTCTCCTCAATAAACCAAGAAAAACCCAGAAAGGGTTTGGCTTGGTTTTGACCCCAGAAATTCGGCCTCCCAAGATCCACGCCCTCCTCCAATTGCTGAAATGTACGGCTTGCCTGTAACTCCAGAATAAGCCCTCTGGAGTCCAAACACACCAAAATGGCTAAGATAATCTTCCATAAACTTCCCCTTATCTCTCCCGGAAAATACACGCTCCACAAACTGACCCACGAATTCCCATGTGTGCCCAATGAGAAGCTCTTGCGCAAACCCTGAGAGTTGTGAGTCATGTTGCTCTCAAACAGCAATCTCCAACTCCCAAAATCCTCCCAAAAGCTAGTTTTTGTGAAAATATGCTGCAATAATTGATTTATTTCTCTTAATTATTTATGATAAGTTATTTACCAATACTTCAGTAAATACAAAAATAAATTCAGTTGCAGACTTCACAAACAAGAACTGAAAATTAAACGGCCAGAGAAACATCAACACATGAACAATCACATTGACATACTCGTTTTTGGACAATCGTGCCCGAAAAAACCCAATGTGGGAAAATTGGTGTAGTAGATCTGAGGATTCTTATTATTGGCAGTAAATATCTAAATACAATCTAGGATGCTCATCTAGCAATCCTTTACAGAGAAAATACTGGCGGAAAATCTGAGTGAGTTTTACCTCACTTCACTCGGCAGAATTTCAGCTATTTCGGTACAAGACTAGCTAACCTCAACTATTTCTACTTTGGCCTTGCATTAGCCTTTCAGGCTCTACATTAGCCCTGTGTCACCTTCTCTACCCTCTGCGTCAACTCTCTCGGCTGTTCCGACAGTTCTGACAATTCTCGACAATTCCGACAGTTCCCGATAGTTTCGGTTGTTTCGACAGTTCTGGATTCTGCATGACAGGCAACTGTTCTGTGTCAGCTCTCCCGACAGTTTTTGTTGTTTTGACAATTCTAGATTCTGCGTGACAGACAAATTTTCTACGTCAACTCTCCCGACTACTGCACTACCTCTCTGCAAGCTCTCTCCGCCTCTCTGTTCTATATTTTCCAGAAAGTCCTTCTCCTAGATTATCTCTTCCCCTCAGTTGCAAGATCTCCCAAATCAATTTTCCTTCTGAGAACTTCTCACCTCAAAAAATTGGTTTCCTCAATATCTCTGTGTGTTTTCAAATGAACCCCAAGCCTCCATTTTATACTTTTCCTATTGAGTCTTCAATAGCCAATATTAACTCTCTAATCAACGGGTAAGATTAAAACATGACTTGATCTGCCTTCTAGATCATTCTCACCCATATTTTGATTAATACCCATTAATATTTTAATTTCCCTAAGTTTAGACTTAGGAACTCGATTAAAAATATTTATTATTAACTATTTTAATAAAATACAATCCGGGTGGAATTTCACCAAACGGTTTCTTGGTTCTTTAGAACTCACGTGCCTTAGCCTATACACCAATTTTCAAGGCTAGGTCTCTTCAAATGCTACCAAAAACTAACACTCCCTCTTAGCGAGGAAAGTGCTCTAGCAATAATGTCCACCTACATGCTACTCTATTTCTGAAGCACCTCCTTTCTGCACTGTTGCTGCCACGAACACTGTGCTACTGTTGCCCATGACACTACCACTACTACTGCTGCATCTATACTGCAACTCTCTCTCAAATGTTGCATCATTCTATTGAAATGGATTTTCCAACATACCCATCTGTTCCTGAAATTGAACAAACTTGGCTCTTCCTAGAGCCTTGGTGAGTATGTTTGCCACCTAATTTCATGTGGAAGTTTACTCCAACTGTACCGCTCCACGTTGAACACAGTGTCTGATAAAGTGACACCGAATATCGATGTGTTTGGAGTGATCATGAAATACTAGATTTTCAAAGAGCTTGATACAATTCTGATCATCACAGAAGATCCTTGTCGCTTCCATCCTTCTCCTGAATAGATTTACAAGACGTTTCCTGAGCCATATAGCTTCACACGTTGCTTTTCTAGCTGCCATATACTCATCTTTAGCAGAGCTCAAAGCTACAGACTTCTGCTTCTTACTGCACCAGGAGGTCATCCCAGATCCAATACCGAAGCAATACCCAGTGGTACTTTTCCTGTCTACTGAACTTCCTGCCCAATCTGCATCAGTGAATCCACTCAATTCGATATCATTTCCCTTGGTGTACCTTAATCCAAAATTTACTGTTCCACGCACATACCTGAGAATGTGCTTTGTTGCTGCCCAGTGCACCCTTTTTGGTTCCACCATGAACTGACTAAGGGTGTTGACAGCATAACACAAGTTTGGCCTGGTGTTGACTAGATACATAAGTGACCCAATGAGTTGTCTGTATAAGGTGGGGTCCACTTCCTTGTCTCCCAAAGCATCTATTTTCTTCCAATTGGTAATCATAGGCATAGCCATAGGTCGACAACCCTGCATTCTGAATCTTTTCAGAATTTCTGATGCATATCTTCATTGGCCAAGGAAGATCTCACCATCTTCTTGCTAAACTTCCAATCCCAGAAAATAATTCATTAGCCCCAAATCATTCATATCAAACTCAGTTTCCAGGTTCTTCTTACAATCCTCTATGAGTCTGGATGATCCTGTCAAAAATAGATCATCGACATACAATACTAGAATCAACGGCTCACCTTCTACTAGCAGATAATAAAGATTGGGATCGGCATCGCTCTTTATGAATCCCAACTACTGTAAGTAGCTTTCAATTCAACCATACCAAGATCTGGGTGCTTGTTTTAGCCTGTGCAAGGCTTTCTTCAACCTACACACATGAGTTCTCTTTTCATGTGTTTTGAAACCTTATGGCTATTCAATATATACCTCTTCTTCTATCACCCCATTCAAGAATGTTGTCTTGACATCCATTTGGTGAATCTCCCATCCCATCTGTGATGTAAGGGATATAACGGATCTGATATAGGTATATCGAGCTACTGGGGAAAAGGTTTCCTCATAGTCTATTCCTTCCTTTTGCGCATATCCTTTTGTGAAAAGCCTAGCCTTGTACTTATCTGCGCTGCCATCTGCAACATACATGAACTTGTAGATCCATCTTGAAACTACAACTGATATGTTCTCTAGTCTTGGTACAATTTCCCAGACATCATTTGTCATGACAGGACTATACTCTTCTACCATTACATCCACCCATACTTGGTGTTGTACAACTTCTTGAAAACTAGAGGGCTCTTCGCCCTGAGCTACCAATGCTTGGTACCTGTCAGGTTGTCTACGCTACTTTTTCTCATCTCTAGGAGATCCAATGAATTCCTCGCGTCCCTCAGAGTCTGTCGTACTTCTCGACTAGTTCTTCCACTAGTGGTGGGAGGTTCCATCTGTTCCTCTTCCTGTACACGTTGTGACACTCTTGGCTCCTCTTCTCGTGAGGAGATGCTAGTGCTAGTTACCGTGCTTGAACCAGATACTTGTCTTCCTGCCAGATCTGATCCCTGTTGCTCGACTAGAGGAGCATCCTCATCCTGTTCTTGAAATGGCATCTCACAAGATTTTCTAAAGGATCTATCTTCCATGAACTTCCCATCTTGCCTTACTACAATCTTTCTTCTGCTCGGAATGTAGATCCGATACGCCTTTGAAGTCTCAATGTAACCTACTAGATACCCAACTTTGGCAGTCTTCTCTAACTTGCTCCCCTTCTCTTCTAGAATATTGCAATAAGATACACTTCTGAATATCCTGAGGTGACTTACTTCTGGCTTCTTTCCTGTGAAAACTCCCTCTGGTGTCTTCTTTCCTAAAATCCTGTGAGAAGACCTATTCTGAATGTGTATAGTCATGCTGCATGCTTCTGCCCATAAAAACTTGGGTAGATTCTGATCGTAAAGCATTGTCTTTGCTACTCTAACAATAGTTTTGTTCTTCCTTTCTGCGACTCCATTCTGTTTTGGATTATAGGGTGTTTTCCATTCTCTTCGGATCCCTTATCTTGCAGAAAAATCAGTGAAGTTCTTATCTGTGTATTCTCTGCCATTGTCTGAGTGCAATATCTTGATCTTCCTTCCTGTTAGGTTTTCCACTAGAGCCTTAAACTCTTTAAACTAATCAAAGACCTCATCATTGGTTCTAAAAAAATAGATCCAAGTTTTCCTGGAATGGTCATCTATGAAGGTAACAAAATACTCAGCTCCACTAATGGCCCTTATAGACATCGGAATGCAAATGTCTGAGTGTATTAATCCCAATACATTCTTAGCTCTATTGTTTCTTCTGGAATATGCTGCTTTGGTGTACTTACCTAGCACACAGCCTTTGCATGTATCAACATGCTTGGTAGTAAGCACTGGAACCCCCACAACAGTTTCCTTGAGCATCCTTAATTTCCCATGATGTAAGTGTCCCATCCTCCTATGGCACAACTCATTTAATTCTTTTTCTCCATTGACATTACTGCTTATCAGTTCCATAGGAGACTCGAGTTGCAACTTGTATAATCTATTGCTTCAAGTTCTAATATGGGCCCTCTTTTTCCACCCTAGATGCTTGAAATATACTCTATTACCAATGAAGTATACATCATATCCCTTATGTTGTAATTGACAGACAGAAATCAAATTCATTCCCATACCTAGCACATGCAGTACATTCGTGGCCCAAAGACTATCTCATGTTGCTGTCTGGAATATAATGGTTCCTTTTCCTACTGGGGTGCACTTCATCCTGTTACCCAATGTGATTTGAAAATTCATCTGTTCCTCCTGATAGCTTGAGAAATATTCTTGTTCTCCAGTCATATGAGCTGAAGCCCTGCTATCAATGTACCAATCCTCTGCTGATGCAGAACTTGATAGGCAAGCAAACTCCTCTTCCAGCCTAGAAGCTAATTCGGAAATATTCTGATCCCTACTATTCTCCATGACCTTTTTCTTTCGTTCCATATTTCCTAAACCTTCCTCTGATACCATGTGAAATTTTTTTGCAATAATTGATTTATTTCTCCTACTTATTTATGATAAGTTATTTACCAATACTTCAATAAATACGAAAATAAATTCAGTTGGCAGTTCTAGCAGTGCCCGGCATTTTCGGCTATTTTAGCAGTTCTGGATTCTACGTGATAGGTAGCTTTAATGCATCAGCTCTCCTGGCTACTGCACTGCTTCAGCGTTAGCTCTCCCGGTAGTTACGGAAATTTCGACAATTCCTTGCAGTTTTGGTTGTTCTGGCAGTTTTGGATTCTACGTGACTAGAAACTTTTCTGCGTTGGCTCTCCCGACTACTGCGTTGCCTCTCTGCAAGTTCTCTCCGCCTCGCTGTACTATATTTTTCAGGAAATCCTTCTCTCGGATTCTCTCTGCCCCTCAACTGCAAGATCTCCCCAATCGATTTTCCTCCTGAGAACTTCTCACCTCAAAAAATTGATTTTCTCAATCTCTCTGTGTGTTTCCAAATGAACCCCAAGCCTCCATTTTATACTTTTCCTGTTGAGTCTTCAACAGCCGAGATTAAGTCCCTAATCAACAGCTAAGATTTAACATGACTTCATCTGCCTTCTAGATCATTCTCACCCATATTTTGATTAATACCCATTAATATTTTAATTTCCCCAAGTTTAGACTTAGGAACTCCATTAAAAATATTAATTATTTTAATAAAATACAATCCAGGTGGAATTTCATCGAACAGTTTCTAGGTTCTTTAGAAATCATGTGCCTTAGCCTCTCCACCAATTTTCAAAGTTAGAGCGCTTCTGATGTTACCAAAAACTAACATTTTCCCCCTGTACTCCCTTCACCAAAATTCCTCCCGCCCTTGAAATAGCTATAGCATGTTTCACTACTGCGTCCTCCTGGACTACACACTAGCTAACTGATAGATGAGTTGAGTGCGCTGAATATTCACCTCAAATCTCCTGGAATGATAGAAATAAACCTCACTAGGGTGGCACTTGTGGTCCACCGAAGGGGGAGTGAGTTCTCTACTCGGAGAGCTCGTGCTAAACAACGATTGACCCAACTAAGCAGCTCAGGCAACTAAGGTTGAGTTCAATATCTCGAAAAGATACCAAATGAGGTTGGGCATCCTCTATTTATAATTTGTGAGCTTCTTTTCCCATTTGGGCCCCCTCCAATTAGCAATTTGACCCTCTCTCTATCCATTCGAACTTCCCTCTAAATAGGTGTGTATATCCTCATGTGGGTGGGCCCCACGCTTAGCCAACAAGACATTTTGGCCCCTAGTTTCCTTCATGGGTCTCTCTCCAAAATTCCCATAGGCCTCATGCTTCCAAAATTGTCAAAATTGTAGAATAGATAAACCCATAACAATTTAATTTAGGATGGGACATTACATGCAGTTCTAAAATCTGGTCAAATTCAACAAAAAGGAAGTAGTATGCTAGAAATCTCAAAACCAGCAAGCATGATCCGGATTTAAGCAGGAACGAAATAGATTACAAAGATAACCATAAATACAGAGATGCGATAACCATAAAAACAAAGATGCAGCGGAAATAATACTTCATTTCATGAATGGAGAATACTGAAATATGCTTACAAATAGAAATAACCCAGCTAGGGCGATGGTAGCTTATCTCTAAGAAGAGATGTGTCGACTACATGCCTCTGAACTATTTCGAACTGTCTTTACAATGAGGCTCGAAGGCCTATTTATTATTGAGAAACAATAGAAAACCCTTCACATTCCAAAACCTAACCCTAGAAGATGAAACGCCAAATTGTGGGCCCCGTTTTGGGGTGAGTTGGACAGCCAACTTCCCGGGGTCACGAATTGGTCGTATTATCTCCGTTTGATGCGCATGATAGCCCGTTGGAAAGATCTCTCCGAGGACTACGACGGAAAAGATGATTTTTTTCAAAAAAATCACTGGCGGTGGATTTCCCAAAAACCGTCGTTTAGGGCCTCAAAACGGCTCCGGAAGTTTAGGACCCGAAAAACTGCTAAAAATAGTAAACTGTGCTATAATTAAGGAAACTGAAAAACTGAAAGAGACAGTTGTGGGGGTCCAAATGGGATAGGTGGGTGGCCACCAACATCCACCTGGATCAAAGCACCTTGTGTAAGAACAACCAACATGGAAAAAAAATAAGGGTTGAATTCAGAACCAAGGAACACTCCACTTCAAAGCCATTGGAATTGATACGCACTAATTTATGAGGACCGTTGATAACTAAAGTATTGGATGGTGAAAAATAGTTCATGCTACTTATTGATGATTACACTAGGATGACAACATTATGTTTTCTGAAGAAAAATTCAGAAGCATTTGAATGCTTCAGGATTTACAAAGAGATGGTTGAAAACAAAACTGATTTGAAAATCAAGTGCTTAAGATCAAATAATGGAGGAGAATTCACGTCTAAATAATTCCAACACTTTTGTGAAGAACAAGGAATAAAAAGACAATTCTCGACAACCTAGACACCTTAGCAAAATGGAGTCATTGAAAGAAAGAACAAAACGGTAGAGGAAATGGATAGAACTATGTTACATGACTCCAAACTAAGTAATATCTTTTGGGTATAAGCATTGGAAACAAATGTTCATATTCTTAGCAACATAATGCTCAAAAGTAATAGTACAAGACTCTAATATGAACTATGGAAAGGGAGACCAACAAATGTCAAGCACTTCAGAGTCTTTGGAAGAAAATGCTATATAAAAAGGGAAGATAAAAAGATTGGAAAACTTGACTCCTGGGTAGATGAAGGTATACTTGTTGGATACTCAAGCAAAAGCAAGGTATACATATTACAAATGTTATAATCTAAGAATAAAATATATAATAGAAAGAATAAATGTAAAAGTTGATGAAATGCATGGGAAAAAATACAAAGTAGGGAAACACATCTTCAAAGGAGAAAGAAATAAAAGAACTAGAGAAAGAAGAAAGAATAAAAGAAGAAGAACAATTATAAGAAGAGAAAATTACCAATCAAGAAAAAACATAAGATAATCAATAAGCACCTCCTAAAGCACCTAAATGATGGTATCAGAAGAATCATCCATTGGACTGGATCATTAGAGCTATGAATGCAAGAATACAAACCAAAAGAAGCCGACAAGTATGAATCCACTATTGTGCCTAGCATTTTTGAAGAGGCTAGCCACGATGAACATTGGATCAAAGCCATGGAAGAAGAACTGAACTAGATTGAGAAGAAAAAGACCTAGGAATTGGTTCCAAGACCTAACGACAAAAATGTCAATGGAAAAAACTGGGTTCTCAGAAACAAGCTAAATGAGGATAGACAAGTAACTAGGAACAAAGCAAGATTCATGTATGATGGATATGCACAAGTTGAAGCAATAGATTTTGAAGAAACATTTGCACCTGTTGCCAGAATGGAAATTATCAGGATGTTCTTGGCTTACGCTTTCTTAAGAAGGATCAAAATGTACCAGACCGATGTAAAATCAACCTTTCTAAATGGAGATTTAGAAGAAAAGGTCTACTTAGAACCATAAGTGTTTTTGTTGATTGAAAAGGAAGATTATGTTTGCAGATCAAAGAAAGCCCTGTATGGACTCAAGCAAGCACATAGAGCCTTGTATGCAATATTGGACAAGTATTTACAGCAACAAGGATCCAAAAGAGGAAGTGCAGATAGTAATGTATATATAAAGATTGATCGAGACAACCTAACCATTATTGAAGTATACATGGATGAGATCATATTTGGAAGCGACGATGACAGGTTGAGTTAGAAGTTTTCCAATGATATGTAGAATGATTTTGAGATGTCTCTACTTGGAGAGTTGACCTTCTTCTTAGGACTCTAGATATCTCAAGAAGATGATGGCATATTCATTTCCCAAACCAAGTACATCAAGGAAATGTTGAAAAGGTTCCAAATGGAAGATTGTAAACCTGTAAGCACTCCCATGGTGACTGGTTGCAAGTTAAGCAAGGACAATGAATCTAAAGAAATTGATCATAGACTCTCTAGATCAATGATTGGTATGTTACTGTATGCGACAACTTCAAGACCAAATGTGATGTAAGCAGTTGGACAGGTGGCAAGATTCCAAGCAACACCAAAAGAATCCCATGTTGTAGCAATGAAAAGGATCTTCAAATATCTCAAAGGAACAACATAACTTGGAATGTGGTATCCCAAAGGGAATAAATTAGCTATGATAGCTTATACATATGCATATTGTGTAGGTATTGTTGATGACAAAAAAAGTACAAGTGGAGAAGCCTTCTACTTAGGCGATTTTCTTATATCATGGTTAAACAAGAAGTCGTCTTCAATTCCTTGTCTACAGCAGAATTATACATAGCAGTAGCAACATGTTGTACTCAGATTCTCTAGATGAAGCAAACTTTGCAGGATCTTCAAGTGAAGTATGATAAGTAGATTTCGATATTTTGTGACAACACCAGTGCCAGGAGTCAAAGAATCCTATGATGCACTCCAAGACTAAACATATTCCTATAGAATATCAATTTCTTCGAGAACAGGTTGCAAAAAAGAATATCAAGGTTGAGTACATTGGAACAAAGGAAAAAATAGCTGACATCTTCACCAAGCCTCTTCCATGAGATACATTTGATTATCTTTGGCAAAAGCACAAAGTTCTTTCGAGTTCACACTGATCTTCATTCCACCCGACAAAAAGATGGCAGTGATTGAATTTCTATAGAATAGATTACTTATTAGCTACGATGTACTATCTAAAATCAACATAGACAATGCATTAGAGAAATTTTTAGGTCTAAGATGGGATTCCTAAGAAATAATATAAAATAATAGTTGAAATAATAAAATAATATTAGATTACCTCATCAAGTTTTGGAGGGAAAAACTAAAAAACTACTTTTTCAACTCGTATTTTTAGCTTATCTCCCTATGATTTTACTCAAATTTTGAGCAGGAACACTATTTGGATGCGAAATTTAATTTTTCATCCAAGTACAAATGTTGCATACTTTCGATGGACCCTACTACATGAAAAATGTGAAATACAAGAAAAAATATGATTGCAATCTTCTATAATGCTAAGGATTTTAGTTCAATGGAATTGCGAAACTTCCATTATGAATATGGAATTATCTCTCATTCATCAAACTATTACCGCCATGGGAATGGTTTGATAGAGTCTAGCAAGAAGAATCCGTAATATTCCTAATTGGAATTTAACATCTAATACAAAACAATGGCCTAGGAACAATAAATAAACTGGAACTCATACACAGTGATTAAAATCCCAAAATGTCCAACAACACAATTTGAGCCACTTTATTAATTTTATGATAAAAGAGTACATAAAATGGGTTGAATACTCCTGATAATGCTATGAACATTTAGCTTTGAACTCCTCTCCCAAAACCTAGAAAAAACCAGAAATGGTTTGGGATGAATCCAAATGATGAAGAAACCTTCCAAAATGGTGCAAATGGCTCTTTGGATGGCTATACACCCTACTAGGTCTCCGTCTTGTATATCACTTAGAAAATTATGAAAAATTAACCCTAGCCTCTACACACCAATCCAACAAAATCCATAAAGGGTTTGGTCCAATTCCGACTGACCCAGATGACCCCAAAAAGTGCAAATGAATCTACTAGGTAGACTCTTCACCCTGCTGAAATTTATCTACTCAAATATGCTCCAAACAGTTGTTGAATAGCCACCCAAACTCCACACAAATTCTCCTCTAAAAATAGACTTTCTCTCCAATCCCAACTCTCCCAGAATTTGCTACTCCTTTTTGTAAAATCCCTAACAGGAAATAACAATGATAACAAAAGAAAATACCAACATGCAACACAAAATTTTAACACATGCATAAACAAAATGTAAAACAATAGAAACTGTGCCAAGCTGAGCCATTTTATTAATATAACAATATGAAGTACAAATATATGGAGATAGATGAACCTGGGCTTTCCACAACAAGCAAGGAAAAAATCCTGGTGAATATGAAGGCACCCAAGTGATGAAAATGGCTTTGCTGCAAGGACTGCACCCAACCAAAAATAATTGTTGCAACTATTGGAAATGAACTGCTAATTTATCCCTCTAAACTGCTCATAAAATTAAGTGAAATTAGCCACAACCTCTATATCTCAAACCCATAAAAATAAAACATGGAATTGACCTACTTCTGGTTGGTCCAGAAAGCCCAAAACATATGCACTTTTTTCTTTGCCTAGTGTATGCACAGTTGAAGGAAGAATGCTACTTTCAAGCCCCAAATACCCTCTGGAAATCTCTCTAAAGCTCTTCTGTAAATTCCTCCGGAAATACCTTCAAATCCCAATGAGTATCTCTGAAATCCCACAGCTCTACACCATGCGCAGGCCTAGCCAGTGACCCTCTACACACTGCCAAAAAGAAACAAAAAACCCTCTCTAAACTCCCTTAACTTCAGACCTGCAAATAACCCAAAAATTCCAGCAAATATCAAGGCAATCACTCCCTAAAAAGCCCAGAAACAAATATGCCTTGTAGTTATTTCTCCTAAGAATGCGTACACCTTATTCTGCACCCAATTTGCTCCAAATGATGGCCAAATGCACCTGTAAATCTCCTTGGAATAGACCTGAGACATAGAAATCCACTCCCCTAGGGTGGAACTCGAAGTCCACCGAAGATGGAGGTGAGATTCTTACCCAGAAATCTCTTGTGTTGAACAACAGGATCTTGACTTGGCTCAACGGCTCAAGCAAACAAGGGTTCAATTTTGAGTTTGGAAAAAGTCCCAAAATGAGGCCCTGTATCTCTATTTATCCTTGTTGCCCATCCTCTCTCTATGTGGGCTCCACAAATTGATTTCCTTTCTCTCTTCCTTCCCATAAGTGCGAGTTCTTCTAAGGGGTGTGAATTGTTTCTTGGAGTGGCCCCCACAACTCACTAACCTTTTTATTTTCCTTCTTTTCTTATGTTTGGAGCCTTCTTTTACCAAAATGTCAAGTGGGGTCCTCCTAACCCACTTTTCCCTAAGTCAAACATGTCAAAATGTCAAAATTGTGCAAAAATGTATTTCTTAGCAAAACTTGCTAAGTGGGGACATCACAGTCCTCCCCACCTAGATGTTGCTTGTCCTCAAGCAACTGTAGTGATGGATGTTGAAGTACCTGCTCTCCTTCCCAAGTGGCATCCTCCTCAGGTAGGTCCTTCCATTTCACAAGAAGCTCCCAGATGGTCCTGTTCCTGAGCTTCCTCTCCCTCACCTCCAAAATGGCCTCCAGTACCAAAACCAAATGCCCCTCATCATCTAAGGGTGGTAACTCCATCGTCACTGTCACCTGTTGTCCCAAGGCCTTCTTTAGGCATGAGACATGAAACACATTGTGCACTTTACTCCCTAGTGGGAGTTCCAACTCATATGCCACCTCTCCAACCTGTGTAGTCAGCCTATAAGGCCCATAAAAGCGTGGCTTGAACTTCACAGCTCCCTTCTGCTTCCAAGTGTGAAAAGTTAAACTATTGAAATTTTTGTTGTAGCAACTGGATTTAATTGTTCTGGATGATAAATTAATTATTTAGTTTATTGCTACGACAACAATCAATTAATCACACTACAATATTCACAAATAAAAGTACTATGGAAGATAAACTAGAAACTGAGAAAATACTAGCACACACACAAAAATGTGACACCGTTATTTTTGAACAAAAGTCTCCGGAAAAACCCAACTTGGGAAAACTGGTGCAGCAGCTAAGGGTTTTTATTATTAAGTAGCAATGAGAAATTCTGAGTACAACTAGATGCTGAAATCCAGCAATCCTATAGAAAAACATACTGGCAAAAATATTGTGAGGAATTTTCCTCACCTGCACAAGCAATCTAGACTCTAAATGGCAGCTTCAAGTGATTCATCCAAACTGGTCTGTGTAGACCCTACATTACCCTAGCATGGAACCAGAATACACACTGCCTGGAATTGTTGCTACTCAAGTTGTCCCGTCTGCTGCTGAATGAGAAACTCTCTCCGACACTTTGGGAAATCTTCCCAGCCTCTGGAACTAAAAATGAGCTTCTCATCAACAAAAACACACTGCCCTCTAGAGACTTCTGCGTAGCCCCTGCATCAACCTCTCTATGGCTATCTCTACTTCTCTGCAAGCTACTCTCCGGATCTAGAAAACTTCCTCCTGACTCACTGTCTCTGCCCCTCTTTGTCTTTACTTCCCTACTCTGGCTCGAACTCTTCCGGCAACTATTGCTGCTCCCTGGAAAATCGAACTACCCAAGGAAATTGATCTAAAGTGTGTTCTGTTGAAATTTCTAAGTTTAACCTGTTAGAAATTTTCCTACACTATCTGGTTTATTTCACCTACTTGTTTAATTGCTGAACAAGTTATTTAGCCATATAAATATTGAAATAAACACAATGCAGTCTCAACCATCTATAGATCATCAACTAAAAGAAATACACAAACACATAAGGGACACTGTTATTTTTAGACAATCGTCCGCGGAAAAACCCAACTTGGGATAACCAATGCAATAGTTCCAAGGGTTTTATTATTAAGAAGATTTTCTCGAGTACAACTGGGTGCCAAACTGGCTCACCCAACAGAGAAATCTATCTGGTAGTAATACCTCTCTTCGAAAGCAGATATTTTGAAAGAATGCTCCACGAAACTCTCTCCAACGCCTCTCTAAGGCTCAGTGTCAGCCCTCCTAACCTCTGCATCAGCCTAGAACCCTCTATGTCAGCCTCCTGATGCACTGCACAGCCTCTTTAGCCCTCTGCGTCACTCACGCAAACCCTTTGGCCCTCTGTGTTGCTTCTGCTGGCTCTGCGTCTACCTCTCTACCACTGCAGACGCTAGTCTTCGGCACTATCTATGCCTCTCTGCTATGCACTCACTGCGCCTTGCTGCAAATCTGAGCACTGGTTTGATTTCTCTTAGCAAACCCCACTCTAGAAAATCAAACTGACTGATCACTCTGGTGTATCTCTAACTGACCCTCAAGACTCCTCTTATACTTTTTCTGCTAAGTCTTCAATGGCCGAGATTACATCTCTAATCAATGGCTAAGATTAGATTTGGATTGATCCATGTCATTTAGAACCTTCTAACCCAGTTTTATATTAATATCCATTAATATTTTTATTTTCGTATGTTTAGAATTAGGTACCCATTAAAAATATTAATTATTTTAATATCTCCTTCATCGGGTAGAATTTCCCCAAACCATTTATTGGTCTTGGAGATCTCATGTGCTTTAGCCTCTCCACTAATTTTCATGGCTATAGCACATCCGATGCTACCCCAAATCAACACTCCCTCTTAGCGAGGAATGAGCTCTAGTAATACTCCACCATTGAGCATCACCCTGATCATCCGGCACCAGTACCTGTGTTGATGTTTGGCCTTGCTGCCCAATAGCGTCTGCATTGTTGCATCCTATACTATTGCCCATGGCTCTACCATTGCCACTGCTACATTTGTACGACAACTCCTTTGCATCCATGTTGCTGCTGGTCCTTTCTCCCAACACTGCATCTGCACTGCAACCCTCTCTCCTCATGCTGCATCGTGCTGCCCATAGCACTACCACTGCTACTGCTACACTGCAACTCAGTTACTAAGACGATGGTAACTGATCTACCCAACTACTGACATCCTTGTCAGGCTAGAAACCCTTATGATGTTGAAGCTCTCTCTACTGCTACCCTGTGCTCCCTCTGCTTCCTTTGTGTTGCTGCAACAATTTTGTGCCTCTCGCAAAGCTGCAAACTCCTTTGTGCCTTCCTGCACTGCTGCAGCCTCCTCTGTGCCTCTTGCACTACTGCACTGCTACAAATCCCTGCACTCTAGCACTCTTTGCCGCTTCATCCGCATTCGCTTCTACCGACATCTGCCATCTTGCTATTGTCTCTTGCGGATCCCGTAGCCGGATATGATCCAAGAGTTTGGGTACCTCAAGGATCCTGCCCCTCATCTCCTGTAGTCCTCATGACTACAGCTCAATGTCTCCCCACCTCTTCTCTAGAGGTACATGAGCACTCATGGCACAATCGTCATCATCCTCTACCTCCTTCTCTGCCTTAGTCGGCGCTGCCTTGGAGTCAGACGCCTCTCCCTTATTCTTCTTCCTAGGACACTGGGTTGCATAATGGCCCAGCTCCCCACAGTTGAAGCACTTAATCTTGGAGAGGTCCTTTTTCTTCCTCTTCCCTTGCTGCCCCATAGATGCCAGAGCCGCATCCTCTTCCTCCTCTTTCTTGACCCGAGCTCCTTTGCCACTACTTCTCGCCTTGATCAGTCGTTTGATCTCTTCTTGGTGGAGAGTTGCCCACAGTTCTTCCCAATCTAGAAGATTCGCTCTACCCAAAATGCTTTGGATGAATGTCTCCCACTCCTCGGAGACTGCATTCAGGGCGGTCCTCACCATTAACTCCTGATCTGGTGTGGCCCCTATGGAAGTCAATTGGTCCTAAATCTCCTACAACCTGCTGAGGAAGTGATCTATCTACTCTCCCATCTGCATTTGATACGATCGCATTTGATTCTCCAGTAGCATCTTATTCTGCACGGAAGTGCCCTGATATAATGTCGTCAAGGTGTCCCACATCTCCTTTGTTGTATTCTTCTCGGCAATATGCTGAACTACATGATCCTTGACCCCATCAAGGATTATGCACTTTGCCTTGGCCATTGCATCCTCATACTTTTCATTATCAGTTGGGTTGACTGGGATAGCCACAGTTCTCAAGGCAAAGGCCTTGATGTGATGTCTATCTAGAACAAACAGGATCCTGGCCTTCCAGATGACAAAGTTGGATGCCCCGTCCAGCCTGTCTTGATCCCTCAGTCCGTTCATGGCCATCTCTGCTCTTCTTTTCGACTCCTGTGAGTCTGTACTTCCCTTCTAGAATTTCACCTCTAGACTCCCTCTGAGTCTCGATTTCCCTCCTAGAATTCCTTCTGCCAATAGTCAAATCATACCTCTTCGATCTCCTTTGCTCCTGCAACACTAATCTATATTTCTTGGCTAGAAATCTGCCTAGGTAGCGACTCCCTCTACCTTAGTTCTATCCCGTTAGGTACTGTTCTACCTCGATAGTAGCAACACCCCACCAGCTTCACACTCCACAATCTGCCCACAACTTCCTATGCCTGAGGAACTGAAGAACTGAGCCTCTAGGCTCCGTGCAATCCCGACAATGGCTGAATCACTCCACTGGCCAACTACATCACTCCTACTTGGCTGAGCAGGATGACGTGGCTCTTTGTGAGCCTCTTCTGCCTCTCATTGCTTCTGCGCTGGCCCCTTCTCTGGTTCGAACTGATGATGTAGGCCTTCTGCGTCATCCCTTCTCTGTTTCTTTCTGCTTAGGAACAACTTCTGTCACTCAGGACAGCTCTTTCTACTGCAAATTCTCCAATACAGCTGGTGCCTTCAGTCCTCCTATGATTTGCAATGCTCTAATACCATATTGAAATTTCTAATTTTAACCTATTAGAAATTTTCCTGCACTATCTGGTTTATTTCACCTACTTGTTTAATTATTGAATAAGTTATTTAACCATATAAATACTGAAATAAACACAATGTAGTCTCAACCATCTACAGACCATCAACTGAAAGAAATAGACAAACACACGAGGGACACCATTATTTTTGGACAATTGTGCCCAGAAAAACCAACTTGGGAAAATCAGTATCACAGTTTTGAGGGTTTTATTATTAAGAAGATTTTCTTGAGTATAACTAGGTGCAAAGCTAGATCACCCGACAGAAAAATCTATCTGGTAATAATACCTCTCTTCAGAAGCAGATATTCTGAAAGTCTGCTCCACAAAACTCTCTCCAATGCCTCTCTGAGGCTCAGCGTCAGCCCTGCTGGCCTTTGCGTTAGCCTAGAACCCTTTGCATCAGCTTCTTGATGCACTGCGCAACCTCTCTAGCCCTCTGTGTCACTCCTGAAGCCTCTGCGTCACTCACGCAGACCCTCTGGCCCTCTGTGCAGTCACTTTGGCCTCTGCATGACTTCTTCTGGCTTTACATCTGGCTCTCTGCCTCTACGCTGGTCTTCCGACACTATCACTGCCTCTATGCTATGCACTCACTGCCCCTCGCTACAACTTTGATCACTGGTTGGATTTCTCTTAGCAAACCCTACTCTAGAAAATCAAACTGACTGATCACTGGTGTATCTCCAACTGACTTAAACTTTTGAAAGAAATTAGTCTAAGTCTAACTTAGGAAGAAATCTCACTTTTCTTAATTAATTCCTGTTAATTAATCATTTTTCTTAAGTTAGATTTAGGAAAAATTTAATTACTTATCAATTAACTCAATTAAGGCATTTCTGGGTGGATTTTCCAGAAATTTTTTCTAGGTTATGGAGTCCTAGAGTTTTTTAGCCTCTCTGACAATTATTGAGACTATAACACCATCTGATGCTACAAAAACTAACACTCCCTCTTAGTAAGGAAAGCATTCTAGTGCTGAACTTCTCCAATGCCCTGTCTCTGCATCATCCTCCATACATTGTTGATGTTTGGCCACTGTGACTGCCTGCCAATGCCCACCAACCACTGTACAACTCTGATGTTGCATCTATGTTGCTACTGACACTACTATGCTGCTCTCAACTCTGCATCTGCACTACAACTCCCTCTCAACTGTAGTTATTGCTCCTACAACTACTACAAATGAGAAGCATCTGAAATACTGAATCAACTGCGTCTTTGTGTTGCATTTGTCTCCTGAGCATATAACTACTACTAGCCTCTGCACTATCCACTGAGAAATTTGCACTGCTACTAAGCCTCCTTCTCTGTTGTTAACACTTCTTTGCGCTCCTCAACATTTGACTACAACTAGTGTGCAACTGTCACTTTGGAATTTGACTAGATCACTTAAAACGATCCATCTTGCTACTAAACATTGTGGGCCCCTGTAACAAGGTAATTATCCATGATGAAGGCACCTCGATGGACCCTTCCCAACCACTACACAACTCTAGGACTATAGATGCATATCACCCCACCTCATTCCTAGAAGTATAGCTGCAAACATGGAAAAATATTCCTCCATCCTCGAGGACAACTTATCTATCTCTACGGATGCTATAGCCTATTCCTGATTCTTCTTCTTGTCCTTCTTCCTGAGTAGACACTGAGTATTGTAGTAGAAAAAATCACCACACCTGAAGAACTTGACCTTAGATAGGTCCTTTTTATTCTTATTCTCTCCCTGTCCCTGATTGAGACCCTTTGATGCAAGGGCCACATTATCCTCCTCCTTCTCACCCTTTGAACCCTTAGTGCTTCTTTTGTTGATGGAGCTCTTTACTAAAGCTCGCCTCATCTCCTACTACTGCAAGTCTGACCACATCCTATCCCACCTTGATAATGTGTCTTGTCCCACGATGCTTTGTACAATGACTTGTCATTCCTCTAAGACACTACTTAGGGATAAACGCACAAGCTCTGTAGGTTGAGGCACCTCTCCAACTACTAAAAGTTGATCCCGGATTTCCTGAATCCTAGTGAGGAAGGGATCTATGCCTTCACCCTTCTACATCCTGATGTTTCTTAGCTTCTCTTGCATAAACATCTTCTGCTGCTTTGAAGGATTCTGATATAGCTGGGCGAGAGCATCCCACATTTCCTTAGCCATACTCTTGGTCGATATATGTGAGACTCTATGGTTCCAGACTCCATCGAGGATCATTCTTTTCGCCTTGGCTATTTCTTTCCTATACTCCTTCAACTAATTTGCATCGGTTGGTACTACCACCACATTGTTTGCATAGGTCTTCAAGCCAAATTCATCTAGCATGAAGGACATCCTGGGCTTCCAGATGACATAGTTGGAGACTCCCTCCAACCTATCCTAATATTTAAGCCCAACTATGGCCATCTTTGAAATTGGAACAAAAAACTCCCTCTTTCACTTGCTCAGTTGTTGAATCTTCTATTCGCACTCCCTTCTGGAGTGAGAAAATTTTCTTGTAGATACTGCCATCTGCAACTGGAAATTTGGATTTCTAGGCTAGAAACCCTTTGAGGGAAATTTCCCTCTGCATGTGCACTTTCTCTTCCACCCAACACTGATTCTGCTCTAGCAACTGCTACAAAATCCTATGTTCTCAGACCAGGAATCTGCTTTGCAAAAATCTGAGCTGCTCACCTCTACCTGCATCCACACTCATGAATTTTCTATCTATACTAGCGCACCCCATGACTGCACTGAGAATTCACGCATGGCTCATGTGACTATTCTAGGTGATCTCACATGAATCTCACGACCCGACTAAGCGAACCCACGTGGCCCTCTGAAAAATCCTTTTTTGTAGCTCCCTCTGAGCCACGAATGTTTCCCTTGACATCTGAGCTCCTTGTTTGATCAAATACGCTTTGATACCATGTGAAAATTTCAACTAAAATTTTTATTGCAACAATTGGAATTAATTCTTCTAAATGATAAATTAATTTTGTTTTTTATTGCTATGGTAACATCTAATTAATCACACTATAATCTTCACAAACAAAAATATTGCAAAAAATAAACTGGAAGCTATGAAAAAACTGGCACACACACAAAAATATGACGCTGTTATTTTTGGACAAAAGTCCCTGGAAAAACCCAACTTTGGAAAATTGGTGCAACAAATGAACATTTTTATTGTTAAGTAGCAGTGAGAAATTCTGAGTATAACTGGATGCCGAAGTCTGGCAATCCTATAGAGAAAAATAATGGCAAAAATATTTTGAGAAATTTTCCTCACCCCCACAAGCAATCTAGGCTCTAACTGGCAGCTCCAAGTGAGTTGTCCAAACTGGCTGGTGCAGACCCTACATCACCGTAGCGGAGAACTAGAATACACACTGCCTGGAACAACTTCTCCTCAAGTTCTCCTTTCTGTTGCTGACTGAGAAACTGTCTCTATGACACTCTGGGAAATCTTCCCGACCTCTGGAACTGAAAACGATCTCCTCTCCAACAAAATCAAATTGTCCTCTATAGACTTCTACACAACCCCTGTGTCAGCCTCTCTGTGGCTATCTCTGCCTCTCTAGAAGCGGCTCTCTGGATTTGGAAAACTTCCTTGGGACTCAGTCTCTGCTCCTCTCTATCTCCGCTTCCCTACTCTAGCTCGAACTCTTTCGGCAACTGCTACTGCTCTTTGGAAAATCGAACTGCTCAAGGAAATCAATCTCAAGTGTGTTCCTCCATCTACCCATCAAATTCTTATAATCTCACTGTGAAACTCTAATGGCCAAGATTAAATCTTAATCAATGGCTGAGATTATTTCCCAATCGACCAGCGTCAGTTTCTAGAGAAATCACACCTTCCTCAATTAATTCCTGTTAATTAATCATTTTTCCTAAGTTATATTTAGGAAAAATTTAACTATAGATTAATTAACTTAATTAATGCATTTCTAGGTGTATTTTCCTGAAACGTTTTCTAGGTTATGGATTCCTAGTGTTTCTTAGCCTCTCTAACAACTATTGAGACTAGAACACCATCTGATGCTACAAAAACTAACACAAAGTGGACTGTCTGTAGGGTTGGAGCCTTAGGAAAACCAAGTCCCCAACCTCAAAGTGCCACTCAATCCTGTGCCTATTAGCGTACATCTTTTGTTGGTTTTGGGTGATCTGTAAGTTATCCTTTAAATCTCTATGGATCTCTTGGCTCTCTTGAATCCTATCTTTGGCCCTTGGGGCCCTGCTGTCTTTAAAAATCATGTCAGCAAAATTCAAAGCATCTTAACCACACAAAGAATGGAAGGGAGACATATTAATAGACATTGATAGGTGGTGTTGTACAATATTCCCCAAGGTGTAGCCACTTCACCCACGCACATTGTCATCTTGTCACAGAGTTCTGCAAGTACCCTCTAGCCATTTTTCATGATCTTGGTCTGCCCATCAATCTAAGTATGATAGCTCGTTCTAGGTGTGAACTCGGTAACCACCAACTGGAAAGTCTCCTACCAAAATGCTCCCATAAATTGGTTATCCCTATCACTGAAAATGCTCCTTGGAAGACCATGCAACCTAAAGATCTCTCTGAAGAAGACCTATGCCACTTGTGATGCTAAATATTTGGATAGGATGCTGAAAAAATGGGCAAATTTTGTCAACCTATCCACCACCACATAAATACAATCACACCCCTGTACCATTGGTAGCCTTGTGATGAAGTCCATGGATATTCTCTCCCACTCCCCCTCAGGAATAGGGAGAGGCTGAAGTAGACCTGTTGGATGTGTCAACTCCCCTTTGTTCCTCTGACAAACATCACACTCCCATATCTCAAAACATCCTCGTTGATACCCCTCCAAATAAAGCACTCCCAGATAGCATAGTAAGTCTTGAGGAAACCCTAATCTCAGCTAAAGGGGAGTTATGTGTTTCCTGCATGATCCTTTCTCTCAACTATGAACCTGGTACCAAGTATATCCTCCCTTTGTACTATATCACCTCATTCATCACTCTGTACCTATCATCCTCATAAGTTCCATCCAAGATCTCACAAACCTGCCTATCCTTGGAGTACTCTACTAGCAAGTACCATTAGAGGAAATTTCAGTCTAAAAGTGGCAGCCTAAGGAAAAATAATAAAATAATAGCTAAAACAATAAAATAAGAGTTATAAATTTTAGAGGGAAAAGAAGAAAACTACTTTTTTAAATTGTATTTTTGGATGTGAAATTTAATTATGCATCCAACAAGTGTCTACACTTGAAATTTGAGTAAATCTATAAAGAGATAAGCCAAAAATACAATTAAAAAAATTAGTTTTTCTTCTTTTCCCTCCAAAATATTTACATGTACCTCTTTTTAAATTTAAAGGATTTTTATTGGTTTACATATTATGACATGAAAAATACATGAAAATTTCATGGGAATTTTTAAGCTAAAATTTCCTCTAATGACTCTCCAATCCTGAATATTCATAAGGGAGAGTGTCGCGGGCCTCATAGATAGAGCATCAACTACCACATTCTGGTTTCCCTTGACATACTCTATATCAAAGTCATAGTCTTTGATCTTGTTGACCCACTTCTGTTTCCTCTCAGTGAGCTCCTTCTACACCAAAAGGAATCGAACACTGTTATGGTCAATCTTCACTCTAAATTTGTTTCCCACCAAAACCTGTCGAAACTTGGCCAATGCATGCATAATGGTTAGCATCTCCTTGCCATATATAGCATAAAATCTCTCATGTGGAAGCAGCTTCTGGCTCTCAAAATCTATAGGGTGGTCTCCTTGCATCAAAACAGCCCCAATGCCCTCTCTGGGCATGTCACACTCCAAGAAAAAGGGTTGTGTAAAATCTGGCAAGGCTAACACTGGGAAATTGCTCATAACCCTCTTGAGGCACTCAAAGGCCTCCTGTGCCACATCAGTCCACTCAAAACCCCTTTCTTGGTCAAATCTATGAGGGGTGTTGGCAACTGTGAAAATCCCCTCACAAACTTCCTATAGTAAGTGCAAATGCCTAAAAATTTCCACAACTCTATCACATTCCGTGGCGTAGGCCAATCCAAGATGGTCCTGGTCTTCTCCTGGCGTACACGCATCCCATACTCACCAATCACATGGCCAAGGTACATCCCTGTCAATCTAAACTCGCATTTGGACACCTTGGCATACAACTTCTACTTCTCAAGAATAAGTAGAACCTCCTCCAAGTTCCTCAGGTGCTCCTCCCAAATCCTATTGTAAATTAGGATGTCATCAAAGAATACCAACACAAATCTGTGAAGTTGCTTGTGGAACACATGGTTCATGCAAGATTGGAAGATAGTTGGGGCATTGGTTAGCCCGAAGGGCATCACCGAGAACTCAAAGTGCCCATGGTTGCACCGGAAAGCTATCTTCGAGATGTCCTGCCCTCACACCCAAATCTGATGGTATCCCCAACATAGATCTATCTTAGAGAAGTATTTATCTCCTCTAAGCTCATCCATCAAATCATTTATGCGCGCAATTGGATATTGCTTCTTATTCAGGGCCCTATAACCAGTGCACATGCGAAGGGTCCCGTCCTTCTTTTTCACCAACACCACCAAAGAAGCGAAGGGACTAGAACTGGGCATAAAGTGCCCCAAAGCCAACACCTCACGTATGGCCCTCTCAATCTCATCCCGATAACCCTTGGGATGTCTGTAAGGTGTGGTGATGACCGCATTTACTCCCTCCTCTAAATCAATCATGTGCTCAAATCCCCTATCTAGTAGCCGCTTGGAGGGATGTCTCCAAAGACTACTGGGTACCTGTTCAATATCACCTGAAAGTTGGGATGCGATGGTCACGGCTGAGTCCCTAGGTCTGAGACCTTGAGCTCCACTTTCCACTCTATATATCCATGTCGTAGGTCAGTCTCCATCCGATGCACTGACACTCTTTGCGGTGGGTACGAATGCATGTCCCTCAACGACTCCAACTTCCCATCTTGTCCCGTGAACTTCATCTTTAGCTTCCACCAATTAGTAGTGACTCACCCCAAGGAATAGAGCCACTAGACACCCATCACCATGTTTTTGTCCGGCACATCGACCACAAAGAAATGATCGGTCACTAAATAATTTCCCATAGTCACTGTCAGACTAGGGACATATCTGGTACATTGCATGGTCCTGTCTCTCGGTACTAGAACTGAAAAACCCTTTGCAAATCAATAAAGTTGTGGGTAGCCCCACTATCCACTAGCACTGCCATGCGATGTTCCTCCAATATGCCTCTAATCCTCAATGTCGAATACTTGGGGACTCCCCTCAGTGAAGCAATGACTCCTATAGTGGGTCGGAAAGGGTCTCCTACAGGCAGGGGTGGTGGGCCTCCTCCACCACCTCCAATAGTCTGCATCTTACCATCTGCCTCTTGCTCAACATCATCCTCTAGCTCATTGTTGAGAACACATCTATATAGTGGGCCTTGCCCTTGGTGCACCGATGCCTTGGTTCCCATGGCTCCTGAAAAGTGAAGCACAACTTCCTCCTTCGGAGGTCTCTCCTAGTCTTCTCATCTAGCTTCCCACAGACCTAAATCTCCCTCTGCGGTGGGGTTCTGGTTTCTTTGCCACTCTGTGGAAAAGTGGGCCGAGTGGGTACTAGTGCTCTAGTCTTAGGGATTGCATCCTGCAAATCCTAGATACAACTCACTGCGTCCTGGAGAGTAGCAGGTCTGCTCGACCTCACTACGCAAGGGCTCAACTAAGCCCTCCACAAATAGAAAAACTCTTCTATGTTAGTTTTTGGTAGCATCAGAAGTGCTCTAGCCTTGAAAATTGGTGGAGATGCTAAGACACAGGAATTATAAAGAACCTAGAAACCGTTTGGTGAAATTCCACCCGGATTGTATTTTATTAAAATAATTAATATTTTTAATGGGGTTCCTAAGTCTAAACTTAGGAAAATTAAAATATTAATGGGTATTAATCAAAATATGGGCAAGAATGGTCTAAAAGCTCGATCAAGTCATGTTTTAATCTTAGCTATTGATTAGAGACTTAATCTCAGCTGTTGAAGACTCAAAAGGAAAAGTATAAAATGGAGGCTTGGGGTTCATTTGAAAACACACACACACAGATTGAGGAAATCGATTTTCTGAGCTGAGAAGTTCTCAGGAGGAAAATCTATTGGGGAGATCTTGCAGTTGAAGGGCAGAGAGAATCCAGAAGGACTTTCCGGAGAATAATGATAGAGAGGTGGAGAGAGCTTAGAGAGAGGCAACGCAGTAGCCGAGAGAGCTGATGCAAAAAAGTTTCCTGTCATACAGAATCCAGAATTGTCGAAATAGACGAAATTGTTGGGAACTGCCGGAACAGCGGGGAGAGCTGACACAGAGGTAGTGCAGTAGCCCAGAGAGTTGACAAGGAAAAGTTGTCTATCACGCAGAATCCAGAACTGCCGGAACAACCGAAACTGCTAGAACAGCCAGGAGAGCTGACACAAAGGGCAGAGAAGGTGACACAGGGTTGACACAGAGCCAATGCAGAAATATCCAGGGTTAGCTAGCCTTATGCCCAATCAGCCGGAATTCTATCGGGTGAAGTGAGGTAAAACTCACTCAAATTTTCTGCCAGTATTTTCACTGTAAAGGATTGCTAGGTGAGAATCCTAGATTTGTATTTAGATATTTCTCCTGCATAATAATAAACCCTCAAAGTTGTTGCACTGGTTTTCTTGCATTGGGATTTTACGGGGACTATTGTGTCCAAAAATAAGTGTGTCCTATTTATCTTGTTCTTTGCTTTGTTTTCTGTTTCATGAGATCAAATATTTAATTAGTGTAGGTTGCAGAAGTAATTTGCTTCAGTATTTAGAAGAATAACTTGATGAATGTAATTTAAAAGATCAAGTAGGTGAAGTAGATTCAAATTTGCTGCAGTAGGGGTTCTTTCGAGTGTAGGAATTTTCAAATGGTATCAGAGCATTGATTTTGAAATAGGAAGCACAGATCCAGTGTTGAGCAGTGAGGCCGAAAGCTGCACTTGGCAGAAACTCGAATCCCCTTGAAGGGATTGCGCAGTCCTTGCTAGGAAGAAGATCCGAGGAAATCTCTCTCTGAGTGAGATGACAGAGAGGTACGATTTCCAGTTTGTGATTTTGCAGAGGCAGAAGGAGTGACGTAGAGCCTCAATGCAGTGCTTGAAGGGCGCAGTTTCTGCTGAGGAAAAAATCCATTGGAAAAGAATGAAGACACGTAGAAGGGGAATTTTCTCCTCATACAAATTTTCGGCAGAAATTTCAAATTTCTCACTTACTGAGCAGCTGAGCAGTGCTAAGCAGTGACTAGAGGAGTCAGTTCGGCAGTTAGGTAAGATGGCATCACATGGGCTCAGAGATTAGGACAAGTTGGATGTACCCTCTAACTATGTCATATCGAAGACCAGAATCTTAGTTGCTCTGGAGGAATATGATCTCGAGGCCTACGTCAATAGCATTGTAGTTGTTCCTGCTGACAACGATCAAAAGAAGAAGTACAAAGCCGAGCAGGGGAAGGTGAAGAGGCTCATTCTCGATGGAGTTCGAGATCATGTGGTCTCACACTTGCAGGGCAAGGATACAGCCCGGGAGATGTGGCAAGCCTTGTCGTCTCTATATGAAGGCTCTTTCGAACAATAGAAGATGTACTTAGAGAAGAAGTTGCAGTGAACCTTGGCGCAGAAAGGAGAAGGGGTGAACCTCTATCTTCAGCATCTTCAGGACACTAGAGACCAGCTTGCTGCAGTGGGGTCCACTCCTCACGCAACCGCGATGGTGAGGATAGCCCTGAATGGAGTCTTCGATGAATGGCAAGTTTTCGTCTAAAGCATATTGGGCAGAGAAAAACTACCTTCATGGGAGGAGATGTGGGCGGCTCTTCAATAGGAGGTGTTAATTAGGGACCTAGTGAAGGTAAACCTCAGTGGCAGAAATGGGAGTGGCACAAAGATAAAGGAGGAGGAGGAGAACGAAACTCTGGCATCGAAGGAATAGTAGAAGCTGAAGCGAAAGGACATTTTGAAAGTGAAATGTTTCAGTTGTGACGAGTTGGGCCACTATGCATCCCAATGTCCTTTGAAGAAAAATGATAAGGATGAGAAACATGATCGTAAGGTTGCTTCAGCAAAGATTGACGAGGAAGAGTATGCCATGAGTGACCACGCAAATCCAGGTGGTAGATGGGGTGATATTGAGTTGTAGTTGGGAGGACTACAAGTGGGTAGGATCCCTGAGGAATCCACCTCTTGGATCAATTCCTTGCTACGAGAGCCCAAGATTCAGCAGTAGTGAGATGGACTTAGTGTTAGATGGTGCAGTTGAGTGTTTGGAGGACCGATGCAGTATCTTGGGACCAGAGACCGATCAGTGCAAAGCAAGGTTGGCAGTAGTGCAGGATTCAGCAGCAGCGTAGACGATTCAGAGAGTCAGATTCAACAACAGTCAGATTCCAACATTCATTGTATTATGTTGAACATAATTAAGTTCAACTAATTTTGGATGTTTTTCAGTTGCTTCTCTCAACAACTGAGTTGCAGTACGAATGCAGTGTTAGTAGTGGTAGTGCTAGCAGCATAACAGATGCAGTGTTTGAGAGGGAGCTATAGTACAGATGCTGCAGCAGCAGTTACAGTGTCATGGACGGCAGTACAATAGTAGCAGTAGCACAGTGTTGGTGGCAGCAAAAGTGCAGAAAGGACGTGCTTAAGAAACAAAGCAGCATGCAGGTGGACAATGTTGCTAGAGCACTTTCCTCGCTAAGAGGGAGTTTTAGTTTTTGGTAGAATTGGAAGTGCTCTAGCCTTTAAAATTGGTGGAGAGGCTAACACACATGAGTTCTAAAGAACCCAGAAACTGTTTGGTGAAATTCCACCCGGATTGTATTTTATTAAAATAACTAATAGTTTTAATGGGGTTCCTAATTCTAAACTTAGGAAAATTAAAATATTAATGGGTATTAATCAAAATATGGGTGAGAATGATCTAGAAGGCAAATCAAGTCACGTTTTAATCTTAGCTGTTGATTAGAGAATTAATATCGACCGTTGAAGATTCAACTGGAAAAGTATAAAATGGAGGCTTGGGGTTCATTTGAAAACACACAGAGAGATCGAGGAAATCGATTCTTTCAGGTGAGAAGTTCTCAGGAGGAAAATCGATTGGGGATATCTTGCAGCTGAGGGGTAGAGAGAATCTGGAAGGAGGACTTTCTGGAGAATACTGACAAAGAGGTGGTGAGATCTTGCAGAGAGGGAGTGCAACAGCGGGGAGAGCTAACGCAGAAGCGTTGCCTGTCACGTAGAATCTAGAATTGTCGGAACAACTGAAACTGTGCAGAACTGCCAGAACTGCCAGAACTATCAGGAATTTCCAGAACAACGAGGAGAGATTACGTAGAGGCAGCGTAGTAGCCGGGAGAGATGATGTAGAAAAGTTTTCTGTCACGCAGAATCCAGAACTGCCGAAACCGCCGAAACTGCTAGGAACTACCGTAACTGCCCCGAACTACCGAAACAGCCAGGAGAGTTGACGTTGAGGGCAGAGAAGGTGACGCGAGGGTGACGTAGAGCTAGCGCAGAAATAATCGGGATTAGCCATTCTTGTGCCACATCAGCCTAAATTCTGCTGGGTGAAGTGAGGTAAAACACACTCGGATTTTCCACCAATATTTTCTCTATAAAGGATTCCTAGATGAGCATCCAAGATTTGTATTCATATATTTCTCCTGCACAATAAAAAACCCTAAGAGTTGCCACACTGGTTTTCCCGCATTGGGTTTTTCCAAGGACTATTGTGTCCAAAAATAAGTGTGTTCTATGTACCTTGTTCTTTGCTCTATTTTCTGTTTCATGAGATCAAATATTTAATTAGTGTAGGTTGTAGAAGTAATTTGCTTCAGTATTCAGAAGAATAACTTGATGAATGTAATTTAAAAAATCAAGTATGTGAAGTAGATTAAGATTTGCTGCAGTAGGGGTTCCTTTGAATGTAGGAATTTTCACATCCTGGCCTCCGACAAGTCTGGCACTATCAGTGACACCCTCAAATGCTCTGCCATGTAATGCTCTGGGTTTCCTGTCTTCTTGAGTTGTGTCAGCTTTCTGAAGTGTGCCTCAAGGTCCCTCTTGTCAAAACGATCCACAACCCTCCATGTGAATTACTCATAAGAGGTCACACTGGCATGCCCTAGTGTAGATAATCCATGGAACCACCAATCATGGGCCTCCCCCTCTAAGTGTAAGGTAACCATTTTAATGGCTTCCATCTCCATCATTTGATTAAGATGAAAATATGTGTTTAGTATCTCCACCCATGCCCTAACAGTGCACTTGGAAGACTCATCAAATGTGGGAAGGTACAACCTCCCAATGGTATGTTGTAGATCTTAGCTCTGTGTGTATGAGCCTCCCGCTCCCTTTCCCTTATTTCCTTGCTTGAGCAGGCAATAATCCTTGAAGCTCAAGGAAGCTCAAAACTCCTCCCCTTGGGACTACCACTCATGAAAGTACTCCCCCATAATCATCTCATCCTAACCCTGCAGCTCCCCAGCACCTAGAGCCAAGAACGTGGGTATAATAGACCTAGTTGGTCCACTGTAAAGGTGAGGGTGGCTCACAGGGGAATGGTGGTTGAACGTGTTGAAGTTTATAAGTTTACTTAATATAGAAACCCTTCATGTGTTGAGAATGCAACAAGATGATGGAGCTTAGTGGAAAGAAGTCGCCTTCACTAAATTGGCCCGCAGGCTATTTTTGGCGCAAATTCTATTTTTAGACTATGTCTATTTTTAGACATATGGATCATGGTCTATGAGTTGCAAGATGCTGTTTATGGATGATTGGTCATGTTGGGAAAAATAGATGGACTTCTATTTTTGGTTCACAGCGGAGTGATCACAGTCTATTTTTAGACTGCCAGGCTAAAAATAGAAACAGTCAAATATTATTAGCCCTTAGTAATATTTGGACTCTAAACATTATCTTATTCTCTCGGAGCACTTCAGTTTGAGCTACAGATGTGGCACATGCAGCTGTCAGAAGGAAATACGTTTTTCTTATGTGTTAGTTGAGCTATTGCATGGAGGACTTCAGTTAGAACTCATGCATGTGAGTTCTGTGGAGTTGGATGTGGAGTTGATGGAGTTGTGTTCAGTTAAACTAGTTGTATTCAGTCTAACTGGAGAATACACTAGTGATGAGTTGTGTGAATTGATTGTTAATTAATTCACTAATTATTAACTCATAAAGTAACTGAAGAATACATCAGTTAACTCAGTGCATGGACAGTTCAACAGATACAGGTGTTAGAGGTAGGTGAAAGGGTGAGTTGTGACTATCAGTTGTGCATGAGATTTGCACAATCATGGGATTGAGTATGCCCATGAGGATTGCGCAGTATATGCCTAGTGAAATAGCCTGTGCTCATGTGATTTTCACTTGGCATTGTGCAATAGAGGCAGGAAAAGCAACAGAGGAGATTTGAACCTGTGACTTGTTCGGATCTGAGCTAGTTTTGTGTGTAACAGGTGGAGATAGTGCTGGATACTTGTGAGGAGTATTGTACTATGTATTGTTACATGTTCTCAATAATTATAATATACAGATAGTGTGGGGATTTCAGCTGTATTCTTTCCCCAGGTTACATACTGTGTTAATGTTTGCATGCGATTGATGTTTCATTGTTTTTGATGCTGCTAAATTGATAATCAACGTAGAGGAGATTATGTATTATGCATGTGTTCCGCAATAGTGTATAATCGGGATAATCTCTGTGAATAAGTGTCATATTATTCAAAATTTCTACATCATGCACTTTTTTTGATTTATTCCTACCTACTTGTTAATTTTTCTTTAACAAGTTATTTACAAAGTAAATACTGAAAATAAACACCAGTGCATGCTCAACATATTACAGATCAGCAACTAAATAAACAAGAACAAACACACCACATGACACCATTATTTTTGGACCAATGTCCCTGGAAAAACCCAATGCAGGAAAACTGGTGCAACTATTTGAGGTTTTTATTATTAAGCAATATCAGAGTATAATCTGGTGCCGTAACTGGCCTACCCAACAGAGAATTTCCTTAGCAGCTATACCTCACAGTTTGAGAGAAATTTCCTAGCCGAAACCTCAGAAAACCCTTCTGGCAACTCCTCAGCACAAAACTGTTCTTGCAACCCTAGCGTCTGCCCAGTCTAAACTGCATTAGCCCCTCTTTGTCTCACGTTGGCCCTTCGTCAGCCTTTCTTGGCCTGCGTCAGCCCTAGGAGGCCCCGTGTCAGCTTTGGGAGCCTCTGCGTCAGCTACACTGGCCCCTCTGGTGCTCTGCGTAGCACTTGGTTGTCTCTACATGGCCCTGCGTGAGCCTTTGTTGGCTCTGTGTCACCCTCCTTGGCTGTTGCGCTGCTCTCCCGACACAATCCTGCTTTCTTTGTTCCTCTATACTCAATGCCCCTCATCTGGTCTCCCGATCACTGATTCTATCTCTCTTAACAAACCCCGCTCTAGAGAATAGAATGACTGATCATCTGGTGTGATCTCCAAGTGACCATCAAGCCTCCTCTTATACTTTTCCTATTGACGATTCAACGGCCGAGATTAAGTCCCTAATCAACAGCTAAGATTAGATATGGCTTGATCCATGAATTTTGGACCACTCTAACACAGATTCATATTAATACACATTAATATTTCATTTTCCCTAAGTTTAAACTTAGGGACTCCATTAAAAATATTAATTATTTTAATATCTCCTGATCTATTTAGAATTTTCCAAAAACCTTTTTGGGTATTGGAGATATCATGTGCCCCAACCTCTCCACCAAATTTCGTGGCTACAGCACATCCGATGCTACCCCAAATCAACACACCCTCTTAGCGAGGACTGTGCTCTAGCAATACTCCTCACTGAGTATTACTCTGATCATCCAGCATCGGTACCTTTGCTGATGCTAGGCCTTCCTACCCAACATTCTCTGCACTGCTGCCTCCTGTACTGCTGCCCATGGTTTTACCACTGCCACTGCTGCATCTATACGAAAGCTCCCTCTGCATCCATGCTGCTGCTGGTCCTTTCTCCTAGTACTGCATCCGCACTACACCTCCTCTCATCATGCTGCATCGTGATGCCTACTGCTGTACTACAACTCAGTTATTGAGAAGTAAGTAACTGATCTCTCAATTGACCTCCTTGTTGGGCTAGAAACACCCACTAATACTGAAGCTCCCTCTACCGCTGACAAGTGCTCCCTCTCTTTGACCTCTGTGTTGCTACAACAACTCCCTGCATCTTGCATCGTTGCACACCTCTCTGTGCCTTCCTACACTAGTGGAACACTCTTGTGCCTCGCACTACTGCAGCCTGCTAGCTCTATGCTGTCTCGGGACTCCTTCACTGTAGCTCCCTCTGCCGCTCCATATGCATTCGTCTCTACCCACCCAGCCAGTCCTGCTACTCCTTGTCGGGGCTCCCGTAGCAAGATCTAATCCAAGAGGCTGGGTACCTCGAGGATCCTGCCCCTCATCACCTATAGTCTGCCTGACTACAGCTCGATGTCTCCCCACTTCTGCTCAAGTGGTGCGTGTGCACTCATGGCACAATCATCGTCTGTCAAAACTTCCTTCTCTACCCGTGCTGGCACTGCCTTAGTCTCGGAAGACTCTCCCTTACTCTTCTTCCTTGGGCACTGGGTCGCATAATGACCCATCTCCCCACAGTGGAAGCACTTGATCTTGGAGAGATCTTTCTTCTTCCGCTTCTCCTTCTTTCCCTTAGATTCTAGGGCCACATCCTCCTCCTCCTGCTTCACCTTGATCCCTTTGCTACTGCTACATGTCTTTGACTGCCGTCTGATCTCTTCCTAGCAAAGAGCTGCCCACATCTCGTCCCAAGGTAGGAGAGTCCCTCTGCCCAGGATGCTCTGAAAAAACACTTCCCACTCTTCTGCGACAACATTCAGGGCTGTTCTCACCAAAAGCTCCTGATCTGGTGTCGCTCCTATAGCAGTCAATTGATCTCAGATCTCGTTTAGTCCTCCGAGGAAGGAGTTAATCGATTGACCCTTTTTCATCTGATATGACCTCATCTAGTTCTCGAGCAACATTCTTCTCTGCACAAAAGTATGCTGGTACAGGTTCTTGAGAGCCTCCCACATCTCAACTATCGTTTCCTTCTCGGCTATATGTGGTACCACATGATCCTTGACCCCGTCAAGGATAATGCACTTGGCCCTTGCCATTGCCTTCTCGTACTTGTCATTATCATTGGGGTCAACTGGGAAAGCTATAACCTTCAAGGTGAAGTTCTTGATATGATTCCTGTCAAGCACTAATAAGATTCTGGCCTTCTAGACTGCGAAGTTCGATGCTCCATCTAGTCTATCGTGGTCTCTTACCCCGTGTAGTGCCATGACACTCTTCTACTTCCCTCTTGGAAGTTCTCTGTTCGACTCCTCTGAGTCTCTACTTCCCGTCTCAAAGTTCTCTTCTGGAATCCCTCTAAGTCCTGCTTTCCCTCCTGGAAATCCTTCTGCCACTTGTCGAGATGCCCCCTACTCTGATCGTCTTGTGCAACTACACTATTGATCTAGGTTCCTCGGCTAGAAAACCTTGGTAAAAACTCCTCTGGTGCTGCTTTGTCAGGTACTGTTCTGACTATAGTACCTCACTAGCTCCACTTTGCAATATTCCTGCAGCCTTCTAGAGCCCAACAACTACCTCTCTGTGAACTGCTTCAACCCCTCTCTGCCTTACGTTGCCTCTGCGTCACCCTGGATGGGTCTGCATCAGCCCTGGGATTCCCTACATTAGCCCTCTGGCCCTCTGCGTTAGCAATGCTAGCCTCTCCGAGGCTCTGCGTAGCTCCCGACTTCTTCTGCGTGGCTCTGGCTAGCTCTGCATCACACTTCTTGGCTTTTGCGCTACTAGAAACAACTTCTGTCACCTCGGGGCAACTATTTTCTGCTGCTATTGCTCCACTCGGCTAATGTCTTTCAGTCCTCCTATGATCTGCAATCATGCTTTGACTACCATGTTGAAGTTTCTAAGTTTACTTAATTTAGAAACCATTCATGCACTTTTTCTGATTTATTCCTACCTACTTGTTAATTTTTCTTTAACAAGTTATTTACAAAGTAAATACTGAAAATAAACACCAGTTCATTCTCAACATATTACAGATGAGCAACTAAAAGAAACAAGAACAAACACACCACATGACACCATTATTTTTGGACCAATGTCCCCGGAAAAACCCAATGCGGGAAAACCGGTGCAACTATCTGAGGGTTTTCTTATTAAGAAATATCATAGTACAATCTGGGTGCCGTAACTAGCCTACCCAACAGAGAATTTCCTTAGCAGCTATACCTCACATTTTGAGAGAAATCTCCTGGCTAAAACCCCGGAAAATCCTTCTGGCAGCTCCTCAGAACAAAACTGTTCCTGCAACCCCAGCGCCTGCCCAATCTGGACTGCGTCAGCCCCTCTCTATCTCACATTGGCCTTGCATGACCCTCTGCTGGCTCTGCGTCACCCTCCTTGGCTGCTGCGCTGCTCTCTCGACACAATATCTACCTTCTCTGTTCCTCTTTACTCAATGCCCCTCAGCTGCTCTCCCAATCACTAAATCTATCTCTCTTAGCAAACCTTGCTCTAGAGAATAGAATGACTGATCATTCGGTGTGATCTCCAAGTGACCCTCAAGCCTCCTCTTATAATTTTCCTGTTGACGATTCAAGGACCGAGATTAAGTCCCTAATCAATGGCTAAGATTAGATCTGGCTTGATCCATGTCTTTTGGACCACTCTAACACAGATTCATATTAATACACATTAATATTTTATTTTCCCTAAGTTTTAACTTAGGGACTCCATTAAAAATATTAATTATTTTAATATCTCCTGATCTATTTAGAATTTGGCCAAACCCTTTCTGGGTATTGAAGATCTCATGTGCCCCAACCTCTCCACCAAATCTCATGGCTAGAGTGCATCCGATGCTACCTCAAATCAACAGAACGAATGCGATGCACCTGATCTCTCTCCCCCTATGAAATCCCTATGGATGTCCCTGTTACAATTATGTTGCTTAATCTCCTCCAACATCTCTTTCTGCCTTTTTGCCAGATAATTCAAAGCCTTCAAGAAGCTTTGGAAGGTTGCCTCGTCTTTGTCCCGCATGTTTGTTTCTTTTGTCCCCTGCTCAGGAACCTCCGGATCTAGGGTAATTTCTAAATCCCTTTCCCTGCTCCTATACCTCTTCCTTCGGTAAGTAATGTTTTGTTTGTCTTTCAGTGTCATAGAAGGGTTTTCTTCCACAGTTGCGCCAAGATCAAGACTATGATACCACTATAACATCCATAACAGGAAATAACAGTGATAACAAAAGAAAATACCAGCATGCATCACAAAATTTTAACCCATGCATAAATGACAATGTAAAACACCAAAAATTGTGCCAAGCTAAGCCATTTTATTAATAGAACAAGATGGAGTACAAATATATGGAGATAGATGAACATGGGCTTGCTACAACAAGCAAGGTAAAAACCTAAGTGAAGATGGAGGCACCCATGTGCTGAAAATGGATTTGCTGCAAGGATTGTGCCCAACCATAAATAACTATTGCAACTGCCAGGAATGAATTGTTGATTTAGCCCTCCAAACTGCTCAGAAAATCCAGTGAAATTAGCCAGAGCCTCTACACCTCAAACCCACAAAAACCCAACAAGGAATTGGCCTACTTCCATCTTGTTTGGAAAGCCCCAAAAATGCACACTCCTTTCTCTACCTAGTGTATGCACAACTGAAGGAAGAATTTTGCTTTCAAGCCCCAAATCCCCTCTGAAAATCTCTCTAAAGCCCCTCTGCAAATTCCTCTGGCAATACCTTCAAATCCTAGCAAGTATCTCTCCTCAAATCCCACAGCTCTACACCATGCGTAGGCCCAGCCAGTGACCCTCTGCACACTACAAAAAAGCAACAAAAAACCCTCTCCAAACTCCCTTTGCTTCAGACCTGCAAATCACCCAAAAACTCCTGCAAGTATCAAGGCAATCACTCCTCGAAAAGCCCAAAAACCAATATGCCTTGTACCTATTTCTCCCAAGAATGCATGCACCTTCTTCCATGCCCAGCCTACCCCAAATCATGGTTGAATTCAGTTGTAAATCTCCTCGGAATAGCCCCGAGATGTAGCAATCGAATCCCCTAGGGTGGCACTCGAAGTCCACCGAAGATGTAGGTGAGATTCCCGCCTGGAAATCTCTTGTTGAACAACACGATGTTGACTTGGCTCAATAGCTCAAGCAAACAAGGGTTCAATTCTGAGTTTGGAAAAAATCCCAAAATGAGGTCTCCCACCTCTATTTTTCCTTGCTACCCCTCGTCTCTCCATGTGGGCTCCACAAATTGAACTCCCTTCTCTCTTCCATCCCAAAAGTGCGAGTTCTCCTAAGGGTTGTGAATTCCTTCTTGGAGTGGCCCCTAGATTCCACTAACCTTTTAATTTTCCTTCTTTTCTTATGTTTGGACCCTTATTTTATCAAAATATCAAGTGAGGTCCTCCTAACCCACTTTTTCCTAAGTCAAACATGAAAAAATGTCAAAATTGTGGAAAAATGTATTATTTAGCAAAACTTGTTAAGTGGGGACATCACACTCTCTCATGCACAAGCTTAAGCTCTGCACACTGTATAAGTGAGAGAAATTCGGCCCTGGAGATTTCCTCAATCTCTGCCCTTCAAAATGCCAACAAACTCCTACTACAACCAAGGGAAAAACTCTCTCCAAAGCCCATAATCTCTAAACCACAACTACTGCTCCAAAATATGTACCACAAACTCCTCTTGCGCCCAGGAAATGCACATAACTGATCTAATCTCCTACAATAAGCTCAAGGGAAGCCCTGAATTGGACTCCCAAACTTCCTCACTAGGGAGACACTCGAAGTTCTCCGAAATGAGGGTTGAATGTTCACTCGGAATTCCTATGCTAACAACACTTTTTGTAATATCCCATTTCAGAGATATTCCCCAAAACCCCAGTAAACTCCAACCAAATACATGCAAATAATATAATAACCGGGAAACTCAAAATGATAAAAATAAGAGTGGTGCAACATGTAATAATGTAAACATGAGATATAAGCAGATACTCGAGAAATGCAGAGAGAAATGCCAAGCCATTTTATTATACTGAGTAATGGAATGAGTACAGGAGGTGATCAGAAGGATGGCACCTCGACTTGCACTAGGAAAGTGAAGAAATACTCTCAGAATAGAAAAGGAATGGCCTCTCTATGAACTACATGGATGCTGCTGGAGAACTACCGTGCTGCTGTTACTGCTATAAATCAAATGAGGATTTGGGGCTGTTCCCCTCCTCAGAAAATATTGAAACTCTAGAATCCGCCTCTACTCAGAAAACCCAGAAATATTTTATGAAATAGCTGACCCCTGAAAATCGCCCCCTTAGGGAATCACGCAATCCCTCAAGGCGCTGTCACTGAGTAGAATCATCCATAATACTACCAGAAACTCTGCCAAACTCCTCCAATATGCAAGAGCTGATCCCTTGCTCAATATCCCAGCTCAACTCCTCCACAAACCCCCAATCTGGAACTGCCTCCAGAAGAACTACGTCCCTCTCTCTCAAGACTGTGCAGTCCTCCAATGCTCAGCTCCACCTAAATGCCAAAGAACGAAACTACTGCAAAACACTGCTGAAAATACCTTGTCCGAGTAGGCACTCGAAGTCCCCCGGGGCTAAGGGTGAGATCTCCGAACGAAGACACTTAGTGCACTAAATAGTGATGCAGACAAGCTAAACAGCTAGCGTGCTCCAAGTCGAAGTGACTAGCTCAAATGCTCATAATCGAATTCCAAAATGAGGAGGCTCCTCTCTCCTTTATAGCACTGGCCTTTCTCAATCCCAAGGCTCACCTCCTCCAATGTAATCTCCTCTTGCCACATGTTCCTTTTCCCATCTGCGCAGTCCCTCCAAGTGTCTGTGTGGGCCCCATCTCTCCGTGGTCCTTTGGCCCCCTTGGCTCCCCTTTAAGTCACAACGTTATGCTACTAGGAGTGACTTTTATTCTAAAAGTGAGTTGTGTCCCCTTTTCCTTACGTTTTTATTTAAAAATAACTATAGAAGGCAAAATTGAGCAAAATCGAATATTCCAATTAGCCATGGCTAATTAGGAATATTACACTTTTCTTCTTGTGTTAAACAGCCCCAAGAGAAGATAAAAGGTGAAATGTAATAGTCAAAAGATAATCCACAAAATGAGTCCATCCTCTTATAATTTTTTCTCATGCTTCTAGACTAATTTTTAATATTATTTTATTGGTGGGGATCATTTTCCACTAAGTTAATTTTGCTGTTATTTTAATAAAAATAATTATTGTGCTATTCTACAATGAAATAATACTAGCCACCTTTCTCCAATAATATTTGCCCCTTTTTAATTAATATTACTAAAATTGGTCAAAATTCCTTAGTGACTCCCGTGCTTACAAAATTGGGGATATTACAGAATCTCATCATGAACATAAAAAGGGTTGTTGGAGATAATAAAAAGTACTTAGATAGTAAGATTAAGCATGCTTTATGGGAAGACTATATTACTAGATGAGGTACAATGACCAATAAAATAAGGTAAAATATGATACGCTGATCGAACCATGGGTTCCCAAACTGACTTTTCTCCCATCAAACATAAACACCATAAATATATTTTGGCAATCCTCCTAATATATATTAAATTAGTCTCTTATGGTAGGAGCATCTAATATGCATCAAATCAAATCAAAATCCTGTTTAAAATATGCATATCTATGTGGATGGGCATTCATATTCTATCCAACAAGCTAAGAACCAAGCAAACAAATGAATGTATGCATATGTATTTATTTCTTGTTTCTTTGTTAAGGTCTATGAGAGAGAGAAAAGGAAAAAAAGAACTTTACAGGTATGCAAGGGATGCACTCTTTTGGGAAGGAAGTTTCCCTGATAAATTGTTATTTCCAAGCAACCTGCAATTATTGCAATGTAAGTTATCTCACAGGTGATTTAACTTGTGACCTTCCATATATTAGGTTTGATAGAATTTTCAGAGAAAAACATTGCAGTTCACATAATTGTGAGAATGTTTTTGATTGGAATAAATATTATTTGGTCCAGTAATACACTTACAAAATTGTCAGAGTGCTCAAATTTTGGAGTGAATCTGGAATTCCTCCTGTAAAATTATTAAAGCTCAAGTCCCTAACACAATAATGTTAAGGTAAGTAGGCATGCAAGAATAAGACTTGATAAAAGTAGTCAACGTAAGGACTGTATATTATAAACTAGATTATGATAATTTTCAAAATTCAAACTTCCATCCACCTATGCTCTAGATAAGAAGGCTATCTTTCCTTGCTGTAGAAATACCACACTCAGTTCATGTAATGCTTTCCATATTCACTGAAAGAAAATGAAATACTGAAAGTGCAAAAAGAAAATGTTTAAAAGTGATATATAGAAAACATTAAGCGGTAGGACATTCCTGCAATACACACTATTATATTAGCTTCCATTCCCGAAACATAACCTGCATCTTATTGTACAAGAAAAAGAATGACGCTTAACCAGATACAGTATCAGCATTCAACGTCCAATTAGAAGCATGCTCAAGCTTGGTTCAGACAAGAAAATCAAAGTAACAGATGTGAAGAGGAGAAATTTTTTCAGGTTGATTCAAAATAAGCTTATTTTCAGATTATGTTTAGACATTGGAATTATATCTTAGTTTATATTGATTTCATAAAATCTGGAACAATAGTAAGGAATTGACCATGATCAACTGAATATTAACAGAGTGATCATTGAAAGACAATCTATAATTCTTTCAAGTAAAATATCCCCCTCCCCTTATAACAATTAGGCTAATGTGCCCAGATTTAGCATTACAAGGATCCATTAGCACAATTCAATTTGCTCAATTTTCAGCGAAGCAGATGGAATTTAAAGTCATCCAAGACCTCCACCTAACCCGAACTATTGTGTGCACTGGTGTGCATCCACAAGGGCAAGCACAAACACACATGTTACTAGCAAGAATTGAATCTCAGTAGGCTTTATACTAGCTACCCATTCCACTGACTAGGCAACCCACACTTGACTAAAGGTATAAACAATTGTAAAAACACTTATTAAGTCAATATATTTATATTTCTATGATTTGTGTAATAAATGCTATAAATCCATTTGCATATTTTTAATTGGTCAGTGGCTAGTTATTAGTAGTTTGCAAGATCAAAAGTATATGATTGTACCTACTCTCAACAATTAATCCTATAGCTTTGAAAATAGGTGCATTATATGTGATAACTTGCACCACATTTTCTAGCCCTACTTGTTCAATAACAGCAATTGAGGATGCTAGCGTCACCCATACCAATTTTTCTTCTTTGATCCTTCAATCTTTGAGCATCATCTTGCTCTCTCTTAAATGTAGCCCTCACTTATGGATTTTTAGTATGTGCACAAACTTCAATACCCTTTATATCTTCATGCAAAAAGTGAGCCTTCACTCTTGTGTAACAGCCCTTGAAGGTCCTATCAATTTTACATAAATTGCACCTCCATTCCCAAGTACCCCCAACACTCATTTTCTTGACATTGGTAACATACTTCCAAAGAGGATAGAATTCTTTCTTCCTGATTGCTTAAGAAGCTCTAGGGGCACCCGAAACACCACTTTGAGAAGCTATGAATGCTGCAAAAGCAGAAAATAAATTTATTCACCCAAAAAACTACTGCACATGCCCTTCTTCTTGCTATAAATGCACCAAAGCTTGCTCCCAATGACCCAAAACACAACTGGAATGTTTCCTATTTTTGTAGGAAGCTCCTCTTGCTGAATAATGTGTGAGAAATAAGTGAATGAAGTGTTTTTTTATAGAAAGGAAGAGACTTTTAGGGTTTCTAGAGAATTCTAATTTTATTATTTTCTAGGGAACTCTAATTTAATTTTCTTAAATGAAATTAGCTTAGGAGTGAATTAATCTTAATGAAAATGATAAATTTAAAGTTTTTGGGCCATAAAAGGTCCCCATGCCCTTCTTGGACACTTGAGCAAGCCCACACAAGTCATTGAACGCGTCAAAATGCCATGGAAATAGCCCCAAAACACCACCATCTATACCACACGACATTTCAAAATTGTGAAACATCTTATAGTGCAATCGACAACATTTCAAGGGCATTTTAGTATTTCAACACATTTAGGTACTGGTACGCCTATTGGGGTGATGTTTCTTGCAACATACATCTTATTTTTTCATACTAGCCTTACTACCAAATTTTATAACTAACAAAAGATGGATCTACCTCAATGGTTAGCAAAAATGTTATGATCCAATTAATTTTCTAGGTATGAGGGGTTTTCCCCATGATATAGTTGGGTCACATGATAGACCCAATTTTCATGGATATTGGGAATCAATTGAAAATCACCTTTCCACATTTATCAAATATTGTAAGAAAAATGAATTCCTCCACGAGGATTTCATGATGAATTTGGAAGGATTTCATGTTTACATATTTAATAGAATTCTTGGAAGCATTTGGTGCAAGATGGGATTATGATTTAGGAAGTTGGCTTCCCCTCGTTTGAGAAACAGAAAGGCTATATATTTCATGAAAACTTCAAGAAGCATTAGAGAAATTTTGAGGTTAAGAATGAGCCTCAAAACAAAAAAGGTACAACAAAATTCAACTTTATAAGAACCAATATGATGATGTCAACCATGGGGGATGATTCACAACTTTTGGAGTAAATAGGTAACAAAAAAAAAAAAAAAAACTATTTTTTCAACTTGTATTTTCAACTTATCTCCCTATGATTTTACTCAAATTTTGAACAGGAGCACTCGTTGAATGCGGAATTTAATTTTTCATCCATGGAGTATCCATGTTGCATAATTTTGATAGACCCTACTACATGAAAAATGTGAGATACATGAAAAATCACATTTTTTTTATGTATTTCACATTTTTCATGTAGTAGGGTCCATTGAAAGTATGCAACATGGGTACACCATGGATGCAAAATTAAATTCCACATCCAATGAATGCTCTCGCTCAAAATTTGAGTAAAATCATAGGGAGATAAGTTGAAAATAGGAGATGAAAAAATAGTTTTTTCTTTTTTCCCTCCAAAAATTAATGAGGTAATCTAATCTTATTTTATTATTTCCACTATTATTTTATAGTATTACTTAGGAGGCCCATTTTAGACCTCAAAATTTCTCTAATGAAGGCCTTGGTCATTTACCTTCAAGTCGAGACGTCAGTGAAGAAGAAGAAGAAGAAGATTTCCATGAAGAGGTTCATCCTTCTCCTTCATACTATGAGCCAGCGAGCGATGACATGTGGGTTTCCTATTTGAAATCTTAAAGAATTCATTAACAAAGAAGATCTTGAGACAGTGGAATTAAATGTGTCAGTTCAAGAAGAAAATAATGGTAAAGAGTCTTGTCATGCTTCATGCCAATAGGGGTACATACAAAAACTTTTGCAGTAATTATCACCACCATTGTAAGCCCAAGGTCACATGTCAAAGCATTGTAACAACCATGGGAGGTTTTGTATTAGGTATCCCAACTTGTGTCTTGTTCTCATTGTCTTTATTTTTGTTGAAAATGGCAACAAGAAATGCTATAAATAGCATCTCAGGTACCAATGTTGGATATAGCAACAAGGAATGAAAAATGGAACTGTTAAACACACATGGACAACAAAGAATAGGAAAGATAAATCAGTGAGTACGTTTTTTTATTAAGATGAGATATACATTTATAGTACAACATATGACTCTTGGGTTTCAGATCCCAAGGTCTCTTGGACTGCTTAGTCTTTTCGGCTTCCACACTAACCCTTTAGGATTAGGTGTCCAACATTCCCCCCTTAATCCGAAGGGTTATGTATGAGTCCAAGAAGAGAGCTGTAATACAAAATGTGCAAAAAATGCATGGCAGCACTAGGCTGAATGTGCTCTATGAAATGTTGGTAAAAAGGGCGGTGGTTTAAGGATGACCACCAACACTGGAACGCTTAGTGCAGTTCCCGGAACTCTTCCAAAACTGGCAAGACACTGAAGTTTTCTGCTAGAGGAAGTGATCCTATTGTTTCAAAGAGGGAAACCTTCAACCATAAAAGGGAGGTCTCACCCCGCATAAAAGGTAAAAACTTCAACCTGAAAAGGGAAGTCTCAACCTGTGATGGTTTAAGGATGACCAACAACTCTGGAATGCTTAATGCAATTCCTGGAACTCTTCCAAAGCTGGCAAGAAGCTGGTGTCTTCTGCTAGAGGAAGTGTTCTCAATCTGTGATGGTTTAAGGATGACCAACAACTCTGGAATGCTTAATGCAATTCCTGGAACTCTTCCAAAACTGGCAAGAAGCTGGTGTCTTCTGCTAGAGGAAGTGTTCTCAATCTGTTCACAGGCATCTTTGTCTCTGGCTGCAACTCTAAAACTGGTGTGGCAGATTGTGGCTCAGGCTCGCTTGATGTGACTTTGAAGCTTGTAGATGACCATCATTTTCCCCCCTGTCAGGTACAAGGTGAGAAGATGGAGAAGACTCAACTGCAAGACTGTTCAATACTCTGGAACAAGTTCTAACATGTGTTTGGAATATCTTCTTGGCTGTTGATGCCCATTGCCAAGAAGCGATCCATCCAAGATGAATCTTTGTTCTTGCAGGATGTTTGTTTTTGAAGCATCTGTGTGAAGAATGGCTGGTTTTATGACAGTGCTTACATGGATGAAGATCAAAATAGTGATCTTTCAAATGGCCAACTCGGTCACAATGTTGGCATTTCACGATCTGTTGTTGTTGTTGTTGTTGTTGCTGTTGCTGTGGAAGAGGGGCAGAATCTGGAACAGCTGAAACTGAACTGTCATAAGAAGCAGGTGAACTGTCATCAATGAATCCAGCACTCTGAAACTGAATGGGCTTGGCATAGTCTGGAATATGAAAGGACAAGTCCTTGTCATATCCAAGACCAGTTTTGTGCTTGTTGTGGACAAGTTGTTCCCAAGGTCTGATGATGGGCTTGGGAAGTGCAGACTGAGTTTCTACATCTGCATATACAACTGCTGCTTTATTGGATTCTGGATCTGATTCAACTTCAATCTTACTAATTTCACCACTTGTTGTTTTAACCTTGAACAACATATTGTTTTGAGCAGAAAACAATTTGGAATGACAAATCTGTTGAAGCTCATCTTGCTGGAACTGAGATTCTAGTTGCAAAAAATCAATCTTTTCTTGTGCATCATGCAGGCATGTCTGAATGTCACAAAGAGTGTCTTTGCTAACATTTACCTTCCCAGCAATAGTGGAGTGTATTAGTGTATTCAGCAACTCTAATACATCATCAAATCTAGCCATTGTATCAACAAAGAAATGAACACTCAACAATCCAGCTAAGAATTTAGCCAATCACAAACAGATTTGTGTCCAGCAAGAATGAGAGGCTCAAAGTCCTTCCAACACAGATACAATAGATATGTTTCACCCTTAAAATGCTCAGGTATACCAAGATACGCTTTGTATGGATGCACAACTAAATGACTTCTTCCTTCTTTGAAATTCAAACTTCAACTACAGGAATGGATTACATATACCTCTGATATATCAACTCTAATAATAACAGAGATCTGAAGTAGAATATACCAGCAAATGTTAGGAAGAACAGTGGCTATAGATAAGTGTTATAACATCACAGAAGCTCCATCATTACAGAGAAAACACCACAGTGACAATATATGCAATGTATTCAGCTCCAAGATAGAGAAATAAATATGGGGTGTCTTCAATATACTCGTAGCCACACATCCAATGAGATGAGAAAGTTTGAGACCCTCTATAGCAGAGGTACATCACCAAACATCACTTCCAATAGTCTATACTCATTAAGATTTCAAACACAGGTACAGTGATATGCTGCTCAACTGAAACAACCACAGAAAATACAAGTTTGTAGCCTTGGGGCTAGATCATTCTTTATGCAGCGCTTTAATTGAAAATGCAGTGGTGTCAGAAGAATGAGAAGTGAGCTTTACTTTTGTTCTCTATCAAATCAAACTTTAATTTACAAGGGCATGCTACGGTCCGAAATCCTGGGTCAGTTTTATCTAGATCTTCAAAACGAGTTATATATTTCACCATTTGCTATCTATCATAGGCGATACAGCACAAATACCAGTCCTAGATGGCCTCTTGCACAACCCATGAGATTTCTCGGCCATAATGCAGATGAACATTTAGTCAAGCAGGTGCAAGAAGAATGTAAATGACTACCACTGTCACTATGTATTAGAGCATATATGTGTTGACACAGGCCAGGTTAACACAGAAATTAATGAGCGCATCTATGTTGAGCATATAACAGAGCGCATATATGTTGAGCATATAACAGAGCGCATATATATATATCACATGAAAACGCTGCACCGAATCATCATAGCATCAATTCATTAAAAACGCATACCAAAACCCGCTCAACTCATCCTCAGCCCAGTGCTCTAGTTTACAGCCAAGCCACAAAAAGGGAAGAGCCTTCCAAACGACTTTTCAAACCACCGTTCCAAAGCAGGCGGACAGAGGCATTCTCACATTAACGTTCTGGTGTCTCTTCAGATGCTCGAAGTATTCTCGAACAGCGGCAATGGAATGAGCAATACGGAGAAGTTAACGGCTTCTCATTTCTCCTTTTCATGCGGTCTATCGAACTCGTGACCTCCTTTTGATAAGTCACCACAAACGGCCATCAGAGTAGCGAGGACCACCCACGCTTCCGCTTCAGGCAACTCTGATGTATATCAGCAGCAAACTGTCATTGAAAGCACACGACGGACATCAAACTATTAATACAGAGATGAGCCAAGAGGTTAATGAAGACAGGTGCGCTCTCGCGCTATATCTGCATAAAATCGATTTAATGTATCTCATATGAAGCCGCGCATCAACGCTTTACATATGTGCCAATCACGCACTGAAACACCAACAACCAGGTTCGAAGCCGCGCATGAGTACTTACCAGATTACGTTCCAAATTCCATAAACAAACCTTATAGAGCTCAACTCATACAGGCGAACATTGTACGCTGTATTGCAGAGGAATTTGGCCGAATCAAGGCGAAATTCTGCCAATTTTATTTGTGCCTGCGTTTCCAGCGCTCAACCAATCGTTCTACAGCAACTTCCCACAGATTTTAGCATCTTTTTAATTGATACTGATGCAAGGACCATTATCACTTCATGCAGATTATAAAACATCAACTCCTAAATGTGAAAAGCATTTCATTATCACAACATGAACTTCAAACATAAACTGCCCGCAACTCTGATCGTTCTTAAACTATTCATCAATTCCGATCATTGTTGAACTATTCATCGAGGATGGCCATCAGAATCTTCTCCCTCGCCCTTCCGTCTTTCTTTTCTCTCGCGCTTCCGCAGACATAAACCTCCAAACGCATAAACCAGCTGAGTTAAAGATAAAGCGGACAGAAAATCTTAAAACTGCAGAGACAAGGATGAAACGCAAATTTCCACAATACCAACTTCTTCACCCACTGCACCGGACTGCTATTCCTCAGCTGAATTAAAGATAAAACGGACAGAAAATATTAAAACGGCAGAGAAAAGGATGAAACGCAAATTTCCACAATGGCATCTTCTACTGCAGCATGATCGCAGACCACCGACTGCACCGGACTGCTATTCTTCTCAGAGGCACGAAGTGCTTCAGATATTAAAACTACGGAGTCAAAGAAAAGACGCACTCGATGAGTTATGAAAGTAGGTCAGTTACGGACTTAAAATGAAACGCACTAGCCCACAAAACAATTTCACTCAACCAGAACGGTTTTGGAGTCGGCTTCAGGGAGCTGACACCATCAGCAGCGCAACGTTTTATATGGAAAATTGAGCAGCGTCTGGCAATGAAAATTGAGCAGCGTGGAGCAGGTCTGAGACAATGAAAATTGAGCAGCGTGGAGCAGGGTAATTATCATGAAACGCTCATGGACAGTGCAGACAGCACGCAGGAAAGGAATATGCACAGCCCAGGGAGTGCAGAGGATATGAAACGGTTTTGGAGTCAGAGCGCATTCAAATGAATATGTCAGGGCAGCGCTCAGGTTATGACAGCGCTCAGGGGAACGTTTAGGAATAGGACAGCGCTCAAGCGTTTCAATGTCAGGATGACAGCACAACAGAAGCGCAGGGCGCAGTTCAACGACTTCCAACTGATTTGCAGAAATGGACCATAAAAAACTCATTAAAACATAGAAGCGTTGGTTTACACAGGCCACAAAAACAAGTGGCTCACACAATATTGAGAAGGTTATGAACGTACCAGCTCCGATACCATGTTAAACACACATGGACAACAAAGAATAGGAAAGATAAATTAGTGAGTATGTTTTTTTATTAAGATGAGATATACATTTATAGTACAACATATGACTCTTGGGTTTCAGATCCCAAGGTCTCTTGGACTGCTTAGTCTTTTCGGCTTCCACACTAACCCTTTAAGATTAGGTGTCCAACAGGAACTGCTAAAAATAGCATTGCTATAAATAGTATTTCGGGATAGATTCCAATTTTAGTTAGTCCCTGAACTAAAATTGAGAAGTAAAATTCGAATTTGATCTTAGTAGATGTTTGTAAAATAATTAATTAATTCATTTTGAGTTAATTAGTTGTAATCAAACATGAAGTCTATCTGAAGACATGCAACAGTTTCTCCATTGATTGAGGAAGTTATCCCTTGATTAAAGGAGATCAGGATGAGTTGTACTTTGAGTTGTAATCAGTTAGCTCAGTTAACTGAGTTAAGTCCAGTTAGATTAGTTCAAATAGTTTGTTGAACTAATGGTGAGTTTAGTTAGTTAATGCATGCATGCATGTAACTGCTGCACTTCAGATAACTAAGTATTCTCTCATAAATAACTCATGCATGTCAATTCAATCAGAGACCCAGTTGAGATCAGAGGAAGGGACAGTGTACTATCAATTGGAGGATTTTTCCTATAGAGGAAACTCATCCATGCAAAAGGAATTATCTCCTTCAGGATTGCGCAGTTACTTCTGAGTTTAGTGAGCAGTGCGAGAGGTGAATTCACACAGGTGGCAGCATTGGACCCTAGGAGAAACTACGCAAGGAAATAGGAGGCTTGGAGGGAAGAGGAGAAGGTTTGTGAGAAGCCTTTGACTATCTATGAGCATTAGAGGGATTGTACTGAGCGCTGGATAGCTTGTGAGTTAAAGCTTTGTGTAATCCATACATATTTCCACTTGTATGATATTACAAAGATCGGGGTTTTTAGCTGAGGCTTTCCCTAGAGTATTCTTCTGTGTTCACGTGTGATTGCTTTCTCATTCTCAGTTATATGTGTTCTATTTGATCTTGCTCATAATCGATTAAGCTTCCGCAAGTTTGTTGTAGAAGTAGATCTGGTATTTTGCTTTAGTATATTGCATAATCTGTTGATCTACAGTGGGAAATTCTACAATTTTGTCACCTATTCAAAGCATGGTTGGTCCCCTATAGATCATTTTGGGTTTCTCTTGTCCTGTATAGAATTGGACGGCCTTAGGTGAGTCTACTTGAGGACTCATGGTTTTATGAGAGCTTTCTTTTGTAGAGGTGATCACCATTGCATGGGCCATTCTAGCTTGCATCAAGGTGCACCTATGTCTTACCATATAGTTAGAGTCTATAGAGCTTTATAGATGGCCTTGGATTTGGTGCAATATTTCTCAGAGAACTCTCATGCATGACAGTCTCATATTCACAGCTTTCATAGTTCCCAAGGTAGTTCATGGTTTCCAATGCAAAGTGGTTTCCAAGGTAAAAAAGTCAACTTGGTCTCAGATTGTTTAGTTTGATGAGAGGAATCCATTCCATGTCGAACTTTTCCAATCAGAGGTGGTTGTGGCTAGTTATAACTTGGTCAACATGTTCCCAGGTGGAAGAAAAAGGGTAGCACTGGGAAGAATGATGCAATGCATTGCATAACAAATGATCACCAAAATGAGAGGAACAATACCCAAGTGTCAATTCACAAGATTCCTTAAGGCATTATGGAACTAGCAGAGGTGGAAGATGGCATGGGAGAGCAGGTGATGACATGGCAAAGCTAGGAAATATTTGAATATTTTGAGAGAGACCTAGTTTATATCATGGCCATTTTAGCCAAACCCAAGTGCTAGAAATACCAAATTGTCCAAGGCATTGAAGATCCAATGAATAGGTGACCAAGTCGAATAAGTAAAGGGAAAAAGTCAATCTAGATGTTGGAGAAGTCAACTAGCCATTGGGTGGTCTAACTAGCCGTTGGAGACTTCATGGACCAAGAAGTTGACTAATAGACCAAGAAAGTAGTCATTAAAAGACAAATTATTCCTTCAGATGACGAAGTTGAACCTCCCAGTGAAATCATACATCTCAAAGGACCAATTTGAATTTCTTCAAAGGCAAGTAAGTGGAATGTTGAGCAACAAAGGTGTACTATTTTCCTTCTTTGACCATATTGGTCCATGAAGGAAGGGATTTGTGGACTAAATTAGGAAATTGAACCCAAGATGACCCCTTAATGGGAAAATAAAAAATTGTAAACAAATATTTATGAAAATTTACTATGTCTCCAATTTGCAGATGACTAGTAAAAATAATTATTTGAGGTGTCCAACTAGCCATTAGCCTGTTAGTATCTAGCCATTAAAAAGTTTATATAAAAGGCTAGCCTCCCCTCTTGTAATAGTTGTTGTCGTATGAGATTCGTGCCACCAAATGATAAAGAGCTTCATTTTCCCAAACCTTGTTCAACTTTTTTGTTCATTGTGTGCAATGGATTTTCTTACATTTATTTTCTTGATTAAATGTATCAACATGGATATAATCTAGTATTCAATTTTAATAAGTAAAATTGCACAAAGTTGGTTGAGCCACCAAGGGGCTACAAGTCAGGTGGAGAGGGCAAACTAGCGTACACCCCTACTTTGTTCACTTGTTTTGTAGGTGGATTCCTTTGAACAATTGAACCATTACAAAGGGGATATTTAATTTGGGGAAAGTTCATATTCATCGTTCACTCAATTTGATGACCAGAGAACGCCACAAGAAGGGGTCGCTCCTAGTTAAGTTTGAAAGTTAAAGATTGTGCTATGTCAATATTGGGAGTGAATTATCTTTCAAGAGACCAAATTCACTCCCTTTATCATATACAAAATCGACTTAAAAAAATATGAGTTTCACATCCCAGCAAAGTGAGGTAATCTTGGTATAATGTATAACCCGCAACCACTCTTATTTACAAAATATTAATTTTTTTTACTTTTTAGCATTAGATTAGGACTTAATTACTTGCTGGTTTTTAACTGATTTTATCTTATTAGCAATTTAAAACCTTGGATAACTCGAGTTTATTGTTAGTTCTAATCTAAGGAGAGTTACATGGTTTTACTAGAAATATTTACACTTGTATCTAGTTGAAATCTTGCAAATCTGAACTTGTTTATTGGATGTACTGTTTGAAACATGCAACAAAAACCAAAGGCTTCATATTCCCAAACAGGTAAGTACCTTTATGAAGTCTTATTTCAGGACTCTTATGCTTGCTGATTTTACATTTTTTAGAGTCAAATATTTAAGTTTCCAGCCATAAATAAATCACATATTAAATTTGGAAATTATTTAGGCACTTGGCCTGGAGGAATATACTCCCAATCGATAGAAAGGAATTTTCCATTGTTGGAAATTGAATTTATTTTTTGTTACAATCTAACGAGAGGCCTCATAAGCCTCATGTTTGATCCTTAAACTGTTCCATCCCTAGAAAACGCATCTAGGAGTGGTGTGTAACTCATAAAATCCTCATATTTAATCCTTAAACTGTCCCATCCCCAGAAAACGCATCTAGGAGTGGTGTGTAACTTATACAGTGGCTAGTTTGGGCTCAACAAGTTGTTGTCGTTGTGATTTTATGCAGACTTTGTAGTCTGATATAACAGGACTGCAGTTGTTTCGATGCATAAGTCCTAAACCAATAGTCCAACAAGTAAAGGAGTAATATATTTGGTTAGGATATTTTCAGAACACCAGAATCAACTGGTCACACAATGTATTTTCTAGTATTTGATGTCATCTAACTTTTTGTTTAGTTTTTTGTTGCACAGTTGTAGTCAGAAAGAGCTAGACAGACTCAGAAATTAACGCTTCCACCTCACTTTGACCCATCTAAGGCATTGGTCTTGCTTCAAGTTGATTGTGGTTTCAATTGGGACTCCTCTCCTAACTATTTAGTAGGTTTTTGGGTCTAAAGAGCAGGGGTTTTGGGCCGAGGTGACACTAGGTCCCTACACTTTGTGTGCCCATCTAGCAAGTTCGTCAAGACCCTAGCAACCCTGCTAATTGGATCGGTAACAAGTCCCATCTTATTGAGGATGAAAAAGTTATGGTAGATAAAAACGAGGATATTTTTTACCATACAAATAAAAAAGATGAAGAAATTAATGAATCTTCTTGTTTTCCCATCAAGAATGAACAATTAATTTTATTTATTTTTAGCATTAGATTAGGACTTAATTACTTGTTGGTTTTTAACTAATTTTATCTTATTAGCAAGTTAAAACCTTGGAGAACTCGAGTTTATTATTAGATCTAATCTAAGGAGAGTTACATGGTTTTACTAGAAATATTTTACACTTGTATCTAGTTGAAATCTTGCAAATCTGAACTTGTTTATTGGGTGTACCTTCTGAAACATGCAATGGAAACCAAAGGCTTCACATTCCCAAACAGGTGAGTAAGAAGTCTTATTTCAGGACTCTTATGCTTGCTGATTTTACATTTTTTAAAGTCAAATATTTAAGCTTCCCACCATAAATAAATTTGGAAATTATTTAGGCACTTGGCCTAGAGGGATATACTCCCAATCAACAGAAAATGAAATTTTCATTGTTGGAAATTGACTTTATTTGTTGTTACAATCTAACGAGAGGCCTCACAAGCCTCATGTTTAATCCTTAAACTGTCCCATCCATAGAAAAAGCATCTAGGAGTGGTGTGTAACTCATATAGTGGCTGATTTGGGCTCAACAAGTTGTTGTCGTTGTGATTTTATGCAGACTTTATAGTCTGATATAACAGGACAGCAAGTTGTTTTGATGCATAAGTCCTAAACCAATAGTCCAACAAGAAAAAGAATAATATATTTGGTTAGGATAGTTTCAGAACACCAGAATCAACTCGTCACACAATGTACTTTCTAGTATTTGATGTCATTTAACCTGTTGTTTAGTTTTTTGTTGCACAGTTGTAGCCAGAAAGAGCTAGACAGTCTCAGAAATTAACACTTCCACCTCACTTTGACTCCATATAAGGCATTGGTCTTGCATTTATTTGATTGGGGTTTCAACTGGGACTCCTCTCCTAACTATTTAGTAGATTGTTGGGTCAAAAGAGCAGGGGTTTGGGCCGAGGTGACACTAGGTCCCTACACTTTGTGTGCCCATCTAGCAAGTTCATCAAGACCCTAGCAATCCTGCTAATTGGATCAGTAATAAGTCCCATCTTATTGAGGATCAAAAAGTTATGGTAGATACAAACGAGGATATTTTTTACCGTACAAATAAAAAAGATGAAGAAATTAGTGAAGAAATTAATGAATCTTCTTGTTTTCCCATCAAGAATGAACAAATAATTAAAGAACAAGGATACAAGAAGAGCCTTGATGTTAGAATCATTCATGAAACCACCCACCCTCATCCAGATGAAAACACATGTTTAACAAATTTCCTTCCTTTCCAAGAAATTGAATTGCATGACACATTTCCTAGCGTTTTGGAAAAGGAAGATTTAGTAAACACAACCTAATATTGAAGAAGGTGGGGAACATAAAGAACCTGAGTCTAATGATGCATTCATTAAGGTTGATAGATATAGATGGGACTTGTTACTCACCAAAACATGCGTAACCTATAGAAGAAATTTTTTTCCTAGCTAGCCAACGGCCATTAGGAAAAATCTGAGGGAAAAAATGGGCCTCAAAACAAAAAATGTACTAACAAATTAAATTTAAAAGAACCAATAGGATTCAAGAAGATGATGTCACCCCTAGGGGTAAATATTTTGGAGGGAAAAGAAGAAAACTATTTTTTTTAATTGTATTTTTAGCTTATCTCCTTATATATTTACTCAAATGTCAAGTGTAGACACCCGTTGGATGCAAAATTAAATTCCAAATCCAAAGAGTAACCACCCTGCACACTTTTGAGTAGACCAACATGGAACAAAATTGAAAATACATGAAAAAACGTGTTGACAATTTGAAAATACATGAAAAAAACATATTCAACACATTTTTTCATTTTTTTTCAATTTTTTTCCATGTGGGTCTACTCAAGTATGCAGGGTGGGTACTCATTGGATGTGGAATTCAATTTTGCATCCAACGGGTGTCTACACTTGACATTTGAGTAAAACTATAAGGAGATAAACCAAAAATACAATAAAAAGAGTAGTTTGTTTTTTTCTTTAAAAAGCATAACTCTTATTTTATTATTTTAACTATTAATTTACTATTTTCCTTAGGAGGCCCATTTTACACCTCAAATCTCCCCTAATGTATATTGATAAACACATGAAATTGTGTCATAGTCCCTCCACATATTGCTCCAGTCAGATTTATTTCTCCAATTAGGCATTACTTCTTGAAGGAAGGTGGGTGATCCATCGGTAGGTAATTTAACCATTTTGTAATCATGTTCTTTTAATTGATGTTTTGGGGCATACAAATATGAATCAAGGGATGATATGGTTGATTGAATGAGATTGACTATATTCTTGTTCCCTCATTTCACTTGGGACATTAGTCTTTGACTCCAGTCCAGTGGGACCTCCTCTGAGGTCTTAGGGTTATAGGAAGGACACTATTGGGGATGCTCTAACTAAAGTAGTGTGACCATGATATTCACCACTTTTTGTTATTCCCTCTATTCCATATCCATTCTTGAGACTATGGCCATTGGTCATTAGGCATTGGTACTTTCTCATCCCTATCCTTGAGTCTAAGTTGGAAAAGTTTTCCCTGGAGGTTGATGCAACTAAAAGAAATATAAAAGAAAAAGAAAGCTAAAATGAAATAAAATGATAAAATGAAAAAGGTGGTTAGGACAAAAATTAGTGCATAGAGAAAATCCTAGCATGAGTTTTACCCACCACATTAGCCATTATGCAGTTCCTAAAACACTTGATGCTCCATCCATAAAAGGGAACCCTTGTATTGTCCCAACCCTGATGAAAAATAAAATGCTACATCATTAAAGGGTAATAAATGCTAAATATCTCAAATGCAAGTTTGGGGTCTTGAGCTATGCTATAATATTCCTAATAGGAAAATACAAGAAATAACAAAGGCTATGAACTAACTACAAACTGCAATCTCAAAAACATACAAGCATAGGAATTAAACACCAGAAATATGAACCAAAGCTCTGAGCCATTTTATTAATATGAGAAGAATGGGTACAATAGACAGTAATAGTAGAACCTGGGCTTGCTACAAGAAAGCAAGGCAAAACTCAGGTGATAATAATGAAGCTCAAGTGTTGTAGAAGCTCCTCCCCAATTTCTGCGTTGACCTTATAAATTTTTCGTTGTTGCTGCCAGATAGGAAATGGAAAATCCTTCAGAAGTGCTCAGAAAATTCTGAGAAATTAGCTGGTGCACTTTCTCAACAAGGCCAACAAAACCCAAAAAGGGTTTGGCCCCAAACCAACTCTCTAGGAAACCCACACAGGGGTGCAAATTATCAGCTGACTAGTAAAACGCACTTCCCAAAGAAAGTGGATTTATGGCCTGAACATTGCCTAGATCACGCTGAAAATGTAGCCATAGACTTCTCTTCAAATACCCACAGAAACCTAGAAAATATCTGGGATGATTCGGAATAACGAAAGAGCCCACCAAATAGTGTGAGTGGCCCTCTAGCTCGCTACATGCACTGCTGTGAAATAATGCTCTAGAAACTTCCAAATCCTCCTCTGAATTTCCACTAAAATTCCACACAAAATCCCCTCAAAAAACTACCTTCTCCAGCCAATCTCCTCTGGAAATTAGTTTCCCTCTTCCCCTGCATAAGCTTTCTCTAGTGAGCTTTATGCACTGCCAAAATGGAGAAATTTGGCCCACCAAATGGCCAACACTTCTGCCCTGTAAAACACTACCAAAATTTCAGTCTCAAGGTAGGAAATCTCTCTGCAAATCATTAAATCTCCCGACTCAGTCCAGCTGAAGAAATTTGTGCTCCAAAAACTGTCTCTATGCCCAGGAAGTGCGCAGAACTGGGTGAACACCTGCAATAAAGCTCTGTGGAAATCCTGAATTGGACTCCCCAAATTTCCTCACTAGGGAGACACTCAGAGTTCTCTGAAATGAGGGTGGAATTCCACTTGGAACTCTTGTGCTAAACAACACTTCTCTTCTTGTGCTAAACAACTCCAAGAGAAGATGTAATGTGAAGTGTAATAGTCAAAATATCCCTCAACAAATGAGTCCCTCCTCCCTTTATAATTTCTCCCCATGCTTCTAGACTCCCTTTTTAATTATTATTTGATTAGTGGGGGCCATTTTCCACTAAGTGGCTTTTTCCTTCATTTTAATAAACTAATAATTTGTTTCCAATATCTAATAAAAGAATACATTTCACCTTTCTCCAAAACAATATTTTCCCCTTCTAATTACTATTACCAAAATTGGGAAAAATTTCCCAAGCTCACAAAATTGGGGATATTACAGTCCTCCCTGCCAAAAATTGTTTGTCCTCAAGCAATGCTTAAACCAGTGACTCCACTATTTGCTGGCCCCAATGGTCACTTTAAACAATACCGGAATCCCAAATGTGCCACTGAGTCATCCTTGTCCCATGCACTATCCTGTCATTAAGGAATCTCATGATACTAGGATCCCAAGCCATCCTTATCAACGTGAAGCACCCCTTGCTCCACCCACTGTCCAACCAAGTATAAGCTCCAGAAGCCCTCTGCATACTGTCGATGAGTAGAGCATCACGATAATATAAAATCCTGATCAACCCCTCGTGAAGTTTCTCTATTGAGTAGTCAATCTCATGCACTTTAGGAGTAGGTTCCTAAAGATACAATCCAACACCTGTAGATATGAATCTTTTTCCACATGGGCTCCCCCTGCTCTCCTCCTGCTAATCATCCCACCATGTTGGTGAAGTCCCCCATGCCAACAACAAACCACTAAAACCCAATGGAAGATCTAAATGATCTTCCCCTATAGGAACCAGCTCATCCCTAAAGGTAAGTGAACTGCCAAATCTTGTAATGCCAGGATCCCATGCCCATCGCAGTGTGAAACTGCCCCTACTGACACCGCAACATCCCCGTCATGGCTAACTACCCAACATGCTCGTACTAGATCCTCCTCTCCTATAATGCTTCGCTGCAATATCTGTCATGATTGAAGCTATGCCCAACCTACAAGGGAAACTCAATAGTACTAGAGTCTACCATTCCATGGCTAGCCTCAATCTTGAGCAAAAACCTTCCTCGCCATATGATGAGCAGTGTTGTGAAAATCGTGATTTTATCACAATTTTTTGAAAAAAAACACAATGTTTTCCTTGAAATGATTAAATTGACCAATTAAATCAGCGATTTTTCCCAAAAAATCATAATTTTTGTATTTTTTAAAATTTTAATTTTTTAATTTTAATTTTTTTGTATTTTTTAAATTTTGCCGATTTTTACCGATTTTATGATGATTTTTACGATTTTTTATTTTCTGCCCCTCATCAATTTAATCCTGATCGCGATTATCGCAACATTGATGATGATGATTGTTACCCACTACTTGTGGGTAGTATGCATAAGAGAAAAATTTCTCATGGATGGGCCTCCACTGGTAGCCAGCGACCCCTTGCAGCCATCAGATAGCTCGATGTGCCACTTTCTCCACCACTTGAGCCGTCCATGTGGTCCCTCGCGCATCTCGTGTCCACGATAATGGCACCAAAAATATTGTTGCACAAACTAGCAGGCCTAGTTTGTAGGCTAAAGCTGGAAGGCACAACAACAATTTGGGACAAAGGCCCATTGTCACCACAACCTATGTCCCCTTCTCTTCTCATATTTTCACCGATGGGAGGAGTCCCAATAACCCTCACTTTTGATTAATGTGTCTATACTAGGGTTTGAAGTGAGGCAAGGATAGCTCATTCAATGGAAAGGCTCAATTGAGGTGTGAGCTTTGGGAGAAGCTAGAATGGCTTTCCACACAAAACCCCTTGATAGAGAGAGAGAGAGAGACTATACTAGACCTAGGGTTGAGGTATGAGACCGGATAGGAGTTCATCCAAGGTCAATATAGTCAAGTGAAAAGGCTTTGAATGATATGCTACTTAAATTACAAAACTTCAAGGAATCCCCAAGTTGAAGCATCTTCAAGGGTTCCCACTTGGTACGATGGCTAGGGCATCAATTATCTTGAGATTCAATCATGAGAATTGCCTCAAATTTGGAGGAGGGCTAGGGGAAACACCAGTGTAGAAGCCTATCCAATTTGTTTTGCAAGAGCTCACTCCAAATGAATTTTGTACCAAGCCCTAGAGAGGCTACCTATCCTTAAAGGGACAAAGAATAAGGAGGGAAGATAAGGTGAGGATAAATGATTTTTCAATGAGGATATGATCACCAAGGATCCTAGACCCATTGCCTTATCAATTGGGAGAAATGGAGTCAAGAATTACTTTGATTCAAAAAATTCGCTCTATCAAGGAGACCCATGCAGCTTCACTAGCCCTAAAGGAGGCAGCTACACAACTACAATAGATATTTATACTTTGTTGACAATGATTGATGGAGTTTCAAGGTTGCAATATGCAAAATAAACCTCTAGGAACATTCATTCATCATTATCTATGAGTAATGCATGCAATACATCCAATAATCCCAGTGTTCTCATAAATTCACATTAAATTAGGGCACATTCAAGATCCGGACATAATATTCCATACATTAGACATGTAACAATGTAAAATATAGCATCAAAAGGCACTTACAAGACAATGAGAATATATCCATCCATCAACATTGCAAAGAGAAGCTCCAAGACAAGATAGAAAAATTTTCCATACATCAAAATGCATCCAAACATCCAATTTCGTCCAACAATTGCAGGTCCAAATTCTTTTCACAAGAGAGATCGAAATCCAAGTGATGATAAAAATACAAATGAGGCCTCTTCTATTTATATGAGGCTCCTCAAGTTCGATTTGGTCTAATTTAGCCTAATTAAGCCCCTAATAATATTTTAATGTGCAAAATACATGTCTTTGGTGACAAGCCCACCAAATAGCTACTAAAGTGAATGATAAGCCATCCCAAGAGGGCCGAAATAGTGCAAAATGGAGTAAGATGGATCGTTGGAAGGCCAAGATGAGTCCTCTAAGTGCCATGATGAAGAGGAGGGCTCCATAAATGATGATCAAGGGGGTGGCCCTTTGATTTCCAAGCAAAACATCAAGTGGTGCTCCCAAGTGGCTGTGGGGCACAATCAATGGTCTCATGGGTCTCTAGTGGCTCAATAATAAGTTGATACTCCATCAGTGAGGGATATAAGATGATACATTTCCTCCCGTGTCCCTCCGGATGAGACAAAACCTCATCTAGGCTCTGGATCAGCTGCCAATTGTTGGGTGCAAATCTGTGGCCGGCTGGGCAATGTGGTCCGAGTGCATCATCATCTTTGTATGGCTGGGGAATGAACAAGAAATGTGTGGTGTTGAAGAAGCCCATGGTATAGTAATGGATGCTCTGCAATGGTGGAGGCCCATGGCTCTCAACGCTCACCCTCCAAGTGCCATTATGACCCTCTGGAAGGCTTGGACCCCATATAGGGAGACCAAGTCCAAGATGAAGACCCACCTACAATCTTGTATAAGATCCAATGCATCTCCTCACCTTCCAGTACAATTAATCATTAGTGCAATTGAGTAAATAGGGTTGCTAATCAAGGGAAGAAGTGGACACTTCATAGTGGCATGCCCTTCCAAATGGGCTTCAAAATGTACAGGTGTTTCCTTGCTCAACAAGAGAGGTTAATAAAGGACCCTATTAAGTGGTTTCAACCTATAAGGGAGTGATAGGTCCATGGTACATCCATCAAATGGCAGGTGTCATGTGAAATGATGATGGAATGGAGTGGGGCAATAGGGAAGGCTCAAAGCCACATGCCATGGCACAAGGGAAGCAAGAATGAGGGAAGCCCACACCTTGGGTATATGAATGTAGGAGGGAGAAATCGTGGTACATGAGTTACCCCGGCCTTTGTTTTTCCACCCTTCTTCATATGCCTTTTTCCTTTTATTGATTTTTCTCCATTTTACTACTCAGGGCTCCAGGGAATGAGAGTATGATGCATATAATGAAGCAGTGATTACCCCCTTAAGGTTGGGTAGTTCATTGCCCACCAGGGGTTTGGACAATCATGGGTTCCTTAATGATGCAAGGGGCACTCTTAGGGGCCCTAGTAACCAAGGTGATGGCCATAGTGACAAGGGGCTAGAGCTCATGTTTGGCTTTTGCCCACGTGCTATTTTTTATGTGTAGGAATTTACAGGGTAAGTTCCTTAGAAAGAACACCAAAAGGACATCGCTCACAACCAGATCACAGATCAATACACCAGTATTTTTGACGTGGCTAAAACCCTCAAAGAGGGAAACAGTCCACGGCCTGAGCCAACGCGGCCACTTCAGGCAATTTATTAATCAAAGAATGAAAATTTACATAAGCTTCTCTCATGCACGGATTACCCTACAAATGACCCTCCATGCGCTTTAAATAGAATTCATGGACCAATCGGGTGTCAAGCCACGGATCAAGTGTCGGTAATACCGAGGAGAGAATGAACCATCGGATCACTACATATCGTGACCGTCGGATTGTAATTTACAAAATGTACAACGGTAAAGAAACACACTTTACCTAACTCTATACCTAACTCTACACTAGACCAAGTTGTACTTAACTATTTCCTATGTGTCGGAATATCCTAACATCCCCCCTTAAGAACAACTTGGGATAGGATTGAAGGATTTACAAATATGACACAATAGGAGAAGGAAGGAGGAACTAGAGCCTATCCCCCCTTAGTGACAACTTCCTGAACTCCAGCCATAAATCGAAGTTTAGTGTACTTCACCTCTGTGAGAGCCTTTGTGAAGATGTCTGCAACTTGATCATCTGTTGAACAATATTGCACTTCAAGAACATGGTCATGAATGAGCTTTCTGATGAAGTGCATGTGCAGTTCAATGTGTTTGCTGCGCTGATGTTGGACTGGATCTTTGCATAGCTGAATGGCACTTTGATTATCACACCAAAGTGTAGTCGGATGCTACTGCTGAAAGCCAAATTCTGACAGGATCTGACGAAGCCACAAGGCTTCCTTACTAGCTTCTACAGCACCATGATACTCTGCTTCTGCTAATGAAAGAGAAATGGCAGCTTGTTTCTTACAAGCCCATGTAATAGGTCCTGAACCAAGAGTGAACACATAACCAGCAATAGACTTCCGATCATTAGGGTCACCAGCCCAATCAGAATCAGTGAAACCAACCAATAGAGGAGCTGCTTTGGCACTGTAATGAATCCCAAACTGAACTGTACCTCGAACATAACGAAGTATTCTTTTAGCTGCTTTCCAATGACTTTCACGGGGGTTTTGCATAAACCGAGCAACAAGGCCAACAACAAAGGAAAGGTCAGGACGAGTATGGGTTAAATACAAGAGTTTTCCTACAAGTTGACGGTATAATGTAGCATCAACTTCAGGAGAAGTACAAGTGACTGAAAGTTTGACTCTAGACTAAAAGGGAGAAGGGGCTGGCTTACAGTCTTCCATGTGAAAATGACATAGAATATCACAAGCATACTTGGACTAGGAAAGGGAAATACCCTCCTTGGATTGCAAGACTTGAAGACCGAGAAAATAGTGTAAGTGTCCTAAGTCTGTCATTTCAAATTTCCTTTTAAGGCTATACTTCACATGGTTTATAAGGTTGGGATCACTACCAGTAAGGATAAGATCATCAACATAAAGAACAAGGATGATAAGAGAGTTGCCCACTTTCTTGGTGTAGACAGTATTGTCAGAATGACACCTAGAAAAGCCAGATTCTAAAAGAAAGCTATCCATTTTGGCATACCAAGCCCGAGGAGCTTGCTTGAGACCATAAAGGGATTTCTTAAGTCGACATACAAGGCTGGAGTCTGTTTGTATGAAGCCAATGGGTTGTTCCATATAGATTTCTTCATGCAAGTCTCCATGCAAGAAGGCAGATTTAACATCCATCTGATTGACTTCCCATTTAAAAGAGGCAGCAAGGGAAAGAACAAGGCGGATAGAGTTCATTTTGGCAACAGGGGAGAAGGTTTCAGTGTAGTCAATGCCTTCAACCTGTGAAAAACCTTTAGCAACAAGACGAGCTTTATGTTTATCAACTTTCCCATCTGGTCCATACTTGGTTCTGTAAACCCATTTGCATCTAACAAGTTTTCGTCCCTTTGGTAGAGGAACAAGATCCCATGTATCATTTGCCAATAATGAATGATATTCTTCATTCATAGTTGCTTCCCAATCTGGATGGCCTAAAGCTTCTGCAAAGGTGTCAGGATCATAATTTACTGGAGCTTGAGCCAGTAAAGAAGAGGCTCTCTCGAACTGAGAACGTGTGCGTCGCTGATCTGTAGGATCACCGGCAAGATCACCTGCTGCATCTCGAGTAGCACGAACCCATTTTGGAAGCTCAGGAGCTGAAGGAGGATCCTGAGATGGTGGGGGAGGATTGTCACCCTCACTTTCATCATCTGAAGAAGAAATGTTTTCAAAGGTAGAAGAGATAGGGAGAGGTGGCACATCCGTCGGACTAGGCTCGCAGGCCGATATATTTTCATCAAATTTTACATCTCTTCTAATGATAACATTTTTGGACTTAAATGGAATAAGTCTATAGCCTTTGACATCTTCAGAATATCCAACAAAAGTACATTTTTCACTCTTAGGTTCTAAAGCTTTATGCTTTTCATCTGGAATATGGGCCCATGCTTCACTTCCAAAAACACGAAAGTGACTTACATCTGGTTTAATTGAACTCCATTCTTCTTCTGGAGTTATATTCTTTAAAGCCTTAGTAGGAGTGTGATTTATTATGTAATTTGCACAGTTAATTGCTTCTGCCCAAAAACTAAGACTAAGTCCTTTAGATTGTAGCATACAATTAGCCATTTCCTTTAAGGTGCGATTCTTCCTTTCAGCTACACCATTTTGTTGTGGAGTGTATGGAACAGTATGTTGCATTTGAATTCCATTCTCAGTGCAAAAGTTGATGAATGTGTTTTTAACATATTCTCCACCATTATCAGATCTTAGCTTAAGAATTTGATGTCCAGATTGTTTTTCAACAAAGGCCTTGAAGGCCAAAAATGTGTTAAATACTTCGCTCTTGAGTTTTAAGAAGTATACCCAAGTGCGTCTGGAGAAATCATCAATGAAAGTTAAGAAATACTTGCAGCCAGAGAATGAAGCAACTGGAAGTGGACCACATAAATCACTATGCACAAGCTGTAAAGGGGCTGAGGCGTGCCAAGAGGCACATTTTTCAAAACTGTCCCGATGATGTTTTCCGAGTACACATCCGGAACAAACACCATCTCTGCAAGATACCATAGGAAGACCTGTCACCATATTTTCTTTACATAGATGCTGAAGGGAGCGATAGTTTAAGTGACCAAATCGCTCATGCCAAAGTTTGCTCACTTCATCGTTATGAGCAACAAATACTGAGGGAAGATTTGATGACCCAAAGTTGTGAAACTTATACAACCTTGTAGAATCATCAGCAATGCCAGTAGCCAAAATCTGTTTAGGATCTTTTAAGTCCTTGATTACAACATCATGAGTTGAAAATTCAACGATTTTACCTTCACCTGAATGAGTTATCTGATATACAGATAGAAGGTTGCAGGATAAGGTTGGAACACATAATACATCATTAAACTGACCATTGTCTAGATGAACAGTTCTAGTCCCTACAACATTAAGAGATCTATCATCACCAACATATATATTTTTGGTGTTACAATCATTTAAAGAAGAAAACATGGCTTTGTTTTTGGCCATGTGATAAGAAGCTCCAGAATCAATGAGCCACTCATGAGAATGAGAAGAAGAAGATACATTTAATGCATAGTCAGACTGAGATGCTTGACAACCACATGCAGAAAGTGCCATTCCTGAAGACGAAGTTGAAGTTGAAGATTGCCCCAAATGGATGTTATGCTTCTTCATTGCTGCTTCCAAGGCTTCCATCTTTTTAAAGCATTTTGATTCTAAGTGGCCATCTCGATTACAAAAATTGCAATGTCTATCAGTCTTCTTCCCTTTGTTTTTATTTGTCTTATCATTTTGTTGAAATGATTTTTCATTTTGGGGCTGAAATTGCTTAGGACCCTTGTTTGGTTTAGGACCATTCTTTTTAGGATATGACTTCTTAGGATTCTTTGAATTTGGTTGCTGTTGGGCGGCTAACGCTTTCTTGGAAGAGTTTCCAAGATTAAGAAGACCAAGGTGTAAAAGTTTTTCTTGTTCTCTTATTAAAGAATCACAAAAAGAGTCAAAGGAAGGGGGCTTGTAGTCTTTTCCTTGAGAAATGAAGGCTTCTCTTGTAGAATGGAAGGTGGAAACAAATACAGAGTAGGCTGGTCCCAACTTAGTAAGGATGGAATAAATAAGGTTACTATCTTCTTTCTTAACCTTAACACTTTCCAAGAGATATCTAAGGGTCTTGAACTTGGACAAGAAATCTTCAATGCAAGAAAAATTATTAGGGTCCAATGTAAGCAACTCATTTTCAAGTTGATGGGCTCTAATTTCATTTTTAATCCCAAAAACTTTAGTGATTTGTTCCAATGCTTCATTAGAAGTATCAAGTTCTGCAATATGGAATCTAAGATCATGAGAAATAGACATCCCTATCAAACCACGTGCTTGATCTTGTCTATTTTCCCATTTAGCAACCTTATCTTCATCCTTCGGTTTCTTCTCTTGGCCTGTGGCTATTCTGTAGAGACCTTTACTTCTAAGTAAATCCTCAATGTAGGACAACCATTGGAAGTAGTTGGTGCTGTCAAGGGTAACTTGGTATTGACTTTCCATTTCAACAGAAACTGAAGCTGAAGATGTTGAAAGTAAGTTTTCAAATGGATAGATCTCGAAAAACTAGGCTGGTTTAAAAAAAACGGCTCTGAAAAAGGCTTCCGGATGAAGAAGTTATGGCTTTTTGAAAAAAAGTTGTTGAAGTTGCCGACGAAGTGCGGGAATGTGCGGAAATGAAAAAGTCCGCCCCCACAAAATGGAGACTTGAACCCAAGACCTCTACTCTTTTAAAATAGCTTTGAACCAATTGATCTATACAAAAAATTTGAGAGAGAGAGAGAGAGAGAGAGAGGGGGGGGGGGGGGGGGCTTTGGCTTGCGTGCTTGCTTTGAGAAAGCTCTTTTTCCCTATAAAACAAAAAACACAAAACCCAACACGGACATGCAAAGAAAACGAACCTTATGGCTCGAAGTTAGCATTAGCCGAAAAACTAAATATTTTCAAAAATGAACCTTGTGGCTCAAAGTTAGCTTTGGCCGGAAACTAAATATTTTCCTCAATGTTTCTGATTTTCCAAGATCACCCTAAGGTGCAGGGAAAAGAGCATACGCATGAGAAAAATCCTTCCTTTCTGTTTCTGATTTGCCCATATCGCACAGAGTCGTAGGGCAAAGAGCATACGCAGAAATGAAAGGTATAGATCCGGTAATAAAAAGGCTAAATAAACCGAAACCGAAATAAACAGAGAGAAAATAACAGTAAACTGCAAGTAAACACTGTATACCTCCAGATCTTAAAAATGACGCAGCTAGGGCTACCGGAAACCTTTTCGCGTGAAACGAAAGGGGTTCCTCACTGGAACAAATGCTCCGAACACAACAGAGTAGTCCTCTCGGCCCGAAAGCAGTCAGAAACAGCAGATCTAGGAAATGGCAGTCGGATGCAGTTCTACCGGCTTCAGATTTAGATCACCAACGGACGCGGCCCTCAAATAGCTCTGATACCATGTAGGAATTTACAGGGTAAGTTCCTCAGAAAGAACACCAAAAGGACACCGCTCACAACCAGATCACAGATCAATACACCAGTATTTTTGACGTGGTTAAAACCCTCAAAGAGGGAAACAGTCCACGGCCTGAGCCAACCTGGCCACTTCAGGCAATTTATTAATCAAAGAATGAAAATTTACATAAGCTTCTCTCATGCACGGATTACCCTACAAATGACCCTCCATGCGCTTTAAATAGAATTCATGGACCAATCGGGTGTTAAGCCACGGATCAAGTGTCGGTAATACCGAGGAGAGAATGAACCGTCAGATCACTACATATCGTGACCGTCGGATTGTAAGTTACAAAATGTACAACGGTAAAGAAACACACTTTACCTAACTCTATACCTAACTCTACACTAGACCAAGTTGTACTTAACTATTTCCTATGTGTCGAAATATCCTAACATTATGTCTTGGCCATCTTTTGCATTTTATGATACATTTCCTATTATAAGTGGCCAAATTATGTGTTTATCTTTCTTTTAGCTACATCAACCTCTAAGGCATCATTCCAAGACTGACCCAAAGTGTGGACAAGGGGAGGAGGAAGACAACACCTTGTGGAACCAATGGACAAATGTGGACCCAGATGGGGAAAATTTGTAAAGGGCTAGTAATGAGCAAAGGGTACTGAAATATATTGTGCTGGGAAGCAGAACCACGCAACCAAAATTAGGGTTTCCCATGTAGTGCCACTCCTAAAGCTAGTATCCAATAAAGGAAATCCCATGGGACTAGGATACAAGATTAACACCCAGGTTGAGACAAGGGAACAAGTGTACAGTTCAAGCCCATTCTTTCCGTCAAATCTCCCACTAATCCATGTCCAAATGTGCCTAAGAAAAGCAATCATAAGCATCCAATTGCATAATGAAAAGTCATACCTTCGGGGTTGGAAGGCCCACCTTCAAACATACAATCATAACAGATAGACAAGGGCACATAATGGATGACTCAAGTGGTGGAGAATGGTGGCACATCAAGCTATTTGGTGGCTGCAAGGGGTTGTTGGCTACCAGCTAAAGACAAATCTAGGAGAAATTTTCTCCTATAAGGGTCACCCACTGGTGGTGGGTAATAGTTCCCACAGCCATATCCAAAGTTCACAACTCCCAATCTCCACTAATTGCTATTGGAACCCATCCATGCCTCTCCTCTAATCCCTGTATGCAATCAATAGATGGACACCATGTATCAATAATCAACCTAGTACATGCTAAACCACCCTGTTTCTGCCATATCACACAACGAACCTTTCTATCTCGTCTCCTGATGATGCACACAAATACTGCCTGGAGCCTACATGCCCTCCTGTAAAAGAGGTCTACCATCCACTGTACCTCATGCTCATGCAACGCCTCGAAATGTCCTACCAAAGGTTTGTCATGCAACTTCCTCATGATCATCTCCCCAAGTGTGTACTTAGGGGAGGTACATATGCTACATCTGCAGTAGACTAGGCCATCCCTAAGCCAACACCGACCAACTCGTGCACTAAACATACGCCTCAATTGGAAGGCCTCTCTCTTGTCCATGATGCTCTGTGTCTCATCCAACTGTCTTAGGTGAGCCTCCTCCATCATGTTGGTCATGATGAAAGCATCAAGGGGTGACAACCAAATCCTTTGTGATAGTAAACAACACTAAAAAGTGTTAGGCATGTGAATCCCCAAGGGTATGATTGAGAGCCCATATGGATATACAAGGGTAATCATGTGAATCCCCCTCTCTCCATCTCTAATATGTTGATATCTCGATCATAGACATGATGCTCCCAGATGCTCATCCATCCCCTCACCGATTCTAGGTAAACTTGGGTGGCATAACTCCTCACATGCTAATGGGGATGTCATTGTTGTGATGATCCTCAGTGGCTCCTATGCCCAATACATCAATGGAAAAGTATCATCTCCATACAATTCCTTGCCAGGTGGCATACCAATGCCATCACATACAAATGTCTCATGCCATAGCACGTTGATCATCTCGCAATCCCATACACGAACAATGTGCTAGGACATCTCTTGCATTATGCTCATTCGGTTGTCAAACCAACTGGACACTAATGTTGACCGAAACTCCATGAAGAAATGTATGTACTTAGTCACTGGTTCAACCATTCCGCCATAGTCATCATGCACCTCTGGAATACAATGGAAAGCCCCACCTGGATCCCAATGCCAACTTGGGCTTCCAATATCCACTCCACTCATGTCAACTAAACCTGAATCCCAGATGGATATACCCTTGTCTGAAATATGCCTATCTCCATATCCCATGGATGCATAATCAGAACCCTCTGGAACATATGTCTCTACAAGTGCCTATTCATCTGGGTGCTCCTCGTGCTAAAATATCACAAGAGGTTCCTCTATCAAATCATGAGTGTCCCTAACATCCTCTTGTGTGATGGTTTCCATACTTAATTGACTGTCTACAATGGGGGATGAAGAATGTCCACAACTCAACCCCATACAAAGTTGCTCAACCTGCAACTCTGATTCTTGAAGGGCCATTTGAGTGCTCTTCAAGGACTCCTAAGTAGTCTCAAGCTCATACGTAAGCCTATCAAATTCCTCTTCTTTCCTTTCTAGTGCATCATGATATATCTCAACAAGCATGAGTAGCTGATCTCTATCTGAAAAAAGGTGAAGGTAGTTAGATTTCATCTCTACCAATGCCTCTTTAAATGTCTGAAAATCTGCTAGTGAAGGCTCTCTTCCCAAACTGTCACATATCACTACATTTCTCCAGCAATAATTTTCCACTAATGTCTGTGTATCATCATAATGCCTTGTGGATGCCATAATATGGTCGACGCTTACCCTCAATTGGTTTTCCAAATTATGGGCACAAGTAAGCATATGAGCAACATCTTCTTCATAAATAAATCATCTGATGGGTCTGAGTTCACACCACTGACTACCTGTGTATTATCATCTTTGCACACCTCTTGGGAATCATCATCAACTGTCGTAGCCTCATGATTTTCCTCAACAATCTCGTTAAATGACGACAAGCATTCTGCATCATTATTTGATTCTCCTTCATCCCAAACCTTTGAACCAACCTGCTAGAGTGAATTTGGGCTAGCTTCATCTTCAATGGGTATGACTTCTCCCAATTCATCCTGGGAGGTTTGATCATAGTCCTCACTTCCAATTATCACTGGGATTTTGTTCAGCCATTGTGCTCCTTTTACCTTCATCATCTGCAAATCTACAATTTATTTTTCCTTTTGTCACCCTTGATGATGCCCATGCTTTGAATTGTTCTACCAATCTTGTGAAATTCTAGTTATATTCTTCAAATTTTTGAACAAGTCTTTCTTGTTGCAACTGACTCTGGGGGCATTTCTCCCTTTCAATTTTGTCCCTAAAGTTCTTCTCGATATCACCTTGATTTAGACCCACAACTGACCAAAATCATTCTCTAATACCACTATAATATCCCTTTTTGATAAAATTCAAGGAATTTTGGGACATTATAGCTATTCCTTTTTTTTTTATGATTCTGCTGCTAAAATATGCTAATATAACTCACAAAATTTATTATTTTTTCCTTTTACACATTTCTTCAAACACTTAGTGAGAAAACATTTCTTTGAACACTTAGTAAGCAAAGTAATAAACACTTGCAGCAGAAAATATTCCAAGAGCACATCCATAATATTAAACTTAACAGGAGATTTACATTCAAAATACCAACCCAGAAATATGAGTACAACTCCGGAAAAATGGCTCAATCAATTTGGCCCTTAGAAAAGGATGAATTCGGCTATCTGAAATAAACAATGCAATTTTGGCCCTCCTCTAGAATAAAGAATTCCGCCTCAACAAATAATCCTAGCTCCAACAAATAATTTCGGCCCTAGCAAATACAAACTCCAGTAAATAATCTTGGCCTCATCAAATAAAGATATCCAGAAAATAATCTCAACCCCAGTAAATAAAGAACTCTTTAAAATAATCTCGGCCCCAACAAATGTAGATCTCTGGAAAATAATCTCGGCCCCAGTAAATAAATATCTTTGGAAAATAATCTTGGCCCCAACAAATAAATATCAGATCTAGAAAAATAGATAGAGCCCCAGCAAATAACTCAACTCCAACAAATAATATTTGCCAACAACCTAACCCTCAGAAATAGCAAATGAAACTCAGCCCAACATCAACAACTCGATCTCTGGAAAATATATATAAATTCGACTCCTTGAGAGATAGCTACAAATTAACCTGCAATTTAAGCACAAATGAAAATTTGAATAATTTCCCCACAATGGCAACTAGGGTGGCAATGATGTCCACCGAAATTGGATGATTACTAGCTAGGGTGGCAATGGATGTCCACCAAAACTAGTTTGAGAGTCTCACTTGAAACCCTCGACAGAAACTCGCCTGAGCTCCCAAAACAAACACCAAGAAATAATCATAAACTAGAATGAATGAGAAATGACCTCTCCCTTTTTATAAGATTTTGTTGGATCTTCTCCAATCTTCTAGAAATCTCTTTTTAATATTTTATTAATAAGCCACTTAGTGCATTTTCCTCTTATTTCCAAGTGACTTTTTCCCCCTTTTATTTACCCCTTAGATAAAAACACTTTTTCTCCTTTTATTTAATAAGTGACTTTTTTATTACTAATTAAAGTCACTTTTATCTCCATAAAATGCTTAAACTGCCACCATGATCACACCAGCCTCCCAAAGCCCCTTTTCATCATTCTGTTTTGTAGATCTTTTTGTCCCGATTCCAATGAGCTATTACACTAAGGTATTTCTCCAAGTAATAAGCCCAAAACAACACCTTAAGCATAATTAATTAACATATGCTCGTTAATAGCTTCGTTGTACGGAAATTTTTGAAATGCAATGGAACTAATATTGAATTGTGTAGATCTGATCCTGATGATGAAAAATGGCAAGCGATCCCAGTGGGCCCCCATAAAACTCGTCATAACCCTCCAAGCCCACCAATAATCTAATCTTGTTCCTGTGACCTGGCTGACATAAGCTTTGGAAATCCCTCCTAATCTCACCACAAGGCAATCCAAAAATTAGGGACATTACATATCCTCAATGGATTACTTTATATTCTTAGTCTTTTGGTTCTTCTCATTAAGACTTTGCCTGACTGGATTTTGACCACAACCATTCAGAGTTTCTCTTGTTACCTCGGTCTTTGACTAGAATTTGGCCTTTGGCTATTTAAAAATTTCAATTCTATTGAAGAAAGAAATTTCTATCCCAAACTGAAGTAGTCATTCATCAGTAGTCACCGTAGAGTTAGTCATCAATTTGTGATACATTCACTTGCATAATTGTATTATTGTATAGTTGCAATTTAGTCACAACTCTCCATATTATTTTTGACTATACAACAAACATTCAAATTTTATTGTTTTTTTTGCTGCAAACACATCAGTAATGTTGTAATATCAAAATTGCAGTGTTTGTATAACCACTAAAACCACATTCACGTCCATATTCTTAAAACACACATCCGTATAGCTTTCGCTACCAATTTCCATTCAAATTATGTATAGATCAATCAGACATGTTTTTCAAACTCATAAAATAAATATTCATTACAACCATTAATTGGCCTTCCATGCCAATAAATAAATAAAATATTTAAAATAGGCCCATTCGGAGAATTTATAAGTGTCACGCCTCTTTTGGAGAAACGTGATTCTAAAATGAAACAATAAGCATTTTTATTACTTTGTCGTGGAAAAAAATAAGGCGTCATTTTAGAGATCCGAGACCCTTCAAGTAGAAGGTCAAACCACCAGCAATGACTCTACTTAAAAGAGAATTAGTCTAATTGTTGTGTATAGTTGTTGTTATTTCTCGTGATGTCATTTCCCCATTTTTATTTTCCTTTATAGTACAGCCACAGAGTAGGTTTTCAAGGCACCGGTTGGCTATGTTATGGGAGAAACTTAGAAAGTTTATGCCATTAGGAGTTCTAGGGGAGTTTTGAGCAGTTTTTACGAGATACGATGGCATATTCTATTATCCGCATAGCTTGACTTTCGTTCTGTTGCATTCCGACAACTTTCAAAAAATGGCTTTATCACTAGGCCTAACTTAATTAATTACGCTTGGGGTGGCATTCCAAGAGGATCACTTGATGGAATGCCTCAGTGTAATAGCACGTTGGAACTGGAACGAGAATATCTACAGGATGGGATGCTGAGAAGTGACTTCCATTGGCCGGAGAAAGTATGGTAGATGATTTACCATTTTCCTATGGATTTAATTAGTCATTTAATTAAAAGGGGAAAATAATTAATTGGAGGCAAAAAGGCTAAATTAACTTAAAATAAAATTAAAAAGTCACTTATGATAAAGTCAAGGGAGGATCTTCTATAATAATAATAAAATAAGATGCTTCTAGAGGCTTGGAGATCTATCTATGAAGCCTTTAAAAGGAGGCAAATGAGATCATTTGGTACATCTTGGATTGGAGCATTTGTCTTTGGTGTGGATTGGAGAATTCAGTTCTCTACCATAGTAGTCCTAGGATGAAAACCCTTGGATGATTTAGTTAAAGTGGGCAAGAACCCATCTCTCTCCTTGATGAATTCATTCAAAATTCACAGGTTTTTCTCATCAGTTTCCAGTTATTTTGGAGTTTGGGTTTAGCTTGGAGCAGATGTTTGTGGGAGGTCATTTCCTCAACCATATTCCTGTTCTTATACCAGCATATTCGATATAATAAAATAAGGCTGAGCTTCTTGCATGCTTGTGTTGTTTATGTTTCAGTTGCAGAATTTTGTTCCAGTTTTTCAGTTTAGTTTGTGGTTTAATTTGTGCATATCGTTTATAAAATTAGCGGTTTCATTTTTTGAAGAAATTTCCTACAAAAATTATATCTAGAACATTACACGTGAACAATTATATCAAGCCATCATTATGTGATATGGTTGTTGTCCAACAAATTATTAGCTCACAGTCGTGTCTATCTGCTAAAGGGTTGAGGGTATTATAAGTCCACAACAAAGAGTGATACAAAAACATTACAAGCTAGGAAAAATGACAAGCCTTTCCATAACTATGCATTGAAATCAAAACATTTCTAGATGGGAAGACAATGTTATGAACATAAATATGTTTAAAATAAAAATAATAATTAATAATTATGAAAGGACATGTCTCAAAGGACATGAATGTTCATGAAAGAGTATCCTACCTAACTATATGTACGAGGCCCTCATTTGTATCATCATATCAATTCTCCCATATATTATTCAATATACTTATTTATTTATCCTCAATGAATTACTTTATATTCCAAGTCTCTTGGTTATTTTATTTGTGTGCCATATTTAGATGTCACAACTTAATATGAAAATGGATTGCATACCTCATATTTGAAGACCCACTTTCATCAGGTGACTTGGGTAGAGGAAAATAATATTTGATTGGAGAGTGGTTAAGAGGCATCTGAGAGTGGCCATCTATCGATCAGTGTGGGGCTGCTAGCTAGCAAGTTGGATCAAATGGGGGGGTAATTTTCCATGGGGGTTACCCATAGGCTGGTAGTTAATAACAGTGTTGATAATATCGTTCTCGACAAAATGTCGGCAAGGGTCTTGAAAACAATATCGGCAAGGGTCTTGAAAACATCTTTTCGGCAATATCGGCGAAAATATCACGAAATATCGAAAAATATTGGCAAATATAAAAAAATCGTTTTTTTTTTTCATATTTTTAAACATATAAAACAAAACTGATATTTAGCCAAAATTTTCAAAATATCGCGATATTTAGCCAAGATTTTGAAAATATCGCGATATTTTCGTGCAGAAATATCGTTTGTCTTAAAATCGTGATATTCACAATAGTTCGTCGTCAAGATTATCAACACTAGTTAATAGGCCAGAAACAAATTCCTTAAAAAATTCTTCAATCTTCAGTAAACATTAAAATATGTGAACCAACATAAATAATAATAGAAAATAAGTAGCAACCCTTGACACAAATTTCAAACTTGGCAGCCAAAGTCACTAGCTTTTAATCTATTTATCTACTGTTTTGGCAATTCTTTGGATCACTCTATCCCACAACTCTCCTTGGGTGAGGCTTGCAAGAAAAAGTGGATTCTAAGGACTTGAACACTTAGTGAGGCTGAATTAAAGCCCATACATGAGATTAAAGCCAATCGGGAATATGATTATTACTACCGAAAGCATTGATTTTTTCCCTTTTGAATCTTGGAACTTCAAGTTTTATAGAATATTTTGTAGGAAATCTATTCCATTATAAGCATTTTTCTTCCATGACAATCAAGAAAGAATCATTGGCAAAGTGGTCATTAACCATTTGCCCCAAGTTAGGCTCTGGTGATGGAATGCCTTAATCAACCCTTAGGCCATCCTGTTCTTGAGAGATAACCAAGGGATTTAGCAACAATTACATACAATCCAAAGTCTATGGGAACATAGATTCTCCCTTCCAAGATATGACATTCAACTCTCTCGAGCAATGGCCTGAAGTAATAAAAACATTTTCTTCTTACCTAAAACCAAAAAAGGAAGTTGTGTTGGAAATCTATATACTATCTCCCACACAATGGATCCCTTCCAAGATATGACATTCAACTCTCTCGAGCAATGGCCTGAAGTGATAAAAACATTTTCTTCTTACCTAAAACCAAAAAAAGAAGTTGTGTTGGAAATCTATATACTATCTCCCACACCATGGATCCCTTCCTTTTATAATACAAGAAATAGGAGTGACTGCTATGCTACACAAAAAAAAAAATGTGTTCGATTTTATGTATCAAACTAGGTATATACAATTCTGTAAATGTGGTTTTCATAATTTCGTGTTCTTTTAAATTCACGAAGTGAGTATAAAATTTATTTGTTTCCAGCAGCGTAACCCTATAGGCTGTTATATTAGACAAAAAGGGCCGGTTTCTTCTTCTATAAAATCGTCTATTTCCTGTTTGTTTATGTATGTGGGACAATTTATCGTCAACTCCACATATATTCCGAGAGACTAGTAGTCTATTTCCTGTTTGTTTATGTATGTCATCATATCTGGGACAATTTATCGTCAACTCCACAGATATTGCGAGAGACCAATTTAATTATTTTCATTAAACCATTGAATTTCTATATTGCGAGAGACCAATTTAATTATTTTCATTAAACCATTGAATTTCTAATATGTTTTAGGGCTTCCAAAGTTATGAGAGTGGTCGAGGGAAAGCTATAATCCTAGAAAATATAAGAACAATAAACAAAAGTGGCTTACAAACTTTGTAGCCCAATAAATTCTCCAATGTATGAAGGAATTTCACCAGAAATCATGTTGTTTCTTAGCACTCTGCACAAGACGTGAAATGTTAGAATCTTATTGTTTAGAAGATGAGCAGCAAAGTCGAATAGCTTGCATTAAGTTAAGGTTTATAAGCACAAGAGGCTATTTCACTTACAGTGTAGTCAATTTCTTCAAGTTTTTTACGAATGACAACGACGAGACACCTGACCACGTTATGTCAATTTATGAACCAATTTACTCTCTTGCCAGCATGCATACGAAATATATGTCAACAAATAGTGAACTTTTAATGTCAATTTATGAACCAATTTACTTGCATTTCAAGTTGCAAAAATGCCAGTGAACGTTGAAACAAATACATACAGATTTGTCAAAGAGGTTAAGTTGGAAAATCTTGAAGGAATTGGACCCTTGAAAGCATTCCCCTGTAGCCTCCTGCATAGCCCTTTCATTCAACATCGTGTGCAAGCCATATAATAATGTGAAAATTAAATGGACAAATGTCTGTACATTAAAATTATGATAGATAGAGAAGAACAACGGTATGAACCAATGTATAGCTTCATGAATTTTTAATATAAATTTGGATACCATATAACATTTTGAGGAAAAAAAACAATACACTGACAAATTAATGTTTACAGAACATAAGATCGGTTACACTTGGTTAGAAGGATCCAGGTTCAGCACAATTCTTATGCATACATATAAATGATGACCAAGTTCATCATAGTTTCATATGCATATGGATGCTTCTACAAACAACCTATGCCTATGATACCAAGTGTGTATAAGTTCATTACAAATCAAGTAAGTCTTAGGTTTATGTATGATATGTTAAAAGGATCTATTTATGTTGATGATTATAAAAATGATAGACATCAATCTTTCTGATTATTCCATTATTTAAAAAACATTTTACGAAAGCATTAATATGAATATATAGAGTTTTTCAACAAGAATACTGCAAAAAAATTTTAATAACCTCTTTTTCACCCAAAAGAATCAATATTAAAAATGAATATAACTGCTTTGTTTTTTGGTAATCAACAAAATACCTTACCACAAAATAAGATATATCATGCCACATTCATGATTCTCCTACAAAGAGAAAACACCAAATGCCTTTTGGCCAGAAAATAAAAAGGTGAATGGTAAGTCTTAGATAACTCTATTTTCTAATTAAGATAATCATAGAATTCAACATATTTTACATGTACATTAAAAGAATATGTTTGTACATCCAAATAATATTGAAAGGATGTTTAAAAATTTATGTTTATGTTTTTGTGGGTTTGTTATCTTCCCACATAGCACTTAATGACTTAAAAGAAACTTTTTATAAAGTGAGTGTGACTTTATAAAGTTGGGTCACTTAAGTGATTTAAGTGGGTTCAAGGTGAAATTAATTCATGGCCCCATTGATCTTGATATGGCTAGATTAAATCTCATCCATTGAGATCTAGGGTTAGGGATTTTAGTCATTGATGAGAAATAAAAGGAGAAAGGGAGAGTGAAGAGACACACTATTCTTCATTAGATTTGGAGAATAGGATAAAGAGGGCCAAGGAAGAAGTTCAGCAAGAGGAAGAGTATTACAACAACTGGTACAATAAGGAGGGCATGCATTCCTGTGTAGAGAAGGGAACACTTCGCCAACATGAATTTCAAGGAAGTGGACAAAATTTTTTTCAAGCTACAAACTAGCATGAGCTTCAAGGGACCCAACATAGATTTAGAGGGAGAAATTTAGAAGGGAAATGTGTGCAACTGGCATGAATTTTGAGGAGGTTGAGGCACAAAATTCTAGGAAAATATGGGCACAGAAAACAAGGCTTGAATAACATGGATTTTAATGGATAGAGAGAGTTAAGATTGGCATGATTTACAAGGAAAAATTGGCACAAAAATGAGGTTTATTAGGCACTAAAATCGAGGGGTTGCTGGCACAAATTTCAAGGAATAACTACAACACTTTTTCCAATGAATTATGAGCATGAAATCTTGGAGATAAGTTGGTTTTTCTCTGTCATTTAATACTATAATAAATTCTATGAAAGAAATAAATTTCTCTCTCACTAGTTTTCTCTTCGGAGTTTTCTAGGGGCCTTGCCCAAAAATCCTGTGTCAAATGTGTGTTGTCTATTGTTCATTTCCAGATGTTAAAAGTTTGATTTAGTCATGTGTATTTCAGCTCATAAAAATCATATTGGATGTGTTTAAGTTTAATGCATTAACTATGAAGTTTTTTATTGGAGTTTGAAATTAGAGTATTGGCTAAGTGTTTGACGAAAGTCCTACAAGAGAAAATTATTGTCGATGAAATTTCAACATGGTATTAGAGCCAAGTTAATAGAACAACTGAGTATAATAAACTAAACAAGGATTTATGGTTGAGAGGGAGTTGATGTCCACCCTTGGAGAGATTTGAAATCTTGTGTTGGTAAGCATGTCAATGGCAACAACGTTGAGGGTGGAGGATAGGCTGAATGAGGTTGATAATTTTAGTCCATGGAAGGAGAGGTTTGTATTGGTGATTCAGGAGTTTGAGTTGTGGGACATTGTTGAGAAGGCAATGACAATACCCACTGATTCAGTACAACTGGTTGATTTTAACAAGAGGAATGTTAAGGCCAAGAGGCTTCTTCTAGATGCTATCAAAGACCACCTTATTCCCCATGTTTCTGGGAAGACTTATGCCTTTGAGATGTGGGCAACCTTAATTAAACTTTTCCACAAGACTAATGAGAACAAAAAGATGGTGTGGTGGGAAAAACTAAGGGAAACTAAGATTACCAAAACTGACACAGTTTCCTCATACCTCACCAAGATCATTCAAGTGAGAGATGAGTTGGCAGTCATGGGAGAAACCATCTCAGATGAGAAGGTGGTTAGATCAGCCATGAGTGATTTTTCCAAGGAGTGGGATGAATTCATTAATCAGATAGTTTCCGTGAGAAACTTCCAGAATGGGGAAGAATGTGGGATGATTTCCATCAAGAGGAGATAAGTCAAAATGCCAAGAGTGGTGGGAAGTGTGGAGGGGAAGAAGAGGGGAATGTTTCTCTTATTCCAAAAGGAAAAGGAAAAGGTAACATAAAGGGAAGTGGGGGATATGCTTCTGTGAAGGACATGAGCAAAGTGAAATGCTCTACATATCAAAAGACTAGTCACTATGCAAGCCAATGTCCATACAAGAAGAAGAAGAAGAAGAAAGAGGCTCAAGTAGCAGTAGTAGCATCAACTAGGATTAATGACTTTGCTGAGAAATTTGAGAAAGAGTCTTCTCTTATTTTTTGTATTTTGGATAGTAGTACTGCAGTGTATGAGGAAAGTGAGTTATGGCTAGTGGATAGTAGAGCATCCAGTCACATGACGGGGATGAGGTCAGTGTTCTGCAGTATTTCAGAGACAGACTCAGAATACCATGTGAGTTGTCGAGCTAGAACCACACATGCAGTGAAGGGGGTTGGACATGTTAGATTCCAACTAGAGTCGGGAGGATTTTTGGATTTGACATGGATATTATTTGTTACAGGGTTGATGGTACACGTGCTCTCATTATCAACCTTGGAGAAGGATGGATATATAGTTTTGTTCCGAGGTGTAAAAGTGCTTCTATATTCATAGGGAGTGTCCTTGGATGTAGTAGTAGTGCTTGGCATCAGATAGGGGTAGTCATACGGGTTGCTAGGCTAGCCTATGGGTGTATCTAAAGTCAGGAGGATTTTTGGATTTGACATGGATATTATTTGTTACAGGGTTGATGGTATATGTTCTCTCAATATCATCCTTGGAGAAGGATGGATATATAGTTTTGTTCCAAGGTGGACAATTGCTTCTATATTTAGAGGGAGCGACCTTGGATGTAGTGGTAGTGCTTGGCATCAAACAGGGGTAGTCATACAGGTTGCTAGGATAGCGTGTGGGTGTATCTAAGGGGATATTAGATACAAGATCAGTGTCATTTATTGAGAGGGGACAGGTGACTAGGAAGAGTGTTATAGACATTTTTGTGCCTTACAGCATGAAGCATGAAATGTCCATAATCTAAGGGATCCAAAGTCCCTAAAACATGTTGTTCCTACCCCTAGAGGAACAAGGTCAGCAAACCACAGCACTAAAAATCAGTTCTCCACCTGAAAACACTCAAAAACAAGCAATTTCGGGATCATGTCAATTGCTCCACTGAGCATCTGCGCTGAATGTCAACTGCCCCTCTCTGTACTTGCGTTGAATGTCAAATCCAACAAAGGCTACCTGCGCTGAGCTAGATTGGACAAGTGGCACAGTCATTCTTCAAGGTGTCAATGCCCAGGAAGCTTCCAAAATGACACTTGGATCAGGGAATTCGCCCAGTGATGAGTAAGAGGTTCTTAAACTCCAAGTGGAAGCAAGGATCTCCAAGTGGACTCAAGAACTGAAGTATGACTGAAGTGGGAGAGGACACTAGTTAGCTCTCAAGCTGACTCATCCTTTCTCCAAAACTCCTATATATAGAGCTCTCTCATGAGGTCTAAGGAGGCTGGAATTTTGTGAATGCAAGGAAGTGTTGTTGGTTTGAGTTTAGAGCTATTGGGTGATTGCTTTGAAGGAGGTGAAGAGGAGATTTCTTTCTGCTGGGAGGTGTTGCTGGATTGGGCCTCTTATGGTTGTAACACTCTCAGAACTTTACTTCTTCCATTAATAAAGCATTTGAGGTTCTTCTATATGCATGTGTCTCAATGATGTATTGTTGTACTTGTGTATTTGATTTATTCTAATCCTTGAATCAATTATGAATGTATGCTTCTTGTAGTTTCCCTCTCTTGCCTTTTTGCAGGATCTTTGTGTAGCTGGGCCAGTGAAAGAGCAAGGAGCTGGGAGCAAGCAGCAAGGAGAGAAGATTGGATCAATCATTAGCGGAAGACATCAGTTAGTGGATCTCTTTCTCCCCTATTCTACTTTCATAAAGAAGAAACCTTAGATAGCTTTGCTTTCAGTTGTTGCTGAGGTACTATCACCCTTAGAGTGGGATAGGGTCATTCCGTATTGGATACTTTTCCCTACAACAAATTGGCGACTCCGCTGGGGATCGTATCTTGTTGGTTGTTTGTGTTTTTGCTATTCATTTCATAAACACAGGGAGTACCGAATCGAACTGCATTTGGATCTTTCAAATGCAAAGTAGAGGGCAGCTACTCTAGCTCAGTTTCTGGGCATGTTTATGATTTGAAGAGCTGATCCACAAGGACTCTGAACAGCTCTTAGTGATAGCTTTTCATCCTCCTAATTACCCTCTAGTGTGTACTTGACTGATAGCTTCTGATTTGGCCAAAAACTGTGAATTTTTGAGCAATCTGTGACCCGGAAACCAAGAGAAACGAAAGTTTCGTTCTTCAGTGCAGGCTGTGTGAAGGCTGTCTGCATTTCAGCGCAGTTCCCGAAGGGGCTACCTGCGCTGAATGTCAAACTGACAGTGTACTACCTGCGCTGAACCAGTCTTGCCTTGTGCTACTGGGGTTTCCTGCCGTTTCTTGCCCTGTTTTCACTCTTGTTTTTGCAGCCTGTTACCAGTCAATGTACCTATCTGAAACCAACTTTCCTTGCCACTATTCCACCTCGGTTGTATAAAGAAACTGTAATTGTTCTTTGTGTATTTCTTACGTCATTTACAGTTTCCCATAACAAAAAGTGAACTAGTCTTACTGTGGCCTCTTAGATCCAGAACCGTGATAAGTGTCGTAGTGATCTTAAGAGTTAGTTTGTTTGTTGTTCATAGCTGATTGAGCTTTTGCTTTCGTCATATGGTTTGAATTTAAATATTTCTAGTGTTGAAACAAGTAAATCTTAAGGTGTCTTTTGATTTTGGACAAAGCTTGTTTGCTTTCACTTGAAATTGAATTCAAAATTATACAACAGCTTTCTTTTTGCAATACACCAACATTAAGAAAGAGAAAAGAAATACCTGCATTGTGCATGTGCATTTTGACAGCTTGCATGTTGATTTAGGAAAAAGTGCATTAGTGTGTGCTCTATGATCTGTGTGAAAAGATGATGTCTTTCTTTTCCCTCAGTAGTTAAGATTTTCAAAGTTGAAAGATTGAAAAGCTTGCCTATCATCTTAGACTGCATTTAGGAAGTTGTATTATACATCTCGTGGTGATCCTTAAAGGCAAACTGCTAAACAAGATCAACTTAAAATGAATTGAATTTACATAACAACGCATTGAAACATAACACAAACACATAGAGGTCTAAGCTAGAGACGTGTTCCAGCGTCGTTAAACGTGATATCTTAGCGTTGAGTGGTTGGGTGATTCCTCCACGGTGAAGCGATAAGTATGAATACGGACTTGTGCTCCCACGTATCGTCGCGTATATATTGGGAGACCCCTATAGGAACAAAGCCTTTATCCTTAGGAAGCCGTGTTGGCCGCCCTACTGATCGTGATGCAGTGAACACAGCATTCATGAAGATCGACCACCCGTACCGTAAAACGTATTCTGTGGTTTCGCGAAAGGTTTGGCACACCCTCTGCCTAGATCTCCAGAGCAGTTTCTTTTGGCCTTTTTCAAACTCTATAACTGAAAAAGTCTAAACGAGCATTTGTCACTTCGGGCTCGTTAAAACATCGAAGGATACTAGAGTCATCTTTAGCTTTTTCTCGACTCTTAAAAAGTGAAAAAGCAAGTTGTGTCTAAAGCGTCGTTATAAAATTCATTTTAAACGGAACATAATCACCTCTTATTCCCGTGTTGATCTGTAGGTTGAGAACATGGAACGCCCCAACCAAGGAATTCCACATGATGGAAATCCTAGTCCTTTCTCCTCTTGGGGAGAAGTTGGTGCGCCCCATATGGCCACATTGTCACTTCTAGGATTGACAATTGGCCTGCCAATTTGGATTTTCTCAACCAATGTAGTTCAGAACACCATGGTTCCTGAGTAGTCGAGTCAACAGTTAGATCAGTGTAGAGCTGCCCACCAGCCTTATACTTCTTATAACTCTTCCTCCAATCCTTCGTCTTCGCAAGGTAGAGCCGGCAAAAGCCAAGCTCCCATGGAGAAGAAGGAGAAGAAGAAGAAAGAGAAGAAGAAGAAGGAGCCTAAGGCGACTGGGGGCAAGCAAAAGACATCTGACAAAAATCCACACACAGCACAGACCAGGCCTAAGTCGCCATGTGTCATATGTAGAGGAGACCATTTCCATAGAGATTGTCCCTGTATTCCCCGGATACTAAGGGACTGGTCCCCTCGTTTGCACAATTCGGGAGCATCAACCTCTGATAGCCATGTTGAATGCTTACCGTCAACCAGCGAAAGTGAAGGTTCAAGACAAAGAGGAGGAGTAAGATTCCCCTGCAGACTGTGTGAAGGCGATCACGCCATCCACCGTTGTCCCTTCTTAGACGAAGCGAAGAGAGTTTTGGAAGATCGTCCGGTTTCACCGTTAAGACTTCCTCCTGGATACAAAAAACTCGTGCCAAGTCCTTCGTTGGTTGAGAATACAGCTGGCCCGCTCAAGTGGTCGGCTGAAGCGTCAGTCACTGAAAATGAACCTACTGAATCCAGACCGGACGAAAGTCCAAAGGTCGATACGGCAGTTGACCCGGTTCTCCCTTCAGAAGTTTCATCTTCAAATGACACCGTCACTGAAGAGTCATCTTCAAGTGACACCCTCACTGAAGAGAATAAGGATGACACCATCCAGATTCTTTTCATCAACACAGACTCTGATGAGCATCAAGGCAATGCACCCATTCCTTTATCGCAGGAAGGAACATCTTCAGGGTCATATCCGGCCGTATATTCGGTCCCACCACCAAGCAACCTAGTTGTATCCTTTGATTGGAATCAACTAGGCAGACCCCGGTTACCAACCAGTATACCATTCAGAATCATTGTCCAAATCTATAGAATGATAATGGCTGGCACTATCATTGATGAAGGGGCATCTGTGAGTATCCTTTCCTCTATTGCTTGGAAAGCACTGGGTTCCCCGGCGCTTTTACCTGAGATAAGAAATCTCTCAGGTTTTGATAAAGGAACCAGTCGACCATTAGGGATCCTCCCCAATGTGCCTGTTACATTGAAAGGGAAGACCGTTCAAATGAGCGTGATGGTCGTTCAAGGACCCTTGGATTATAACCTACTCCTTGGACGAGACTATATATATTGCATGGGAGCAATAGTCTCCTCACTCTTTAGAGTAATGTGTTTTCCACACGAAGGAAGAGTGGTCAAGCAGTAGACCAACTTTCATTTCCGGGATCACGCATCGCAAATAGTCAAATACCAACCTCGAATGGTCTATTCAATCAAGAAATGTCTCCACCCCCAGTCCTCCTTCCCGATGAGTGCGAGTGATTCGGAAAGATGGGACTGGAACCCAGGGGGCATGCATCCTGGTCTGCTTCGGGCAGAGAAAACCTTGGGTATAAGATAGAATTTCCGCGGGAGAATATGACTAGTCCGTACCCCGTCCGTGGTTGGAAGAGGGGTTGTTCTAGAATAGGATTCTTTTGTCAAAGTTACGTGTTTGACAACAGTCATTCACCCTTGTCTATTTCGGTAGACATTGCCGAGGAAGTGTTCAGTTTGAAAGATTAACAGAACAATCTTTGGGTAACCTGAAAGAGGTAAGCCTCACCCTTTAAAACAAATGTTTTGACGGATAAGTAGGGGCAGCCTTGAAATTGTACTTTATACCTGGGGGCATGCAAACCTTTTGGAGTGCAAGCTAAGAGCGGTTATTTATCTGTTTTTGGGATTAGCCATTTCCGAACTTGCATAAAGAAAGGATGAGATGGAGTAAAGCTTAGTGAAGATGAAACTCCTTAAAAAATAGAGATCTCACAGGAGACATTTCCTATCTTATGACTGGTATATCGAGCAGTTTTAGCATAAAGTTCATGCTTGTTAAAAAATAAACGCAAGATCTGAGCAGTTTTAACGCGGTCTTCATGCTCGTTAAAAAATAAATAAAAGCAGTGAGCAATGTTTCCTCCAGAGTTTAAGCTCATTTTTATCTAAAAAAAGAACCTATCCCGGTAAATAACCTTGGTGATCGTAATTTTATCAGCCATAAAAGCCTTGGTTGTGTTTGCACCCGCCACCTCCACCGTCATTTGGCCGATCGTTCACCTCCATATGATTGTTTACCCATTTTGAGGAACAGCTGCGAAGAGTGATTTCACCTAGCCATCCTTGTGACACTGCCGTGATTGGAAAATTCCAAACTGTACCTGGAATCAGTTGCTATCCCTGTTTATCACTCGTTCCTCAAAAGACGAGTCTTCTTTGAGCTCTTTTCATCTGACTCATAAAATATGAAAAGTTTGCCGAGTTTTGGCCTTCCAGCTCGTTAAAAGACCGGAAGAGCTATCCCTCCTCTAGATTTTAATCTTTTTGGACCTAAGGGATTATTGCACAAAAAGATCGAGCGCTTGTTTTGTTCGGCTCGTTAAAAGTACCAAACACTCATCCCTTCTGTATTGTTTTATACTTTTTCGGACGTAAGGGATTAGATGACGAAAAAGGAATTTTGGAGTTAATTTTCTGTACCTTTTCAGACTCTCTAAAAATGAATAGGACCGAGTTTTCCTTGTCGTTAGACTCGTTAAAATGATTAAATAGCGACAAACTTGTCTTTAGACGAGAACGAGTTTCCCTATCGCTAGGCTCGTTAAAACATAGCGATAGGCTTGCCCGAAGGGCAGGTTATAGAACAAGCATATGTTATCCTCCTCAAGCTTGACAAAAATAAAGAGGTACTGGTTAGAAATGACTGGGGAAAAATTGGGAGAACCTCAAAGCTTTAATGGTAGCAAGTCGCTCTTGAACATGACACTTTTCCTCCGTACCACATCGGGTTGGGTTGTTTCATTCACCGGTCTCATCACCATGGTCTTCGCCAAACCATCCATTTGGGGTAATGCTACCGATCCATCGCATCAGTGTCGTTATATGTTCAAGAGATGTTGTTCAGAAAGAGTCAACCGTGTCCCATCCACTGCCATACATTATCCTTCATCCATTCATGATCGCCACCCTGAATCATATGTCACAGATTGTATTCACCTCCACTAAAATCATTAGCTCCGTTCCGTGTCACTGATGTGGGATTCATTAAGGCCCTCCTTTGACGGATCGCTTCTTGTCGACTTCAGCTCATTATCCAAGAAGTTGATCTAGGAACAACCCCCTCAGTACTTTGAAGCTTGCATGCCTCAATGGCAAGCTTCTCACTTCCGGCGACAGGTATACATCAATGACCTTCGACCAGAAGATTTTGCGTGGTGTTCGACGCCAAGTCCTTTATTCACACCACGTGAATTGTACTGCAGTACCTTGAGGGTCATTATCATTATCGGTGATTCCTCTCGCGCTTGTTAACAGTTTTCATTATTGACCGGTAATCAAGCGATGTCTTTCCATGTTCGACTTTAGCGCAGTTCTCACATGGATCGACTTGTACTTAGAGTGAAGATCGAACGAGTTTGAAGACCCCGGATCTAGTTTCATCCATCCGGGCTGTGATATATATTCAGGAGATATAAAAACATTTGTCATGTACATCATTGCAGTAGATGATCATCCTATTCAAAGGATGATAATTTCAGCAGAGAATTATCAGTCTACCATCAGACGATCATCTGTTCTGTGTACCAAATGAATTTATAAAGCTGAGCATGGGAATGCCTGCCTCAGCTAGATCATGAAAGCATAATGAAAAATAATGTATTGTATTGTATTTTATTACAGGTCACCTCCCAGCGATTGAATGAACTTCGGATCCTCTGGATAAAGCATTTCACCCGATAAACGACCTCATACTTTAGGGGGCAACTGTTATAGACATTTTTGTGCCTTACAGCATGAAGCATGAAATGTCCATAATCTAAGGGATCCAAAGTCCCTAAAACATGTTGTTCCTACCCCTAGAGGAACAAGGTCAGCAAACCACAGCACTAAAAATCAGTTCTCCACCTGAAAACACTCAAAAACAAGCAATTTCGGGATCATGTCAACTGCTCCACTGAGCATCTGCGCTGAATGTCAACTGCCCCTCTCTGTACCTGCGTTGAATGTCAAATCCAACAAAGGCTACCTGCACTGAGTGAGATTGGACAAGTGGCACAGTCATTCTTCAAGGTGTCAATGCCCAGGAAGCTTCCAAAATGACACTTGGATCAGGGAATTCGCCCAGTGATGAGTAAGAGGTTCTTAAACTCCAAGTGGAAGCAAGGATCTCCAAGTGGACTCAAGAACTGAAGTATAACTGAAGTGGGAGAGGACACTAGTCAGCTCTTAAGCTGACTCATCCTTTCTCCAAAACTCCTATATATAGAGCTCTCTCATGAGGTCTAAGGAGGCTGGAATTTTGTGAATGCAAGGAAGTGCTGTTGGTTTGAGTTTAGAGCTATTGGGTGATTGCTTTGAAGGAGGTGAAGAGGATATTTCTTTCTGTTGGGAGGTGTTGCTGGATTGGGCCTCTTATGGTTGTAACACTCTCAGAACTTTACTTCTTCCATTAATAAAGCATTTGAGGTTCTTCTATATGCATGTATCTCAATGATGTATTGTTGTAGTTGTGTATTTGATTTATTCTAATCCTTGAATCAATTATGAATGTATGCTTCTTGTAGTTTCCCTCTCTTGCCTTTTTGCAGGATCTTTGTGTAGCTGGGTCAGTGAAAGAGCAAGGAGCTGGGAGCAAGCAGCAAGGAGAGAAGATTGGATCAATCATTAGCGGAAGACATCGGTTAGTGGATCTCTTTCTCCCCTATTCTACTTTCATAAAGAAGAAACTTTAGATAGCTTTGCTTTCAGTTGTTGCTGAGGTACTATCACCCTTAGAGTGGGATAGGGTCATTCCGTATTGGATACTTTTCCCTACAACAAAGAGTGATTCTTCAGGTACTACCAAGAGACTTAGTTGGTATGCCATGACATTGACAGTTGCTCAGGAGTGTGATAGGACTCCTCAGAGCATGGTTTTTTGTGATAGATTCTTAGCTCAGGTTTCAGGTCAGGTGGCAGGAAAGGCTTTAGGGTTAGAGGGAGCAGCTACATGTACTGAGATGGGCTTGGAGACAGATTTTGGTGGTGGAGGTGCAAGAAGTACCTCACTCACTAAGAGTGAATGTTAGTTTTTGGTAGCTCAAAGGTACTTCTACTTTGGTGGTGTCTCGCATTTAGAAGTGGCCGAGAACATTTCACTCCCTAAACACTTTATTTTATAAAGTGATTTTATAAAGTTGAGAAGTGTACATTTTTAATTAATGACTAAAAAGTGACTTTTTATAAAGTGAGTGTGACTTTATAAAGTTAGGTCACTTAAGTGATTTAAGTGGGCCCAATCTGAAATTAAGTCATGATCGTTTATCTTGAGATGGCTAGATTAAATCTCAGCCATTGAGATCTAGTATTAGGGATTTTAGTCATTGATGAGAAATAAAAGGAGAAAGGGAGAGTGAAGAGGCACACTATTCTTCATAATATTTGGAGAAGAGGAGAAAGAGAGCCAAGGGATAAGTTCAGCAAGAGGAAGAGTATTACAACTAGTATAACAAGGAGGGCACACATTCCTAGGCATAGAAGGGCACACTTTGCTAGCATGAATTTCGAGGAAGTGGACAGACACAAAATTTGAGGCAAAGGATAGGGAGTTTTTTGAGCTGCAGACCAGCATGAGCTTGAAGGGACCTAGCATAGATTTCGAGGGAGAAATTCAGCAAGGAAATTCATGTAGTTGGCATGAAATTATGGGAAGATCTGGACATGAAAAATGAGGCTTGAATAGCAAAAAATTCTAGGGATAGACAGAGCTGAGATTGGCATAATTTTCTGGGCAAATTTTGCATAGAAAATGAGGTCTGTCAGGCACTGAAATCAAGGGGTTGCTGGCATGAATTTCAAGGAACAACTAAAACACCTTTCCTAAGGAATTATGAGCATGAAATATGGGAGATAAGTTGTTTATTCACTTCCATTTAATGATGTAATAAATTCTCCAAAAGAAATAATTTTTTCCCTCTCACTGGTTTTTCCTTCGGGGGTTTTCCAGGGGCCTTGCCCAAAAATCCTGTGTCAAATGTGTGTTGTCTACTGTTCATTTTTAGCTATTATAATTCTGATTTAGTATGTTTATTTCAGCTCATACAAATCAGATCGGATGTCTTTAATTTTAATGCATTAACTGTGAAGTTTTTTAATCGAGACTGAAATCAGAGTATTGGCTAAGTGTTTGACGAAAGTCCTACAAGAGAAAATTAGCTTGTAGGTGAAATTTCAACAACTTTATGATGTAATCAGGGTTGGAAATTAGGCATAAGAATCACTACATCCACCCTAATATTTCTGGAAAATAAATGAAAAAAAATTAACAATGGTGGGCTCATAAGTGATGCTCCTTCAATTAGCTATTTAATTTTCCCCTAGAATTGGAATTAAAAATCACATTGCCCCGATGATGGACTCACTAAGCTAGTCCGAAATGTTGGTTTCAAAAATTGTTCACAAGCTTTTCCACAAACATAAAAAAATTGGAATTAAGAAGTTTGCAAGTATTCCTAAGATATATCATGAAAATTATTAAACCCAAAAGTAAAATATAAAAGGAGAATAGCGTGTGAATAGAGGATGATAACATGTTAGAATCCTTTCAAAGTAGTAGATGTGCTCTTCAATGAATCAAGTCCCTTGAATTTGCATGTAAACAATCAACAAAACTTCCAATCTTGAAAAACTGAAATATTAGCCACATATGAAAATAAAGCCTTTAATGGAACCCCAAAAAACTTTATAGTTTGTAAATTTAACAAATGTTCTTTCAAATATTCCAACAACAACAAAATAACCAAGAAGGGGAGCCTCTTATATATAATTCTAGGTTTAAAAACCCTGTCAATAAAGTAATAATATCCTAGGTTAAAACCCTAGATTTAGCCTAAGAGAACATAAATGACCATTATCCAGTAGCTACCTAAGGAGGATAAGGTCAACAACACATAAAGAATGTGAGGTGGTTATGCCACATATACAACAATCTCCATGGAGGTAGGTAGTGTCCATCAAAAGAAGAGGAAAAATTAGGTCAACACTTTAATGTCTTGCCTCTAAGCAAAGGATGAGGCCTAAAACCTCCCTCAAGTGTGCATGTCCCCTCAAAAAGTGAAACAAACAAGAAAACACAATGTTCAAGGTGGCACATGTTGATTTTTGTAGCATTAGTTGTGCTCTAGCCTCGAGATTTTCCAGAGAGGATAAGACACATGTATTCTCCAAGATCCAGAAATCATTTTGGAAAAGTCCACCTAGAGATGGTTTAATTAAAATAATTAATAATTTTTAATGTATTCCTAAGTCTAAACTTAGGAAATGTGATTAATTAAAGGATATTAATTAAATCTGGTGCAAATATTCTAGAAGAAGATGAGGATCAACTCCCAATTAATCTTGGCCTTTGATTATGTTTTAATATTGGTTGTTGGTTCTCCAACGAGAGATTATAAGAAGGAGTTCGATGGGAACTTGGATAACACATAGAGATAGTGAGATCTAGAGATCAAATTCTCAAGAGAAGTAGTGTTGAGTTGTCGGAGAGAGATCGAGTGATCTTATTGCAGTGAGGGGCAAGGATAGTAGACTGGAGGGGATTCTTCCAGTTTCAGTGAGTGCAAGGCAGAGAAGGCAACGAGAGGTCCAGAGAGGCAATGTAGTGCCACACAGAGGCAACACAGTGCTTCAGAGGGAGTCCATAATTTTGCTGAGGAGTAGTCAAGATCCGATGCTAGAAGCCAGGGTGTGAGTTCAAGAGGCTAGGGCAATGTTGCATAAAGTGAGGATGCGAAAGTGTCATTTCCCAAAAATCTAGGAAGCGAAGCATCTTGAAAGTGTCTACTATATATATATATATATATATATATATATATATATATATATATATATATATATATATATATATATATATATATATATATGCATTTATATTAAAAAACATTCAAAATACAAATTAGTTGTAGAAGACATGAAAACATGCATATTTTTACATAAATCAAAATAGATATGCCATCCATTGTACATCAGTGATTATTATTCCAACATCAACCATCTAGAATCGAGATTCCTCTTCTCTTCTCTAGCCTTTTCCTCTACTTGGATCCTCTAGGGATATTAGTCAACATTGCTCAATTTTTATCAAACATCCTAATACAAGCCTTATAATATGGTAAAGAAAGATTAACATGCATGATCAATGATTTTGACATTTTTACTAAGGCCATGAAAAAAGAGTTCAACAATCAACAACACTAACGCAGGGGTACATATAGGGCTTGGTGCTCTTGATTAAATGCCAATCACATGCCCTCATACATGATATAATTGAATGAAACGCCACAATCCCATTGATCCTGGAAACTGTCGAGTCTGCTGAATTTTGAACAGGATATAAAATTATATTTTCTCCATATGAAGTCTGATGAGGTTGGAACCACTCTCAAACATCTTGAGTCATTTCATGGTAATGTTAAATATTTAAGTAAAAGGATGGAAATGAAAGATAAAGGAGAATGTCACTTTTACTTTAATAATCTAACACTACCATTAGGGAGCATCTAGGAAGCGTCTAGGGAGCATCAAAGGGCACCTTGGGAGTATTCGGAAGGTTTAGTTCCTCACATAACAATTCGAAACTTCCAACAAAAAAATTAAAAAGCCCCATAGAACCGTCCACCTTCTCTCAGATCCACTCGCAATCCGTGGTGGATACACGCCCAAACCTCCATAGATCTGCACCTGATCCTCTCTGGATCCACGGATCGGGTAGTTAGAACTGCAGATTGGGCACCAGCGGATCTGATTTTCCAGGAATCACCAAAAAAATCTGTAAGTGCATATCTGATTTTCGGATCCGCGATTTTGCCAAAGGATTGGTGGCAAATCCATACGGGACCCGATTCCGCCTCTAGATCCTTGGGGGGGACGGATCCTGCAACACTAGGCCAAGGAGACAATTTTTGAGAGGCTGAAGATTAGGAGGAGGAGGTGATGCAGTCAATTGAGTTGTGAAGCAAAGCAAACATGAGCCCATGTAGAGACTGCACAGTGATAACGTAAGATAGCTCATCCAAAGCTCAGATCAGTGTCGGATCTCTAGTGACAGTGTAAGATATTTTCTCACTACCTCTTTTCCAGTTTACTCTCTATATCGGATAGCCAATTTTTGCATCCAACGATTTGTACTAAGATTTACTATGGCATAGTAATCAAACCCTCAGTTGCTGCACTGATTTTCCCGCATTGGGTTTTTTCGAGGACTTTTGTCCAAAAATAACGGTGTACTTGTGTGTGTTTATTTCTTTTGTGTGCAGTATTTTGTTTCCATAGTATTTTATGTTATGAAGGCTACAATAGATTTTATTTTGATATTTATTGTGTAACACTATAAATAACTTGATTCAGAATTAACAAGTAGAAGAAAGATAATCAGTTGTTGCAGTAGGGATTCGAGTAACCAATTTTTCACAACACATGTGGCTCCAAGAAGGTGGATGACTCCTCCAAAATCGGCTTAATGGTCCAAGAATGAAAACTTCAAGGTGTAAATAACCTCTCAAAGCATTTGAATGATCATATCCAAGAAGTGAGGGGTCAAGATCCTCTTCAAACAGGCACCATGTCCAAGTAGAATGCCAACAACCTCATGAAGAATGGGATGGATCCTCAAAAGTGGTGATATATGCCTCCAAATATGTGCCAAATAATGGAAGACCCCAATAGGGATGGTGATTCATCCTCTCATTTTCCAATGTGTATGTAAAGTAGCCCTCAAAAAGGCTAGGCACACTAGGGAGGGATGCTCAGTTGTCCATGTGCATAAAAATATGTAGAGAGGGAGAGTGCTCTACATGGTGTTTCACATGCTCTAAAGTTCCAAATGCATATCAAATAACCCAAAGTTCTAGGAAAATAATCACTTGGGCCAAAGTGTGACGTATATAGATCCATGCTTATGCTAAAAGGGAAGTGTGCTTTTAAGTATAAAACCTTTACAATAATATATCACAACCTTTACAAGGGGTAAAGTGAAAAAATGTAGGGGAACTCTAAGTCATGTGTTGCACTAGACCCATCCCAAAACTGATGCACACCCACCTCTACCATAAATGATCTATATAATATGGTTAGAATGAGCCATAAGGGCATATTGGACTTGAAGTGGAATCTAAAAGGACATGCCATGGCCAACCACAAGGGTTTAGTGAAACCACCTAAGTAAAAAATCAGTTTACATCAATGTTGATAACATTGTCAATTTTTTAGTGATGTGCTAAAAAATTACAATTTTCTTGGCCAACCATTTTTTGAACCCAAGACATTTTCCTTAAAAAAACATCGTGTGGTTTAATAAAAAATCACTATTTTTTCCAATTTTTTGTGTGGTTTACTAAAAGATCATAGTCACAAGTCATAATGGCTTCTCTCTTTATCATTTCACTCAACAAGTTGGAGTTATGAGGAAATTTGGAGTTTAGTTGAGGGTTACTATGCAATGTTAGAAGGGATTCCAAGTGTTCGGCAAACGGATTTGTCCAGGCCCTACCAATGATGTGTAATTAATGGTAATGTTAAATTCTTAAAGAAAAAGTGACATCCTTTTACTTAAATGATTAACATTACCATTAATTGTTTTTGGATGTTTAAGAGTGGTCTCAAACTCATTGGATTTCATATGAAGAAAGTAGAATTTTAGATCCCACTCAAAATCCAACAAACTTAACAATTTTTAGGATTTCAGGATTTGGGGGATTGCAATGTTTCCATTTGATTTTGTCATGTATGAGGGTATGGAATTAGCATTTAATCAAGAGCACCAACCCATCTACACACCTCAATGTTTGAGACAATGATCGTTGAACTCCTTTGTCATTAAACTAGTAAAAATGTACCCATAATTGAAATAAAATCTCCATTTGACACGTTAAGTTTTTTTATTTTGCACATAATTTAATTCAACCTCCATCGAATTGCTCAGCTGCCACAGATCAAACTTGGCCTTCTAGAGGAATTCAACCTTCCACAAATAAATTTGGCTTTCACAAATTGGATTTACTCTTTCAAGGAATTTGTCCCACGAGATCAATTCGACCTTCCTAATAAAAACTTTGGAACTGTTGCAATGGATAAATTGGCTTTGTCTCCACGTTCCCGATCTCTAGCAAAAATCAATCTTCTTCTTCTCATTAAATCCATATGAGGAATCCAAGTGATTCTTTCCTTGGATTACCTAGGGTGGATATTCTCACCATCAAAACCAATCTTAACCAGCTAGGGTGGATTAGTCTCACCAGTGAAACTGATTCTCACGAGGGTTTCACCTTTTCACATCAAGCTACAAGAGCTCTCCAAATCAAATTCACACACAACTAGATCATACCCTTAGTGAACTATAATTTTCTTTTTTTAATTTTATCATTGGAATAGCATGGGTCATCAAAAATACCATGGGTCATAAAGTAACTATAATGTCCCCATTTTTGGTTTCCCTTATGATGCAAGGTTTGTGTCAGCCAAGTCATAGGAGTGAGATTATGTCATCAATGGGCCTGAAGGGTTTTGGAGGAGTTTTATGGTGTTCGACGGGGTTCACTTGCTATATTTCATCATCATGGTCAATTATGTATAGATTGTTCTTGGTTCTGTTGCATTTTGATGATCCCTATAAAACAAGATCATTATCAAGCATATTTTAATTATTTATGATTAAGGTGCTATTTGGAGCAAATTATTTGGAGAAACACCTTAGTGTAATATCTCATTGGAACTGGGATGAAGAGATCTATAGGATGGGATGATGAAAAGTGACTTTTAGTGGCCAGAGAAATCATAGACGCAAATTAATATTTTTTTGGGATTAAAAGTGACTTAAATAAAATTAAATAAAAAGAGTCACTTAAATAAAATAAAAGGGAGAAGCTTCTAGAATGAAAATAAAATAATAAAATAAAATTGCTTCTAGAAGGTTGGAGAGAGATCCATCAGATCTTTAAAAAGGAGGGGAAGCAAGCCTTTTGGATCATCAAGAGTTAATCATTTGTTGTTTGTGAAGATGGGGGAAATTGTCCTCACAGGTTATTGTGTCTGAGATGAAAACCCTTGGCTACCTTACTGAGATTGGATGGAAACCCATCTCATCCCTTGGTGAATTCATTTAGAATTTATAGGTGCGTATATTTGTTCCAATTACAATTTTAGGAGGCCAAGTTACATGTTGCTACATTCATCTTTAGAGGCCACAACATCAACTTATTATTTAGCCAAGTATGCCATGTAGTAGGGGACATTTACAGATCTGTTCAAGGTTCTGATACTAAAGTGTTGGCATGTAATTTCATATTGCATATTAATAAAAATAAGGCTGAGTTTTTGCTACCATTTCTCATGTTAACTTTGAGTTGCAATTTCGTGGTTTTTACATTGCAAAATTTATTTGTTGTGTCGATAATTTAATAGTGCATATTGTGAAACTTGATTGAGTTTTGGAAAAATAAATTTATGGTGTATTTTTCTAAAGCAAAGTTTTGGCAAATTTTGTCAAATTATTTTTCGAGATATTACAGTAACACCCCTTATAATTTAATTACTCAACATCACCTTAGAAATGACATTAAATAATTAAATTAATTGATCCCCTTCTTCCAACTATAACCTACAGGAACCATATAGGCTACTAAGCCGACCACTTGTAGCCATTACTTGAAAAGGGACATTATAGTCCTCCCTACCCGAGATTGTTTGTCCTCAAGCAACTACAAACTAGGATGCTGCAAAATTTCTCTCCCTCCCATGTGGCATCTTCTACTGGAAAGTATTTCCACTTTATAAGATATTCCTTGATCAATACTCTTCTCAACCTCCTGTCCCTAACATCTAAAACCTCCTCGAGAATCAAAATTAGCTAGCCTTCTTCATCCAATGGGGGTAACTCTGTTGAACTAGTAACCTGCTGCCCCAATGCCTTCTTGAGACACAACACATGAAACAAATTATGGATCTTGCTTTCCTTTGGAAGCTCAAGCTTGTAGGCTACTTCCCTGACTCTCTATATGACCCTATATGGGCCATAAAAATGTGGTTTCAATTTTTCTTCCCCACTTTTCTTCAATGAAAACTACCTATATGGTTGTAATATTAGAAAGACCAATTCTCCTAACTCAAAGTTGTGCTCCACACTATGTTTATCGCATATATATTTTTCTGATTCTGGGAAACCTGCAAGTTTTCATTAAGAGACTTGAGGACATCTTAACTCTCCTATATCTAATCTTTAGTTTTGGGAGATCTACTATCCCCAAATCCAATTTTGCAAATGAAGGAGAATCATAGCTATATAATGCTCAGAACGTTGTCATACCAATGGAGATACGGTAGGTGGTGTTGTGACAATGTTCAGCTAGATGCAACCACTAAATCCAATCTTTCTTCTACCTTGACAAGTTACATAGATAGCCCTCAACCCATTTGTTCACAATCTCAGTTTGACCATTTGTAGGAGGGTGATTATTGGTACTTGTAGTCAATTTTGTGCCAACTAACCTAAACAAATAATGCCAAAACACACTGAGAAACCTACTATCTTTATCACTGACAATGTGTTTAGGTAGTCCATGAAGTCTAAACACCTCCCGAAAAAATAACTCGACCACCTGTGCTACCTTATACTCTCAAGAAATAAAAAAGAAGTGCCTGAACTTGGTCAATCGATCAACAAATACATAAATACAATCTCTACCCTGCACCTTCAAAATACTTGTAATGAAATCCATGGATATGCTCTCCCACTTCTGCTTTGGGGTGGGTAAAGGTCGTAACAAACCTGCAGGATCAGTATGCTTAGACTTGTTCTACTGACAAGTCATACACTCCCCCACATGCCTCAGTACATCATCCTTGAGGCCCTTCTAAGAGAACCTCTCTTTGATCTGTTTGTAAGCTTTGAAATACCTCAGATTCCCTGCCAATGGTGTGTCATGAATAAATCTCATAATCTTCTCCTTGAGTTTGGAGTCAGGGACTAAGTAGATCCTATCTTTATAAAAGATAATATCATCCACTAATTTGTACTTGTCATCCTGAATGTGCCCATCCATTAACTCACAATCAAACTTGTTCTTGGAATATTCCACTAACAAAAGTGCTTTCCAATCAACTAAAATCTCCATGAGTGAGCATGTTGTTGGCTTCCTGGAAAGGGAATTTTCAACAACATTCTTCTTTCCCTTCATATAGTCAATGTCAAATTCATAGGTTTGTATCTTGCTTACCCACTTCTGCTACCTCTCATTGAAGTCTTTCTGCTTCAGAAAATACCGCAAAATGTTGTGGTTGGTCCCTGTTACCCACCATTTTGTGGGTGATATCCCTAGGAGAAAAAAATTCTGCATGACGGTCCCTAGTCGACAGCTAGTAGCCCCTCATCGCCACCAACTAGATCAATGTGCCATTTCTCCACCACCTGAGCCAGTCATGTGATCCCTCACCCATTTATCATGATCATGTGTTTGAAGGTGGGCCTCCCAAACCTAAAGGTATGCCTTGTTATTTGGTAATTGAGTATTCTAGTTTATTTATCATGGAAAGTTTGGCTATGGACTAATGGGGGGATTCAGTGGAAAGAGTGGTCTAGGTCTGTGCTCTTGTTCCCTAGGTCTCTTTTTGGATGTTAACTTTGCGCCCTAGTCCTGTGGGATATCTTTTATTGACCTATTGGTTTTAGGGATGGTATTACATGGGAAATCCCAATTTTGGTTGCGTCGTCCTGCTACCCGATTCACATATATTACTCCCTTCCGCTCATTACACCCCCAATCATCTCTCCCCACACCTACGTCTACATTCCTCCACTGGGTCCACATAGGGTCAGCTACCCCCTCCCCTTGCCCAAAATCTTGGGTTGGGCATGGAATGATGCCCAAAAGTTGATGCAGCTAAAAGAAAAAGAAAAAGCATAATTGGTCACATTCAACAAGAGATTGTACCACAAAATGCAAAACATGGTTGGGACAAAAGCATTTAGCATGTGGGAAAAAGCCATGACATGAGCTATGCCCTATTCCATGGTCGTCACCATGGTTCCTACATGGCCCTTCATGAGCCTCCTTTATCATTCAGGAACCCATGGTTGTCCCAACACCTGGTGAGAGATGAACTGCCCCACCTTAAAAGGGGGTATCCACTGTTATACTTTACGTACCATGCTCTCATTACCTAGAGTCTGGTGTAGTTAACCAAAGAAAATCATAAAAGAGAAAAAGGCATATGAGGAAGGGTGGAAGAATCAAGTTCTGGGTAACTCATGCACCATGATTGCTCCCTCCTACACATTATCTACCCAACCATGAACTTCAATTTTATTAGCTACCCTTGCACCATGGCATGTGATCTGGGTTGCCCCCTTTCATTCCCTACTCCATTCCATCATTATGCCACATGCCACCACCATTTGAAGGATGAACTGTGGATATACCACCCCCTTTAAAGGTAGAAACCACCTAATAGGATGCCTAGTTAACTCTATTTGGAGTTGGGAGACATGAGCACATGCCAAAGCTCACTATGGAAGGGCATGCCATTATGAAGTGCTCACTTGTTATCCATGATTTATAAACTCTTCTACTTGATTTTTTTTTAGCGACTTGGTGTGTTGGAAGGCACGGGGATGCATTGGATCTTATGCAAGATTGTGGGTGGTTTCCATTTGGGTTTGGTATCCCTATACGAGGTCCTGATCCCCGAGGGCTACATTGGCACATGTAAGGTGTGTGTAGAGAGCCATGGGCCTCCAAAACAGCAGACAACACTCCATGGATCCCCACAACCATTCAGATATGAATCGTGGTTCACTTATTGGACGAGGAAGATGCACCTGATCCATCATGCCCAGTTGGCCCCAAAGTTGCACCATACACTTGGAAGATGATCCAGGGCTTGCACGATGATGTGGAATCACCTACACCATCATCCTAGCCCTTGTAGGTGATCTACATGCATCTTCAATTTGTTTGGAGACCCATGAGGACACTTGTGTGCCCCGACATGTCATTTGGAGCATGATAGGTTATTACAAGCGGCCAACCCCTTGCCAACTACTTTTGAAAGTTAAACTACACATTATGGCACATATGGACTCAATTAGGCCTCCTCCAAGGCCAAATGGCATGCACTATTCATTATTTGACCTCTTGAGAGGCTTATTCTTTTGTTTATGAGCTAGTTTGGTGGGCTTGTCACAAAATGTGAGTTATTTTTCACATTATTTTATTGTAGGGGCTAATGTGGTCCTAATTAGCTAAATCAAACTCATTAGAAGTGTATAAATACAAGTGATGTGAATTCATTTTAGCATCATCACTTGGATTTTGAACTAGTATATCTTTAGAGATTTTCACTATCCTTCTTGGAGGAGGAATGTTTGGAGCATGGACTGAATTTTGATGTTTGGATCATTTTCATATGTCTTGGAGTTTCTTGATGGAAAGTTTTTGAATGGTTGGATATATTCTTATACATGTAAGGACATTTTAACGCCATTCTTTCTTTCTAATTTTGTCACATACATTGTTGTTGGGATTTCGCTATACCAAGGTTTATTTGATGCATCTCTTATTCGAAGTTGTGGAGATTTTGTTTCTAGATAGTGAATGCTTCATGAATGGGCCATGTATCATGAAGGAATGTTCCTAGGGATGTTTCATTACTAAAATTCATCTTGAAAATCCATTTATCTTGCAAAACTAAGTATAAAGTTTTTGGGGCTACTTTTGTTGTTGCCCTAGTGCCAAGCAAAGTTGTCTTTGAGGCCTCCTTGACCTAGAAAATTCAAAGGTCCATAGTAATAATTCTATCTTTCTCCAATATCCCCAAAGCATTAGGCACTGTCCACCCAAAGGTGATCACCTTAAACCTATTTTCCTTCTCCCCTTTCCTCTTCTCTAGGTCTAGTCCTCTAGGTCACCTAGGGCATCAATTATCTCATGATCTAGCCATCCAAATACTTCGATTTTTGGTCCACACTGCAATAGCGTTTCCTCAAGCAGCCCTCCAAATTTCATGAGATTCCAACAGTGGGATGAGATTCAATTGAAAATTCATACCTTGATCCCTTTCCTCTCCCTAATTAGGTCAAGCATATCATTGGTTACTATATCCTATCCTCTTGACCTAACCTGGGTCCACTTGGTCCCGTGTGGTCCCATATCTGATCAAAGTCAACTCTTCAAAAACCACTTGGGAAACCAAGTTCCATAAGAATTTTATGGTTTAGGAAGCCCCTTTGCAAGTCACATTCCCTAAGCCACGCCCTCAAATCCCTATTCCTCTATCCTAGAGAACCTTGTACCTTGCTTAAAAGGCAAGAAAGTCCCACTCTTGAGTCTCTACTAGGAAAGGATCATCAAGATCACTTCACATCGATCTTAGTTGATCTATCCCTCATAAGTGATTCTCTATATATCAGGTCTCCTCCCATTGGTAAAAGTACGTAAATAGTAGGAATCTTTAGCTATGGTGACAATGGGCTTTAGCTTCATTGTTGCTCTTGACCTAGCAAGTGCCCCTCTAGGATCCTTGCTAGTTTGAGTGGTAACATTTTGGCATCGTTGCCGGGGACACGAAACGTATGTTTTTGTTCCTTATACAACACATTGAAATATCATTATTGGCGACTCCATTGGAAGAGAAAAGCCCTAGTTCTTCATTGAACTTTAAGGTTGATGCTTGTAGGGTGAAGCAAGCATTTTTCTAGGCATCTTTAAAAATCAACCTGGTGACTCCTACATAATTTACATCTATATCCAAAGTGGGGTGTCTTTCTTTGATGATTTCCCCGCTTTGGACATCGCTAGCATCCCTAGGCACCCCAATCATGTCACAAGAAGGATGGTACGTGGGTACCTGTGCTTGATGGTGACCTAAGCTCTGTAATTGACCATGTGGAAAGATTTAATGCACATACTTCAAAGGAGAAAGTGGTCAACTAGGATGTCCTTATGTTATTATTCTTTAGTTCTCTCTATGGTCATAACTCATGGTTGTAAAATCATGAACCTAGGAGCATCTCATCTATTGAGGAGTTCGTTGATGGATTTCTTAGGCATTTTCAAGTATGCCCCACATTGAGAATTCAATAGGAAGACTTCATCGAGCATCATCAAGACCTTAACAATCTAAGCAATGAACGAGAAGATGAGTCCTCCTTGGGTCCACATGATGAAAAGAATGATTTTGAGAACACATGTGTTGGGAAGGATGAGTCCATGGAAAGTGAAGTTGAGACTAACCTTACCATTCTCAAGAATATTACTCTTGATGAATCTCCTTTTAAGAACCTTGAATAAGGTGACCCCATTAGCCCCTTGGAAGATGACATTAAAGATTACTTCCACATTGAAAAGGAGAAATGGGAAATTGTTGGTCCTTAATTTGATTGTGCTCCCATTTATGACACCGACAAGGAAGATGAGGTTGAGAGTGGTCTCCTATTTCTCTCAGGCATTATTTATGATGACATATCCATCGATACCCTTGGGAAGAAGGGTCATTATTTTCCCTTACATTAAAAGAATGATTTTGAGGAGGAAAAACCCATTGAATATAATACTTCACCCTCCCCTTTTCCTTATCCTTTTATTCATCACTTCAAGTCTTCCACAAGTGATTCCCTCACCCCTTTTCAAATGATCTTGAGTGACCATGAGCCCTTCTCCCTGATGAGTATGGTGTCAAGGAAGAACTCCTCATTGACTATGCCTTATCTCCTTTGACACACCCTCAAGATCATGATCAATTTATAATCCCCCCTTTTCGGTATGATCATCATGGGAAACCTACTTGTGTTTTTCCATCTCATCAGTCTCCCTTGCCTACTAATCATAATCCTATAGAGGCCATAAAATATGACATAAATGATAAGGACCATAATAGAAATAATATGCCCGAGGTTTCAATCTATCAAAAGTTTATGAGCCTAATCATTGACATCTCTATATTTTGGCTAGAAGAGAGGATCTCATGGACTAGATTACATCCTTTTCTTTCCTCTTCTCACAGGATCATACATGTGTGGGCATTTTATTTCCCTACCTCCCACCTGCCTTATCATCTATGTGATTTTGTCCTAATTCGCTTTGGCATTTGCTACATGAGTAATCATATATGCCGACATATTTATATTTATTTGATGATATGTTGGTTACACTGGCTTTATGATTACACTTAGTATTAGTTTTGTACCATATGCATGTTAGGGAAGGATGCATTGCATGCTGATTTTCGCATTAGAACTAATGACATATGATATTTCTCATGGTATATTGGCTGCATTTAGATTAAAATTTGCATATTTTATTTTTCTATTGAATTTATGGCCTAAGACTAAGCATGGGTGATCATAAGAAACCATTAAACCATGTTGCTCCCTTGGGTTTAGTCTTTAGTGTTCTCATGACCTTACATTCAAGTAGCTTTGCCCACTTTTCCGAGAGAGTATGTCCCAGTTGGAGCCAGATGTTACCCACCATTTGGTGGGAGATATCCCTAGGAGAAAAAAATTTTCCATGATGGTCCTGAGTCGGCAGCTAGCAGCCCCTCGCAGCCACCAACTAGCTTGATGTGCCATTTCTCCGCCACCTGAGCTAGCCATGTGGTCCCTCACCCATCTATCATGATCGTGTGTTTGAAGATGGGCCTCCCAAACCTAAAGGTATGCCTTGTTATTTAGTAATTGAGTATTCTAGTTTATTTATCATGGAAACATTGGGCATGAATTAATGGGGGGATTCGGCGGAAAGAATGATCTAGGTCTATGCTCTTGTCTCCTAGGTCTCTTATGGGATTTTAACCTTGCACCTTAGTCCCGTGGGATCTATTTTACTAACTTATTGGTTTTAGGGATGGTACTACATGGGAAACTCTAATTTTGGTTGTGTGGTCCTGCTCCCCAATTCGCATGTATTACTCCCTTTCCACTCATTAAAACCCCAATCATCTATCCTACCACCTGGGTCCACATTCCTCCACTGGTTCTAGGGTTAGTCACGACCTTCCCTTACCCCACATCTTGGTTCAGGCCTGAAATGATGCCTGGAGCTTGATGCAGCTAAAAGAAAAAGAAAAAGCATAATTGGCCACATTCAACAAGAGATTGTACAACGAAATGCAAAAGATAGCTGGGACAAAAGAATTTAGCATGTGGGCAAAAGGCATGACATGGGCTCTACCCCATTCCATGGCCATCACCCTGGTTCCTACATGGCCCTTCATGAGCCTCCTTTATCATTCAGGAACCCATGGTTGTCCCAACACTTGGTGGGAGATGAACTGCCCCACTTTATAAGGGGGTATCCACTGCTATACTTTACGCATCATGCTCTCATTACCTAGAGTCTAGAGCAGTTAACCAAATAAAATCATAATAAAAGAAGAAGGCATATGAGGAAGGGTGGAAAAATCAAGGTTGGGGTAACTCATGCACCACGATTGCTTCCTCCTACACATTATTTACCCAAGCATGGGCTTCCAATTTATTAGCTACCCTTGTACCATGGCAGTGATCCAGGTTTCCCTCTTTGATTCGCTACTCCATTCCATCATTATGTGACATGCCACCACCATTTGAAGGATGAACCACAGACATACCACCCCCTTTGAAGGTAGAAACCACCTAATAGGATGCTTGGTTAACCCTATTTGGAGCTAGGAGACATTAGCACATGCCAAAGCCCACTATGGAACGACATGCCATTATGAAGTGCTCACTTGTTATCCATGATTTATAAACTCTTCTACTTGATTTTTTTATGACTTGATGTACTGGAAGGCACGGGGACGCATTAGATCTTATGGAGGATTGCAGGTGGTTTCCATTTGGGTTTGGTCTCCCTATACAGGGTCCTGACCCCATAAGGCTACATTGGCACATGTAGGGTGTGTGTAGAGAGCCATGGGCCTCCAAAACAGTAGACAACACTCCATGGATCCCCTCATCCATTCATATATTGCTCGTGGTTCACTTATTAGATGAGGAAGATGCACCTGATCCATCATGCCCAGTTGGCCCCAGAGTTGTACCTTACACTTGGCAGATGATCCAGGGTTTGCACGATGATGTGGCATCACATAGACCATAATCCTATCCCTTGCAGGTGATCTATAGGCATCTTCAATTTGTATTGAGACCCATGAGGACACTTGTGTGCCCCCACATGTCATTTGGAGCACCACAGGTTATTACAAGGGGGCAACCCCTTGTCCACTACTTTTGGGAGTTCAAATACACATTATGGCACATATGGAATCCATTAGGCCTCCTCCAAGGCCCAATGACATGTATTATTCATTATTCAACCTCTTGAGAGGCTTATTCTTTTTTTTATGAGCTAGTTTGGTGGGCTTGTCACCAAAAGTTATTTATTTTGCACATTATTTTATCATAGCATCTAATGTAGGCCTAATTAGCTAAATCAAGCTCATTAGAAGTGTATAAATAAAAGTGATGTGAATTCATTTTAGCATCATCCCTTGGATTTGGAACTAGTATCTCTTTAGATATTTTTGCTCTCCTTCTTGGAGGACGAATTTTTGGATCATGGAATGAATTTTGATGGTTGGATAATTTTCATATGTCTTGGAGCTGCTTGATGGCAAGTTTTTGGATGGTTGGAGATATTCTTATACATGTAAGTACATTTTAATGCGATTCTTTCTTTCTAATTTTTTCACATACGTTGTTTCTAGGATTTTTCTATACCAAGGCTTATTTGTTACATCTCTTATGCGAAGTTGTGGAGATTTTGTTTCTGGATAGTGAATGCTTCATGTATGGGCCATGTATAATGAATGAATGTTCCTAGGGATGTTTCATTACTGGAATTCATCTTGGCAATCCATTTATCTTTCAAAATTAAGTATAAAATCTTTGGAGCTGCTTTAGCTGCTGCCCTATTACCAAGCAACGTTGTCATGAGGCCTCCTTGATCTAGAAAATTCAAAGGTCCATAGTCATAATTATACCTGACTCCAATATCCCCAAAGGATTAGGTACTGTTCCACCCAAAGGTGATCACCTTAAACCTATTTTTCTTCTTCCCTTTCCTCTTCTCTAGGTATGGTTCTCTAGGCACCTAGGGAATCATTTATCTCATGATCTAGCCATCCAAATATTTCAATTTTTGGTCCACAATTGCATTGGTGTGTCCTCAAGAATCCCTCCAAATTTCATGAGATTATAACGGTGGTATCTTGATATATTGCAATTCCTAGCTCGAAGACCAAGTATTGCCCTTGGTTTCCCTTAGGCTAGAAACCTCACTGGGATCCTTGCATTGCCTTTCATTTAAAATTCATACCTTGATCCCTTTCCTCTCCTTAATTATGTCAAGCATATAATTGGTTACTAAATCCTATCCTCTTGACCTAAACTGGGTCCACTTGGTCCCATGTGATCCCATATCTTATCAAAGTCAACTCTTCAAAAACCACTTGGGAAACCAAATTTCACAAGAATTTTAGGGTTTAGGAATCCCCTTTGCAAGTCACATTCCCTAAGCCAAGCCCTCAAATCCCTATTCCCCTATCATAGAGAACCTTGTACCTTGCTTAAAAGGCAAGTAAGTCCCACTCTTGAGTCTCTCCTAGGAAAGGGTCACCGAGATCACTTCACATCCATCTTAGTTGGTCTATCCCTCATAAGTGATTCTCTATATATCGGGTCTCCTCCCATTGGTGAAAAATCGTAAATAGTAGGAAGCTTCAGCTATGGTGATAGTGGGCTTTAGCTTCATTGTTTCTCTTGACCTAACAAGTACCCCTCTAGGATCCCTACTAGTTTGAGCGGTAATAGTCCTAACCATGAATCTAACACCCACCAAATACTGCCTGAATTTTTCCAAAGCATGCATGATGGTGAGTATCTCCTTGTCATAGATGGAGTAGAGCCTCTCTAAATCCCTGAGTTTCTTACTCTCAAATGTTATCAAAGGTTTATTCTACGCTAAGATGGCCCCTATACCTTCTCCTGAAGCATCACATTCAAGCACAAAGGGTTGAGTGAAGTCAAGTAGTGCAAAAACTAGGAAAGAGCTCATCATCTCCTTGAGCTTGTTGAATATCTTTTGAGCTTCCCCTGTCCATCTAAATGCCCCTTTCTTCATCAAATCTTTCAAGGGTGCAACCAACTGGAAGAATCCCTTAACAAAGTGGTTATAGTAGTTGCACAATCCCATGAATCCTCTTAGCTCTGTGAGGGTCACTGGTGTTGGCCAATCTAATATGGCTTGGATCTTCTCCTGATGTACGTATACGCCCTACATGCTTATCACATGGCCCAAATACAAATTCACATTTTAATTGCTTGGCATATAGTGATTACTCCTACAATATACCCAATCTATCATCTAGATGTCTCAAGTGGTCCTCCCATGACCGACTTTATACAAGAAGATCAATAGAGAATACCGGTAATAATTTCCACAATTTCCTATTGAAAATGTGATTCATGCAAGACTAGAAAGTGGTAGGTGTGTTGGTCAACCCAAATGGCATGACTAGGAACTCATAGTGCCCATAGTGACACTGAAAAGCAGTATTGTGTACTTCCTATTCTGACCCTAATTTGATGATACCCGAATTGAAGATCAATCTTCGAAAAATAGACTCCCCCATGCAACTTGTCCAACAACACATCGATCCTGGGTATGGGGTACTTACTTTTAATTGTCTTCTTGTTTAGGACACAATAGCCAATGCACATCCTCATGGTTCCATCCTTCTTTTTAACCTATACAACTGATGAAGCGAATGAGCTAGAACTAGGTCTGATGTGCCCCATTTCGAATAGTTCCTTGATCATTTTTTTGATCTCCTCCTTGAACTTCTTGGGTTTCCTATATGGAGTGGTTATCATTGGATTTTCCCCCTCTTCTAGCTTGATGGTATGCTCAAAGCCCATGTCAGGAGGTATCCATGTTGGAATATTTCAAAAGACCTTGTACGTTTATTCAACAATGATTGAATATTTGTGTGATAAAGCCGGCTACTATCTGAAGGTATCTTTGATGTAACCAGACACTTTGTTGCCCAAGATATGTCACCATGCCTAAATATACTCTCCATCCATTTGTATGTAACAATTTTAGGGGCACCATTGGTCATTCCCCTTAGAATCACTTTCTTTCCATTCGTTGTAGTGAACTCCATCTCCATTGTCTAGTAGTCCTTCTAGTGCCTCCTTATATATATAAGCCATTGAACACCCAATACGAGATTGGTGTGTGAAATTTCCTTAATTGCAGCAAACAAAAATTTATCTTCTAAATTATGTAGTTTATTTGTCTTCATAAATTATTACGGAAAATAATGATTAATTCATTGCTACAATCTTCATAAATAAAATATAGGAACTGATAAATAATTCACACACATAAAATTTGACACCGGTATTTTTGGACAATAGTCCCTGGAAAATCCCCAATGTGGAGAAAACTAGTTCAGCAGATGAGGGTTTTATTATTAATTCTTCAGCAAATTAAAGAGTACATCAACTACTTGCCTAACATTGGAAAAGCTCCAGTAAATTTATCCAATGGAAAAATTAATTTGGAAACACAAAGTTTCCTTCTGCAAATCAAATCGACCTCCTGCCTGCAACTCACACTAGCAAAATCTAGAAGAGTGTACAACCCTACTAGAAATTGCACTACCTTAGGAAATCATTCCTGCAACTCCTTCTTTCGCCTACAACTTGACTGAGCTATTCACTCTTCCTACTGGCAATTATTTTTAAAAACTGGAAATCGAATAACTGCCTAGTAATGTGCACTGACTAACTCACAATGGCTAGTGTGACCTCTTTACACAATAAATCGGCCTCTATTACTTCCTCTCAGAATGCTAGAATCTTTTGAAGAATCCCTCTAGAAATCACTCCTCAATTATTCCTACTAAAACACTTGTTGTTGGTGTCCCTCTGCTTAAACTGCACCCTTTCTAATCACTGCAATTGGGAAGTCAAACTACTTGAATGTTTGTTGTGTCTTCTCTAAGGCCCCATCGACTTTCTCTTATAATCTCTCGTTGAGAAACCAATGGCCATGATCTAATCACAATCAATCGTTAATATCATCTTGACTCCATCAAGTGACTTTTCCGGAAGTCTCTAGAGAAAAATCGATTTTCCTCAATTAATTCGATTTAATTAACTAGTTTTCCTAAGCTAGACTTAGAGAAATAATTAATAATTAGCTAATTAATCTAATTGAGGTGTTTCTTATGAAACCTTTTCTAGGTATTGGAGAAAATGTGTTCCTTAGCCTCATAAACACCATAGAGAGTAGAACACCTATCCGTTGCTACCAAAAACTAACATGGTGTTGGCTAGATCTACCACATAGAAATCATCAGTTAGAGAGTAGTTCCCCATCTTTAGCTCCAACTGTGGAGCCCTTTTAGTGTAGGTCATACCATAGCCATCAACCACCTCCACATCGAACCCCTCAAAATTTTCAGTAGGAATGCCTCTCCTGGCTACCAAAGTTGAGTCAATAAAGTTATGGGTTGACCCACTTTCAATCAGAACAATGACTCGTTGTCCCTATACAACTCCTCTAACCCTAAAGGTATTATATTGAGGAAGACATAAGAGTTTGGATATGCTGCCACCTTTAGCCTCCACCTATGGAAGTTCCCCATCTATACTGCTATGCTCATTGTCCAAAGCCAAACCTGCTCCTTCTTCATCACTGTCTGAAAGTACCTCTATGTAATGTACCTTCCCCTTTCCCATGCACCTGTGACCTGGTTCCCAAGGCTCCTTGCAGTTAACATAAATCTTCCTTCCTCTCATCTCCTTCCAAATCTCATCATCCAACCTGTTTTTCTAGACCACTCCTTCTGGAGGGGATTCTTATCCTTGTTTTTTTGAGGGAAGGGTTTGAAAGAAACTTTACTCTTGGGTACTACTTCCTCCATATCCTTTGTTCTAATGATAACATCTTGTAAGGAACCTAGTTTAAAGGCCTTAACCCATTCACGTAGGGGCTTAGATAACCCCTTGTTGGGCCTCAAATATGCCCATTTTTCCATCATACAAAACTGCCATTTATAACCTAAATTCTGACACTAGTATACTCATTTCACATCATAATTCCATCATTTATCGCCAAATCACATCCTATGCCTTGTGGTTGATTACCATTAGTTTTATTAGCTTTTCTATGATTAAATATGACTATGCCATGATTTACTAATGACGGTTTTTCTAAGCTCATCTTTTCATAGGGTTCCGTCGCCGAGTTTCTTTACAAGCCAGTAGAGTATGAAAATGACCAATTTGGGGCTTTGACACTTTCGGCATGCTTCCGAAGAAACCAAGAGAGGATATTATCAAAAATAATTTTTTAATACCTTTCCATAACCTAGATTGCACCCAGGTCACTCATGTGGGTCTCTAGAAGGAAATTCACAAATTTGCCCAAATCTACAATAAGTTTCAAACTGCCAACTTCTGCCTCGATTTTTGTGTAGGTGAAGGAAAATGAATAAACTTTGGCACATTGGTTTTGGTCCCAGTATAGCACATTGACTAAGCCTCAAACAGATTTATAAAATTCATCACGGTTTGGGAGATACGAAGAGGTCTTTGAGGCATATTTGTATAAAAATCAGGTAAAACTCAGATTTGTAAAATATCCAAACAACCAAATTTGGGCACGCTTTCTGAGGAGATGGAGTTGAATCAGAAGATTTCAAGACATGGGATTTGTCAAAAATATGGCCAATTAGGTTCCATATGAACAGTTTACCAAAATACATTATGGTTGAGGAGATCAAGCCAACTCTTCATCACTAATTTGTGTAAAATCACAACAAACCCAGATTTTTGGGATCTCTTCCAAAATTGCAAATTCGTTTGGGAATTCAATTTAAATGTCTTTTATGTATATATTAGAGCTCAAGGAGGGAGTAATGGAGTAATGATACTGTTGTAATTGCTGTAAGGCTCCAGAATTGTTGATTAAGAACTTATGTTATTCCAGACTTTGTATGCCATCATTTTGATTTAATACAAGTTCAAGCACTTGTTCCACTATGAGTTATTTATGATTTCGTTTTAGATTTCCATTTCACTGCAGTAAACTAGCTCACTCTAGGTGTGGGAGGGCCCACCATTCTTGGAACTGAGTCCAATAGCTAGTATAGATTAGGAAATGTGTGATTTTACGGAGTGACTCTTCATTGATTTAAGATTGCAAAGTGTTTGAAGGTTGTTGTGTGATCCTGTGATTATGTTTTGGTTTGATTTATAAATGTTTAACAATTGTTTACATTGAATAATTGATCCATTAAAAGACTATTTTTATGAGACTGTGGAGTTACGATTTGTTGTCATATAAGGTCTGTGTATACATATCTATCTCAGAGTCATACTCTGCATTTTTATAAACAAGAGAGCAAGAATACATTAAGAGCCACAGTTGAAGTATTAGTGATAGGGAATGAACATGGAATTAAATGATTTCTGAATGCATATATATTTTGTCATGTAGCTTAGATTTGGGTGAGGTGCTTTCTCATTTATGCTTGAATAGTTGTTTCATGATTACATTGTGTAGTAATTGTAAGTTAGAATGAATTCGTTTTTGACAATGATAGCATTTTGAATAGGAATAGTTAGCATAGGTGTTGTTCTTTGATTCTGTTCTTGCAATTCGAATTGGTTAAAGTAATTTCATTATTTGCAGTTTGATTCAATTTGGGTAACTTCGAGGGTTATTGTGATAGAACATAGTAGTTGATTTCGTTTCAGAATGGTTATTGCAGTAGTTTTAAATTAGAATAGGATTTGATCATTGAGTCTTTTAATTTGAGTGTGTTAATTTAAGCAACATAGAAATATTTATTTGAAACTGTCATTTTGAAGCTTTGAAGGTGTGAACTAGATGGGATTAAGAAATAAGTTTCAATGCTTATTTATTAGTGTGATCTCGAGAATTAGATTAGTTACAATTTTTTTTGAATTGTGGTTATTTTTTGCATTAGAATAATGTTTATTTCAACTGCAAGTGTGATTACTTTTCTGCATTAGATTAAGATTAATTTCTTGCATTAGATTAAGCGTGTTTATTTTTTGGCATTAGATTATGGTTACTTCATTGCATGTGTGGTTACTTTTATGTACTAGATTAAGTTTCATTCCATTACAATATTGGTTAATTTTGACAGTAGAGTTCCATTTCCTTACATGTCATTTGTTTCAATTGCTTTGACTTTTCTATTTCGATTGCTTGAGATAGCGTTAGTTTAAAAGCCTTTTCATTTTGTACTTAATTTTGAAATAGGAATTTGATATTAAGTTAGGTTAGATGCTCTGATCCTATGTTACCTACGCTTGTGCCTCTAAGTCTTACGACCCGAGATTGATAATTTAATTTTGGAAACTATAACACATATAATTTCCCCAACACCCCTCAACAAATATCATGACTAATCTATGCTCTAATACATCATTCACCATGATTACTAATCTCTGAAACTCATAAATGTAAGCATCAAGCATACCTATCTATTTGAGTTGTGCTAGCTCTCTAAAATGCAACTCAGGGTTCTTCTTATCAAACCTATCAATCAACCTTTGTGTGAACTCCAAGTAAGAGGTGATGCTAGAATGCCACATCATAACTAGACCATGGTACCACCATTCATGATCTTCTCCCTCAAAATGTAGTGTTGCAAACTTAATGGCTTTAGTCTTTGTCATAGGGTTGAGTTGGAGGTATGTTTCCAATTTTTGTACCCATGCCCTGGCAATGCAACTAGATGATCTATCAAAAAAAGGAATAGATAACTGCCCCCAATTTCCTTGGAAGTTCATAATTTTGGGGACCCCTATTGAACTATCTAGGCTTGTTCTTGTATTTGATAGTGAAAAAATATTAAAAGGACATAGTTGCATGAAACTCCTCCCCTAGCACCTGATACTCCTTTAGATAGTTAGAAAACCCTTCGCCTAGCCCTTGATTCCCTTGGTTTTCTATTGGTTGTTCTTTTAATAATTTTGCTAATAAGTGCCTAGGTGATACTCTGCTCATTGTCTGAGGATTGTTTTGAGCTGGAATATGGGTGTGGATTCCCTCAATGTGACTCCCATTGTGACCATTGGACCCTCCTGCTCCACTGGTATTGGCATTATGTTGGTTCCCCTAAAATGCTTGCCATAGATTGAGTAATAACCTGCACCAACTCTTGCTTCCCTCTTGCCAAGTCATTTAAGGCATTCATAATGCATTCATAGTGCCTTTATTGTTGACTATCTTTTAATGGTTATGCATGCAATAAATTTTGCTAGGGTTTCTATGTTCTTGTTAAATTGCATATCTTTCTATGGAATTTTGGTGAAATATTGTATGTTTTAACTAGAGAATGTATGACATCCCTTGAGGACCTCTAAGTGAGCTTTCCTCTTGATTTTATCCCCTCATAAAGTGGTAGATGGGGTTTTAAAACTAGGGTTTGTCTTCCCCTTACTCCCTTCTAGGGTTTGATATCTCCATAGTAGGTTTCACTTAGACTCCATCACCGAAGAAATAGGCACTATCTTCCACATAAGTGATCAAATCTCACAAAATATCCTTCTCAAATTTTATTTATCTCTCCTCTCTCATTTTTGGCCCTTCAAGGCAAGCCGCTAGGCTAGGGCATAGTGTCGAATTCAAATAGGGGTATGACATTGGCCTATTGTGAGGTGCCTCATGTGGATTGAGTCTCATTGAATTAAAATCTATCATTTACCATTGTCAAATTTTCCTCCTTAGGGCTGACGTCACATGACCTAGCTAATTTTGCCCTAGGGAAACCCTAATCTAGCACCAAGGCTTCTACTTAGGACTTGTTGAAGGCTTGTGTCTCCTATTTTTTATCATATCAATTTTTCATAAGCCTTTTCTTGGTCTTATGTGCCTTTGTAAGCCATTATCATTGCTTATCTCTTAAACCCTAAGCCATAGGTACCTTTGATAGGCCTCTTGAAGTGCACGCTATTCCTTTTCTTATTGGATTGTGACTTGTCCTTAGTTTGAGTGCCCTTCTTGAGCTTATCCCATCTATCACCTTTGAACCTTTTCCTTAAAATTCCTATTAGGTGACTAATACTGAGAATCCTCCCTTGTGGTAAAATTCCACTAAATAGCAAGAGGTTGTGTGTTGTGGTGACAGTGGGCCTCCACCTCAAGTGTTGTCCCTTGGTCTAATTCTTGTCTTGTGAGACCTCTCACAAGACTTGCTAGATTTTTAGGCAACAGTCTCGATGATGACATTCAACATTCTCCATAGATAGTAGTCGAAACATTCCTCTTACATCATTCTTAGCTAACTCATTTTATGATATTGACACTTGACACACATGAGGTACATTTGTCCATTTCTTCATATTAAGCATTTATGATAAGTGTTTTAGCCATCAAAATGGATAACCCCATAGGAGAAAACTTTCTCCTATTCTTCAAAACCAGTCAATCAACCATGTAGCCAACAACCCCTTACAACCACCAACCACTAGCTGATGATTTTCCATTTATCTCCACCACTTGCATCAACCATTTTCTTCTCACCTATCTAGCATGAGCACATGGATGAAGGTGGGTTTCCACTCAAAAAGGTACTTTGGTCATTTTGCAATCAAGTGCTTATGCTTGTTTTTTCTTGGGCATTTGATATGGATTATGGAGTGAACTGGAAGAATGATGGGCTTTGACCCTGATTTTTCTCTCTCACCTTAAATGGAGGGTTAATGTTTTATCCTAGTCTAGTGGAACCTCCCTTAATGACCCAATGGGTATAGGAGGAGCACTACTTAGGAAGCCCTAATTGAGATAGCATAGTTCCATCTATCCTCATGCCATACTTAACACTTTCCGTTTCACATTATAAGCCCTTATCTCACCTGCATTCTTTGGGTTAAGCCTGTCATGAGTTCTTTGGGATTTTCCACCCATATGTCCACATACCTAGGTAGGGCCTGGAAACTTTGCTCTGGGAGGTTGATGCAGTTAAAAGAAATAGAAAGAGCATATCATGGCCATAGAAAAATGCAAAATATGACTAGGGACATAAGAATTAGCACATGGGAAAAATCCTATCATGATCTATACCTCACTCACTATGGCCATCACCCAGTTCCTGAGCACATGTCGCTCTACTACATCAAAAGGAGGAACCATTGCATGTCCCAACCCCAATGATTAATGAGCTGACTAATCATTAAGGGGTAATACAACTGCTATATCATTCAAAGCAAGCTCTAACCCTTGATCTATGAGCAATAATACAAAGAAAAAATCAAGAAGTAAAATTCACACAAGTGGGGTGGAAAAACAAAGGCTGAGTTGGTAACTCATGCATCCATGAATGCTCCCTCCTCACATCTATACACTTAGGATGCAGATACCCCCATCAACTTGTCCCTTTGACCATGGCACTTTGCCATGAAGTATTATCCCTTCCATTACCATCATTATTATTCACTAACACCTATCAATTTAGATTGACAAAATGTTACTTCCCGTTAGGAGTTGGAAACACCTAATAGGGTTGTCCTTTAGCCACTACTACCTAGGGAGAAAACACCATTGCAAGTTCAAGGCCCTAATTTTGGAACAGGATCCCTATCCGAAGTATTAAATAGCCCATGAATTCAAGTTTGGCTCACTTAGATGCAATGATGATCTTTGTCTCTAATGAATGGTTGCTTTCACTAGAATCTGTATTGTGATTGTCAGGTGGTTCAACAGCCTATGTCTTGGTCACCTTCTCCATAGATACCAAAGCCATTAGAGAAGTGTACTAGCACAAATAGGTGAAGTGTTGCGACTTTGTGGCCTCCTAACAGTGAAAACATATGGAACATGTTCTAGGGACCCTTCTGCACCCAGGATGTTAGATGCCTTTGCACTAAATTTGATGATTCTTTAGGATGACACAACTAGACCTAGCATGCCCCTAGGTCGGCCTTAGCACTAATTGATGAATAGAAGTTGATTCAAGACCTAGATGAGGATGGTATCACCTTCAAACACTAGGGAGGGCTAGTTGCACCTGAGAAGCCCTTAACATTGGAGCAAAGAAGGCCACTTTGAGTAGTTGGAGACCCATGGAGACCACTTTATGGTTCCCTAGCTCGATTTTGGGACCACACAGGAGCCATTGAGGTGAATTTGAGGGACAACACTCAAATATTGATTTTTACATGCTTCTACATCATCTTGGACACCTCATATCACTTGGAAAATGCCATTTGGAGCTCATGTCTAGCATGACATCATCACTAAAGAGATAGCGGCTCACACATGTGGGCTAATTGGGGTATTTATTGTTTAAGCTAGTGAGTTGGCTTGTAACCCAAGGTTGTATTGTAGTCAAACTTGTTTTGTAATATCCCCATTTTTGGTTTCCCTTATGATGCGATTAGGATGGATTTCCAAGGTTTGTATCAGCCAGGTCACAGGAGTGAGATTCAAGGTTGCTTGGAAGTGGGAGTGGAAACAGGGCTGGGGATCAACAATTTTCAGAAGCTTCTAGGTTGGGAGTTAATTGGGAGTGAATTTTATATGATATAATTTTTTATATATTTTGATGCATATATATCAACAAAAGCATGTAGAATGATGAATTAGTTATAAAAAACATATAAACATGGATTAAAACATATAGCATCAATCATCTACTATACACGGGATCATCAACATGTGCCACATAAACATCATCAGGCTCAGATTCCAAGGACTCCTTAGTGTCCTCTATGTTGAAGTTTCTAAGTCTACTTAGTTAGAAACCCTCCATGCACTTTATCTGATTTATTCCTACCTACTTGTTATTTTACTTAACCAGTTATTTACAATGTAAATACTGAAAATAAACACTAGTGCATGCTCAACATATTAAAAATCAACAAATAAAGGAAACAGAAACAATCACACCATATGAAAACATTATTTTTGGACTAATGTCCCCGAAAAAACCCAATGTGAGAAAAATGGTGCAGCTATTTGAGGGTTTTCTTATTAAGCAATATCAAAGTACAATCTGGGTGTTGAAACTAGCCTACCCAATAGAGAATTTCCTTGGCAGTAATACCTCTTAGTTTCTGACAAATCTCCTAGCCGTAACCCTGGATAAACCTTCCGGCAGCTACTCAGCCCAAATTTGCCCTAGAAACCCCAGTGTCAGCCTCTCTCTAGATTGCGTCAGCCCCTCTCTACCCAGCATTGGCCCTGCGTCACCCCAGATGGGTCTGTGTCAACCTTAGGAGGCCATGTGTTAGCCCTCTGGCCCTATGCGTTAGCAACTCTAGCCTCTCTGAGGCTCTTTGCAGCTCCTGACTGCCTCTGTGTGGCCCTACGTGAGCCCTGGCTGTCTCTGCGTCACTCTCCCCTGCTACTGTGCTTCTCTCCTAGCACTATCTCTACCTCTTTGTCTCTCTAGACTCAAATGCCCCTTAGCTGCATCTCCCGATCACTAATTCTATCTCTCTTAGCAAATCTTGCTCTAGAGAATAGAATGATTGATCACTCTAGTGTGTTCTCCAAGTGACCCTCAAGCCTCCTCTTACACTTTTCCTATTGACATATCAATGGTCAAGATTAAGTCCTTAATCAACGGCTAAGATTAGATCTGGCTTGATCCATGTATTTTGGACCATTCTAACATAGTTTCATATTAACTCCCATTAATATTTTATTTTCCCTAAGTTTAGAAATAGGGACTCCATTAAAAATATCAATTATTTTAATATCTCCTGAACTGTTTAGAATCTGTGCAAACCATTTCTGGGTATTGGATATCTCATGTTCCCTAGCCTCTCCACCAAATTTCGTGGCTATACCATATCCGTTGCTACCCAAAATCAACACTCCCTCTTAGCAAGGACTGTGCTCTAGCAATACTCCTCACTGAGTATTACTCTAATCATCTAGCATCGATACCTGTGCTGATGCTAGGCCTTCTTGCCCAACATCCTCTACACTACTGCATCCTGTACTATTGCCCATGGTTTTGCCACTGCCACTATTGCATCTGTATGACAACTTCATCTACATTCGTGTTGTTGTTTTTCCTTTCTCCGAGCACTGCACCTCCTCTCCTCATGTTGCATCATGCTGCCCACTGCTACACTGCAACTCAGTTACTGAGAAGTAAGTAACTGATCTCCCAACTGACCTCTCTGTTGGGCTAGAGACACACACTGATGTTGAAGCTCCCTCTGCCACTGACAAGTGCTCCCTCTCTGACCTTTGCGTTGTTGCAACAACTCCCTACATCTCGCACCATTTCACACCTCGCTGTGCCATCCTGCACTGGTGAAATACTCTTATGCCTCTCACATTGTTGCAGCTTGTTAGCCTCGCATTGTATTGGGACTCCTGCACTGTAGCTCTCTCTGTCGCTTCATCCGCATCCGTCTCTATCCGACTCAGCCAGTCCTATTACTCCTCTTCGGAGCTCCTGTAGCAAGGTCTATTCCAAGAGGTTGAGTACCTCAAGGATCCTGCCCCTCATCGCCTGTAGTCTGCCTGACTACAACTTGATGTCTCCCCACTTCCGCTTAAGTGGTGCGTGTGCACTCATGGCACAGTCATCATCTGTCTCCACTTCCTTCTCTGCCATTGTTGGCGCTGCCTTAGTCTCAGAAGACTCTCCCTTACTCTTCTTCCTTGGACACTGGGTTGCATAATGACCCAACTCCCCATAGTGGAAGCACTTGATCTTGGAGAGATATTTCTTCTTCCGCTTTTCCTCCATTCCCTCAAGTGCTAGGGAAACATCTTCCTCCTCCTTCTTTACTTTGATCCCCTTGCTACTGCTACCTGTCTTTGACTACCGTCTGATCTCTTCCTGGCGAAGAGCCGCCCACATCTTGTCCCAAGGTGGGAGAGTCCCTCTGCCTATTATACTCTAGACAAATACCTCCCAGTATTTTGAGATAGCATTTAGGGTTGTCCTCACCATCAACTCCTGATCCGGTGTCACTTCTATAGCAGTCAACTGATCTTGGATCTCATTCAGTCCTCTGAGGTAGGTGTCAATCAACTCTCCCTTCTTCATCTGATACAACCTCAACTGATTCTCAAGTAGCATTCTTCTCTACACATAAGTATGCTGGTAGAATTTCTTGAGAGCCTCCCACATCTCAAATGTTGTTTCCTTCTCGTCTATGTGTGGTACTACATGATCCTTGACCCCGTCAAGGATGATGGTCTTGGCCCTCGCCATTCCCTCCTCATACTTGTCATTATCATTGGGGTCTACCGGGATAGCTATTACCTTCAAGGCAAAATTCTTGACACGATTTCTGTCAAGTACAGATAAGATTTTGGCCTTCCAGACTGCGAAGTTTGATGCTCCATCCAGTCTATCCAGGTCTCTTACTCCATGTAGTACCATGATGCCCCTCTACTTCCCCCTTGGAATTTCTTTGTTCGACTCCTCTGAGTCTCTACTTCCCTTCTGGACTCCCTCTGAGTCCTGATTTCCCTCCTGGAAATTCTTCTGCCGCTATCAAGATGCCCCCTACTCTGATCATCTTGTGCAACCACACCACTGATCTAGGTTCCTCTGCTAAAAACTCTCGGTAGTAACTCCTCTGGACTTTCTCTGTCAGGTACTGTTCTGACTACAGTACCTCACCAGTTCCACTCTGCAATATTCCCACAGCCTTCTAAACCCTAGAAACCTGAAGGTGAGATCTCCCAGGCAACACCAACAACTGGGCCTCCTTAGCTAACTACGTTAGCCGTCCCAGCCACTACGTGGCTCTGGATGAGGCTCCCTTTGCTTTCTCTAGCCCTTGTGTTGCCTCTTCCTGGCTCATCTTTGATGATGCAGGCACTGCATCACCCATCCCTTGTTGCTCCTCTGCTAGAAACAACTTATGTCACCTGAGGACAACTGTTTTCTATTTCTATTGCTTCACTCGGCTGATGTCCTTTAGTCCTCCTGTGATCTGCAATCACGCTCTGATACCATGTTGAAGTTTCTAAGTCTACTTAGTTAGAAACCCTCCATGAACTTTATCTGATTTATTCCTACCTACTAGTTATTTTACATAACAAGTTATTTACAATGTAAATATTGAAAATAAACACTAGTGCATGCTCAACATATTACAGATCATCAACTAAACGAAACAGAAACAATCACACCATATGACACCATTATTTTTGCACTAATGTCCCCGGAAAAACCCAATGTTGGAAAACCAGTGCAACTATCTGAGGGTTTTCTTATTAAGCAATATCAGAGTACAATCTGGGTTCCAAAACTAACCTACCCAACAGAGAATTTCCTTGGCAGTAATACCTCTCATTTTTTGACAAATCTCTTGGCTGAAACCCCAGATAAACCTTCTAGCAGCTACTCAGCACAAATCTGCCCCAGAAACCCCAGCGTCAGCTTCTCTCTAGACTGCGTCAGCCCCTCTCTGCCTAGTGCTGGCCCTACATCACCCCAGATGGGTCTGCGTTAGCCTTAGGGGGCCCTACGTCAGCCCTATGGCCCTCTGCGTCAGCAACACTGGCCTCTTTGAGGCTTTACGTAGCTCCCGGATGCCTCTGCGTGGCCCTGTGTGAGCCCTCACTGGATCTACATCACTCTCCCCTGCTACTACGCTACTCTCCCGACATTATCTTTACCTCTCTGTCTCTCTGTACACAAATTCCCCTCAGCTGCATCTCCCGATCACTAATTCTATCTCTCTTAACAAACCCCGCTCTAGAGAATAGAATGACTGATCACTCTAGTGTGTTCTCCAAGTGACCCTTAAGCCTCCTCTTATACTTTTCCTATTGACATATCAAAGGCCAAGATTAAGTCCCTAATCAATGGCTAAGATTAGATCTGGCTTGATCCATGTCTTTTGGACCATTCTAACATAGTTTCATATTAATTCCCATTAATATTTTATTTTCCCTAAGTTTAGACATAGGGACTCCATTAAAAATATTAATTATTTTAATATCTCCTAAACTTTTTAGAATCTGCCCATACCCTTTCTGGGTATTGGAGATCTCATGTGCCCCAAGCTCTCCACCAAATTTCATGGCTAGAGAGAATATGATGCTACCCCAAATCAACACTCTACAACCTTAGTAGTAGTAGTAGCAACAAAACTGTTAATTTTGCAACTAGGGTCAAATTACACATTGAATAGCTCAGATGCCCAAGATGATGCTTGCATTAAATTCCTCTTTTTGAGAGCACCAAAATTGACCTAAATATCACCCAATTTGGTTAAGCGGAAGTTAAGTTTTGAATTATTTTATACATACATTCATTATGGAATGGGTTGGCCCTAACCACATGGGTAACTACTTGGGTTACCTTAACCCCAAGTAAACCCTCAGGAAAGCCTATAAATAGAAGCGACCTCAAGTTCATTTCATCACATTGATCAAGTCATTTTCTATTCTTTTGTCTTGGCTCGCACAGGTTTGACAGAAGGAGTTCGCACAAGGGTCTGAAATCACAGGCGTAAGGTTTGTTATGAGTTAAGGATTTTTGGGTTTTGTATGTTGTCACAGAACAGGGAAATCTGGTCCCTAGATGATGGCATAGAGTGGAAAATAGAGAGTACAGAGAGCCCTAGACACTGGCAGATAGGCTTAAGAAAGCGTCCAAGTGTTCAGAGATAGATCAGGCTACATTGGTCCCGGGACACTCGCTCAAAGTGGTCTTGTGAGCGTCCAAGCCATCTTGGACGCCTGCACAACAACTATAAGAGAGCGTCCAAGGGTTTCTAGTGTGTTTTACCCCAGACGCATGCACAAATTCTTCCTTAGAAGGACTGAGCAATTACAGTCTCCCTCACATAATGTCCAACAGAGCATCCAGGATGTTTCAGACACACACAGATAGTTTTGATGAGAGCATCCCTGGTTCAAAGCTAGGGCTTGACATCTTGGCTTTAGTTGGCTTCAGTGATCTAGTGGATCTGGGTTTCTCTCTACTATTATGCAGATCTGTAGATCTATAGATTTGATTTGTTAGTATCCACTACAAACATATGTATTGGACTCATTGTACTCTCTGCTGAAATATTTTTATGTAGATCTATTAAAGAAGAAGATTTGAAAGGGTTTCCCCCTTGTGGGGTTTTTCCCTAGTCTTGGACCAATCTGCTATCGCTTATGGTTGTGCTTGTCTTCTTTGTCAGTGCATACATTGTTCTTTCTTCAATTACATTTATGTTTGATTATACTACTAATAATTGGATGCATTGTTAATAAAGAAGTGATTTGGGCTAAAGTAATTGATACAACATAGAAAAATTAGAAAATTTAACATGGTATTGGAGTTGAGGTGAAGGAAAATCCCAAAATAAGACAAGGATTGAATCCCTCATTTTCAGAAAGCAAATTTCCTAGTCAATGACAAGATGTCGTCTTATACCTTCAAGGAGCATGAAAGTTTGGGTGATGCATCAAAATTTGTTGCATGGAAAGTCAAATTGGAGATCATAGCTGACAACAATGATGTGCTAGAATACATTCAAGGAAGGATGCTCGAGCCTCCAGAAAATGCTTCCGCTTCCCTCAAGAATAGGTACAAGAAAAGTGAGTCCAAAGTAAAGCAAATTATAGCTCACAGTTTACAAGATCATTTACTTGCATATGTTGGGAATTTAAGAAAATCTAAAGATATGTATGACAAGATAGTCGGCATGTATGAAATCAACAACTTGAATGGGATCATCACCTTGAAAGATCAACTCAAGGAAACTAAGATGAACAAAGAAAAAGTTGTCCAATCCTACATTATGAGGATCTCTCACCTTAGAGATCAATTGTAGAGAGTTGGAGAAAATGTGCCTAACAGGGAGCTAGTAGTTGTGACTCTTAGAGGTCTCCCTCCTATTTGGGAAACCTTCATTACTACAATCAACAACAACAATGTCCTTCTGTCATTTGATGAAATTGTTGGGAAGCTCACTCAAGAATAATCAAGGATGATAGCAAGAGGAAGGATTCAAAAACATGAAGAGGGAGAGCCCACTGCATATATCACTCATGGAAAAAGGAAGAAGGCAAGAGGAGGTCCATCAAGGAAGCCTCCTTCTCAAAATACAAAAGGAAGGAATGATATATCATTATCTCATGTTGAATGCTTCAATTGCCACAAGAAGGGTCATTATGCACGAGATTGTCCTAAGAAAGGAAAGAGGCCACACTACAACACTAGAGGCAACTACAATAACAAAAGAAGAAAAGACAATCAAAGAAATAACCGTGATAAAAGATATGAAAGAAGAAGAAGAGACTCCTCAAGCAATTGCGAAGAAGATCATCCTCCTCAAAAGAAGTGAAGGGCTCCCAGTTATTGTTGGACACAAATTGTCATTGAAGTCAATATGGAAAATATTCAAGGAGCAGACCGAGCCAAGAGGAGCCAAGAGGAGCAGACAGAGCCAAGAGGAGTAGACAGAACGGAGCCAAGAGGAGCAGACGGAGCCAAGAGGAGCAGACGAAGCCAAGAGGAGCAGACAAAGCAACCAAAGGAACTTATATATATATATATATATATATATATATATATAGCAGGCGGAATACACCATAGCATATGTAGCAAGTGGAATACACCATCGAGAGTGGTGGGCTCCAGTATTGTAGCAATAATGCTACGACTCCTGGGGCTCCCTATCTCTAATTTTATCAACCCGGTAGTTCGTACAAACTTGGAAGTGACGGTGTTGTATGCACAAGTACTAGCTCTTGTCGCAGCTGTCACTTGGTCAGCTGGCACAAGTCTGCTAGGGCTCAAGACAACTTCTATATGCTCTCAGAAGAAGCTTGCTAAATGATGGACGAAGGCTATCTCAGAGGAAATTAATCTATTTTGCAAAAAGGAACTGAAAGCCAACCAAAACATGGAAACCCTAGTAAACCCTAATCTGACTAGCTTAACCTCTAGGATGCAATGGGTGGAGTGCAAGTGTGTGGAAATGATGCCATTACTTCTAATGATGTGAAATGCATGAACTTAAAATACTTTCATTGAAAAGGACATGTTTTTGTATTTTTGCTTAAATGGTTGGAGTGATGATGATTTTGTTTCTTATTAGGATTTGGTTGTGCAGAGGTGGTGCGAAAGGAAGGAAAGCTTGGGAAAGGTCAGGGGGGCTAGGAGAGGTCCCAGGGGATCCTTAGCATCAGTCTACAGAAGTCTACAACATTTGGATGCTCGGCAACCAAGTTTGCAGGCTCCTACAGGATGTCTGCAGGGGATCCTACAGGAAACTCAGGGATTCTACAGGAAGTCTGCTAACTTCTACAGGATGCTCTACCATGGGAGTTTTAGGTGATGGTGAGGTGATGGAGTGGTATGGGTGGATAGGTAAGGTGGAGATGGAGCTTGTGATGACTCAGGGGCAGAGAAATAGGACAGAGAAAGAGTGCACGAAGTGGTTGGTGGATAGAAGGATGGGATCAACGAAAGGTCAAAAAGATGAAGCTACGTGGGCAATGAAAGAGTTGGAAGGTGAACGAGCTGAACAGAGGTCGAGAAGGTGACTTGAGGAGAGGTTAAGAAGAAGAAAAAGGAAGTAGAAGGATATGGAGCAGTGTAAATAAAACAAATTACTTATGTCTTGCACCAAAAATGAGAATTCATTAACCTATGCTACCTGTGATATAAACCTATGAACAGCAATGTAAACCAAGGAAAATTTTAAGGATGGAAAATTTTCTTGAAGTTTAAAAACATTGGCGAATCTCACTAATCCCTAATATGCAAACTATAAAATTTGTATTGATATATTTGTAAAATTATTCAAATCTATAATGATTTTATATATAGTCTCTATATAATGTTGGCGATTTTTGAGGTAAAATAATTTTATATTCTAAAATTTGGGCGAATCATATTTTATAAAAATTGGTAATTGGCGAATCTTTTTTTGGAAAAATCAAGGAAAATTAGCCCACTGGGCGAACATTAGCCCCTAAAATTTTCCATGATGTAAACCCAGAAAAGAAGCCGTGCAAGAAGTGAAAATGAAGTAGTATGGTTCAATATCAAAAGTGCATGGATGGATATTCAATGAAAATGACTATGTTGCAGCTTGCATGGAAGTAAAAGATTGCGTTCTTTTTGGTGGTTGATATGGACTGCACCCCAATCCCTAAACAGAGATGGCAGTGAAGACACTAACAACCCTTTTCTTGGAGCTCCAGTGGATTACAAACCTCCTATTCTGATCTAAACAACTGAAAGTGAATTAACCATAAACTAATCCTACGCAATTCTCATTAACCAAATCAAATCAGCAAACTGTATTCTTTGAAATGCATATCAAAACAAGGAAACACAATGCTGGAAAGAAAGGTAAATAACACTACAAGAAGAGGAGATCTATTGCTCTCAGGTTGGGCCCTAACCTGAGAGCTATAGCTCCCTTAAAAACTCAGAATTAGATCCAAATCTGCTTGCCTTTATTCATAATCAAAAGTCTAATGTCATGCCAAAACTGGCTTACAAAACAACAAAAACCGAGCTGTAACTTGTGCTCAGAGATTACAATAGCAATTCCAAAAGTCAAAAAGCTTCTAACAAAGGCTACGGCCTTCATATTTATACAAAATGAGGATCAAGCTGGCTGCCTTCATTCGTGGAGCTTGGCTGTCCAACTGAAAGTCAAACTGCTGTAAAACTGCTGATCCTGTAGAACGTGTTGGCTGCCTTTAAGCTCAGTGGGGAGAGCTGTTAGAGCTCGGAGTTAAGGTGAAAAGCACGAGGGAAGTCATTTAAAGCTGTAGACAACCTCCCTATAAACATGCAATGCCACCTTTGTTGTCTCCTTGTCTCCTTCTGCATGGTCTTTTGCTCTCTTCAATGCCAAAAACCTGAAATCATCATGTATTAGCCACATAGATATAATGCCTGCCCTTCTTCCTACAAACAACACGAATATACTAGGAAATGAATGCATAAGTGGTAAAAGATGAATGGTTGAACAAGGTAAGTAGGCCAATATGAGCCCAAATTGTACCAAAAATTGGGGCTCATCATCACCCCCCAGCTGAAATATTTGCTCATCCTTGAGCAACTTTGCTCTGGCTCCTCGTCTTTGGCCGAGAACTAGAGCCCGGAGCATGCTTTTCCTTTCCTGTTTTTGGTGTCCCTGCCTTTTCTGACCCTGGTGGTGACGAGGGTGGCACTTCTTCCCTCTTTTCCGTTTCCTTGAGCCGAGCTTCGGAAGCCGATTGGCCTATTTTTCGTGTCCAGGAAGTTATTTTTGGGCTTCCCCTCTCAGGGGTGGCCGATGTTTTAGAGGGGGTTCTTTCACTGGGTGAAGTAGGGACACCCCCTAAAATGGTTTGGCTGCTGGGTGGAGGCTGCGGCTTGCCCGTCTTTATCCTAACACTTCTTCGAGCTTTAAAGTACAGAGGGGTCTCCCTCTTCCTCTTTTCTTTTGGCTTAGGTGGCGTGCTGAGGCCAGCTAATACAGCTGCTGCCTCCCGTGCTAGAATATCCACCTTCTTCTCTTTGGGTTTCACCTTTTCAGGGCTTCCTGTAGAAGCCCCTGTTTTGGTAATTTTCGGGCTTCCTATAGAAGACCCTTTTGCCAATTTCGGGCTTCCTGTAGAAGACCCTTTCTCTGTTTTCGGGCTTCCTGTAGAAGCCTGTTTCTGCTTTCCTGTAGACACGGGTGTCACCACCTTTGCTTGCTTAGCTGCATGGGTTTTGCTTTTTGGTTTGGTTGCAGGTGCTGACGAGGTACTTGGGCTGATGTGGACCACCTCAGCTTTGTCCGTTCTGCTCTTCAACCTCTTTTCTCTTGCTGATAAGATGGGTGTGTCACCTTCTTCTTTGTCATCCTTTTCCTCGTGCTTCTTCTTTTGTTCTTTCTTCTGCACTGTGGTCGGGGTCTTCTGGCCTTTTTCTCTCTTTCCCTCGGCCACTGCTTCTTGTTCCTCACTGCTGGAGGAACCACTTTCTTCAGTGAGCATCCTTATGTCTCCATCTCTGGTTAAATTCCTGAATGATTCCCATGAGAGGGGAACCTTATATGAATGAAGTGCATCCTCCACAAGAATTTTGATCAACCCATGGTGGGCTATCTGATCTGGTATGCCCTCTTTTAGCTTCGTAGCACACTCCATCAAAGACTGTAGCAGGAAATAAGGAATGCTTAGTTTCTTTTCTACAGGAAGATCAATTCGGTGCCTTAACTCAGTGAGCAACCGAAAGTGATACCCGTAGACGATGCTATAACGGCCTTCACATGTTATATATTTCATGATTTGCAGGCTAACTTCGTTCCATGGTGGCAACAGACTCGTTCTTCGCACCCCATTTTTGTCCTCCGAGAATTCCTCCTCAGGTGGAAAGAATTCTTTCTTGGCCTGCTGGCTCAACTTCCGTTCTTCCTTATCCCACGGCAGACCCATTGGAAGTTCAGTGATTCGACTGATATATTGCGGGGTGAGCTTGAGGCTTAGGCCCCTGAAATTCACTGTGGCTAGTGTCTTGGATTTCGGCCTCAGAGCCTGCAAGAATTCTTCGACCACTTCATCGTCGTAACCCTGCAGCTTATCACAAAAGGATATCCATTGTGCTCGTGTGAAGAGCTCTACCACCCCCTGGTTTTCCCTTAATTTGGCTGAATCGGTGGGTTCCCGTCTAATAAACCCACCCAGCATGATAAAACAATTTTCTTAACCTGAGGTGGTGATTGTGGAAGAGATTTTGGTTTACTGAGACAGAGCGTAGAATGTCATGCACATAACCCACAAACTTATCCCTGAGGAACTTAACACAGTTTAATTACTCGACATCCTGTAGAATGACAGTATAGGCACAGCAGACAACAATTTCACCGTTTTTCTATGACCCGACTGTGGACGACAATTCCGCCACCTTTAATAACCAGTTGCATGAAGAGTTCAGGGTTACCTCTTTAATTGGCCACCTTTTTTCGTGAGGCACCCGCTTTCCTGTAGAAAACTGCGTTCCTGTAGGATGACAGCGTTCCTGTAGAATGACAGCGTTCCTGTAGAATGCAGTGCGCGATTTTCGGGAGAGACTGCAGTCGGTCTGCGCCTTGGGTGTGCTTCTCAATCGTTCTGATGGCCAAAGGCTCGGCGTATCATACTGCAGAAGGATCAGGATCGCCGCTCGAGTTCAAAACGGTGGTTGATAATTGCATGAATGCAATCTAGCCGATTAGATTTTGAATTCGGCGGAATTCGTGGCGCGGGGGGTGAGCTGTCCCCGCCGGACCATTGGGTGACGTCACCCCATCATTCAACTGCGCGTTCACTTGCTGCCGCACCAATTCCCGCAGATCTGCCGCCGCCTCTTGGGTTAAACTCGTTCTCTTCGACGGGATCGTTCTCACGTGCATGCTGCCCATTCTTTTTGTCATGGCCGCCACCCACACATCCAACTAGACCAATAACTGGCCGACGTGGTCGGCCTAATGGCCACACAGCCGCTCAACCAATTCACCTTTACACTTAGCAATCAATCAAAGTAACATTCATGCAGTATGATGGAAGGAAGGGTCGAGACACTTACCTGCGCGGCTGCACACGATGTTTCGGCTCTTTGGATGCTGATGAGTTGATTTACCTGCTGCTGGCGAACTTACACAGGCCCGGAGGTCCATGTTCACGAGCTGCCATCGATGGATGGGATGCTTCAGTTGCATGCACCCACGTTTCCTTGCATATGGCCTGTGCTGTGAATGGTATCCACTCTAGCAGGCTCAACTGTTACAGGACTCCCGCGGGATGTCTTGGAACAGTTCTTCCTCCTTGGGTGCATGCTGCACGACGATGGATGGCCTCACGATCATGCTCTCGGAGCTTCTGGCTGACTGTGATGAATATGGTGTGAGATCTCTAGCGCTTTTTCCATTTACAATTTGCTTTTTCTCGAGACTCATCGATTTTCTTTGCTGGTGCAGGTAACTTGGTTGCATGTCGACAAGGATGGTGGAGCAAGATAACAGCAATGTGCATGGTTGACAATAGTGGCATGCATGCGTCCAAACCGATCCTTAGCCGTTAGATCTCTTCATGAAATGAATTCTGGGCCGTTCTGGGCTTCTACAGGAAGTTTCCTGTAGAAATACAGAGCTTCCTGTAGAAAATCTGCATCTTCCTGTAGAAACTCTGCATCTTCCTGTAGAAAATCTGCGTCTTCCTGTAGAAGACGCAAGCTGTAATAAAATTGCACATACCTTGGAGAAAACGAGTATTCTTGGAGGGAGTGCTGGTGAGGTGTCATGACTGCATGATGAGGACCCTTGGATTTGAGTTGAGAGGCTTCCTCTCCTCCATAGAACACCTGCATGCAATTTTACATAATGAATCTGCTGACCTTGTTTTTTTCTTTTTCTTTTTCTTTTTCTTCTTTTTTTCTCTTTTTTTTTTGAAAGATAACAGGGGCGCCTCAATGAGGTTTTCACCCTTGCCATCTGCCCTGAGTGCCTCAGAGAGGTTTTCACTCAAGGATCTTTTCAAATCTTTATCTTCTTTTTTTTTTTTTTTTTTTTTGAAAGACAATAGGGGCGCCTCAATGAGGTTTTCACCCCTACCATCTGCCTTGGGCGCCTCAGAAAGGTTTTCACCCAAGGATCTTTATTATTTATTTATTTTTTTTAGATTCTTCAGGGTATGCCCAAAACAGGGGCAGAACCCTTCTCTATGACCAACACTGCCTTCTCCATAGTTTTGATGAACTCTTGTCTTGAGAGAGGCTTCCTGTAGATCTTCAATTGATGCCCATTGACAAGCATGGGGATGGCTTCCTCATCAATGGTCCGAATAAGAACAGATCCATTGTCATGACATTTTTCCACTGAATATGGCCCTAGCCATCTGGTTCTCAGCTTCCCCTTGAAATCTTTGTATCTAGAGTCATACAACAAAGCCCAATCTCCCGGCTGAAATTGCTTGTCATGGAGATGTTGGTCATGCCACACCTTTCTCTGAAGTTGAACCACTTCCGAGTGAAGGAGGGCCTGCATTCAGTGCTCATCCAGTCCATTCAGCTGCAATAACCTCTCTTGTTGTGCATGGTTGAGATCTAGGTCTAGCTGAGCTGCCATCCTCAAAGTGTTGTATTCAAACTCAATGGACATCAAGGCTTTCTTCCCATAGACTAGCTCATAAGGTGTGAAGCCGGTGGTGGTCTTCCAAGTGGTGTTGTAAGCCCATGTGGCTTCAACTAGGCGATCTGCCCAGTCCTTTCTGCTGCTGCTCACCACCTTAGTCGAGATCCCTTCTAATGCTCTATTGGTGACTTCCACCTGCCCATTTGCTTGAGGGTGATAGGGGGTGGAAGTCCTATGCTTGATCTTGTGATGAGCTAGTAGATCTTCAACCAGGTGGGATGTGAACTGGCTCCCTTGATCGGTGATCAGCTCTCTTGGATAGCCAAACTTATAGAAGATGTTTTCTCTTAGGAACTCGGCCACCTTTTCTTCTGTTGCTACTTTGATTGCTTTAGTCTCTGCCCACTTTGTCAAGTAGTCAGTACACACAATGATGTAAGACCGTTGCCTCGAAGGAGGGTTGATTGGGCCCACAAAGTCCATGCCCCACTTCTCAAATGGTTCAAGAGTCACTTGAGGTTGGAGAGGCATCTCATCCCTTTGGGTCGGTTTCCCCATTCTTTGGCATTGGTCACACTGACTGACATATCTTCTGACATCTTGATGAAGTGTGGGCCAATAGTAGCCTGCCTGCAGGATTTTGAAGGCAGTTCTCTTTGCTGCAAAATGTCCTCCACAAGGCCAATCATGACAAGTGAGGAGGATATCAAAGACTTCCTCCTCCCTTACACAACGCCTTAAGATCTGATCAGGGCCAAGCTTGAACAGATTGCCCCCAATCCAAGTAAATGAGGCACCTTTTCTGATGATTCTACTCTTCTCTCTTGAAGATAGGTGCGGAGGGAACTGTGCTGAAACAAGGTAGTTTGCTATATCAACAAACCATGGAGAGAGTACTGAAATAGCAAACAGATGTTCATCGGGCATCTGGTCATCCACTGTTCCATCCTCATATGCAGACAAATCCAATCTAGATAAAAAGTCAGCAACAACATTTTCTCTACCCGGTTTGTCAACAATGGTCAAATCAAACTGCTGCAATAAAAGTAACCATCTAATAATATGAGCATTCACATCTGGTTTATTCATTAAATATCTAATTGCAGCATGGTCTGTATGTACAAAGGTTTGGTAGCCAGTAATATAATGTCGGAACTTGTTCAGTGCATGGACCACAGCCAAGAATTCTTTCTCGGTTACAGTGTAATTCAGCTCGGCTTTGGACAAGTTTTTGCTAACAAAATAAATGGCATATGGAAGTTTTTGCTCAACTTTTCCTAAAGCTGCACCTATGGCTTTGTTCAAGGCATCAGTGTGGATGTGGAAAGGTAGGGCCCAGTTTGGACCTCTCAGGATTGGGGCTGACACCAACTTGTCCTTCAATTCATTTAAAGCCCTCTGACAATCGTCAGTCCATTTAAACTCCACATCTTTTTCCAACAGGCCAAACAATGGCGAGGCTAGCTTGCTGAAGTCTTTAATGAATCTCCGGTAATATCCTGCTAATCCCAAGAAACTCTAGACATCCCTTACCTTTTGAGGAGGTGGAACCTTCTTGATGAGAGCAATTTTGTTAGGATCCAACCCTTGGCAAGAAATGTTATGGCCTAGCACGGTCCCTTCAGTCATTAGGAATTCACATTTTTCAGGACTAAGGGACATGTTCATCTCAATGCATTTGGTTAGGACTTTTCCCAGATTGGACAATGCTTCCTGGAAGTTGGCCCCATAAGGAGTAAAGTCATCCATATAGATTTCCACTGCATCATGGACCAGCTCCGAGAAGATGCTCAAGACAACTCTCTGGAAGGTAGCAGGAGCATTGCATAGCCCAAAGGGAAGAACTCGGTAGGCAAAGGTACCCCAAGGACAAGTGAAGGTGGTCTTATCTTGGTCTTCCAGGCTGATTTGGATTTGGTTGTACCCGCTAAACCCATCCAGGAAAGTGAAGAACTTCTTTCCTGCCAGTCCATCCAACACTTGATCTATGAAAGGTAGAGGGAAATGGTCTTTCTTGGTAGCTTTGTTCAGTTCTCGGTAGTCCACACAGATTCTCCATTTCCCATTTTTCTTGGGAACCAACACCAGAGGGGACACCCATTCACTATCTGAGATGGGGTAGATGAATCCTGCATCCAACAATTTTTGCAATTCTTCCTTGACAATGTCCTTAAGAGCTGGATTCATTCTCCTCTGGGGTTGCCTAACCGGTTTACAATCCTCTTTGATGTATATATGATGGGTACAGACCGAAGGATGGACGCCTTTCATCTCCTTATAGCTCCAAGCAAAAGCATCTAGGTGGTTGGCCAACAGACTACACAGCTCCTTTTCCTGGGAAGGAGATAGGGAGGAGCTGATCTTCAATGCTCTCTCAGGGTCGAACTCCACATTCTTGACTTTGGGAGTAACAGGGTTGGTTGTACAAAGATCCACTAAGGTGCTAGCTTGGGCATCCTCCACCAATTTCTCTAAGGGTAGTGTACTGGAAGGTGGATTCTGGATCAAGGTCTCGATCAAGTCATCCTCGGTTGGGGGGTCTCTTCTAGTGGTATCTAAGGTGAACAGAGGTGTTGAGTACACCTCGTCTTCCTCTCCTTCCTCCAACCAGAGTGGTAAGTCATGCTCTAAGGAGGGTTGGGCAGGAGGGTATAGGACTAGCTGCTTGGACATGGGACCATTTTTGATGGTCATGTTTCCTGCATGACAACTTATGTAAGCATCTGCAGTAGCTAACCAAGGCCTTCCCAAAATGAGAGGATATCCAGTAAGCTTTTCCTTTGGTTGCAGAACCAGGAAGTCTGCAGGGTATTCCCAAGAGTCAATAGAGACCAAGACATCCTCCACAATCCCTTCGGGAGTCATGGTGGAGCGATCTGCTAGTTGCAGTACTGTCGAGGTCTTCCTCAGGGAACCCTGAAGATTAAGTTTGAGCATGGTATCCCTGGTCATCACATTAATGGCAGCCCCCATATCGATCAAGGTGTGAGGTATGATGGTGCCATTGATGTGGACATCTACTACAGGACTTCCAGGATCTAGGTACTTTGGGCAGATGACTTGTCCTAGCATAAGGTCAGACAGTTGTCCTATGACATTAATGGTTGAAGCATCTTTCTTCCGCCTGCCTGGGTGTTTGAAGCACTTTTCCTTAACCAGTTTGTTGTATATTGGCACATCCTTGATGGCTTGGAGAAGTGGTATTTTCACACACAATTGCTTGAGCTCACCCAGAAGCTCATCCTCCTCTGGGTTGGGTTGTGTGGTGACTGTTAGTCTCTCAGGAAAGGGTGGAATAGCTTTTGGTTCACTTTCCTGTTTGTCTTCCTCATCCTCTGGGGGAGGAGGTTGGCGATCTGGTAGAGTCTTTCCAGATCGAAGATTGATCTCCTGGATCTCCACAGCATAGGTAGGGCATGAGGTTTCCCCAGTGTATACCTGCTGAGCCTGTCTATTGTTGGGGTTTGGGTTCGGTTGAGCAGGCATTTGAGGTTGCCTTGGAGGAGCAGGAGGTAAAGGCTGAGATTGAACTGGTGGTGGAGGCAAGATGGCAGGAGGAGTGTTGTATTGGGGCCTCCACCCCGACTGAGGTGCATTCCATTGAGGCTGTGGCTGGGCATGTGAATGATATGAATGAGAAGTAGGTTGAGTAGGGTACTGAGGTGGATAAGACCATGGAGGAGGCATGGAACAGGAAGGATGAGCAGGGGGACCCCAGGAAGGCATAGGAGTCGATTGGTTGGGGCTGTAATAAGCTTGAGGTGCCCCTTGCATTCCCTGCTGATAAGGTCTAGATCCTTGTGGCCTCCTTTGGTTGAGATAATAGAGAGGTTCAGTGGGAGATTCTGTCCCTTGGTACATGGCTTTAAACCCTGGTAAGGTTGGACACTGATTTGTGGGATGGTCCTCCTCACACACGAAACACACTTCAACCGAATGCAATGGGCATTCGTTCTTAGGGTGTCTCCTTGTGCACCTAGGGCAGAAGAAAGCCAAGGCTCTCTCAGCTTCCTCTTTCTTTTGCTGGATCTTGAATCTGTCCAGCTACATGGCAATGGTCTGTCTCACCTCACTCTTGAGATCTTCTAATTGATTTGCAAGCTCATGTTTGGAGAAAGGGACACTAGTTGAGAGGAGGTTTCCTCTACCTCGTTTCCGAGCTGCACTGGAGTGGTTTCTAAACACAGTTTTGATGTCCTCATAAGGCAGTTGGTAAATGTCCCCCCCAGCTAACATGTGAAGGGTATCTAAGAGGTCTTCAGGGACTCCTCGGAGCAGGACCAACTTGAGGGATTCAGGGTCAAGTGTGCACATGGCCCGCTTATAGCTAAGTTGGAACCTCTCCTCATAATCCTCTAGGGACTCATCATTTCCCATGGTCATCCGAAAGATTTCTCCCTTGGTTTCCTTGGACCTACAGTAATCCCTGTACTTGGTATTGAAAGCTTGCTGCATCTGAGCCCAGGTGGTGATACTATTCCCAGGTAAACCCATGAACCAGCGCAATGCTGCATCCTTAAGAGTTGAAGGGAAGAGTTTCAGCTTTTGCTCATCTTCAGTATAGTCATAGGTTCTACAAAGGACAGCAAACTCAAACAGGAAGGTATCAGGATCTTCAGTAGTCAGTCCATGGAAGTGAGGTAAGGCGGAGGGGCTAATGTTCTTCATTTTCATCTCTCCATTGGTCTCTCGGATGGGGAAGGCACCTTCTATTCTCTCATCTTCTCTTCTATTGTCAGCCATAGCTTCAGATGGAGTGGTCTCTAACTCTTCTTCTTCTATAGGATCTTTGTCTATCTCAGGATGTTCACCTATAGGTTCTTCTGGGTCACTATCACCAAAGAAGAGAGAAGGGTGACTCAGTGATGTGGTGGGGGTGTTTGGTAGGAATTTGCCTGATTTATCTCGGTTCCTACGAGGCATGAAAGGGAAAAGGCTTTCTTTTTCTTTTGATTGCTTTTGCTTTTTTCTTTGGTACCTGCAAAACTGAAACAGATTGATCTACAACTAACTATAAAAGATGCAGAATTAAACTGAAAGCAGGAAATAACTAATCTACTTTGCTCAAATGAAATTGCAGAAAGGAAATGCTAGTCTATGAAAGCAGGAAATGCTAATCTATGAAAGCAGGAAATGCTAATCTATGAAAGCAGGAAATACTAATCTATGAAAGCAGGAAATGTTAATCTATGAAAGCAGGAAATGTCTATGCTACTTTTGCAGAATGGAAATGAAATAAACTACTGAGCAGAAGGTAAGAGTAAGAAAATAGAAGAAAAGCAACAATTACTAATACTCTGGCGCTTCCCCGGCAACGGCGCCAAAAAGATGGTGGGCTCCAGTATTGTAGCAATAATGCTACAACTCCTGGGGCTCCCTATCTCTAATTTTATCAACCCGGTAGTTCGTACAAACTTGGAAGCGACGGTGCTGTATGCACAAGTACTAGCTCTTGTCGCAGTTGTCACTTGGTCAGCTGGCACAAGTCCGCTAGGGCTCAAGGCAACTTCTATATGCTCTCAGAAGAAGCTTGCTAAATGATGGACGAAGGCTATCTCAGAGGAAATTAATCTATTTTGCAAAAAGGAACTGAAAGCCAACCAAAACATGGAAACCCTAGTAAACCCTAATCTGACTAGCTTAACCTCTAGGATGTAATGGGTGGAGTGCAAGTGTCTGGAAATGATGCCATTACTTCTAATGATGTGAAATGCATGAACTTAAACTACTTTCATTGAAAAGAACATGTTTTTGTATTTTTGCTTAAATGGTTGGAGTGATGATGATTTTGTTTCTTATTAGGGTTTGGTTGTGCAGAGGTGGTGCGAAAGGAAGGAAAGCTTGGGAAAGGTCAGGGGGCTAGGAGAGGTCCCAGGGGATCCTTAGCATCAGTCTACAGAAGTCTACAACGTTTGGATGCTCGGCAACCAAGTTTGCAGGCTCCTACAGGATGTCTGCAGGGGATCCTACAGGAAACTCAGGGATTCTACAGGAAGTCTGCTAACTTCTACAGGATGATCTACCATGGGAGTTTTAGGTGATGGTGAGGTGATGGAGTGGTATGGGTGGATAGGTAAGGTGGAGATGGAGCTTGTGATGACTCAGGGGCAGAGGAATAGGACAGAGAAAGAGTGCACGAAGTGGTTGGTGGATAGAAGGATGGGATCAACGAAAGGTCAAAAAGATGAAGCTACGTGGGCAATGAAAGAGTTGGAAGGTGAACGAGCTGAACAGAGGTCGAGAAGGTGACTTGAGGAGAGGTTAAGAAGAAGAAAAAGGAAGTAGAAGGATATGGAGCAGTGTAAATAAAACAAATTACTTATGTCTTGCACAAAAAACGAGAATTCATTAACCTATGCTACCTGTGCTATTAAACCTATGAACAACAATGTAAACCCAGAAAAGAAGCCATGCATGGAGTGAAAATGAAGCAGTATGGTTCAATATCAAAAGTGCATGGATGGATCTTCAATGAAAATGACTATGTTGCAGCTTGCATGGAAGTAAAAGACTGCGTTCTTTTTGGTGGTTGATATGGACTGCACCCCAATCCCTAAACAGAGATGGCAGTGAAGACACTAACAACCCTTTTCTTGGAGCTCCAGTGGATTACAAACCTCCTATTCTGATCTAAACAACTAAAAGTGAATTAACCATAAACTAACCCTACGCAATTCTCATTAACCAAATCAAATCAACAAACTGTATTCTTTGAAATGCATATCAAAACAAGGAAACACAATGCTGGAAAGAAAGGTAAATAACACTACAAGAAGAGGAGATCTATTGCTCTCAGGTTGGGCCCTAACCTGAGAGCTATAGCTCCCTTAAAAACTCAGAATTAGGTCCAAATCTGCTTGCCTTTATTCATAATCAAAAGTCTAATGTCATGCCAAAACTGGCTTACAAAACAACAAAAATCGAGCTGTAACTCGTGCTCAGAGATTACAATAGCAATTCCAGAAGTCAAAAAGCTTCTAACAAAGGCTACGGCCTTCATATTTATACAAAATGGGGATCAAGTTGGCTGCCTTCATTCGTGGAGCTTGGCTGTCCAACTGAAAGTCAATTTGCTGTAAAACTGCTGATCCTGTAGAACGTGTTGGCTGCCTTTAAGCTCGGTGGGGAGAGCTGTTAGAGCTCGGAGTTAAGGTGAAAAGCACAAGGGAAGTCATTTAAAGCTGTAGACAACCTCCCTATAAACATGCAATGCCACCTTTGTTGTCTCCTTGTCTCCTTCTGCGTGGTCTTTTGCTCTCTTCAATGCCAAAAACCTGAAATCATCATGTATTAGCCACATAGATATAATGCCTGCCCTTCTTCCTACAAACAACACGAATATACTAGGAAATGAATGCATAAGTGGTAAAAGATGAATGGTTGAACAAGGTAAGTAGGCCAATATGAGCCCAAATTGTACCAAAAATTGGGGCTCATCAGGGAGCACATATCATACATATGCCACAACCTTATGTATCGGCGACAAAATCATATATAGGCATGCTTTTACACTATCGGAAGTGGCATTAACACTAACGGTGGGCAAACTATGTATTCCCGACAATACACTATTGGAGGCAGAAACCAGACTTGAATTCTTATGAATGGGAGTATTAAGTTGTATCAGGTCTGGCACATGATTATCACATCAGGAATTTGGAGTGGAGGTAATATAGTGTTAAGCGACCCTGTACGACCTGTGATCGCCTATAGCGATATTGCATCGGACCTTTGCCAAGGGAAACCCCCAATTGTGATAAGGCTGTGGACCCGATAGGCATATAAACCATGGTTTAATACCGTATCGCATCCGGTCCATCGGAGTAGTGGAGTATCGGCCATCAGTCATCGGCAATGTTTTAGGCTCTACTTATAGGAGAACCTCTAGAAGCACTGATTGCGATAATGAATGCGGACCCGATGGTCCTATTATATAGCACCCTATTGTTATATCGCGTCCATAAGAGGATTGGCCCATCGGCCATCGACGACATCATGGGGTTGATGTATAAAGCACCCTTGGAAGCCTTGAGTGCCAATTGTGACATACGCTGCGGATCCGATACAGGAATAGTTGCGGGTGAATTAATATTGAAGTTCGCCCCTTAGTCTTTTGACTGTTTTTATCATATTCCCTGTGTATTTGATATTTGTCGTGCACTGGGTTTTTGAGGCAAAAGTACATTGAGGAATGGCCCCGATAGTTCAGGAGGCCTGAACTATAGTTTTAGAAGGCTGAACTTCAGGTAAATGGGGTGATTCAAGGCGATATTGATTGCGATTGGACGTGGCAATCAATTAAATGAAGGAGAACTCTGTGCATGCCCAGAATCATTGTTAAAGGAGCATTGTTGTAGCCATAACTAGTAAGATGTGTTCTCCATGGAGTTTTGGACCTCTCAAATGAATCTACGTGTCCTCAGAAAGTTAGTGGACTTGCACAGCACAGAGGAATCTGCAGCGACTGAGGAGGAAGCCTAAGAGGTGGTGTAAGCAGAAACGAATGGACAAAGGCATGGGAATGTATAAAACAGTAAAAACAGAGAACTGTTGGTGCTGTTGTTGTGGTGAAGAACCAGAGTGTGAGGTAGTAGAGGCAATAGAGGCAGAAGAGGCAGTAGAAATAGCGGAGGCTGTAGAGGCAGCAGAAGCAGTAGAGACAGGAGAGTAGGAGTGATAGAACCTCAGCTGAATAGAGTGCAGCAGCATACCTATTTATACCAAGGTTGGGTTGGAGCCCAAGAGGTTGGAGCCTCAGAACTGAACAGCACTGAAGTCATTGGGGTAGGTGCTCCTTAGTGAAGAACCACTACAAAATAGAGTTGGTGCTCTGGAGGTTGGAGCCTCACTAAAGTCCAAGTTGGAGCTTGGCAACTATTCACAATCAAATATATACTTATATTGTATTTATTCATTGCATTGTCTTGAGTTTTTTAATAAAAGCATTAATTTGAGCTGTTGATTTCTGTATTTTGTGTATACATATACATATCTATATATGCTTTTGGCAATCACTATAACAATTAAAAATAAAAGTAAGAAACACTGATTCACCCCCCCCCCCTCAATATTTCCAACAATTGGTATCAAAGCAGGCTTCTTCATACTAGCCTAATAGCTTGAAGAAGGATCCGTAGCCATGATGAGAAATCATGAAGCATCAGGAAGACCTCCTTTGTTCGATGGCACTAATTTTTTCTTCTGGAAGAAAACAATGACCTACTACTTAATGTCCCTTGGACGTGAAGTCAAAATGAATACAAAACGACTTCCACTCTTCCAATAGACCCAGACGAGAGGAAAGCCTACATCGAAAATGTAAAGGCCATGAACTCCATCACTAGTGGAATCATTGATTCCGAGTTTACAAAAATCATGCACTGTACCTCTGCCAAAGAAATGTGGGAGAAGCTGGTTGGCTTGTATGATGGAGACTCAAAAGTAAAAACGACAAAGCTCAAACTCACAAAAGACAATTTGAAAGTTTGAGGATGGAAGATGAAGAAGATATTGCAGCATACCTCCTCCGAGTAGCTGAAGTGGTAAATTCCCTGAAAGAATTGGACGAACAAATTGAAGAAAGTACCATTGTTCGAAAGGTATTAAGGTCTCTTCCAGACAGATTTGACTCCAAAATAAGCGCTATAGAAGAAGCAAAGGATTTAGATACCCTCAAAATGGATGAACTCCATGGAATTCTCATTGCCTATGAAATGAGGAAAGGTGGCCCAAGCTCCAAAGATGTAGCATTCAAGGCCTCAAAGTCAAAGAAGGGGAAAGAAAGGAATGACTGTAGTGATGAGTCAGATGTGGAATCTGAATTGGCTCAATTTGTACAAAAGCTGAAGAGAGGATCTAAGCTTAAAGGCAAGTATCCTCTTATCTGTTTTAAATGTGGTAAACTAGGTCATTATGCAGCAAGTTTTCCTCATAACATGACAGTGATGATGAAGGAAATTCTAAAAGAATGGCACACAAAAAGAAAGGGTTCAATAAGAAAAACTTCTTCTCCAAGCAAAATGAGCTTGATGAGGATGAGTTTATGGTCATCAAAAAGAAATCAGATGAGGAAAGTGATCATGATGAAAGCCAAGAAACATTATTCATGGCACTCACAGATGATGATGACTCAGGGCTGGAAGGAAATGTAGATGAACTGTTAATAAGCACCATTGAAGAAAATGAGAAACTACAGAACAAGATCATTTCTCTCAAAGTGGAAAACTAGGAAATAAGAAGGAGAGAAGATCTCTTGGAAGCAAATCTTAAAGAAAAAGAAGAGACTTGTGAAGAACGTGAGGCCGAAATAATGTCTCTAAGAAAGGAGTTGGAGCAAATTAAAAGGGGTTGTAAAATCTCTCAAATACTTGAGACTATTCTGAAAAATAAAAAACCTCAACATGACAAGTCTGGAATAGGTTTCAAAGGAGAATCCTCAAGCACTAAGAATAGTGCGAAAAGCTATGCCGCTGCACTTTCCTGCAATCCAAAAGATGAAAAAGTTATGTTATCAAAAGTGCATCCCAGATCCCAAGAATGAAGTGAGAATTACTCCAAAGAAGAATGTGGAGTCGAATCATGGACACTACAACAAATACAAACTTCTACTCCACCAAGGGCCCATCGCAAATCCAAAGAACGAGGGAGGAGTAATTCCCAGGAAGGAAATCGACTCAAACCGTGGTTGCTTCAACAAGTACAAAACCATCTTTCTTGGACACTACTTTCCCTGTAAAAACTTCGGTCATCAAGCCAAACATTGTATGGCTCGTAGAAGTGAAAGGACAAAGCTAAAGGACCGAATAATCAACTCATATACCCCCAAAAGGCAGGGACAAATCAAAACCTTCGATTCATTTGATCCCTTGACCAAATTTGATCTGATTTGCTCTTTCTGCTACAATAATGGACACTATGAACAAGACTGCCCACTCAAAGGAAGAAATACGAGTAGCAAGAACTCCAGCATGGATAAATTCGGCCTGGCTCTATATGCTCAAAATAATGGAAACCATTGGTTTGTGGATAGTGGGTGCTCCAAACACATGATATGAGACAAAAGGAAATTTGTCTCACTGAGAAAAAAGGAAGGGAATGTGTCTTTTGGAAGCAGATCTGGAAAAATTTCAAAGAAAAGGAACATTTACTCTGATCAATGGAAAAGGAAAAGATCAAGATGCTCTGCTAGTTGACAGACTCAAACACAACCTCCTGAGTGTCAGCCAAATCTGTGATCAAGGACATAAGGTTGTTTTCAGCACCAAAGACTGTGAAATAAGGAACTCTGCCTCAGGGAAACTTGTGGCAAAAGGGGTGAGAACATTAGACAACATTTACTTTCTGAACAAGATTCAAGAAAATAAATGCTACTTGAGTCAGACAGATGAGAGTTAGCTATGATACAAGCGACTTGGACATACAAGCTTCGAAAATCTAATCAATATCAGCAAGATCAAAGCTGTATGAGACATCCCAAGGCTGTTCAAACCAAATCAAGGAGTATGTGGTCCTTGTCAACATGGAAAGTAGACCAGAACTAGCCACAAGACAAAGGAACATTGTACATCGAAGCCCTTGGAGATCATCCATGCTGATTTGTGTGGGCCAACTTGAAATCAAGAACTCCAAGGAGAAAGGTAATTTGTGTTATTTGTTGATGATTATACTAGAATGATGTGGATATATTTCATAAAGTATAAATCTGAAACTTTTGAGTGTTTTAAGAATCTGAAATCCCTTGTAGAAAATGAAAAAGATTCAAAAATTAAGTGCCTTAGAACAGACAAAGGAGGAGAATTCACATCAAATGAGTTCAGTGAGTTCTGTAATATTCACAGAATTAAAAGGGAATTCTCAGCTGCCAGAACACCTCAACAAAATGGGGTAGTTGAAAGAAGAAACCGAACAGTCCAAGAAATGGCAAGAACTATGCTATTAGCAGTAGACTTACAGCCTAGATTCTAGAGAAAAGTAGTAGGGACAACTGTCTATACACTGAATCGAACTCAATTAAGACCAAATTGTGAAGAAACTCCTTATGAGCTATGGAAAGGAAGACCTGCTTCAGTGAAGTACTTCAAGATCTTTGTAAGCAAGTGCTTCATAAAAATAAATGATGGCTCACCTGGAAAGTTTGATTCTCGGGTTGATGAAGGGATATTTCTTGGATACTCTACACAGAGCAAGGCTTACAAGTGATACAATTATCGACTAAAGAAAATAGTGGAAAGCATTAATGTAAAGGTTGATGAAGATCTTCTAGAAAAGGAAATTGAAGAACATGAAGATGACTCTCTCATTGAAGAAGAAGAACCTAAAGAAGAAGAAGAAATAGATGAGGAAGAAGAAAAATAAGAAGAGGAAAGAGAACCACCTAATACCCCTTCAAAGATGAAGTATGTCCAAAGACATCATCTAGAAGAGCAGATCATTGGCGATAAAGATGAAGGTATGCAGACCCGTAGAAGGATAACAATCACACCCGAGAGAAAATTCATTGCCCTCCTATCTATGATAGAACCAGAAACATTTGCAGAAGCAAGTAAGGATCCTCATTGGGTAAAAGCCATGGAAGAAGAAATGTCCCAAATTGAGAAGAACAAGACATTGGAGTTGGTACCTCATCCAAAGGACAAAAACATAATAGGAACCAAATGGGTGTTCAAAAATAAAATGAATGAGGAAGGATAGGTTATCAAAAACAAGGCAAGACTTATCTGCAAAGGCTATTCACAAATTGAAGGAATTGACTTTGAAGAGACATTTTCTCCAGTGGCCCGTATGGACGCTATGAGGATGTTCTTGGTATTTTCTTGCTCAAAAGGATTCAAAATCTATCAAATGGACGTGAAATCAACAATTCTAAATGTGGAACTCAAGGAGGAAGTCTACATGGAGCAGCCAGAAGGTTTTGATCTAACAGCAGGAAAGGACTTAGTCTGCAAGTTGAAAAAGGTTTTATATGGGTTGAAACAAGCTCCTAGAGCTTGGTATGCAAGATTGGATCACTACCTACAACAACAAGGCTTCAAAAAGGGAGTGGCTGGAAGAAATCTATACATAAAGACAGATCAAGGTAAGTTACTAGTTGCTCTTGTTTATGTCGATGATCTAATTTTTTCTAGTAATAATGATGAAATGAGCCATGAATTTTCTCAAAACGTGTCAAAGGAGTTTGAGATGTCAATGATAGGAGAGCTATCTCACTTCCTTGGACTTCAAATATCTCAAACTAGAGTAGGATTGTGTATATCTCAAACCAAATATCTAAAAGACATGCTCCAAAAATATGGAATGGAGGACTGTGCACCCATGAGCAAACCTATGACCAAAAACTGGAAACTAAGCAAAGATGATGACTCCCCTATAGTAGATGCAACTCATTACAGGTCAATGACTAGAGTCCTTCTATACTTAACAGCTACATGACCAGACATAATGCAAGCAGTAGGAATGGTGGGAAGATTTCAATCTGCTCCCAAACAATCCCATTTATTAGCTATAAAAAGAATTCTCAAATATCTAAAGGGAACTTTTGATTTTGGTCTTTGGTACCCAAAGAACTCAACACTGACTGTAACGGCATACACTGACGCTGATTGGGCTGGAAGTATAGATGATCGGAAAAGTTCCAGTGGAAATGCATTCTTCCTAGGAGACTGTTTGGTATCTTGGCTCAGCGAAAAACAATCATCCATATCATTATCCACTGCCGAAGCCGAATATATTGCTGCAGTAGACTGTTGTAGTCAAATACTATGGATGAAGGAAGCTCTAAAAGATGTCGAAATATGTACAGATCAACCGATTACCATCTATTATGACAACACAAGTGCTATCAGTCTCAGCAAAAATCTTGTGATGCACTCAAGAACCAAACACATACCAATCAAGTATCATTTCCTCCGTGGGAAATTAGTTAAACAAAACGTCATCCTGAAATATATGAGTACTAAGGAGCAGATAGCTGATATTTTCACAAAACCTCTTCCTCAAGAAGCATTCGAACATCTGCGTCAAAAGATGGGAGTTATTTCTTTATCATCACTCAAGTTCATTCATAAAGATGTAGCAGGACAGGGGGAGCAGTTTGATAGGGGGAGTATGTATGCATTCCTTTGCCATTGATGTCAAAGGGGGAGAGAGTAGAAGAATATTGCCATCAATAACAAAGGGGGAGATTGTTGGAGAAATATTGTCATTGATGTCAATATGGAAACATTCGCGGAGCAGACCGAGCTAAGAGGAGCCAAGAGGAGCAGATGGAGCCAAGAGGAGCAGACGGAACGGAGCTAAGAGGAGCAGACGGAGCCAAGAGGAGCCAAGAGGAGCAGACGGAGCCAAGAGGAGCAGACGAAGCCAAGAGGAGCAGACAAAGCAACCAAAGGAAATTATATATATATAGCAGGCAAAATACACCATAGCATATGTAGCAAGCGAAATACACCATTGGGAGCACATATCATACATATGCCACAACCTTATGTATCAGCGAAAAAATCATATATATGCATGCTTTTTCACTATCGGGAGCGACCTTAACACTATCGGTGGGCAAACTATGCATTCCCGACAATACACTATCGGAGGCAGAAACTGGACTTGAATTCTTATGAATCGGAGTATTGAGTTGTATCGGGTCCAACACACGATTATCGCATCGGGAATTCAGAGCAGAGGTAATACAGTGTTAAGCGACCCTGTGCGACTTGCGATCACTGATAGCGATATCACATCGAACCTAACCTTGTGCGACTTGTGATTTCCGATAGCGATATCGCATCGGACCTTCGCCAAGGGCAACCCCCGATTGTGATAAGGTTGTGGACCCGCTGAGCATATAAACCATGGTTTAATACCGTATCACATCCGGTCCATCAGAGCAGTGGAGTATCGACCATCGATCATTGGCAATGTTTTAGGCTCGACTTATAGGAGAACCTCTAGAAGCGCCGACTACGATAATGAATGTGGACCCAATGGTCCTATTATATAGCACCCTATTGCTATACTGTGTCCATAGGAGGATTAGCCCATCGGCCATCGGCGATATCATGGGGTTGATGTATAAAGGACCCTTGGAAGCCTTGAGTGCCGATTGCGACATACACTACGGATCTGATACAGGAATAGTTGCGGGTGAATTAATATTGAAGTCCACCCCTTAGTCTTTTGAATATTTTTACATATTCCATGTGTATTTGATATTTGCTGTGCGCTGGGTTTTTGAGGCAAAAATACATTAAGGAATGGTCCCGATAGTTCAGGAGGCTTGAACTATAGTTTTAGAAGTCTGAACGTCAAGTAAATGGGGTGATTCAAGGCGATATTGATTGCGATTGGACGTGGCAATCCATTAAATGAAGTAGAACTCTGTGCATGCCTAGAATAATTGTTAAAGGAGCGTTGTTACAGTTGTAACCAGTAAGATGTGTTCTCTGTGGAGTTTTGGACCTCTCAAATGAATCTACGTGTCCTCAGAAAGTCAGTGAACTTGCACAGTGCAGAGGAAGCCGCAGCGACTGAGGAGGAAGCCTAAGAGGTGGTGTAAGCGGAAACGAATGGACAAAGGCATGGGAATGTATAAAACAGTAAAAACAGAGAACTGTTGGTGCTGTTGTTGTGGTGAAGAACCAGAGTGTGAGGTAGTAGAAGCAGTAGAGGCAGAAGAGGCAGCAGAAGCAGCGGAGGTTGTAGAGGCAGCAGAAGCAGCAGAGGCAGGAGAGTAGGAGTGAGAGAACCTCAGCTGAATAGAGTGCAACAGCATACCAGTTTATACCAAGGTTGGGTTGGAGCCCAAGAGGTTGGAGCCTTAGAACTGAACAGGACTAAAGTCATTGGGGGTAGCTGCTCCTAAGTGCAGAACCACTACAAAACAAAGTTGGTGCTCTGTAGGTTGGAGCCTCACTGAAGTCCAATTTAGAGCTTGGAAACTATTCACAATCAGATATATACTTATATTGTATTTATTTCATTGCACTGTCTTGAGTTTTTTAATAAAAGCATTAATTCCAGTTGTTGATTTCTGTATTCTGTGTATACATATACATATCTATATATGCTTTTGGAAATCACTAGAACAATTAAAAATAAAAGTAAGAAACACTGATTCACTCCCCCCCAGTATTTCCAACAGTTATGAAAGTAACGCTGTAAATAAATCTGAATACATTCTTATTTCTGATCTTACTATTTCTTCTCCACCGGATTCATGGGATAGTTGGTTAGTTGATAGTGGGGCCACTCATCATTTCTCTGGTTACAAGGAAGTCCTCTCTAATCTGGTAGAGAGGGAGACTAAGCTAAAGATCATTCTTGGAAACAACTTCACTCATCTCGTGAAAAGATTTTGGTTCGTCAAATTTTAGCTGAATTCTGGGAAATTAGTTATGATGCATGATGTTATGTATGTACCAAGATTAATGAAGAATCTGGTATCTATATCTGCATTGGAAGATAAAGGGATGAGGGTTGCCTTCATCAAAGGGAAAGTTTTGACTTGGCCTATTGATTCTGTAATGTCCCAAATGGAACAATTTGGGGTTTTCCTTAAATTCTAACTAAAAAATACTTAAATTTTGGAAGAAGTTCTTCAAAAATTAATCCATAAAATTCATTCGTCAAATTCCACAAATTTTCACCAGGAAATTAATAGCAAAACCACGAAGCATAAACTGCAACTTGAAATGGACAAGAAATATATATAGAATCCTCAGCCTTATTTTGTTAAAAATAAAGAGTACATAGAAAGCTCGAAATGGCTAAGAGAATAGCCATTAAAGAAAATTGCTCCAATACTGCACTGGGCTTCCAAAAACTGAACTGACCAATCAATATGCTGCAACTTGTGAATTCTGGTTGAATCCACCAAGGAGATGAGGTGGGTTTTCATCCACACTCACCAAGATCACCCAAGGGTTTTCGTCTTGGGGCTGCTGTTGAAGTAGAGAACCGAGTTCTCAAACCTCTCCACAAAAAGAAATCACCAATCCAAGATGTCTCCAAATGACCTCTGCGTCCCCTTTTATAGATCTAATCGATAGATCTCCAAGCCTCTAGAAGCATCTTATTTTATTATTTTATTATTATTCTAGAAGCTCTTCCATTGAATTTATCTTAAGTGACCTTTTAATTTTATTTTATTTCACTTAAGTCACTTTTGGCCCATTTTCTCCAATTAATTATTTTTCCTTAATTAAATGACTAATTAAAGTAATTTTTAACTAAGGAAAATGGTAAATAGCCCACCATACTCTCTTCGGGCATTGGAATTCACTGCTTCGCATCCCATCCAGTAGATCTTCTCGTTTCGGTTCCAATGAGCTATTATGCTGAGGTGTTCCATCAATTAATCTCTCTGGAATTCCACCTCAAGCATAATTAATTAAGTTAGGCCCCATAACAATTCTAATTTTTGAAAGTTGTCAGAATGCGACGGAATGAAAGGAAAATTGTGCCGATGATGAAATATGCCAAGTGAATGCCATCAAATCCCATAAAAACTCCTCAAAACTCCATCGGAACCCCTGATGACATAAACCTACTCCATTGACCTGGCCATCCCCTGCCCTGGAAATCCACCCTCGTTGTACTATGGAGGAAAATAAAAATGGGGACGTTGCAGATTTACCTATGAGAGATGCATTCACATTAGGATCAAGATTTGAAGGACTCTATAGAGTCATTGGAAGACCTCTTCTAGCATTAATTCATAATACCAATCATCTGAGCGAGTTATGGCACTGCAGGCTAGTTCATCTACACTATGATGCACTTCCAAAGTTGAAGAAATTGGTCTTAGGTATTCCCAATGTTCAAGCTCATCATGATGGAGTTTTTCTAGGTTGTGCAAGTGGAAAGAAAACAAGGGGACCATTTCCCTCTAGTAAGAACAAGACAAATGACATCCTCCATCTCATTCATTCTGATATATGTGGTCCGATGCTTGTACATTCTGTTGGTGGTCATCTCTACTACATCACCTTTATTGATGACTTCTCAAGAAAGACATGGATATACTATCTTAAGGAGAAGGATGAAGCCTTTGAAATATTTAAGGAATTCGAAGCCTTGATAGAAAATCAATCAAGAAAGAAATCAAAGTCTTTAGGTCCGATAATGGAGGGGAATACATGTCAAAAGAATTCATGGAATTTGACAAGAAAGACGAGATCGAGAAAGAAACGATTGTGCCATATACTCCTAAACAGAATGGTCTAGCTAAAAGTAAGAACAATTCTATATTAGAAGTTTCTCGTGCTATGCTCCATGATCAAAAGGTGCCAAAGTTCCTTTGGGCCAAAGCTACAATATTGTTGTATATGTTCAAAATAGGGTGCCTCATCAAGCGTTAGAAAACAATACTCCTAAATAAATATTCACAAGTATCAAGCCTGATATCAATCATCTTCATGTATTTGTATGCCTCATATATTTTCATGTGCCGAAGGACAAAAGGAACAAATTGGAAGCTACAGGAAGAAAAGGTACATTTGTGGGTTATTGTGAAAATTCTAAATATTATAGAATTTATATTCCTGGTCAAAGGAAGGTCGAAATTAATAGGGACATAACATTTGATGAAGATGTAGCTCTTGGAAAATCAAGAGATCTTCCTCCGCCTCCTCCTCCCAAGGAAGAGAATGATGATTGTGATATTCTAGATGCTCCATTTGTGCCCGAGTCCGATATGGTTGTTGATCCTACAGAGCCTATGGATTTGTTAGATCTGCCTCTAAGTGACCCTCCCACTAGGAAGAGACCACTTTGGCTCTGTGATACTTTACAGGATTTTGAAAGAAATGTCCCCATCCGTAGATCATTCAGAGAAAGGAAGCAACCCTACAGGTATCAGGGATATGTTGCAGCCATGAGCACTATGATTCAAGCCGAACCGTCCTCATTTGAAGAAGATGTAAAAGAACAAGTTTGGAAGGATGTTATGGATGAGGAATATGAATCGATTGAAAAATGGTGTATGGGATATTGTACCTAGACCTAATGGGAGGTTTGTTGTGACTTCAAAATGGCTATTCAAGATCAAGCATGGAATGGATGGTAGCATTGAGAAATACAAATCAAGGTTCATAGCTCGAGGATTCTCTCAAAAAGAGGGAGAAGATTATGATGACATATTTTCTCCAATGGCTCGATATACAACCATTCATTCTATAGTTTCCCTTGCTGCAAGTCAGGGATGGAATCTTCATCAGATGGATGTAAAGACTGCATTCCTTCACGACAGGCTACAGGAAGAAGTATATGTTGAACAACCATAGGGATTTGAGGTGGAATATCGAAAAACACATGTTTTCAGGGTGAAGAAGTCATTGTATTGTTTGAAGCAAGCTCCCCGAGCTTGGTATGCGCATTAACAATTACTTACCAAAGCTGGGATTCACAAGAAGCAATGCCACTACTTAATGGTAGTCCAAGGTATGCCATTGATTTTAGTTTATATGTTGACGATCTATTCTTGAGAGGTAGTGAGCCTCTAATGATAGAATGTAAGAGGAAGCTAGCCTCTGAATTTTAGATGAAAGACCTTGGTCTCACGCACTACTTTTTGGGACTTGAGGTATGGAAAAAGCCTGGTGATATTTTCCTTTCACAAGGAAAATACGTTGTAAAATTGCTAGAAATATTTGGAATGACTGAATGCAAATCCATTGTTATACGGATGGAAATGACCTTCAAGAAGTTATTTCGAGATGCTGTAGGACCAGCCTTGGAAAATCCATCTAAATATAGACAACTTATTGGGGCTTTGATATTCCTTGTAAACACCTGTCTAGACATATGCTATGCAGTAAACACATTAATTCAAGTCATGATTGAGTCCCTCCAGGCACATTGGATAGCTTTCAGACACATATTGAGATATTTGCATGGGTCGATCACACTTGGCTTGAGATATTCTATCGGAAATGTTCAACTTCATGGATACATTGATGTTGATTGGACCGGAAATGTTATCAATAGGAAAAGTACATCTGGATGTTATTTTAGCATTGGATTGGCCATGATATCCTAGATGCATAGGAAACAAAATTTTGTAGCATTGAGCACCGCCGAAGAAGAATACATTGTTGCTAGCATGGCTTGCTGCGAAGTTGTTTGGTTGAGAAATATCTTTGGAGAGATATTTGAGCAAGTCCTAGATACTACAGTGATATACTGTGACAACAAGAGTGGAATCCATTTGGTAGAGAATCTTGTATTCCATGAAAAGTCCAAGCATATTGAAATTTGATATCACTTTATTCGAGACATGGTGTAGAGAGGCACTGTCAGGCTCCATCACATATCGATAGACGAACAGATTGCAAATATTCTCACCAAGGCATTACCAAAAATAAAGTTGGTTTTCAAAGAGCAGCTTGGACTGATGGATGTAGCCCCTTCGGATAAGGGGAAACATTGATTGAGGACACTGAGCGAACTCTTCCTACCCTATTTGAGCTTCCAGGGTAAGGAATCAAGATAGAGGGCTCCTGGGGTTGAGGGAACTTTGTACAATAGGGCGTTACCCCTATCTGTTACCCATAGGGTTGAAGAATGTTTCTCCCCTATCTTCATAGGGTCGGAGAATGCTGCTCCCCTGCTTGGTCTTTTTAGAGTATACCCCAGTTGGCATCATACCCACAAGAAGACCAGCATGTTGGGAATACCGCTCCTCATTTGGCCAACGAGTTGAGAGTGTACTTGGAGTGTACAACCCAAGTCGATTATGATGCAGGTCTTCTACCACATGACTACTAAGAGTCATTGTTGGGAAGATCAGTAGGCAATAGGATTGGGTTGAGAATTACTCCCTTTTTGAGATTCCAGGTTGAGGGTAAGCTCCCCGATGAGATTCCAGGGTTGAGGATGTGCTCCCCTATATGATGTGTTATCTTATTGCTCGGTATGGGTGGAAGCTATTGCTCCCCGATCTTCTTCTTCTAGATCCGAGAAAGTTTCAGTAGATAGAGTTGAGCAGAGACAGTCAAAGCATTACAACATCATGATAGGATGATGTGAAGATCAACTGACAAATATTGGCAGGTGGAATTCTTCCTAGTTGAGAGGGAGTGTTAATTTTGCAACTAGGGTCAAATTTCACATTGAACAACTCAAATGCCCACGATGATCCTTGCATTAAATTCCTATTTTTGAGAGGACCAAAATCGATCAAAAGATCACCCAATTTGGTTAAGAGGAAGTTAAGTTTTACATTTATTATGGAATGGGTTGGCCCTAACCATATGTGTAACTACTTGGGTTACCTTAACCCAAAGTAAACCCTCAAGAAATCCTATAAATAGAAGCGACCTCAAGTTCATTTCAACACATTGATCAAGTCATTTTATATTCTTTTGTATTTCCTCGCACAGGTTCGACAGAAGGAGTTCACACAAGGGTTTGAAATCATAGGCGTAAGGTTCACTTTGAGTTAGGGTTTTTTGGGTTTCGGACGCTGGCATGAACAGGGCAATCTGGTCCCTAGACGCTGGCACAGAGTGGATAAGAGAGCATCTGAATAGCCCTAGACATTGGCAAATAGGCTTAAGAGAGCATCCAGGGATTCGGTGTTAGATCGCGCTACATTGGTCCTCGGACGCTCACTCAAAGTGGTCCTGAGAGCGTCCAGACCATCCCGAACGCCCGCACAACAACTGTAAGAGAGTGTCCAATGGTTTCTAGTGTGTTTTACCCTAGACGCATGCAAAAAGTCTTCTTGAGAGCGACCGAGTAGTTACATTTTCCCTCACAGTGTCTGAGAGAGCATCCAGGGTGTTTCAGACGCACGCAGCCAGTTTTGATGAAAACATCCCTGGTTCAAATCTAGGGCTTGACATCTTGGCTTCATTTGGCTTTAGTGATCTGGTGGATCTGGGTTTCTCTCTGCTGTTATATAGATATGTAGATTTGTAGATATGATTTATTAGTATCCACTGCAAACATATGTATTGGGCTCATTGTACTCTCTACTGAAATCTTTTTATGACGATCTATTAAAGAAGAAGATTTGAAAGGGTTCCCCCTTGTGGGGTTTTTCCCTAGTCTTGGACCAATCTGTTGTCTCTTATGGTTGTGTTATTGTCTTCTTTGTCACTACATACATTGTTCTTTCTTCAGTTACATTTATGATTGGTTATACTGCTAATAATTGGATGCATTGTTAATAAAGAAGTAATTTGGGCTAAAGTAACTGATACAACATAGAACAATTAGAAAATTTAACAAAAACTAGACATCAAAACTACAAATCACTGATCAACATGATCACTCATGAAACTCATCATTGATTCAGTAGTAGCATTACTAGGAATGGGATCAAAAACAAGAGCTACATAAACATCATCTAGCTCAAAGTCTTCAGACTTTGATTGCCCAACCTTATAGTATGGTAGAAATTGAAAAAGTTTAACATGCCTAACCAATGCTTTTGGTTTGAGTGAAGGGTCCTTCTCCTCAACCTTATTATATGGTAGAAAAAACTTAGCATGCCTAACCAATTATTTTCTTTTGACTGAAGGGTTCATTTTAGTTAAGTCCATGGTAGAGGAGTTCAACAAGCAATACCACCAACATCAATGAAGTTCAACAGTGAATGACACCAACATCAAGGTAAAGGACTTCATTCTCTTGATCAAATGCTAATCTTATACCCTCGCGCATGACAGAATCAATTGGAAACATTGCAATCCCCTAAATATTGAAATCCTGTAAACCTTAAGTTTTTTGGATTTTGAGTGATATATAAAAATCTAGTTTCTTCATATGAAATCCAATGAGGTTGAAACCACTCTTAAACATCTTGATTCATTTCATGGTAATGTTAAATATTGAAGTAAAAGGATTAATTTAAGAATTTAACATTACCATTGATTGCCAACATTGATAGGGTTGAGAATCTTAACACCTATGAAAGCAAGGAGCGAAATTTTTTTGGTGGGAATGAAATATGCCATTGGTGGGAATGGAATTGATACTGCTATATGCCATCACAACAGTGGTTGAGTGGATCCAATCTTGTGACAGAGGTCAAGTCTTGTACTATCAGGTATTGTCACAAAAGGTCCCAGGTTTTCTCTAGATGTGGGAATACAAGCATCCATTAGTGTTGAATTATTGTCAATGATTGGGTTATAGCAGGTATTCATAGGTACAAGGAAAATTATTTTGCTGGAGTTGGATGTGACTCGTAGTCAACAGAGTTTTACTTTGGACAGTTGCGAGCCTATTGCTCACCAAAAATGGCTGACCCCTAGGAGAAACTTTTCTTCTATTCATCTCTTCTAGCAGATAGCTAGCAACCCCTAGTAGTCGATGTGACATGCCATTCATATCTCCGCCACCTGCATCAGTCATATATTTCCTCACCCATTTTCCAAGAGCACATGTTGGAAGGTGGGCTTTTGATGAAAAGTTACTTTATTCATTTTGCAATTAGGTGCTTATTCTTGTTTGTATTTGGGCATTTTGACGTGGATTATGGAGTAACTTGGAAGAAAGAAGGGTCTTGTCCGTGATCTTGTTCCCTCACCTCAAATTGGGGGTTAATCTTCAATCTTAGTCTAGTGGGACCTACCCTAACAACCCAATGGGTATAGGAGGGGCACTACTTGGGAGTCCATGATAGAGATAACGTAGCCCCATCTCTCCCTATTCCATACTTACCACTTTCCATCTTACATTATAAGCCCCTATTCCACCTCTCTTCTTTGAGTTCAATAGACCCCTGGATCATTGGGATTTGGCACCCACACATCCTCATATCTAGGTAGGGCCTAGAAATGTACCCTGAGATGTTGATGCCGCTAAAAGAAATATAAAGAGCATATGATGGCCATAAGCAAGACAAAAGAAAAATCAAAATGCAAAAGATGGTTGGAACTTACAAATTAGCACATGGGCAAAAGCCAAGCATGAAATCTACCTCACTCATATGGCCATCACATGGTTACTGGGCCAATATTGCCCTCTCTCATAGAAGACAAGGAACCCTTGCATGTCCCAACCCCTGATGATACAACAATGGATACAACAGCGGATACCCCTTTAAGGTGGGGTAGTTCATTGCCCACCAAGGGTTGGGACAATCATGGGTTCCTTAATGATGGAGTGGGCTCATCTAGGGCCCATAGGAACCAGGGTGATGGCCATGGATAAGGGGTAGAGCTCATGTTTGGATTTTGCCCATGTGCTAAATTTATATGTCCCAGCCATATTTTTCATTTTTTGTTACAATTTCTTTTTGAAAGTGGCCAAATATTTTTTTCCTTTTCCTTTTAGCTACATCAACCTCTATGGCATCTTTTCAAACCTGACCTAAGGTGTGGACAAGGGGAGGGGGAGGCTAACCCTTTGTGGACCCAGTGGAAAAATGTGGACCCGGATGGGAAAAGTGATGGATGAGGGTAAAACGAGCAGAGGGGAGTGATGTATGTGGTGTTAGGAAGCAGGACCACGCAACCAAAATCAAGATTTCCCATGTAGTGCAATCCATAAAGCTAGTAGCCAATAAAGGAGATCCCATAGGACTAGGATACAAAGTTGAACACCAAATAGGGCAAAGGAGACAAGAGTACAGACCTAGCCCACTCTTTCCGATGAATCCCCCCACCAATCCATGCCCAAAAGTGTCCATGAAAAGTAAACAAAATTACTCAACTACACCAATGAAAAGCCATACCTTTGGGGTCAGGAGGCCCACATTCAAACATACGATCATAAAAGATGAGTGAGGGACCACATGGTTGGCTCAGGTGGCGAAGATAATGGCACATCGAGCTATCTGGTGGCTGTAAGGGGTTGTTGGCTACTGACTGAGGACCATATAGGAGAAAATTTTTGTCCTATGGATACTACCCACAGGTGGTGGGTAACAATCCCTAAACAATGTCTCAAAGGAATGGCAAGTCTTTGTCCAAAGCATCTTGGGACAAGAAACATTACCAAGGTAGGATATAATGTGGTTAGAGGAGATGAGGCGAGCACTTATAAAGACCTCGATCATTGGAAGCTACATTAAGGGTTCGAAGGGTTCGAAGGACTAGGGAATGTGGTCCTTGCATCAAAGGGTCCTAGTGAGGGATAAGGGGAGAAGAATAAAAAGAAGGACCTATCTAAGGTCAAGTGCTTCAGGTTTGGCGAGTTTGGCCACTATAGTACTCAGTGTCCTCTAAGGAAGAAGGAAACGAAGGAGAAGCATGACCAGGTGGTAGCATCCAGAAAGACAGACAAGTTGTCCTCCAAGATGGAGGGAGACATCACCATGTTTGCGGATATTCCTCCAGGAGTGAGGTGGGACAATATGGAGCTTTAGTCCCAGAGTTGCACAAAGATTTGGGCAGGGTCCAGTGAGGTGTATTCCTCATGGATCATTACCTTGCTACGGGAACCCACAGGATTTAGTAGCAAGATGGATCAGTCTCAGTTGATGCAGTCATATTCCATTGTGACAGTTGCAGACTAGTTGCAGTGATGTACTGTGAGCACAAAGCAGTGCTGACAGCAGAGTAGGAGGCTTAGTAGCAGAGTCAGCAGCAACATAGATTGCTAGCGGACACTACAGAGGCTAGTAGCAGTCAGATGCTCAGGAGATAGATGCATCACAAAGACACTGTTGATTTAGTATTTCAGATGATTCTAAGTTGCATTAGTTGTAGTAGTAGAAACAACAGTTGAGAGGGAGTTGCAATGAAGATGCAGAGTTGGCAACAACATAGCAGTGTCAACAACAGTACAAATGCAGCATCAGAGTTGTGGAGTGGTTTGTGGGCAATGACAAGCAGTCATAGTGGCCCAACATCAGAAGCGTACAAAGGGTGATGCAGAGACAAGGTGTTGGAGGAGTTCAACACTAGAACAACTTCGTCACTAAGAGGGAGTGTTAGTTTTTGTAGCATTGGATGATGTTCTAGTCTCAACAGTTATCAAAGAGGCTAGGAAACACTAGAACTCCATAACTTAGAAAAGGTTTTAGGAAAATCCACCTATAAATGCCTTAATTAACTTAATTAATCAGTAATTAAATTTTTCCTAAGTATAACTTAGGAAAATGATTAAGTAACAACAATTAATTGAGGAAGGTGACATTTCTCTAGAAAATCACATAGATCGACTAGGAAATAATCTTAACCATTGATTAATATTTAATCTTGGCTGTTGGAGTCCCATAGTGAGATTATAAGAAGAAGTTGATGGGTAGATGGAGGAACACACTTGAGATAAATTTCCTTGGGTAGGTAGATTTCCTAAGAGAAACAGTAGTTTCCGGAAGAGTTTGAGCCATAGAAGGAAAGCAAAGACAGAGAGGGGCAGAGATAGTGAGTCTGAAGGAAGTTATCTAGTTCCAGAGAGTCAGAAAGAGAAGGCCAAAAATTTTCTCTAGGAGGCTGCGCAAAGCCTCAAGAGGGAAATTTGATGTTGCTGGAGAGAAGCTTATTTTCAGTTCCAGAGGCCAAAAAGTGTTTCCAGAGTGTCGGAGAGATAATTTTTCAGTCAACAGTAGGAAGGATGACTAGATTGGCAGTCAATTCAGGTTGTGCGTGTGGAAGACAACCATAGGGTGACATAGGCCCTGCACTAACCACTTGGACGAATAGTTTTTCAAAGGTCAGACAGTGTTGAGAATGCTCTGAGAAAGGGTAAAATCCCTTAGAAATTTTTTCCAGTATTTCTCTTGGATAGATTTGCCATATTGGTGATATTTATTGTACTCAGAATTTCTCATTGCTGCTTAATAATAAAAAACCCTTACCTACTACATCGGTTTTCCAAATTGGGTTTTTTTGGGGACTTTTGTCCAAAAATAACGGTGTCATATTTTTTTGTGGGTGTGCCAGTATTTTCTCAATTTCCAGTTTATCTTCCACTATATTTATTTTTGAAGATTGCGGTTTAATTAAATAATTAATTTATAGTTAGTAGAATTAATTCTAGTTGTTGCAAAAGAATTTCAATGGTAAAATTTTTACATGGTATCAGAGCGTATTTGATCAGATGGAGAAGCTCAGAAGCAAAAGAAAAATTGTTGTTTAGAGGGAGCAACAAGACGATTTTTTCTGGGGTTTGCACAGTGCCTAGCCAGGCAGTGCAAATTTCTTGAGCAATTCGATTTTTTCAGTGCAGGGTTGTAGAAAAATTCAGCTTACCAGTTTTGAGTGATTCAAGCAGGTAGAGGGAGCATTAGTCCATTATTTTCACTGGGAAGATTTCTTATTTGGCTGCAAAAGGGTTTTGCAACAGTTTCTAGAGAAAAATCAGCGTTGGATGCAAGAGAAAGTGCACAAGTAGAGGGAAATTTTCTCGAAGGGTTTTAAGGCTAGAAATCAAAATTTCCAGTTGTAGTTGCAAGAAAATTTGTCACTCCAAAAGGGAGTACGAATAGCAGATTCAATAGCTAAGCAGGAGAAAGAGGGAGATTTTCGTTCAAGATTCATAGATGGCCATAATTGGGCTTATATATTAGGATTGGTTAGAGGGACCCTCGAACTATGCAATCTAGAAGGCTAGGATGTCCTTCCTATTAGATGAATTTGGCTTGAATACCTATGTAGATAATGTGGTGGCAGTACCAACTGATGCAGATCAACTGAAAGAGTACAGGAAAGAAATGGCCAAGGTGAAGCGAATGATCCTAGATGGATTTTGGGACCCTATAGTCTCACATATATTGACCAAGAATATGGCCGAGGAGATGTGGGATGCTCTTTCTCATCTATATTAGAATCCTTCCAAGCAACGATAGATGTTCCTACAAGAGAAGTTGAGAAACATCAAGACGCAGAAGGGTGAAGGCATAGATTCGTTCCTCACTAGAATTCAAGAAATCAGGGATAAGATTTCAATAGTTCGAGAGGCGCCTCAATCTACAAAGCTTGTGCAATTGGCCCTAAATAGTGTCTCAAAGGAATGGCAAGTCTTTGTCCAAAGTATATTGAGACGAGATAGAATACTAGGGTGGGACAGGATGTGGTTAGACCTGCAACAAGAGGAGATGAGGTAAGCACTTGTAAAGACTTCCATCAATGAAAGCAACAATAAGGGTTCTTAGGGTGAGAAGGAGGAGAATGTGCCCCTTGCAACAAAGGGTCCCAATCAGGGACAAGGGAAGAAGAAGAAAAAGAAGGACCTATCTAAGGTCAAGTGCTTTAGGTGTGATGAGTTTGGCCACTACAATAATATGTGTCCCCTAAGAAAGAAGGAAAAGAAGGAGAAGCAGGACCAGGTGGTAGCATTCATAGAGATCGACAAGTTGTTCTCCAAGTTGGAGGAAGACTTCACCATGTTTGCAACTATACCTCCAAGAATGAGGTGGGGCGATATGGAGCTTTAGTCCCAGAGTCACACATATTTGAGCAAGGTCCATTGAGGTGTCTTCCTCATGGACCATTACCTTTTTATGGGGCCCAAAGTATTCAGTAGCAGGATGTATCAGTGAGAGTTGATGCAATCAGATTCCAGAGTGATAGTTGCATACTAATTGCAGTCAGGTGCTAAGGAGTGTAGAGCAGTGTTGACAACAAAGCAAGAGGCTCAATAGCAGAGTTAGCAATAATGCATATTCCTAGTGGAAAGTGCATAGGCTAGTAGCAGTCAAATTCTCAGGAGACATATGCAGCATAGAGACACAGTTGATTCAATATTTTGGATGTGTCTCAGTTGCAGTAGTTGCAGTATTAGCAACAAAAATTGAGAGGGAGTTGCAAAGTTGGCAGTAACATAGTTGTGTTTGTAGTAGCACAGATGCAACATCAGATTTGGGCAGTCATTGGTGGGCAATTGCAGGCAGTCACAGTGGCTAAACATTAGCAGTGTACAGAGGGTGATGCAGAGACAGGGAATTGGAGTAGTTCAGCACTAGAACACCTTCCTCACTTAGAGGGAGTGTTAGTTTTTGTAGCATTGGATGGTGTTATAGTTTCGACAGTTGTCAGAGAGGCTAACAAACACTACGACTCCATAACTCAAAAAAGGTTTCAGGAAAAGCAATCTAGAAATGCCTTAATTAAGTTAATTAACTAGTAATAAAAAAATTCCTGACTTAGGAAAAATGATTAATTAACAACAATTAATTGGGGAAGGTGATATTTCTCTAGAAACTCACATGGATCGACTAGGAAATAATCTCAACCATTGATTAATATTTAATATTGGTCGTTGGAGACCCACAGTGAGATTATAAGAAGAAGTCGTTGGGTAGATGGAGGAACATACTTGAGATCGATTTCCCCGGGAAATTCTATTTTCCTTAGAGTAGCAGAAGTTGTTAGAAGACTTCAAGCTAGAGAAGGGAAGCAGAGACATAGAGGGCTAGAGATAGGGAGTTCGAAGGACGTTTTCCATTTCCAGAGAGTCAGAAAGTGAGAGAGTGAGAGAGACTTAAGAGGGCAATTTAATTTTTCTAGAGAGAAGCTTGTTTTCAGTTCCAAAGGCTCGAAAGTGTTTCCAGAGTGTCGAAGAGACACTTTCTGAGTCAGCAGCAAGCAATACAAATATATTGGGAGTTGATTGAGGTTGTGTGTGTGGAAGGAAACTCTAGGGTGATGCAAGGCCTGGGTAGACCACTTGGATGAATAACTTTTCAAAGGTCAACTAGTGTCGGGATTACTTGGGGGGAGGGTAAAATTCCTTAGAAAATTTTTACCAGTATTTATCTTAGATAGATTCACCAGTTTGGCAATATTTATTGTACTCGGAATTTCTCACTGCTGCTTAATAATAAAAAGCCTCAGCTGCTACATCGATTTCCCCAAATTGGGTTTTTCTGGGGAATTTAGAAATAACGATGTCATATTTATGTGTGTGTGTGTGCCATTATTTTCTCAGTTTCTAGTTTATCTTCTACAGTATTTATTTTTGAATATTACATTGTGAATAATTCATTGTTTCCATAGAAATAAACTACATAATTAAGTTACAGTTAAAATAATTAATTCCAGTTGTTGCAATAGAATTTCTGTGGTGAAATTTTCACAAGGTCCAATGTCACCTTAGCCAAAACCCCCTGCTCTTTACAAACTTTCACCAATGGGAGGAGTCCCAATAGGAAGGAGATCACTTAAAATAAATATGCTAGGTATAAGGCACAAAGTGATCAAGCTAGAGCTCATTCAAGAGAGAGACTCAATAATGGTTCAAGGCTTCAAAGAAGAAAAACACTCTCAAAGAAAAGTCCTAGAAAATAAAAGAAAATCTGTACAGAAAAGAAAATCTATTCTAAGATGCAAGTTTAATCTACCATGCAATCAATGCTAGCATGAGAACATAATATGATGATATTAGCTATGCAAAAGAGATATGAAATGCACCTATACTATCATGCATGTTAACACATTATGCAAGGGCTAAGTGTAGTCATATAGCCAATGTAACCAGCATATCATTAGATCAATATAAAAACACTTGCCCTTATGAACCATTATGGGGTAGGGCAACCAAATATCACATCCTCCTTGGCAAGATTGGCTTGATGAATAGTATGGGTGGGAGGTGGGAAAATAAGAGAATGTAATATTCCAAACTAGGAAAATACAACAAATAATAGATGCATGAACTAAACTACAACAATAAAAATTTGAACAAGAGCACAAATCAGAAAACCCCAAAATCTGGGCAATAGTTTTGAGCCATTTTATTAATTATGCATGGAAAATCAAGTACAATAGGACGAAATCTACAAACCTTGGGTTTACTACAACAAGAAACGCAAAACCCAGGTGAGAATGTGTAGGATCAAGTGTTGGAATTGGCCCAAATTTGCAGCTCGAACTTGCCCAAAACTTTGACGCTGACTGGTAAATGGAATTGGTCATCCTACTCAAAATAATGCCCAGAATGCTCTGAAATTGTAACTATGAGCTCATCTCCTCAAACCTAAAAATACCCAGAAAAGGTTTGGCCTATCTCTAAGCCTAAATCGAACCCACAAAGTGATAAAAATTTCCTAGCTAACTAGCAATTCGCTCTACTATAAGAATGAGGACTTGAGGCCCGAATATCGATTGGAAAATTTCTAAATTAGTTAGGGACTCCTCTCAATAAACCCACAGAAACCCAAAAATGGTTTGGGCTGAATCCACTGACCCCCGATGACCCCCAACTATGAAAATTGCCCAATTTGGCCAAAAAACACCCCACAGTACTATACTGCTGAATTAAGCCCAAATCCACTACTAAAAATCCCTCCCAACTCTATCTAAATTCTCCCCTAAAGAATGCCTCCAATCTCTGACCCTTATCTCTCCTCAACCTCTATTTATCTAGCCCCTTCACAAGCCTTCCTAGAAACCCTTGCGCACTTACTGAAATGTAGAATTTTGGCCCCAAGAATTCTCTTGAACTCAACCTTTCTAATCACCACAAAATATATGGCTAAATTAAGGGAAATACCCCAAAAATCCTTCGATGTTCTACTCCTCCATAACTGATATCCCCACAAGAAATTTGAACCACTTTTGCACCCTGGAAGAAACACGTACCAGCTGAAATAACTTGCAAATACACCCAATGGAAACCTTGAATTGAGCTCCCCAATTTGGTTCACTAGGGAGACACTTGAAGTTCTTCAAAATGAGGGTGGAATTCCTGCTCGAAAATTCCTTGTGATGAGAAACACAGTTTTCTTGGCTAAGAAACTTAAGAGAACTAAGGTAAAATTGTCAAATGATCAAAGATACCAAATGGATGCCTCCAAGATCTATTTATATTTGTTGGCCCTCTCTCCCTTGGTGATCCCCACCTTCACTAATTCGCACCCCTTCCTTTCTCTCTCTCTTCTAACTAGTGCAAATTGCCTCTTGGGTTGAATTTTCTCTCCTTGTGGTCCCCACTCTCCACTAAGGCCATAATTTTCCTTTTTCCTCCTAAGTCCCAAAGCTGGAAATGTTTCCCTTTTTCCCAAAATTGTATCTAATGCAAAAAATCAAAATTGGGGATATTACAGTCCTCCCCACCAAAAATTACTTTTCTTCGAGCAATGCATGAACAAGCACCCTCTTGATCAGCAGACCCAAATAGTTACTGCAAACAATACTGGGGTCCCAAATGTGCCACTAAGTCATCCCTGATCTTTGCACTATCCTTCCATGGGGAAATCCCTTGATACCAAGAAACAAACGCCCTCTTCTTATTGCCACTAAGTAGAGCATTATGATAATTTAGGACTTTCTCCAACTCCCCATGAAGCTACCCTACTGAGTAGCCCCCCTCATGCTCTCCAAGAGTAAACTCCTGAAGATACAACCCAATCCCTATGAGGATGAATTCTCTCCTACATGAGCTTCCCCTACTATACTCCTACTAACCCACCTTCCATGTTGATGAAGTTCTGCATGCCATCAAGGAGTCACTAAAGCCCATTGGAATATCTGAATGATCTTCCCCTATAGTAGCTAGCTCATCCCTAAAGGTCATTGAAACTTGAGATGTCAAGTACTGTGATTCACGGATCCCATGCTAGTCTTCGAAGGGTGCCACCATGTTGTCCTTGTCCCACTTTGATTCTAAAAATTTGTCCAACGAGCACACGCTGTATCCATCTCCCCTAAAGCCTGGTGGTGTAATATCGATGAAGGCCAAGCTCATCCTGCCCAAGTATCTCTATGATGTCAATATATACCCCTTCATTGCTAATCCTGATCCTGAACTATGACTGGAAAAACCTGCCTTGCCATACCCTTGGGGCTGTGGTGATCCCCAATGTATCAACGCCAAAGGGAGCTAGATCATCCTCTGCTCTGATCCTACACCCCTGTTGTGACCACCAACAACCCCCCTCCTCCTTTAGTATTAGCAATAATGCTAAAGAAGGGGGGACCCTTAGTAATAAAAAATCAAAAAAAGATTTTATAATTTTTTTTTTGTATTATACTCCTCAAAGATACATCATACGGGGAAGAGTCAAGCATTCCTTTATGAGCACATTAAAACAACTACGAAGAAGCGGTGCGAAATTCATCACATCACATACATTGAGAAGCGCCCATAAATGACTAATCTTAAGAAAATATCCGATGGTCGATATGCGATATCGCATATCGCAACGTCACATAAGTAGCACACGAATAACTTGACAATCTGCGATGTCGCGATCAATGCGATCTGCGATCTGCGATGCCGCGATAACTGTGATCTGCGATCAATGCGACCTGTGATCTGCGATAACTGCGATCTGCGATCAATGCGTTCTGCGATCTGCGAGTCGCAGAATTCACCCATCGCAAGTTTTCCTCGGCTCAGCACCCAAGAAAAGCTGTCCCTAAACCAAAAATTAAGCGCACGGCTTAAAGAAAATTAATGAATGTACGCCAAAGTATTCATGAAGGACAGTTTTGTGTTTTTAAAAGAGTCAGTTCACTGTGGGTGTCATGATTTTACACATTTGTATAACTTGAAGCTTTCATGTCAAAATTTATTATCATTACCTTTTCCTTTGCATGAACTGCAGGAAACATCTCGAGAAAAAAGGGGAAAGTGCCAATGCTCGGAGAACAAAGAAGAGATGATCTCATACACGGATGCCGCATACAATAGAAACAAATATTTCAGAGTGTTACTAAATAGATACTGCTATCAATAGGCGATTCGACACTCAAGGTCAAGAAACTCACAAAAGCAGCATGTTTACAAAATTCTGAAGCTCATGCTCGGTAAAGGAAAAAGCGCTAAAGGCAGAAAATGCACCAGAAAGGCCCGGATCAAAGAACGGAGGTAGTTTTTTATGCACGATTCGTGCCTAGCGGTAATCGCGCATCACTAAGAAAATTGTTTAGAAAGCAAAGTCCCTAACTTGCTTAGTCATCCACGAGTCCAGAAGCCTAAATAGCAAAAGCAGAGGCAACTAAGAGGAATCTGGGTTGTTACCAAGCATAAAGGCAGTAAATTCGCTCAACCAGAAGATAATTCTTAAAAATATCTTCCAGTCTACTAAAAAGAGGTGCCAACACTTGTCATTTCTATTTTTGTAGCTCAAACAAAAGCAGAAGATGACCAGCCGACTCTCCCCAGGCAAATGTTGCATACTCACAGCACTAAGGAGCAAATGCAGAAATAGTTAGAAATTAGATTCAATTTTTAGAAATAAATTTGATTAGATAAAGGGCGATCATTTTGAACCGTATCTGAAATTTATGTAATTAAGTTGTTTAGTTAGCAGTATTTAAACCCTTCTCATGCATTTGGAGAAGGGTCCGGAAATTTGTCAAAAACTTGTCCTCAGAACATGCACTTCTGCACCCTCAGAGGAGGTTTTGATGAATGAATGGATCCAGGTTTATTAATTTTCGCATTTGATGTATGCTACTGATGTTGCACTTCTGTACTCTTAGTAGATATCAGAACAAGGAGAGATAAATCATTATTACTTGAAGCTTATGAGTAGGACCAGTCATAAATGGTACTTTTATCTCTTGGCCATTTCTGCTTATATTCTTGAAGTGATATATAGTTTTTAGTTGTTTATATGTTATTGCATGAATGTGTGAATTACCATTTGGAACTTTTGTACGGTGGAATCATTTATTTATGTTTGATATATGAATAACTTATTATGTGATATGCTGTTCACAACTGTTTTGCTTAACTTTTTATGCAAAGTGGTTCATCTTAATTGATTTCCATTCTTATGATAGCTGAATGATATTTATTACGAGTTATTGTTTGAAATCTCTTTAGATCGCATAATAGAAGAAATACACCCCCAGGTTAGCATAGATTAGATGTGTTGTTTTCATTAGATTACAATAGCATAGAATTAGATGAAAGTAGCTTAGATCAGAACTCTTAGATTAGCATAATCCAACTCTGCACACACACACCCTTAGATTGGGAAACTGGTCCCATTATCCCCAGTCGGACCCGCTATACCAAACGGATAAGGAGCTGCCAACCAAGGTCCGGACCGGGTGGGTATCCCCCTTGTTGTCGACCTGATTTTCGGGGCTTCAACATATTTGGCGCTAGAAGGAGGGCCCGAACTATGAATGGCACTTAAATCAAAATCTAAATACCATTCTGAGAGTAAATCGCCCTTATCATCTCCCCTGACTTCTCCAGTATATTTAAATCCAGAATCGAAAGTCGCTCGAGTATCAATCGCTGCTGCACACCTTGATATTTCAGACCAATTTACCATTAAACCTCCTAAAGTCGAATATCTGATTCACAAACTTCAGGAATTTTCCATTTCTCCTCAGAGGTCTAATAAATCTCAAAGCAGTGTGACTTCGCAGTACAATCATGCTCATCCCCTAAAGAGATTGAAAAGTGAAAAATTTGGCATCCAGCCGACTGAGTTGCCTCTTCCCACCAGGAAAAGAGCAAGGAAATCGCCACAAGAGTCTGACAGTGAGATTATTTCATCTACATCACCCATTTCAATTACCTCACTGCGAAGTCAACCACCCACACCTCCATTCCAAACCATCATTCATCCGTCTACTACAATCCCTCTTCAATCATCCGCGATCATAGTATCCTCATCTTCCCAACCACAGAGGTCATCTCTTGCACTTTTCTCTACTAGCAGCTCAACGATGGCCCAATCTCCATGGAACAACCCTGGGGCAGTCTTGATGCCTGCACCCTTGAGCCCAATACTGACCCATCCTGAGAAATGGCTGCCTAAATTCAAACTAGAAGCAGGCATGCTAGCAGAAGAACACATAAACAATTTCATGCTTTCTATCAATCTCAACGGAGTCACTAATGAAGATGTTGTTGTTCGGCTTTTCCCCTACACACTGTAAGGAACAACCGGGTCATGGTATTTTTCATTACCTTCCGGGTCTATCACAAGTTGGGATATCTTCCACAATCAATTCCTTATCAAGTTTGGTGATGACAGATCAACATCAACATTAATCAATGACCTATCCAATCTCAAGGCCCAAGCTAAAGAACCTATCAAAGATTTCGATTTACGGTTCAATAAAATTATCAACAAAATTCCTACTGCTTCCCAACCAAGCGAAGAGGTACGATGTGAATGGTATATTACTGCTTTACCATCAAACATAGCAATCTTCGTGGATAGAGCAAATAAAACAACTTTAGTTGAAAACATGACAGAGGCGATAACAGAAACGCCAAATAGCCCTGGAAAAGAGATCCGCGTTAGAGGAATGAAAGTCTAAAAAAGTCACCTTCAAGGAAGACCCCAAGAAGAAACAAAAAAAAGACCCTTTCGATTTGGAAGGATTGCAGAAAGTATTAAAGACATGTCTAATGAGATGATTGACATAAAAAAACAAGTAGCAGAAACTTCTTTAAAAAAGCCCTACAAAACTTTTAAAAGAGGTCCTTCAACGGATGCAAAACCACCCAATGCCATCTCCAATGTTGAAACTGAGGAAGAGGAAGAAGAAGAAAGTGCCACTGAAGGGCAAACCGATGACGAAGAAGTTGTGGAATTACAAGGAATGTGGGATTTCATCCTCCCACAAGAAGAGGATCAAGAAATATTTCTGGTTAGCACACGAAGCAAAAATCAGCTTGATCCTCCCCAAACTACCCCTAAGCAGAAGGGCGCAAGCCCTACAACAAAAGATAAAGTCGCAACAAAGAAAGCAACAACTAAAGCGACTCAATCTAGCCCAGTCCGAGCAGATCAAACAACTCCATCAAAAACACTAATAATGTCGGATGAAATGGAGTACAATATTGTTGATGACATGAAAAATACTAGGGCTAATATTACCCTTTATGAATTGAGCAAATTGAAGCATCAACAGAAGATAATGATGAAAGAATTACATGCTGTGCCTATTGTACCTTTGCCTGCCGCTGTACTCTCTCAAGATTCCCATAACATTGGAAGACCTCCAACTAACACGATCAATAAGATTGATACAAATGATATCGCCTTAATTGGAGGAAGATCAAGATCTCACACTCCCCCATTTCTTCTCACTTACGAGATTTTCAACAAAAATGTGCACAATTGTTTGGTAGATTCCGGTGCTTCTTCGAATATTTTACCCAGATCAATATGTGCTAAGCTAAATGTTCAACCACAAAAATCCGCAGTGCGTATAGTTCAGCTTGATCGATCTCAAGTCGAAGTGATTGGTGAAATTAATCAAGTAACCATAAAATTGTCATCTAACCCGAAGGTATGTCAGGTTATTGACATTATAGTGGCCGATATCCCAGAATTCTATGGATTAATTCTTAGCAGGGATTGGTCCGAGAAACTCCATTGATACTTTGCAACTGACTGGTCGCACATGTGGTTACCCTACAATGGTAAACCGAATCAGATAAAGGTTGAACGAGAATTACACCAGAAGTACATAGTAACGGAATTAGAGGGAGAAAATGAAGTAGTATCATATAACATCAGTATCATAGGCAATTACTTGGTAGATTCTTTTCTCGGTAATTTCAATGCTGACCCATCACCTTACTTATAAAATTCAGTTTTGTCCCAAGTCGAAATTTTTTCCCAAACTGATAGTTCAAAGTGTGTTAATTTTGTAGATGAACCTGTAAATACATCTTTGTTTTGGAAATTATATTTCGATGGCTCTAAATCTAACGAAGGAGCAGGAGCAGGATGCGTTCTGATTAGTCCAGAAGGAAACAAGACCATGTTTACATGTATACTTGAATTCAATTGGACAAACAACACAGCAGAATATGAGGCCTTGGTGCAAGGCCTATACAAAGCAATCGGGTTAAACGTCAAGTATCTTCAGGTCTTTGGAGACTCTGAGATTATCGTCAAACAGGTACGTAACACTATACATTGCCTATCAGGTCATTTAAAACACTATCAATCTTTAGTACAAGATCTGACTGAGAATTTCATAGCATTTAATATCTCTTCAAACGCGAGACTCCAAAACGTGAGTGCAGACCTTTTGGCTAACGTAGCCTCTAGGCTTATTCCCTCCGAAGATTTTAGTCCAGATAGATTCTAAATAGAATTAATCTTTAGACCATCCATCCCTGACAACATTACAAATTGGAGAGTATTCAATGACGATCCTGATATTGTAAATTTCCTCACTTCTGAAGGATCCTACTCCAATCAGATAATTGACGAAGACCATCACGATCAACAAACACAACAAAATAGCACTGATAATGCTATACCTAAATCGGTGGTTAAGTTAGAAGACTTGTATGATTTGAAAAATCGGTTTAAAAGGTCTACCAATTCAAAGCTCTACAGTTCAACTCTGAACTATAAATTAGTAAACCTAGGAACCGATGATAAACCACAAAACATTAATATAGGCATAGGCCTGGCCCCTGAAGAAAAACTAGTGTATATTAATCTTTTGAGACAATATAAAAATGTTTTTGCCTGGAATTACGATGAGTTGAAGACATACGACACTTCTATCATTCAACACACTATTCCTATGATTGACAATGAAAATCCTGTCCAACAGAAACTGAGAAAGATCCACCCCAATTTAGAAAATCAGATAAAGACTGAGCTAAATAAGTTATTAAAAGCCAGAATAATTTTCCCCGTCAGACATTCCAAATGGGTCTCCAATATGGTACCTGTTAGAAAGAAAAACGGAGATATTAGAATCTGTATCGATTTTTGGAATCTTAACAAAGCCTGTCAAAAGGACAATTTTCCTCTTCCACCTATGGAACAGATATTACAGGCAGTAGTAGGCTCAGAACTAATGTCTTTCTTGGACGGATTTTCAGGATATAATCAAGTGCTGGTGCATCCCAATGATCAGTTGAAAACCACATTCTGAACTAAATGGGGCACATACGCATATCGGAAGATGCCATTTGGTTTGATTAAAGCGGCGCTACATTTCAAAGAGCCATGGACATCGCACTTAAGGGTTTAGTCAACAAATCTGTAGTGATTTATTTGGATGATATAACAGTGTATTCCAAGAAGTGAGGCGACCATCTCAAAGATTTAAAGCAAAATTTTCAACGATGTTTAAGGCATGGGATTTCACTTAACCCGAAGAAATCTTTTTTCGCATTAAGTGAAGGAAAACTTCTAGGATTCATAGTGTCAAAGTCCGGTATTCACATTGATCTTGACAGAATCAAAGAAATCTCAGAAATATCCCTACCTCATAATAAAAAAGCCATGCAATCTTTCCTTGGTCAAATCAATTTTGTAAAGAGATTTGTCCTAGATTTTTCATGAATTGTGTCTCCTTTGCAAACCATGATTAAAAAGAATTCAACTTTCAAATGGGGTCAAGATGAACATGAAGCATTCAACCTGATCAAATAAGCTATTATTAATGCTCCATATTTAGCAACCCCGAATTTTTCAGAATCTTTTGTTTATACACATTTGCCTCAGAAACATCATATGTTGCGATTCTAACCCAAGCAAATCAAGAAAAAACAGAAGCTCCAATTTCGTTTTTTAGCTCGAATCTACAAGGTGCTGAACTCAATTATTCAGACGTAGAGAAATAGGCCTATGCTGTTTTCAAAGCGGTTAAATATTTCAGACCTTTCTTACTCAAAACCCATATTAAGATCATAGTACCATTTCCAGTGGTAAGAAATCTTGTAATACAGAAGGATATGGGCGAGAAAAGAGCGAATTGGATCACTGCTTTACAGGAATATGATCTTGAGATCAAACTAGCAAATGTTGTAAGAGGTCAAGGCTTCTACAAGATGTTCGCTGGAGTATCGCAAATCCCTGAAATGTCATTCGAAGAGGTACAAATGTATGAGGTAAGCCTGAACGATCCAGAATCACTGTATGCTGATATCATTTATTATCTTAAGAACGGGTATGCTCCATCACACCTGGATCACACTAAGAAAAGAGCTCTGAGATTGAAAGCTAAACAATATCAGCTCATAAATGATATTCTCTTTAGAAAGAATTATGATTCTGTTCTTCTTAGATGTCTTGAAAAAACTGAAGCTGAAAAAGTTTTGCAGGAACTCCATGATGGACCAGCAGGTGGACACTATGCTGGAGATGCTACTGCACATAAAATTTTATGTGCAGGATATTACTGGCCTACGCTGTTCAAATATTCACACAATTACGTGAGGGAATGTCAGGTCTGCCAAACTACTGCTGGAAAACAAAAGAAGTCGTCCCTGCCACTACAACCGGTAAACATCGAGCAACCATTTAGCCAGTGGGGCTTGGACATAATAGGTGAGATCGTTCCTCACTCTTCTAAGAAGCATAGATACATCCTCACAGCAACAGATTATTTTACTAAATGGGTAGAGGCAGTTCCTCTCAAGACAACTAATTCTGAAAATATTATCGAATTCATAGATCAATTTATAATAACTAGGTTTGGATAGCCAATGGCTTTAATATTTGATAATGCATCATACTTTTCTGGAAATGCAATGACTGAGTTCACACTTAAAAGGGGATTCAAACTAAAATATTCGACCAATTACTATCCGTAAGGTAATGGGTTAGCTGAGTCAACAAATAAAAACCTAATCAAGATTATTAAAAGAATAGTTGACCAGAACTAAAAGAATTGGCATAAAGCTTTGATAAACGCTTTATGGGCAGATAGAATAACAAAAAAGGCTTCGATCGGCACTTCCCCCTTTAATTTAGTTTATGGGAAAGAAGTGGTTCTTCCAACTCACTTAGTCATTCCCTCTTTGTCTTTAATACAATACATTGATGAAGTATTTACTTCCTCCATACAGCTAAGACAAATGGAAATAATCAAATTAAAAGAACAACGAGAACAAGCTAAAAGAACCCATGCTCATCATCAAGTGCTAATAAAATCCTCTTTTGATTCAAACAAAATGACCAGAAAAATTTTCAGATAGGAGATTTAGTTTTAAAATGGGATAAAGCTCATGAAGAAAAGGGCAAACATACAAAATTTCAAAAGATGTGGCTTGGTCCTTTTCAGATTGTTGAACTCATAGGTCCATCAATGTTTGTCTTACAGGATCTAGCAGGTAGAAGGGATTATTTGCCTGTGAATGGTCAAATCCTTAAAATATATTTTCCATAGAAGATTATTCTTCTATTTTTGTAGAATAGTTTCGTTTTTTCTTTTTCTTTCTTTCATAATAAAACTGATTGTTAATGGTTACTATCGGTATTCGCGAAAAAGGCACTAATTCTCTTTCAGATTTTGAGATTTTCGCTTGTATAAATAGAAAAATTTTGAAAATATGATTTTTATTATTGACAGACACAGTTAAAAAAAAAAAATTAGCCTAGATATGATATTAGTTTCTACTTCAAAAAATTTGATGAAAGCAACCTTTAGCGAAGGAATTGCTTTATATCAGCACAATGAAAGGTATCAATAACAAAATAAAGATTCTCTGTAAAACTGTTATTTGCAAACTCTATTGTTGTTGTCCAGAGCTTTCTTAAAGAAAACAATGATATCCTCCCTGTTAAAGAAAATCGTAGCATTCAGAGGGACAATCCAAGAAACACTATATCTCAAAGAATAAGAGGTCTCATCACGAGCCGGCTTATCATGATCACAGATATTATAACTTTGCTGACTTTGCCAAACACTGTCCATCAAAACAGGGCAATGACTCAAGATTATTGAAATCAAAAGACAAGGGGTCTCATCACGAGCCAGCTTGTTCAACAAAAGTGTAAATCAAGTGAATGACTGTGTCATAATTTGGCTAACAAACCAAGACATTGTTCCTTAAGAATAAAAAAGGAAAAAGTGTCAAAATGGATTTTTCTTTGAGGGTTGTAGGTAACCTTAAACAGGATAAAGGATCATTGCTGGGTAACAGGTAACCCTGTCGAGGCTATGGACACCTGCTGGAAGCAGAGGCTCTACCTACGGCAAACGAGCATATTTTAAGGCTAGCACACAGAGAAAACTTTATTTTTCTTTACATAACCAAGTAATGGCTAATGTAGATACAAGGACAAAACTGAGGAAGCAAACAATTAGAAAAGAAAAAAAGTTGAAACAAAATATCATTGATAGAATAAGGCATAATGTACTCTGTCTGTCCATAACAAAGTTTAGATTTATGAAAATTGTTCTGTTTTGAAAGTTCAAAGAATTCCATAGAAAAGCAGAGATAACTGGTTCTTCTAAGTGAATCGCCATTGTTGTGACCACCAACAACCCCCCTCCTCCTTTAGTATTAGCAATAACGCTAAAGAAGGGGGGACCCTTAGTAATAAAAAATCCAAAAAAGATTTTATAATTTTTTTTTTGTATTATACTCCTTAAAGATACATCATATGGGGAAGAATCAAGCATTCCTTTATGAGCACATTAAAACAACTGCGAAGAAGCAGCGCGAAATTCATCACATCGCATACATTGAGAAGCGCCCATAAATGACTAATCTTAAGAAAATATCCGATGGCCGATATGCGATATCGCATATCGCAACGTCGCATAAGCAACACACGAATAACTTGACAATCTGCGATGTCGCGATCAATGCGATCTGCGATCTGCGATGCCGCGATAACTGCGATCTGCGATCAATGTGACCTGCGATCTGCGATAACTGCGATCTGCGAGTCGCAGAAATCACCCATCGCAAGTTTTCCTCGGCTCAGCACCCAATAAAAGTTGTCCCTAAACCAAAAATTGAGCGCACGGCTTAAAGAAAATTAATGAATGTACGCCAAAGTATTCATGAAGGATAGTTTTGTGTTTTTCAAAGAGTTAGTTCACTGTGGGTGTCATGATTTTACACATTCGTAGAACTTGAAGCTTTCATGTCAAAATTTATTATCATTACTTTTTCCTTTGCATGAACTGCAGGAAACATCTCGAGAAAAAAGGGGAAAGTGCCAATGCTCGGAGAACAGAGAAGAGATGTTCTCATACACGGATGCCGCATACAACAGAAACGCAGATTTCAGAGTGTTACTGAACAAATACTGCTATCAATAGGCGATTCGACACTCAAGGTCAAGAAACTCACAAAAGCAGCATGTTTACAAAATTCTGAAGCTCATGCCGGGTAAAGGAAAAAGCGCTAAAGGCGAAAAACGCACCAGAAAGGCCCGGATCAAAGAACGGAGGCAGTTTTTGATGCGCGATTAGCGCCTAGCACTAATCGCGCATCGCTAAGAAAATTGTTCAGAAAGAAAAGTCCCTAACTTTCTTAGTCATCCACGAGTCCGGAAGCCTAAATAGCAAAAACAGAGGCAACTAAGAGGAATTTGGGTTGTTACCAAGCATACATGCAGTAAATTCGCTCAACCAGAAGATAATTCTCAAAAATATCTTCCAGTTTACTAAAAAGAGGTGCCAGCACTTGTCATTTCTATTTTCGCAGCTCAAACAAAAGCAGAAGACGACCACCTGACTCTCCCCAGGCAAATGTTGCATACTCACAGCACTAAGGAGAAAATGTAGAAATAGTTAGAAATTAGATTCAATTTTTAGAAATAAGTTTGCTTAGATAAAAGGCGGTCATTTTGAACCGTATCCGAAATTTATGTAATTAAGTTGTTTAGTTAGCAGTATTTAAACCCTTCTCATGCATTTGGAGAAGGGTCTGGAAATTTGTCAAAAACTTGTGCTCAGAACATGCACTTCTGCACCCTCAGAGGAGGTTTTGATGAATGAATGGATCAAGGTTTATTAATTTTTGCATTTGATGTCTGCTACTGATGTTTCACTTCTGTACTCTTAGTAGATATCAGAACAAGGAGAGATAAATCATTATTACTTGAAGCTTATGAGTAGGACCAGTCATAAATGGTACTTTTATCTCTTGGCTATTTCTGCTTATATTCTTGAAGTGATATACAGTTTTTAGTTGTTTATATGTTATTGCATGAATGTGTGAATTACCATTTGTCACTTTTGTACGGTGGAATCATTTATTTATGTTTGATATATGAATAACTTATTATGCGATATGTTGTTCACAATTGTTTTGCCTAACTTTTTATACAAAGTGGTTCATCTTAATTGATTTCCATTCTTATGATAGCTGAATGATCTTTATTACCAGTTATTGTTGGAAATCTCTTTATATCGCATAATAGAAGAAATACACCCCGGGTTAGCATAGATTAGATGTGATGTTTTCATTAGATTACAATAGCATAGAATTAGATGAAAGTAGCTTAGATCAGAAAACTTAGATCAGCATAATCCAACTCTGCACACACACACCCTTAGATTGGGAAACTGGTCCCATTATCCCCAGTCGGACCCGCTATACCAAACGGATAAGGAGCTACCAACCAAGGTCCGGACCGGGTGGGTATCCCCCTTGTTGTCGACCCGATTTTCGGGGCTTCAACAACCCCACGAAATGGAGTGGCCCGTCATCCAACTGAACCCCTCGATCCCATAACCAGATCTACTGCAACGTAGTCCTAACAACTGCTGAAATCCACCTACCCCACATCTCTATTACCTGCATGTAATCGATATATAGGCTCCACAAAACATGATTCAATCTAGTGCATCCAAAACTTCCCTACGTCTACCATACCAAATCATGGGATATGCTATCCTATCTCTTGAAAGTGCACCTCGATACTACCTAAAGGTTAAATATCCTCCAGTAATAAAGGTCAAACGCCTGTTGTATAGGCTCATGTGACACATCAGAGTGCGTTGCCAAAAATGTGTCATGCATCCCCTTAAGTGTGAAATCAAGGGTGGAACATACGCTATCTCCGCAACAATCCACACACTCCCCAAACTTGTACCTTTTAGCTCGTGCCCTGATCCAATGCCACCACTAAGAAGTCTCTCCCCTAGTGTGTTGAGTCCCATCCAAATATCTCAAGTTGGCTCCCCGCACCCTGCTGCTCATGCCCAGAGTGTCAAAGTACAACAACCAAATCATTTGTGCCTGTAAGCGATGTATAAGAGGGATATGTTTGTGAGTCCCTATGGATACCCTCAAATGTCGCTCATATGCATCCCCATCGATCCTGGGTGAACTACACCCAAAGGTGTGCCTAGTGTCCTCGTCCCTAAGTAACGTTGGAGGAAACACCCTAAGACCCTGCTGTGCAGCACCATATGCCCCTGCATACCACCGATTATCCTTATACTCCTCAACATACCACTGTACACTGTGACCTATCCCTGTACACCACTAGATACCCCCTACTACAGTTGTACAATCTTGTACCGTCTCGTACCCTACCTGTGTCACTATACCAGACACTCCTCGCATGTACTCAATGCAATTTGAGTCACTCCTCCTACTCAATAGAAGAAACCAACACACTACGACACACCACCATCCATATCCATGCCCACCTGCAATCCTCTGGTCAATGCTATACACTCCTACACACCATTGGATGCCATGGCCTAAAACTTAGACAGTACACGTCTGTCCATACCCTACCAGCATCACCACCTCCACAATCACATCACCATGCCCTCTAATGCATGGATTCTCCCTCCAAATCCTCCCTAAGGGACCCGAGAGGTGAATCTCCCTATGTACCAGTAGCGATGCCACCATTGCTCTGCTTCTCCATGTCTCTTGTGCACCACATAATTGTGGATAATCCCCAGCCCCATACAAGGCATTGTTTGGTGGCCTGCCAACGCCACCTCTTCTGACAATCTCCTGCCAAAGTGTGTTGATCATCCCATGACCCCATGCACAACTAGCATACCCAGATGACCCATGGAGTCCCCTCACAAAATGACTAGCTACTGGTGCTGATTGAAATTCTCCTAGTGAATGCCTACGCTTGACCATTGGGTCAACTATGCCACCAATTCCATATTCAATATACATATTTGGTAAATGGTAGGTAGTCCCACTTGGATCCCAATGCTAACCTTGGCCTCCAGTAGCCCCTATGCTTGAACACGCCTTTTGACCCTCACTCAGGTCTATGATCAACTCCATATGTCTCACCCACTCCACTGGGTACCAACTAAGAATCTTTTGCCATCCAACCCCAAAGGAAGGATCAAAAGTACAAACTCCCATACATGCAACTAGCCCCCCATCCTACGAATGTTGCCCCCTGCACAGGTCATGCCATCTCATCTCACTGATCTGGTCATCACATAAAATTTGTCTAGGTGACATGGCCTCTCTCCCATGAAAGTGTAGAAGTAAACTACTAGTGCTACAAGTCCCATCTATGTATGTTTGAGGAGGGATGCTAGGATCCTCCAATGTGCATTCTCGCTGTACCATTAGGGAATCCAATTATTCCCCAACGTGAGTCATTTTGGCCATTGACTCAACACAAACTTCTCTCATGCCCTCCAGCTCCTCATTTTGCTGCAGAATGGCCTCTCGCACTATCATGGCCTTCCTTTTCAATGCTAGAAGAGCAGCTTGGAATTGATGAAACTATTGTGGGTGACCATGATCTAATACCACTATATCTTCTAACACCTCATCAATGGTGGATATGTCTCCTAGAACCTCACTAATTTGTTGTGTGCTGCTATCACCTAAAAACTTGGACATGACCCTCGACACCTCATCAATGGATACCTCAACAATGGATGGCACCTCCTCAATGGTGGACCTCTATGTCACCTGGCACCTCGTCAATGTATGTCCCTATGGGTGTATGCTCTACTGTCTCCCTCAAGGTGTTAGTTGGAGCTATCAAAGGAATCTCCAACAAGGGTGAATCCTATGTCATGTTGCATATATCTATGCGCTCCTCACAACCCTGCATGCCCTCAGCCTCATGCTCAACCTCCTCCTCAAGCTCCTAACATCTAAAACTAGGTCTCCACTAGCAAAATCTCCTCTTGTTTTCAACCTCTAATTGTCTGTGTCCTGCCTACTCCTTTTGAGGAGATCGGGTACCCTGATTCTATCAACTTTCCCGCATGGTGTAGATGGCCACACCCGCATGGCCTTTACACCTCTAGTGTCTTTGTTGTAAGGATGAGGATGGATCTGGTTCGACACCCTCCTCAACTGGGCCAACCTTCTAAAAATTCCTACACTCGAAGGAACCCCTTGTTGTGGAGGTAAATCCCCTCTGCGGACAAAGGCGATCCCTACTAGTCCAAATCAACAATCAAACAATGCTAACATGCAGGTTCCTAATTGCAAATGAAAGACCAATGGTGAAGGCCTACCTGGATTCCAATGCTAGTACTTGTAGAAGAGTTGATGCTCCCGTTCCTTTGCCCTGGCTGGTCACAATCCTCACGATCCTCGTGCACGGACACCTGCACATGCAAAGAACGATACAAACACAAGCATAAAATCCAATAGATGCAACTTTATATCAGTCAGAAATGATATAACTCAAACACCATCATAAAGACAATAAGAGTGGAACCATAATGATAGTCGTCTATTATTGATAAACAAAGAAGAATACAACCATAGTTCTGACGTCAAATCCTTCTCAAGAGGGTCCAGCCAGCAAGTCCCTCAAGCATTCACCCTTGAAGGTAGACCTCCCAAGACAAAACTCTCTCTCACACAAGTTTACACAAGATCAAAACACTTCACAACCATCCTTAAGCTCTCTAACAATCCCACACTTGTCACACCAGCTACCTATCAAGCTCACACACTATCAGAAACACTCCAAACACTATGAATTCCAAACTAGCAGCTCATGGCAATGGTGGAGGCTTAAATAGGAGAAGGAGTCTCCATGAATAGTGGGAGGATGAGCTTATCTCCAAGGAAGGTGGCTCAAATGACGAAACAGACATGCCAGAGAAGGGAGGGCGACATTTACAAGGCCAACAACCAGGTCTGGAGTCATCTGGAAGGTCGGCTGTTAGAACAAACTCACCCAGACTGGATCATCGCGGGTGCATAACTGCATTGGAGCACTGACATCGCTGCTGAATAATGAAGAAATTCATGTCAGCGCGATAAAACATAAGAAACAATCGCGCTGTCTCATGAAATTCGACCAGCGCGGGAATCACGTGTACTTCCACGCTGGCAGCGTGTTCGGTATGTTTTGGAGCGCTCATCAGCGCGTTTATTTTTACAACAGTCGCGATGATAGCAAAGCTTTGGCAAAGTGGGTCATTTGGCAACATTAGAGAGCATGAGGATGGATGATTTGGACTCATGACACAGTAAGAAGACTGGTAGGAAGACAGTGACAAATTACTGTGTAACAGATGCCCCCTAAAGCATGAAGCCCGAGAGAGTGGGAGGGGTGAAATGCTTTATGAAACCGACTGAACTGGAACACCACCAGGAAGAACCTGCACGCAAGTACAACTGATATCTCTGATAATCAATTACATGTAGTCTAGGCATGGGCGCAACCATCCAAAAGACATACGAAAGAGGTCTGTGGTATGGACGCAACCACCTAGCTAATGAGACCGTGACGATAGTAAAGGTATGGTCGCAGCCATCCATGAAGACTTAGGTATGGGCGCAGCCATCCATCAATGAGTCATGTAATGATCATAATAATCCACAAAATTGCAACCTGGATCTCAATAGACAAAATCCAGGGTCTTGCGCTCCATCTCGACCCGAACAAAGTACAAGTTCAAGCATGCAAATATAGGAGTTTAAGTTGAACATGCCGGAACATCGTCTGATTACCAGTCAATGATGAAAATTGTTAACAGATGCGAGAGGTACCACCAATAATGACAATGGTCCTCAAGGTATTATAGGTACCATCTACGGCGTGCGAATTAGTGAGCTGGCGTCGAGCACCCGTAGAATCATTCGATCGGAGGCCAATGATGAAAACCTCGCGTCGAACACGAAGAACCTGCCATTGAGGCATGCAGGTTCCAAGGCACCTGAAGGGAGTCTCTAGGTCAACTTCCCGGATAATGAGCTGAAGTCGACAGGAAGTGACCTTGATCGAAGGTGGGCCATAACGTTTCCCACATCATCGACACGAGACATAGAAGGATAAGATATTTTGCGTGAGGTATCAGAGGGAGGTTGAGTATTCTTGCAGAGGCCAACTTCTCTTGAACATATCGGCGGCACAACAGTGGACTTGGCAGTATTTGACATTAAATGATCAGAGGTCATGGCGACAAGGCAATGAGCAGATGAGAGGTCAAACAGGATAACCCAAACCCATGGAGGCCAGTGTAAAAACAAGATGAGAGGTTCCAACCCAGACACAAATGCGGACACGTGCCATGTTCAAGAGCGACATACTGCCGACACGACAATGATTATGGTTCCAATTCCCCACCATTGCTGGCGAGTACCCCGATTATTTTTTGATGACAAGCTTGATAGGGATAGCATATGCTTGAAAGGCGTCATTTCGACAAAATCCGATGCCATTAAGTTTTAACGAGTCTGACAAAGGAAGAACTCAGCGTCTTTTCCTGTTTAGAGAGTCTGAAAAGACAACAGAAAAGTGAACTCCAGGGGGGGTCCTTTTTCGTAAAGTTGTGTCTCTCGAGCCCAAAAAAGTATAAAATGGTGCTCGAAAGAACCACCCGACCAGAGTGATTGAGGAGTACATTTCGTAAGTAGTGACTTCGACCCGAAAAAGTAGAAAAGCGGTCAGAAGCACGTTGTTTTGTAGCCAATAACGAGTTCGAAACGACAAAAACCCGGCGATCTTTTTAAGTTTAAACGGTCGAAAAAAGAGCTTAAAGGCGACTGCCTCTTGCTTCTTTTAACAAGTCGAGAGGGAGACTTGGCTATCTTTTCTTATTTCACGTCGAAAAAGAGCTTAAAGATGACATTTCGGGACCAAGTGCATATAGAACTGTCATAATTCCACCAGCTGAAAACCTGCATAAGGGACACCGCACACGTAAAATCCATTCAAGACAATATAGACAATGTGCATAAAAACATAATAAAACTATATCAGAACCAAGCATATGGTAAAAACCATCATAAAAAACCCATATTTATGAAAAATAATATTTAATTTTTCAAAATTTATCATAAATAGGAGGGTAAACAAAAATTTTACCATTGTTACCGTTTGGAGTTTTGGAGAGCGACTTGGAGCTGTGAGGTTGATGAGCGAAATTCCACCTCGTACGCGCATCATCCATCCTGAAGTCAATTCCGTGTAGGTACATCTTGCCTTACGCTCCATTTTGAAGTCTTTTTTCTGCATTTTAACGGTGGGAAGTCGCTGTTTGAGCAGAATTTTTGAAACACATTCCGCTCTCGGTCAGCGCGGATTTCCCTATCGGGTCCGCGCTGATCGAAAAAAACTTCCACAGGCCACTCCTGGATCAGCGCGGAAGAGTGATGTACTTCCGCGCTGACCCAGAAAAAATATCAAAGGCACCCATTATCAGCGCGACTGTTTTAAAAACAATCGCGCTGACGCTGCGCAACAAGTTTTTTGATAAAATTAACGTGTGAAACTTTATGAGCAGGGTCCTAATGAAATTTTTTGATCATGCAGGGTATAATGGCATTCATTTGGTAGGAACGTGCTCATGATAATGAGGACATAGCGGCTTTTGCCGATGCTGGGTGCCAAAATGCATTGCGGGGGTGCGGGTTGCTTAAATTTTTCTTAACTCCACGCCTGCGAGCACAGCCTAACCTTCTGGAACTCTTGATCAGAGCCTGGAATCCCACTGATGGGAAGTTCGTCATCTGAGGCCGAGACATCGAGTTTGATTACATAGACATCTATTTTCTGATCGGGTTGTCACGTCGAGGTGAGATGCCTATTCTGGAGGGGCAGCGACCCGGTGGTGATACTCTAGACATGCTGATGGCTCAGGATTGCCCACAGGCACGCAAGTCGCGGAGCGGGAAGATAGAAATTCCTACGGTGGGGGACATCATCCCTAGAACTATGCTCTTCATGGTGACTCAGGCAGGGGGCTCCCAGGCCCAACACGAGGCCTCGAAGACCCATCTTCGACTATCTCTCGAATGCTTGAATCCTACCATATTTAACTGGGCAGCGGCAGTAACGACAAATATGAAGAGACAACTAACAAACTGCCATCGTGGTGAGTCGAAGCAGTTTGGCTACGGATCGATCTTACTCCCACTCATGCTGGAGCGGGTGCTGGCATTGCAACTGCAGGATATGGTCGTGGACCCACCTAGAGGCCCTCGTGAGACGAGGGTCTCACGATGGGGCCATGTCATGCCACGAGGAGGTGGCGGTCGACCAGTGGCATGGGGGATATACTTCCGAGAGTGGTTGGAGCGGCAGACTATTTTTGTGGAGGACTGTTCGTATGCCGACCTAGACTTCCGTGGAGACCCAGACATGCCGCTGCCTATTGGAGAGCAGTGGGATGACGGTGGTAAGACACTTGATCTCGTTTTTTGATTTTTTATTTTTGTGATGTTTTTTATTTTTTCATGTACATGTCCTAATGATGAACGCTATGGTATGCAGATGTAGGACCGACGAGACCCCTCGGCCTGGCCCCAGAGGCGCGGAGGGATGCACAGGGCATTGGAGCTCTAGCCCTGGCTCCTCCGAGAGATGATACGATGGAGACCGTGATACGGAACCTCGAGGGCTTGCTGTCAAGGATTCCAAATTACCAGGGGATAGAGGAGGTCCCCATAGCGTCTCAGATCCATACAGTGGGAGTAGAACCTAGGATGCACTGCCTTTTGAGGCGGGTGGCACGAGCAGCGGTGGATTATAGGGAGCACAACCCGCCACAGTAGATATCTAGGGTTTTATTTCCTACTGGTGATTTTTTGAGAGACATGTGTCTCAGATGTACAGAGAACACAAGCCCTATTTAGACATGTACACTTATTTTTGAGCGCCTTGGTGTGCCACACGATATATATATATATTCATATTCCTATGGTTTATTATTGTGCTTTTATGTGCTTGCTTGTATGATGTTTTGATTATATGTTACGCAAATGTCTATCTAATACATGATTAGACAATGCATCAAATAATGTGTTTAATCGCCGTGGAATATGCTGATATGTAATAAAATCAAAATTCCTTTCTAACAATTTAACACGTAAATACAACCTTAAAATGTGACGGTCTCTGATGGAATATCGCCCATTGAGCTGATGAACGACAAGTTGAGAGTCTAGGTTAACAACCAATGTACGAATATTGAGATTAATTGCCTCAGCCAATAATTCAATCACAGCACTATATTCAGCAACATTGTTTGTAGTACAGCCTAAACACACACCTTGAAGATCTATCAACTCATGAGGATCATAGATCATCCACGTCGCAGAAGACAAATTGCGAGTGCTGCAGCAGGCACCGTCAACGAAACCAACGTAAGGTGCACCAGACATCTGCACAAGAAGCAAAATACACAATAAGTGACAATCATGCCTTCACACCAATCCAAAAACATGAAAACACACACACACAACACACTTTCTAAAACACACGCATGTACAAAGTGAAGTGCATGGAATGATGCATAGTACTTTTTCAAGTACAGCCCGTTGCGAGGCTTATCGAGAGGATTACCTTCGTAGTCAACTAGCTCATATGCCCCCTTCTGCAAAACTCTCTTTACAATATAAGGGCCTAGCCACATGGGCTCGAGTTTGCCTGCCCCCAGCTTGTCATTTGCTTGGTCGTATAGCAGGATTAAATCTCCCTCAACAAAGGAACGAGGATGGATGGTATGGTCGAAGTGAGTTTAACTCTCTTATTTTGTGCTTCGATAGCTAGAGAGGTTAGGCGACGGGTCTCATCCAACCGTTCTAGGTAAAGAAGACGTTCCTCTACCGGAGTAGTGTTGGGAAGCAACTTGACGGCCAATTTTAACGAAGGGATTTCGCATTCGATAGGAAGGGTAGCCTCCAGTCTGTAAACTAGTTGAAATGGAGTGTAACCGGTGGCATCCTTCACAGAGGTTCGGTAGGCCCACAAGGCAGGAAACAACATCAAATGCCAATTAGACTTATGCATGCCAACGGTACATTGAAGCATCGTAACCAAAATCTTGTTAACGGCTTCAACCTGGCCATTGGACTGAGGATAGTATGGGGTCGAACTACCATGTCGTAAGCCTAGTTGGGTTGTGAGTTCGGTTATCATGTGATTACGGAAATGCTTCCCGTGATCCGTGACGATGGCCTGAGGGACTCCAAACTGTGAAATAACATGGTTGAACAAAAACTACGCCACTGTGTGACTGTCTTCAGTTAATGTGGGCATCGCCTCTGCCCATTTTGTAAAGTAATCGACGACAACGATAATAAACCCATGCCCCCCGGCCGAGCGAGGGTTACAGGTCGTATAATCAATGCCCCATTTTGCAAAAGGGCCAACGATGACAATAAGGTGCAGCGGAGCGGGTGGCGCACTCATCTTCCGCTGGTATGTCTGGCACGTATGACACGAATGGACGGCAAGAATGCAATCCTTAAAATTGGAGGGCCAGAAATAACCGGCACGGAAGATTTTTTGAGCTGTGGCATATCTGGACATGTGACCACCACAGGCACCAGAGTGGCAGTCATTCAGGACTCGCTCAGATTCCTCAAGAGTTAGACATCGGCGGAGGACGGAGTCAATGCCGAGACGGTATAGGGTGTCCCCGATAATACGGTAGGGTTGAGACTGATGACGGATCCGTCGTCGAGCATCCTTGGATACAGCGGGACGAAAAGAGGACGTCTGCAAATATACAATAATATCCCCATACCAGGGATCGAGGGTACTGATCAGAAATAGAGTTTCGTCCGGGATATGGTCCTCTGAGTGAGAGGGTGCGGAAGGAGATGGCAAAGAGAAAAGTAACTCAACAAAGACCAGGGAATTTTTAGACTTGGCAGCAGTGGATTCCAAGTCAAACTCTTGGAGGATGATGACCCACTTTGAGTATTTGCCCCCCAGCAACTGACGTGACAAAATGTATGTCATCGGGTTGCAATCAGAAATCACAGTCGTGATGCGCAGCAAAATATAATGCCGGAAACGTTGGATGGCACAAACGGCGGCCAATGCCAACTTCTCGACGTAAGCATATCGAGTTTCCACATCTAAAAGGTTGCAGCTGAGGTAATATATGACATGCTCAGTGTCATCATCGTCGTCTTGCACGAGAACCATGCCGATAGGGGTATCGGCGGCAGCCAGATACAGAGTATAATCGCGATGGTAGTTCGAAGGTCGCAATAATGGAGCAGAGACAAGGAGATCCTTGAGACGCTCGAAAGACTCTTGAGTGATAGCATCCCAATGAAAAGGGGTATCTCGCTTCAATAACCGTGTAAAGCCTTTAGCCACTTCGGCATAGTTCGGAACGAACCATCTTAGGAAATTTGCTCTGCCCTGCAAGCTCTGCAACTGCTGCAAAGAAGTAGGGGGAGGAAGATTCAGAATAGCTTCGACTTTAAGGGGATCCAGACAGATGCCCTCTTGGGAGACGATAAACCCGAGTAGTCTGCATGATTCAACGCAGAAGACACATTTATGAGGATTAAGCCTGATGTGGTAGTGTCGACAGCGAAGAAAGATTTCACGAAGATGGGAAGGGTGTTCCTGGAATTTGACTGAATGAGCTGGTAGATCATCCAGGTATGGTTGTGCAATGTGACGGATGTCATGAAAAGCATAGGAAATTTCACGTTGGAAGGTAGCATCGGCATTCTTCAAACCGAAAGGGAGCTTTTTGTAAGCAAAAGTGCCCCAAGGATAGACAAAAGCAGTCTTATGTTGATCAGCGGGCGCAATATTGATCTGGTTATACCCAGAAAAACCATCCATAAATGAATAGATTTCGCTCCCTGCACACTCATCAATGAGCTGATCGATGAAGGGTGTGGGGAAGTTATCCTTAGGACAGGCCCGGTTGATGTCACGGTAATCAACAAAGACTCAAATGGTACCCTGATTTTTGTTCACGGGGACAATATTAGAAACCCAATCCGTAAGTGGAATGGGGTAAATGAAACCAGCCTTGAGAAGCTTTTCAACTTCTGCTTTAATGGCTGCAGCCTTTCGGGGGTGCACGGGGCGTAGACGTTGACGAACAAGCTTAGCACCTAGATACGTAGGTATCTCATGCACCACTATGCTAGGGTCAATGCTGGGAATTTCTTCGTACGACCAAGTGAAGACATCACGAAATTCGTGAAAAAGATCGGTGTAGAGCTGAATTTCCTCCGGAGTACAAGTGACTCCAATGTGAATATGCTCGACAATCCCTGGTTTCACAGAGATGTCGATGGGTTGGGTCTGCATAATGTTTCCC